>JAUPFT010000023.1:43123342-43868342 GCA_036936625.1 Parnassius smintheus behrii
AGACTTTTACTGACTAAAAACCATCCGTGTTCCTTCAGTGCCCTTATGTTCCGGAGCCGCGGTATCTCTTTCAAACAGCCCGCAGCCCCGGCAGGCGTCGGCGCTTGCGGGCCCCTTCACGCTGCTGACAGCTCTTTGAGGCGTGCGTGGAACAAAACGCGCCGTCGACACGGCCTGTCGTCGTTAGACGGAAGGACGGCGAGCTACCCATTGCTCGCCGTCCACAGGCCCGCGCCTACGGTGGCCGGGGGCCACGACGTAGCCCCCGACGCCCGGGGCGTCTTCCGCGACGCCCGGGGAGGAAAGCTGCTGCTCTCTCCTTCTCCCGCTCAGCCACCTCCTTCGCTAGCATCACTGCTTCGCAGAAGGTGGTGACGGCATCCCATTCCGTCTCGCTCCGGACCATGGCTTCGACCAGGGCCGGACGCGAGAGGTCACCGCCGCCTATCGCCGCTACGAGGACACGTCGGTGCTCCGCCCAAGCAGGGCACACCTCCACGGTGTGTTCCACCGTGTCCTCCGGTCCATCCTCGCAGCGGGAGCACCCGGGCGTTTCTTCCCGCCCGATTCGGTGCAGGAACCTCCCGAACACACCGTGTCCGGTGAGGACCTGCGTCAGGCGGAAGGTGAGGATGCCGTGGCGTCTCTCAAGCCACTCCTCAAAGAGGGGTCTTATCGCCGCTATAGTGGCGTGCCCAGCACGGGGTTGCGACAGTCGCTCTCTCCATGTCGCCATAAGATCGTGCCGGAAGTCTGTCCGCTGCGCGACAACTTGCCGCGGCAGCGGGGTTTCCCCCCGGCATAGTGCCTCCGCACGCCATTCGTGCAGGCGCGCGAGGACTATCGCCTCCAGATCCTCTTGCGGTAGAGCGCCTCTTGCGGAAACCAACCTGGTGTTCCGCAAGATCCGGCCCCGTCCCCGCAAGGTGCTCGGCGAGGCGGTTTGCAATGACTCTTTCAAAGGGCTTGCCCACCTCGCCGAGCAGCACCACGGGCCGGTATGCGGACGGAGAGTCCGCAGGGCGCCCCGGCTTCCGAATGAGGACCAGCTTCCCCGTCTTCCAACGAAGCGGGAATTAGCCTCTCTCCAAGCATGTGCTTAGGAGCCCCTCCAGTCGGGGCCCGAGAGCCTCCGAGGCCAGGACCCAGGCTTTGCCAGGCAAGCCATCGGGTCCTGGGGCGGTATTCCTGGCCTTGAGCCTACGTACCGCCACTCTCAGGTCTACCCCGGTCCCTTCCGGGATGTCATCGTCGTCGTCCTGGTGGTCCGCTTCCGGCACCGCAGGTGGCGGAGCCATAGGCGGGGGCGGATGTTCCCCTCGCGCAGTGAAACAGAGCGCTCACCACGTCCTCCACGAGCTGGGGCCGGAGACTCTGCGTCAGCGGTGGGGCCCAGGTGCGGAGTTTATCCCGCACCATCTTGTAAGGGCGCCCCCACGGATCTCTGTCGAGAGTCTCCAGCATCTCCTCACGGTCCCGATCCCGGGCCCGCAGGACAGCCGCCCGAAGGGCGGTCTTCGCCGCTCTGTATCCCTCGTACAGCTCCGCCTCAATGGCTGCCGCATTCGGTGGACGAATGCGGAGCCTGCGGTGCCTGGCGTACAGGTGCCGCGCGGCGACACACGCCTCGCGCAGAGACGTCAGCTCACGCGACCACAAATACACCTGACGCCGGGCGCTTCCTGGCCGGACGCGGGGCATTGCCACGTCACATATCTCGGACACATATCGGCGACCTGCTCCGCCACGCCGCACTGTGATGCATGTGCGGCGACCGGCAAGCTAGCCGATCACCGGGCCGGAAGCAAGGCCTGCGTGCCACCCACCAAGGCCAAGGCCACGGGTAGGGGAGGGCCCTCCGCCGCCACCGCCTCTGTGGCCTCCGCCGCAGCCACAACTGCCGCTACCACCGCTGTCACTGTCGCCGCCGCCGTCGCCGCGACACCGACGCCCGCAGAGGGGCCTCCCGTGGAGGAAGCTGAAATGGAATGCCTATAACGGCCCCATTAAGCTTCCTCCAGGCGAATATCAACCACTGCGCCTGCGCTCAGGATCTGTTGCTCCAGAGCATGACGCAGTGGTCGATTAACATCGCTGTGGTCGCTGAGCCGTATTTTGTCTGGCCTAGGGAGGACTGGGTGGTGGACCTTAACGGCTCAGTTGTCATCATCTCTACGGCCGCCGCCGGTACCCCGACCCTTGAAGGAGTCAGGAGGGGTCAGGGGTGCGTAGCAGCACGGTTCGGGGAGTTCGTCGTTGTGGGGGTGTACTTCTCCCCGAACCAATCTCTCGCCGAGCTCCACAACTCTCTTGCAGAGCTGAGAGCAGTCGTCGTAGGAAGTTATCCCCTCCCCGTACTTGTCCTCGGGGACTTCAATGCCAAGAACTTGGCTTGGGGTTCTCGTCGTACAGATGTGCGGGGTAGGATGGTGGAAGACTGGGCTCTAGAGACAGGCCTGGTCGTCCTAAATCGGGGTTCTGTCCCCACGTGTGTGCGGATGCGGGGCGAGTCGGTGGTGTACATCTCGTTTGCTAGCCCCGCTCTGTCGCCGCGTGCCATTGACTGGCATGTCATGGAAGGGGTGGAGACCTACTCCGACCACCGGTACATCCAGTTTGACGTCTCCACCCAGCCCTCGAGCGCGCCAGTCCAACAGGCCCCGAGTGGTCCGCGTTGGGCGCTGAAGCAGCTGGACCGGGAGCTCCTCCTGGAAGTCTCGATCGTGCAGGCCTGAGTGTCATCACCGGACAGGCCTGCTGACGTCAATGATGAGACAGGGTGGTTCCAGGAGGCCATGTCCGAGATATGTGACGTGGCAATGCCCCGCGTCCGGCCAGGAAGCGCCCGGCGTCAGGTGTATTTGTGGTCGCGTGAGCTGACGTCTCTGCGCGAGGCGTGTGTCGCCGCGCGGCACCTGTACGCCAGGCACCGCAGGCTCCGCATTCGTCCACCGAATGCGGCAGCCATTGAGGCGGAGCTGTACGAGGGATACAGAGCGGCGAAGACCGCCCTTCGGGCGGCTGTCCTGCGGGCCCGGGATCGGGACCGTGAGGAGATGCTGGAGACTCTCGACAGAGATCCGTGGGGGCGCCCTTACAAGATGGTGCGGGATAAACTCCGCACCTGGGCCCCCCCGCTGACGGAGAGTCTCCGGCCCCAGCTCGTGGAGGACGTGGTGAGCGCTCTGTTTCACTGCGCGAGGGGAACATCCGCCCCCGCCTATGGCTCCGCCACCTGCGGTGCCGGAAGCGGAACACCAGGACGACGACGACGCCATCCCGGAAGGGACCGGGGTAGACCTGAGAGTGGCGGTACGTAGGCTCAAGGCCAGGAATACCGCCCCAGGACCCGATGGCTTGCCTGGCAAAGCCTGGGTCCTGGCCTCGGAGGCTCTCGGGCCCCGGCTGGAGGGGCTCCTAAGCGCATGCTTGGAGAGAAGCCAATTCCCGCTACGTTGGAAGACGGGGAAGCTGGTCCTCATTCGGAAGCCGGGGCGCCCTGCGGACTCTCCGTCCGCATACCGGCCCGTGGTGCTGCTCGACGAGGTGGGCAAGCCCTTTGAAAGAGTCATTGCAAACCGCCTCGCCGAGCACCTTGCGGGGACGGGGCCGGATCTTGCGGAACACCAGGTTGGTTTCCGCAAGAGGCGCTCTACCGCAAGAGGATCTGGAGGCGATAGTCCTCGCGCGCCTGCACGAATGGCGTGCGGAGGCACTATGCCGGGGGGAAACCCCGCTGCCGCGGCAAGTTGTCGCGCAGCGGACAGACTTCCGGCACGACCCCTCTTTGAGGAGTGGCTTGAGAGACGCCACGGCATCCTCACCTTCCGCCTGACGCAGGTCCTCACCGGACACGGTGTGTTTGGGAGGTTCCTGCACCGAATCGGGCGGGAAGAAACGCCCGGGTGCTCCCGCTGCGAGGATGGACCGAAGGACACGGTGGAACACACCGTGGAGGTGTGCCCTGCTTGGGCGGAGCACCGACGTATCCTCGTAGCGGCGATAGGCGGCGGCGACCTCTCGCGTCCGGCCCTGGTCGAAGCCATGGTCCGGAGCGAGACGGAATGGGATGCCGTCACCACCTTCTGTGAAGCAGTGATGCTAGCGAAGGAGGTGGGGGAGCGGGAGAAGGAGAGAGCAGCAGCTTTCCTCCCCGGCCGTCGCGGAAGACGCCCCGGGCGTCGGGGGCTACGTCGTGGCCCCCGGCCACCGTAGGCGCGGGCCTGTGGACGGCGAGCAATGGGTAGCTCGCCGTCCTTCCGTCTAACGACGACAGGCCGTGTCGACGGCGCGTTTTGTTCCACGCGCGCCTCAAAGAGCTGTCAGCAGCGTGAAAGGGCCCGCAAGCGCCGACGCCTGCCGGGGCTGCGGGCTGTTTGAAAGAGATACCGCGGCTCCGGAACGTAAGGGCACTGAAGGAACACGGATGGATTTTAGTCAGTAAAAGTCCGACACTCCCTTACGCTCCACCCAGAGCGAAAGGCGTCATTAGATGATTTTCCATCCGCAAAAAAAAAGACATGAATGATTGTCGAGGTCAAGGGTAAAATCATGGTGTGAATATGGTAGGAAAATTAAAGGTGTTCAAATCAAAACTTGACTCAATATTCTCGGGCAATTTTCAATTCATGTGGTTGAAGTTAAAAATAATAAATAATTTTATTAAATGGATAAACCATTAAATGTAATTTTTAAGCTTAATGTAATTTTATTGTTTAATATATATCTTTTAAGACTATTTTTTGACGCCCCCCTATATAGAAATTGATTATCAATTATTAAAAATAATGATGGGCCGTCACAAAATTAAGAAAGTTCTCTTCCGGACACAAGAATTTGCAAAAGCCAACGGGTTCAAATATTACTGAACTTCAAACGGAATCGTTCACTTTAGGAAGAAAGAAGGAGACAAGCAAATTATAGTGAAATCGGAACAAACCCTTATAGATCTGTAGAAAACCGTATGACGAGACCAAGCTTATTTTTGTAATTTTGCTGTTTTATACCTGAACTGTTGTTTATATCATTTTTTAATGTCTTCATTGTGATTTTCTAAATTTATATTTACTACACCATACACCATACACAAATCCTATCCAAATACAATATTCTTACACTCGCTCTCACAATTCTGTTCTCTAACACACACTCGCTCCTTGCACATAACAAACTCATATGATCCTTTAATTATCACTGAGATATATTTAAAGCCTACTAGTACCTATACAATGCATGTAAAAGAGCGCAAAAACGATATGCCATGCTTAGTAGTCCAATAATATACACGAGCGTATCTTTAACGCGCAATTTGGTTCGTTTTCTTGAATCAAATAGCTTAATCTCCTAAAATCAATTTGGCTTTAGCAGGGGCAGGTCTACCGAAGATGCTGTTGCTTCCCTGGTGGAGCATGTAGTCACCGAACTCGACGAAGGTAGGAAATGTCTGGGTATTTTCCTGGATTTTTCTAAGGTATTCGACACTGTCTCTGTCCCAATCCCGGTAAATAAGTTAGAAACGCTGGGTGTCAGGGGTCGTATGCGGGAAATATTTGCTGATTACTTATCAGGTTAGATGCAGTACAGAAATATAGGCTCTTTCTTCAGCAAACCCGAAACCCTTGAATTTGGATTCCCTCAGGGTAGCAAATATGATTACAATTAAAGAGAGTAATTCGAAATTGACAAATTATGATACCAAATTAAAGAGTATGTCTTTGTCTATGTCTGTATTATACATTTCAGTATAAATTTGTTATAATTTTTAATGACAAACCTTTTTTTGTCGGGTTCGCCCTCATAAATTATGAGTCGTGTTAATGTGTACCATTGCCGAGAGGGCGGAGAGCGTTGTGTTAGTCACACAGCGTACAGGCGGGGCATGCACATGCAGTGTCATCATACGAGTTACAGTTATGAGCGTAAATATTTAGGTGAGAAGGTATGTTAACCTTAAATATAGATAAGACTAAATTAATACCCTTTACTACAAGAGCCTCTGCACAACCATCAAGTGAGTGCTTCGATATACGTGCTCACAATTGCTCTAGTGGGACTTCTCACTGTATTTGCCCAAAATTTCGAAGAACCCATACCGTTAAATACTTGGGTATTCAAGTGCATAATTGTTTGAATATGTATAGTCAAGTAGAATCCGTTGCAGGTCGGTTACGTAACCTAGTCTACATCTTTAAAACATTACGTAGTTCCGCGGATGCTGACATCCTGTCATCTGTGTTCACTGCCCTTTGTGAGTCAATCATATCATACTGCATCCCGATATGGGGTTATGCCTCTAAGACTACCTTCATTAAAATTGAGCGTGCACAGAGAGCAGTCTTAAAGGTTGTGCATAGGTGGCCTTAGAGATACCCGATTGCACAACTTTATATGGATTGTAATGTACCTACACATTAAAGTAAGGCAACTTTACATACTTCGCTCTATTTTGCATGTACACCCTACTGTACCTCTAAATAGTTCTTCCACGCCAAGGAAGCGTCAAAAAGTAGCATGTCCTGTCAAAACATGTAGAACTTCTTTTGCTAAAAAGCAATCATTCTAGTGCCACTAAAGCTTTAATATCCTAAACCCCAAAAAAAACACACACACACACACACACACACACACACACACACACATGCGCACACACGCACACACACGCACACACACGCACACACACGCACGCACGCACGCACGCACGCACGCACGCACGCACGCGCGCACGCACGCACGCACGCACGCATACGCACGCACGCACGCCTACGCACGCCTACGCACGCACGCACGCCTACGCACGCACGAATGCCTACGCACGCACGCACGCCTACGCACGCCTACGCACGCCTACGCAAGCACGCACGCGCCAGTTGGCAGGTAGTCGGGGACAAAAAGAAGGGGAAGAAGGCAGCCAAAAAGGCCAAAGAGCAGGAGCGGCAGCGCCAGTTCAGGGCGCGCAAGATCTCGGCTAGGCTCCGCACCCCGAAGACCGCAGCTGTAGTGATTATACTACAGCCGGACGCGGAAAAGAAGGGCGTTACCTACCGCGACCTGCTCGCGAAGGCGAAGGAGGTGGTGGATCTCGGGGAGCTCGGGATCACCGGGGGCCTCCGGCTCAAAGTCACCCAGATGGGGGCCCATATGCTGGAGGTCCCCGGGGAATCCAGTGGCGCGACCGTGGACGCTCTGACTGCGAAGCTCAGAGCGTCTCTGGACGCGCACGAGGCCCGAGTGTCCAGGCCGTCAGATGCGCAGACATGCGCATCATGGGTCTGGACGACTCGGTATCGGAGGAGGAATTGGTGGCCGCCGTCGCCAGTCCCGCTGGGTTCACTACGGACCAGGTCAGGTCGTCGTCGGAGCTTCTCGTTCTCCTTCTGGAGAGTCTCCATGGCGGACGTCAGGCGGGCCACGTCCGCCCGCAGCTTCGCCACCTCGTTCGCATTAGGCCCGGCCCCAACAAAGTTGGCCTCCGCAGCCGCCATGATGGAGGCGGAGGCCCCGGGAATGGCCTTAAACTTCGAGGAGGGCTTTTTCTTGTAGGCCACGACCTTGATCGCGGCCTCCACCTCCTTTACAAATCTGGCCTTACGCTCCACCTCGGAGCCGCCAGTCGCACTCGTCTTTTCGCCTGATACCCGAGCCGTATCGCCCGTGTGGCGCCCCTCCTCGGCAAGCTTTGCTGCTCGTTCGGCCCTCTAAATGGCAGAGAGCCCCCTCCCCTTGCCTTTCAGCCCGCCCCGACTGTTGGTGGGGATTTTCCGGGCCGAAACCTCCTCTTCACCGGATGACGGCCCCTGGTCGCCATCCCGCCTGGACCGCTTGCGGAAGAACTTACTGATCTCCGCGGTCCCAGGCCCCACGCGTCTGGAGCTCTCTGAGCCTCCCACGCTGCTCGATGCGGCGTCGGACTCTGTCCCCGCATCGTTTCTCCTCTCCTCTACGTTGCCGTTGCCGGCGGTTTTGGTTTTTTGTTCCATTTTTGTACCCACGAGTATGGGGGAATTAAAGGTCCACCTTGGCAGAGACCCCTGTACCAAGGTAAGCAGATTTAGAGGATTTATTACTCGCCAGGGGGTCTGCAGGTACCCTGGCGAGGAGCGCACTAGCAACTGATTTGTTCATAGAACCCCGTCAGCCAACCATCCCCTCGCGGCGTGTCGCCACTTGGGATTCGGAGTAACTTTTTATAGAGGTTTTCTCCCTCGCGGTCCGGGCGATTAAGCCAAGACCCTCGGTCCCTATCAAAGCCGCGAGACATGATCCACGACACTTCGATACTGGGATTATGAGACCGGCGGTGACAGCAAAGGATGAATCCTTCACTGTCTGCCCGGAGGCAGGGTAAGTGCACACCGAGCCCGCCCTCACTCCTCTGCTATGCCCTCTGCTGATCAGAGGGTCACGCAGAGGAACGCACTGTTGTTCCGGGACGGACCCCACCCATGTCAGAATAATTAGCCGCGGCAGCAACATTCCCCAAGGAATAAGAATTTCTTCTCATTTCTCGAGGAAGATTACCGCCGCGCCCAGGGTGCACCGGCCCAGTAGCTGCTCTTCCCTCCAGACGTATCGAGAGGGACCCGCAACTACCAGGCACACGTGGAGGACTTCTGACTTCGCACCCCAATCATTCATGTCTAAGTCAAACACTTGTACATTTGCATCAAGATAGAAGCCTCTTGACAGGTCTAAGAAACATTTACAAACAGGGGTTTTGCGATCTGTATAGTATCTCTAACTAACTAACTATATGTTTTAAACCTAACATCAGGTGAGCCGCATGCTCGTTTGCCCCCTCTTCTATTAAAAAAAAACCTAATAAAACACTAATTGCTAAATGTCTGCGCATCTGTACTATTAAATACAAAAGACATAACAAATGTTTCAACGATAATTTAAGTTCTAGAGTTACATGTCCGTCTAGTCGTTTAAAGACACAATACTCATCGATAGTCTGCTAGTCTGCTCGCCAAATATCTCAAAATCATCGCAATGTGTATGATTTAACTTAATGTGTACAAATTGTGTGTTTGGTTAAAAATGTGCATATTACAACCAATGTAGAATATATTCTTTTTGGCTAAAAGTCTTATAGCTAATGCTACTATTTAATGAAGAAAAAAACACAGAAACCACAGAGTACTTTTGACATTAGTGGTACCTCCTTCTGAAATCAGCCGGCCGGCCGGCAAACCGGCAATAACCACTTTCAGTTTCAGTTCCAGTCATAGTTCCAGTGAGAAACGTGGAGTAGCGTAACCGGTTGCGTCGTGTGTTAACGTAGTGTACAGGTCTTTTTTTACAGTTTTCAAACAATACTTTTCGAAAATGAGGGGCGATAAGAATGTAGACATTCAGGCCCTGAAGGATATGGCCAATAAATTGAGAATCGATAGCATTGTCGCAACAAATGCATCAAAATCCGGGTAAGTAATTTGAGGTTATCATCAAGGTCTAATGAAGGTTAGACATTAAAAGCATTAAAATTATAGATTCATACTGACTGAATTAGTTTTTAGTGAACATTTTAATGTATTTTTATAAAATTTTTAAGCTACTGTACAATCATTTATTAGATTATAACCACAATCTCCATGTGTAACAGACATAATTATTATAGTCAAACTATGAAAATAATCTTTATATAACGCGACGTGGTAACAAAAGGTCAACTATTTTGAAATTATAATAAGGTTTTTACAATTCTAATATAATATAATTGACCACAGTTAGGCTTACAATATCTAATATTTCTTACGGTTTGTCGTAGTTTTAAACCATAAATTTGAGTATAACTACCTGTTTTTATAATTAGTAATTATATTTAGTGCATAGGTTGAGGTCTTTATATAAGTATTGCATATTGTTATTATTTCTGTAATAATAATTATGTATGAAATGTCATGATTTATTTATTTTACTAATTATTATATATATAAATTAAAATATTAAATTTGTGAAATCAATTATTATTTTTAACAAAGGTATATTTTTATCTTCCTCAAACAAAGTATGGATGTGTTACCTCATTTAACCTTCAAAGTGGCACATCATGAAATTAACAGGTTTTTGTATTTTATAGTAATAAGTACTAAATATTTGTGAAGTTAGTTTTAATTATGTGGCAGAGCCATGCTGCAGTTATATTAGTGGTATAGTTGTAGCGTGAATGGGTCGGCTCGACTGGGGAAGGACCATGCTCTCACAGAATACCAGCGTCAAGTAGTAGCTTAATGCTGCTGTGTTTCATATGGTGAGTGTAGAGAACCAAAGACCCTTTTTACTGGAAACAAAGCATTCCATCTTAGTCCTCACAGGTGAAAATGCATCTGCATTTTGATTCGTAATCGAGGATAGATGTAGATGTCTATAAGCCACCACAATCGCTTACCATCAGGTGGACTCTGTGCTCATTTGTTACCCTATCCTATTAAAAAAAAAATTAAAGTAAATTCAAACACAAACTAGTGCTTATGCAATGTAAACTATTTTGGAACAACCTGATTAACAGTGAGATCAAATTGTTGATTAACAACTCTTCATAATATACCTTTAATATGTCATAAACAAATACATTGTTATTATGGCCTATAGAAGTCCACTGTCTAACATCATAGGCCTCCCACATAGATCACCTCACTGGAGAGATATAGATAGATATACATAGTTGCTACGCTTGATATGCGTGGCAGCTGTAGTAGACATGTGTCTTCATTCATTCCTAGTGACCGAATTATTCAAGTATTTATGCAACATACATATACTGGTACATTTAGGTTGATCATTCAAATGGATAATGCAGGCTTCAGGATAACATTTCTTTTGCTTTGTAATAGCAACATCTACATTATTCTATAAGGAATGTCACTTTATCATACCAAGGGTATGTCCGAAATACATCACAGTACACTGTCGAATGCGAATGACATCATAAATCGATGCCATATTGGTGATTTGTTGTATCGAATATGGTGGAATACGACGTCAATTAATGACGTCATTCGCATTCGACAGTTTACTGTGTTGTATTTCGGAACATAACCTAAATTAATTAACTCACATGGTGGTCTATAAAAAAAGCTTCTTAAATAGTCGTCAAATTTTTACAAGTAATATTTTACAAATATGCTTTAATGAAAACACATGTAGCCCTTAGGGTCATTTTGTTCATCAGAAGTAATAAGAAGTGTAAGCGTAGAAACAAGCTAGTTGCAAAATTTACATTTTCTTATTTTATAATAAAAGATAAACAGATTCTCTCTTACAATTGTCTACTTTCTGAACTAGCCTTGGTGACTAGTCACAAATCACAAATCTTGTCGCTCCAACTAGTTTAGATCTAACCTAAAAAATAAAAATCGCCTATCTTGGCAATGCTGGCAAATGCACGCACTGTGTACTCTACATAACAAAATATTCATTCAAATCATTCAGGATTCGGTTGGTATTCAACTCATTTACAATTCACACCAATCACAAGCAGTGTTGCCAACATTAAAATCTAGCTCCTGTTGTAGAGAACATTATAATCCCGTCAAATCACATCGAGTACGGAAGACAAGTGTCAATCATTCATTTCTAGTGACCGAATCATTCTAGTACATTTCGTCACGCATACTGGTACATTCGGATTGATCATTCAAATGGATCGCTTCGGGCTCCAGTACTCTGTTGAGTCTGTGAGATCCGCCATCTACTACATGCTATAGGTAATAAAATCATTTTATCGAACTAAAACTTATTGACTTTCAAGGATATTACAGGTTCACAGGATATGCGACTCAAACAGTAAAGAGAGTGAATGAAATAAATAGAATAGTTGACAGTTTTCTATATATTCAACAGTAGCGCATCATTTTGGCCAACCAACGACAAAACAGTTTCCGAGCTGTATTTAAAAGAATTATGTTAAATGAAAATTTACTCTCAACTTTTTAAAGATAAGAATGTATTGCACATGTTTTCGTATTTTTAAACTAAAAAATTGAATAAAATTATAATTTAATTTTAGCTATTTCCAAATTATTTTTATTTCGAAATCAATTCTAAAAAAATGTAAATTTTTCTCGTTCCGTTAAAAAATCCATTAGCCGTTAAATACAATTTTTTCCCATTGCCAACCTCGTTCTCCCGTCAAATCTAACGGGAAACCCGTCAAGTTTGCAACACTGATCACAAGTTAAAAATATCTGTAAATTGTTTATGATTGGTTTAACCGGAACATTCACAATGAAAAGAATGAATCAATACTTTTATATATACCTGTTCAAATGAACAAATCATTTATGATTGACACCTGTCTAAACTGCAGTTGTTCATTATTTTGAGTTATCAGGACAGTGCCTCTTAGGAACCTACTGGGTGATATGGAGTAATGGATATACCTACACCACCACTACATGGTACAAATATATAAATAGTATCAAAATATTTTTTTTGTGACAGCAGTTTTAGTCATTTAGCAAACTGAGGCTTAAAATATAAAAAGTACAATAAAAATAAAGTAATTATAATACAAGTAAGAGAAGTTGAAGTTTTCAGGTTTCTGTCTTAGGCTTCCTTCTCCGTCCATGCACTTGAAGGTCTTAAAGGTTGTGCCCCTCAGCCTTACTGCTAGGCACAGGCCTTCTCTTATATCTGAGAGGGTTTTAGGGCAAAGAAATGTCTGTCGTGCTACCCTAATGTATGTTGGTGAACTTCATGTCTGAAATATTTTTTTCATATTTCTCGGACATGCAGGTTTCTTGACAATGTTTTAAAGAGCTTGTGGTAAATCAGCACTTTTCAGCACAGCATTTGCAATTACAAATTTCCATAATGATTTCTTATATTTACGCGAACACTACACATTGAAATAATACTAGTTTTTACGGAATTTATCGCGTATATTTAACTTTTTAATACCCGACGTTTCGAGAGCTTTACAGCACCCATGGTCACGGGAAGGACTGAGATGTTTAACGTCCAGATGTCATAGTTAACCGCGGTTACCATAGATTAAAATTTAACTTTTGTTCCGATCTACACAGTATGAACTTATGGTATCATGAAGTCTTGCAGTTGTATGCTTGGGTTGGGATTTAATTTTATTTATTATAGGATCCCAAGCAGATGGTAGCACCCAGCCATCTTCTCTATTGAAATTAGGATGTTTTTTGATTTCAATAGCCTCGCGAATCATCCTTGGAAGGAATCGGTGTTTTTTAGCGAGGATTTGTGGTCTATCAAATCTGATGTAGTGACAGGGGCGATCCTGTACATGTTCACAGACTGCAGACTTCCCGGAGCGTCGATTCTTCACATCAGCTATATGTTCTTTGACGCGGGTTTTAATTGATCTTTTAGTTTGTCCTATGTAGGAGATACCACATTCACAATCAAGCTTGTACACTCCTGCATCTTGCAGAGGGACGTTACACTTGACTGATGGTAAAAACTGACCAATCTTCTTCGGCGGCTTGAAGTATGTTTTGATGGAAGCGCGCTTCAAGATGTAGCCAATCTTGTCAGTGACTCCTCTAACATATGGAAGTACAGCAGGTACACGCTCGACTGTGGCTGGCTTCACTCGTTCTCTGTGACGTAGGCGCGGGACCCGAAGCTTGTTGTCATGCAAAATTTGCTTGACGTGTTGGAGCTCGGCAGCCAGGTGTTTACTGTCACAGATCCCTCATGCTCTCTGAAACAAAGATATACCCACGGTAGCTAACTGTGAAGGATGGTGGTGAGAATCACCGTTTAAATATCTATCTGTATGGGTCTTTTTTCTATACACAGTATGGCTCAAGGTGTTATCAGGATTCCGAATTACTAACACATTTAGAAAAGCTAAGGAATTGTTTGCCTCTAACTCCATTGTGAACTGAATTTTAGAATTTATAGAGTTAAGATGGTCTAAAAATGCAGTTACTTTATCTAAAGGTAGAATTGTGAAAGTGTCGTCTACGTACTGCTTGTAGAATCTTGGATTTATGGGAGAAGTAAGCAGGGCTTTCTCCTCAAACTCTTCCATGAATATGTCGGCGCAATGGGAGATACAGGTGAGCCCATCGCCACACCATCTATTTGCTTGTAGAACTCCTCCTTCCACAATAAGTAGCCAGATGTAAGGCAGTGTCTGAGTAATACTGCATATTCTACGGGCATGTTGTTTTCTTCCAGCCTTCTAGTTACAATTGAGATACAGTCTTCAACAGGTAAGCATGTAAACAATGACTGCACATGAAAACTGACCATAGTTTCATTGTCTGCCAGACGCAGGTCTTTAATCTCGCTGACAAAATGGTAGGAATCCTTTATGTATGCTCTTGTGTGTCCCCTGAGCGGTGAGAGATCACATCAATCAATCAATCACATTGATAGGATTCCTTTTTATTTTAATACAAAGAAATGTGTGTAAATGCATTGGTCCTCCTTTCTATCACCATTTCAATTCAGTGACTAAATCTTAGACAGTAGGGTACTAAATGTAAAGTAGATACTTGATATATTTATTTAAAAATATCTTACTATTAACTTTAATAAAATTGTTTTGGAGACTATATTGTTTCTACTTAAGCATGCGTTTATTGCTTAGATACTTACTTCATATTCATTCATACATTACAGCCTGTTTAAAGTCCACTGCTGAACATAGATCTCACAAACAGATTGCTCCAAAGAAGGGATATTTGCCTTATGGTGACTTCTTACTGCACCGCGCCGCGCCCACATGCGCCACGCGCAGTGTGAAGGGCTTGGCGCGGCGCGGTGCGTGATAACACACGCAGTGAGAAGCCGGCTTTAGTTGTCACATTTGGTAGATGTGACTGCAACTGCAGTTTTTTTAATTATGATTGGCGTTTTATTAGAAAGATGCTACTGCCCCATATACTGTTTCTCCTTTGTCACCTCTTATGGTAACGGCTGATATAGAGTAATGGATTGTTTACGCCGCCACTGCACGGTCCAAAATATCTGATATGAAATAAGTTCAGTAACATACCTACCTATACCTATTGGAAGTTGTAATACCCAATATGGCTTGTAAATGGGAAGTTTTCTGGGATAATAAGTTATATAGGAAGTTAGTTAGAAGATATAGTTAAGCATAATGAGTATTCTTTTTATTAAAAAAACAACTAGAATGAACCCTTGAATAAGTTGCAAGATGATGACTTTAAAGTTTGACATCATCATGACCATGAAATTTAATTATCAACTTGCTAATATTTTGTTTTTATTCAAACCTTCCTTGTAACATTTCTTTTGCATTATTCAACATTAATTATAGTTCAACAATAACTGACATCAACATGACTTGACATCAATAATTACTGAGCTATAAATAATAGAATTATATAATAGTAATTTCTCTCATGCCCTACTGCCAGGGGTCCCTCAAGGCTCCATTTTGGGTCTGATTATTTTTAATGAAGTTGTTATAACTTAATTTGCTTCATTCCGCGTAAAGAAAAAATTCCGTATTTACGCGGAATTAAAGCAAAATAATTTACAACAACTTCACATTATATTTGATTTTCGCAAAGTAACACCTCATTTATTTTTAGTTCAACTGACGGTTCTGTGTCCTACTCTGTATCCCTAGCAAAGAATTGCAACGCTAAGGGCGGCGGGTTCGAATCCCACACGAAATAAGTATTTGTAGGGCCTAAAATAATGTTGTGAAAATTAAATGCTGGATTAATAATAATATACTAAGTATATAATAAAATAGATAATTTACCTAATTTATAGAACAGAGATTTTAGAGAAGAAACGATCTGCGTCATTTCATCAACGTTACTGTTCTCGAAATGTTTTTTATTTTATTTATTTGGCATACTTACTTATTTTATTTTTGTGGATTTCTCACCATGTTTTGATATATTTAAGTAATTTGGAATTAACAATTTCATTGTAGTGCATGACAGTATTACTACTTACTATGAAGTAGGAGAGCGCATATTTTTTTTTATAGGAAAAGGGTGACAAGCGAGTACCCAGTCAACCTGATGGTAAGTGATTCCTGTGGCCCATAGATATCTACATCTATCCTCGTTTGCGAATCAAAATGCAGATGCGTTGCCAGCCTTGAGGACTAAGATGGAATGCCTCTTTTCCAGTAAAAAGGGTCTCCGGTTCTCTACACTCACCATGCGAAACACAGCAGCATTAAGCTACTATTTCACGCTGGTATTCTGAGAGAGTGTGATCCTTCCCCGGTCGAGCCGATCCATTCGTGCTACAACTATACTACTAATATAACTGCAGCATGGCACTACCACGTATGATATAGTGCCAGTGTGTATGCGTAAGCACAAGTGCACTCTCTATTCCCTCACTCTCAGATCTATGGGACGGTAATCCGACACGACCGGATATAGATCAGGCACAGGAACAACGGCATTACGTGCTTCCTGAGGCACGGGAGTAAAACACCGTCAACTTGGGGACCCCGGGCTGCTACTGAGAATTTATTGACAAAAAACAAATAAAAAACACCTGATTTTGGCCCGACCCGAGATTCTACCTCTCTTCTTTTACCGATCCTTGACTACGCGGACACTTGTTATCTTGACCTAACATACGAGCAACTTAATAAACTTGAGCGGCTTCAAAATTATTGCATAAGGTTTATATTTGGGTTACGAAAGTATGACCACATATCCGAATTCCGCCATAAGCTCAAGTGGCTCCCGATTCGTCTTCGCAGGAATACTCACATTCTTCATCTTCTTTACTGCATTCTGTTCAATCCGACCACTCCTTCTTATTTGAAAGACCGATTTATATATTTAAGTAGTTTACGATCTCAAAATAATCTCCTTCTAAGTACCCCTAGACATTCCTCTTCCTTCTATTCTAATTCTTTTACGGTTACCGCTATACGACTATGGAATTCTCTCCCCTTACATATTAAAAAATCTAAATCTCTTCCTATATTTAAAAATAAATTAAAACTTTATTACCTTTCCTCTTAAGTTACTACCTGTCGTCATTCATTTTTTTTTCTTTAATCATTTATGTTCTTCTATTTATCTTTCTTTATCATATTCTGTACACCCCTTCCGCTGTCTTTAAAATAGTATCCTCTGCCCTAAGGTTGCCTGGAAGAGATCGCTGTTTTAGCGATAAGGCCGCCTGTTGTACCAATGTCCCTTTAAATATATAAATAATGTAATATGTTCTTTGGTGTACAATAAAGTATATTTTACTTTTACTTTTACTTTACTAACTCAGGACGTCATAATCAACAATCGCGTTTACTACCAGATATAGGACAGGCTATCGATAAATACTAAAATACCAATTAAATATTGCACTAGCATATTTTACGCACATAATTTTCCATAATCATGTGCGTATATGCAGGGTTCAAACATTAAATCTGTATGTCGTACTCACAGCGAATTTTACTGTCGACTGTGGTCAGTAGCATGCATACATAATTATTACACCCTCATGCTCAGTAGCGTAGTGGTTAAGCGTTTGATTGATTCGCTGCGTTTGAAAATTGCCGCAGATTCAAATCCCGCACTGAAAATGTCTTTCTTTTTGAAAACGTTGCACTAGGACTATCTCCTGTATCGCCGAGGCAGTTTACGTGCATAAATTGCACGAGGACAAACATCTCCTGACTTGGAACAATTATTTGTAGGCCATACAAATATCTGTTCTGTCGGGTTGTATGTTTTACAAATTATTGTTTTAAATTTACAAACACCTCCAAGTCCAAGATACAAGAGAAAATTCTTTTTTCAATTCATAAAAATGTAACATAAAGTACTCGCGTATCTCTAAGTCACCGAGCAGACTAAGCTCTTCAGCTTATGCTGTAAAAAGATTAGATAATATATCTTACCGCAGTAAAATCACAGTAAATTTATATTCACAAAAACAACAATAGTTTTAGTAAAAAAGTGACATACTCGTACATTCTGTTAATACATACACAAACACAAGCTAGTGATACCAATTTCTCGGCTCCTCAGATTCATTCATGAGGCAATGCATACACTATTATAACCGTCCGTCAGTATATATTATAAAGTTCGAGAATGGTCGCTTCCAAGCTGTTCTTAAAAAAAATTTTGTAAATAGTTTGTACAACTTTTTATAATGTAAGTATAATTTATTTTGAAAAAAATTAATTGGAATTAAATAATTTATTTTGAAAAAAGTCCCGCGGGATTTCTTGCTAGTTTTTCTCAGGACAAAGGTTTTTTTCCGAACCAGTGGTAAAAGTAAAAAATGAGTCAATATGGATTACATGTAATTCTACCTATATTGAATAAAAAATGTATACTATATTAAAAAATATATAATCTGGTATCATTCTATTATATTCTAAGAATTAAAATGCCGAATCTTTGTCACCCCTGAAAACATGGCATGCCTTGTTTTCTATAGGGTCTCCGGTTCTCTACATCGCCATACGAAACACAGCCGCATTAAGCTACTATTTCACGCACCTACCCAGATGAACCCCTAAGCGAAAATACGAACCTGTACAGTAGACACAAAGTCGTTTTCACTGGTCGAGTGACCTCAGGCTTGCGGTTCTTTTGTGTTTGTGTATTGAGTATGACATCGCAAATGCGTGTTAGGTGTCCTAAGTCATTGTTGGAACAGGTTAGAGGTGACAAAGGAATACTGTGGATTATAGTACAAAAGTAAATATATATTACAGCTCAGTCTTTGTCTCTATGTTTCTATCAAAGGGTATTGTTTCATTTTGTAATGACAATAGTAGCTTGGGTTTTGATGGTCGATCACTAATAAAGTTTTTTATTGGTGATCGATGGTTTTGATGTAAGTTTTTAAAAGTCGGTCAATAAATCTTAGCATGAACCGTTAATTTATACTACTACAGCCTATTAAAGGCCCACTGCTGAACAAAAGAATCCCATGAATTCCCCTTAATCCCATAAATCCCCATAAATTGCCTCACAGTTGTCATGCCATAGTTGCCACGCAGAGCAGGCGCAATTAATTTTATTTTTTAAATTAATTTGTAACACGCCGCTTCTCATCTGGTGCCTGTGTCGTCCAAGAAAAGATAAAAGAGTTATGAATTTTTAACTTATTTTATACCTATGCTTGACCATAGTAACATAACAAAAGTTTATTCACGCTTGCCTTGAAGATGCCCGGACTGTATTCGGACGGAAAGATAGACGCCGGCAACCTATTCCACTCCTTTGATGTACATATAACGAAAGACCAAACAAACAGTTTGGTTCTAATGCGTAAAATATTGATAACAAAGTAATGGAGACTCGTCGACCGCCTGGTCGTCCGATGGTGGAAAGGGGAGGAAGGGGTTAAAGCATGTAGTTCTTACACCGGTCAACTTTAGTGAGCTCGAAAGCAAATCGATGGAGGTTATTCGTACGGTAATCACTATTCGGCCGAAACTGATAGTGTACAATAATCGGTTGATGTAATCGTTCAGTGCTTCGCTCAGACCCTAGTAATATCGAACTTCTAGTATTACGTTTGACGTAATCTCAGACTGCACTGTCATGATAAGATATCACGATAAAAATTGACGAATGTCTTTGATAGCAAGTTTATGTTATATCTTTTGTAGTTAAAAGCAGCGTACATGGAACCGGTAACCCTTTTTACTGGATACAAGACATTCTATCGTAGTCCTCAGGGGTGACAACGAATCTGCATTCTGAATTTAATCTAGGATAAATGGTCAGATGTTTATGGACCACAGTAACCACTTATCGTCAGGTGGACTGTGTGCTCGTTTGTTACCCTTTTTTTTTTTAAAAAAAATCTACAATCGCGTAGTTACAGTTCCAGGAACATCAGAGACTATTTTCTCACCAATTCTCGCCATGTCATTTTTTAATCTTAATATAATATTTAAGTCTAATTAAGTAAACCTCGTTCTCATCAAACCGGGTTCGATCCCCGCCGGCACCAATGAAATTGGTAATTGCAACTTTAAGTGCTGACCACGTGCTTGGCGGTGAAGGAAAAGATCGTGAGGAAACCTGAATGTCTGAGAAATAAGAAAAAAATATATTTCGAAGACGTGAAGTTCGCCAACACGCATTGGGGCAGCGCGGCGGACACTTGTCCTAAAACCATCTCAGAAATGAGGTGAGGCCTGTGCCCAGCTGTGGGACGTATATAGGCTGTAACTTTAAACCACATGCTATGACCATAGATGGATCTGTTTCGAGCTTACAGATCGATTAACTCGCAATGCCTCCTGGGAAGAATCCCGCCAAAACTGATAGAACAAAATACTGTACCACAGTCTTTTGTACTTGTACTGTGAGTGCCAAGGTTCCGACACACACACAGTTCTAAATATAGCGACACACCATAGCCGTCAGCTCGTCAGAAATTTCAAGGAATTGCTGAAATTCATGACTCGAATAAGTACTATACTCCTAAACACAGGTTGTTGCAAAAAATACTCCATTGCAAACTAAGATTCGAGTTATGAGCAAGATTATATTTTAAAATATCACAAATATATATTTACTCTTTAGGTTTGACTACCTTGACCCTTCCCCTTGATCCACGTCTGACACAAAACGCTTTACACGCGAAAACCGTCGTCGAGAATCTAATACCATTTGAATGGTCTAAGTCGAGAATCCAGACACGCTGCTATGCAACTTTGTAATAAATTTATAATATTTAGTGGTTACGTAGCAACCACGTACTACAATTTTTTATAATGATTAATTACATTTACACGAACTCTACGCGTAGTGTTACGGATTTTATATCGTTTAATTTAACTTATTTTTACTTCCCGACGTTTCGGGTGATTTACAGCACCAATGGTAAGACCAGTTAAACGCTATAAAATCCGTAACACTAGTTTTATTCAACGGATTTTGCACTTACCGTTGCATTTATCGTAACGATACGTGCTTTTTGGTTTCCTTAGGGGAGGCCTTTGTTCTGCTCTGGACTTGTGGCGGGCTGTTATGATCATGGTGATGATGAAGCAAATATCAAGAACTCAAGTTAACTACTAGAATGTAGTAGTAGTAGTATATACTTTATTGTACGCCACACATATACAACGAATAAATACATTACAGAGAAAACTTAATATATACGTATGTACAAGAAGGCGGTCTTATCGCTAAAGAGCGATCTCTTCCAGACAACCTTTGGGCTAAGGAGAAACTGGAATTAAGAACATCGAATGTCGTTTAAATACTTATTCACTTTCATTCATTTATTCATTCTCCTTTTATTTTATAATATTTTACTTAAGTAGGTTAAATAATGATACTACAAGGAAACGTGACGTTTTTTTTAATACCGTTCTAAATTTCTACACCACGACGATAACGAAGTTTCGCTTCAAAAGAAGTTCAAAGGCAGTTCTACTTCTATTAAATTTACTGTATATTTGTCCGCAGTCACCCCACATCATGTGCGTCGATGGCGGAGATCATGTCGGTATTGTTCTTCCACACCATGCGCTACAAGGTCTCCGCGCCCAGGGACCCCTCCGCCGACCGGTTCATACTCTCCAAAGTAAGCTGACAGTAACTCACTCAGAACCTCCATGACGAGAGAGCGACAGTTACAGTGACAATTTATTAATTAAATCTTAGTTTTTTTATTTAGTGTATCTGCTTGTGGCGTCTCTTTCTGCCGGTTAGAACACTTTTTTTTACGGAAGATGATAGACATCTACATCTTTCTTCGATTGCGAATTGCGAAAATGCAGATGCGGTGTAACCCGTAAGGACTAAGATGCAATGCCTCGTTTCCACTATAAGATGTCTCCGGTTCGCTACACTCATCATACGAAACACGGCAACATCGACCTGTTATTTTGCGGTGGAATTTTGTGAAAGCATGGTCCTTCCCCGATCAAGCAGACCCATTCAATTTACAACCACAATACAGCTGTAGCATGGCTCTACCACGTATAAAATGACTCATTCAGGCGGTAAAGCAAATAGCATCCACTAGTGGATTCCTGGTTCAAAAGAAAGAGATCGCGTATAATAACATCAAAATAAATAGCATTTCATCTTTTTCCTTGGGAGATGCAAAGCGTCGGTAACCTCAAGTTTTCGCTGGAAGATGGTTGTAAGTAGCCATAGACGATTAGGTCTCGTTATGGTCAGTGCGTGCGCTGGTGCGTGCTGGACTAAAGAGTATAATTATAGGCTGTTAGGTATTTCTTCTAAGTCTTTAGAGGTGACAGCGCACCTCTAGCCTTTGTTTGATTTTATCTGCAGTTGTGCATGGACTGCAGTGCCCACTGTGAGTTCGTCTGTCAGGTCAGCTTCATGATGAAAAACAACAGAAAATGCCATGGCGTGGTGGCTACCGATGGTCACTAAGTGTGCTGTGTGTAACAAGGATGCTCTTTGTAACTAAAAATGTATATGCGATCTATGTACATAAAGTCCTCACAGATCTGCACGCATCTGCATTTTGATTCGCAATCGAGGATAGATTTACATGTCTATATGGGGAACAGCATCCACTTACCATCAGGTGGAAAAAAATTAAAATTTTCAAAGCAGCGTGTAACGCTCAATCTTAAAGAATACAGTAAAAAAAAATCATTCGGTTTTTTTGGTCCACGGATTCGGAAAAAATTTTCTGACTCCATCCATATGGTGGTAATGTCAGAATTTTTTCCGACCGTGGACCAAAAAAGGCCAACAACATCCGTACAAACAACGACAAAATCCGTATAAATAGTTTTTTTTTTCAATTCTGATGATTTTTTCTTCCTAATATCTCAAAACTGGAAACTGCAAGCTTTTAGTTGACTCCAATTCGATCATTTTTAACGAACATACAGCCATCTGAAAAATCGCTAATAATTTGGATTTTTTGATCCTTTAATTTTTCCATTAGTGTATAAAACACATTACTAACCGCAGTTATTTATTATTATTAGTAAGTTGTTATCAGGAAGATGGGATAAGCATTCATCAATCGTAACGTACGTTGTAGAGCAATTTCATTAGTCCACTGCTGAACATAGGCCCCGCTGGAGATTGCCTCATAAGCGGGATATGTGCCACTATTGCCACTTTTGCCACGCTTGGCAGGCAGGTTAACAACCGCAGTTTTTTATTTTCATGTTGTTATAAGGCGACGCTGCTGCCCGCCTTCTGGTTGGTTTCCCACGGTCGTCTCTTACGACACCCACGGGACGGTTTTTTATTAGTGATCGATGTATCTAGTGGATATTCTTGCACCGCCACTTTACGATTAACTCTACACGGTTATACTGTAGAATCATATTTCAACACAATATGGCTGCAGCACAAATGGATCGGATCGTCATATAGCACTGTAAAATCGCAGTTCGCAGAATAATGCTGTAGTGCTTCGTATAGTAAGTGACAAGACCTAGACTAGACCATTTTATTGAAATATCAAGATAGAATGCCCATTTTGATTTTCAAGGGCGACAACGCATCTACATTATGAACCTAACCTGATAAGTCTATGAGCAACTCACTCACCGTCAGGTGAACTGATGGCTCGTAACTTTCACAATATTAATACTGACTGTTGACTTCCTCGTTTGACTTGTGATCGTAGAGGCGATTGGTAATTATGACAGGCCGGGTCGGGCCAAAAGTAACTTATTGGGTTTTTCTGTCAAGAAATTCTCTTTGGCAGCCCGAAATCAGGGAATTAGCGGTGTTTCATGCCCGTGCCTCGGAAAACACGTAAATCCGTTAGTACTGCGCCTGATCTCTCCAGTCGTATAGGATTATCCTTCCATCAGACCGAGGGTGGGGAATAGAGAGTGCATTAGTCCTTGCACACACGCTATGGCACTATAATCCTGACCTGCGTAGATGGGTAGTGTCCGTTGAGACTGGACGCCGTGACCGAAATTCAGTCTTAAGAACATTATTAATAATAATGTCCTCCAGAAAACTTAAAAAAAAAAACATTTTAACTTTTATTATACACATACGATATTGATAATATTGTATTTAAATAATAAAAGTTAAAATATTTTTATAAGTAATTGATTAGAAATATTGGAGACATATATTCTGGGAGTAATAAGTTTTTAAAACAAGAAAAGCAAAGTATTAAAAGAAATTTCTTTGCAATATTTTTTTTAAAAAACAAGGATAACAAATGAGCACTCAGCCCAGTAGTATGTGAATGCTGTGGCTCATAGATATCTACATCTATTTTCGATTAAGAATCAAAACAGCAGTATTAAGCTGCTATTTTACGCTGATATTATGGAAATATCAATTTAATGCTGCTGTGTTTCGTATGGCGAGTGTAGAGAACCTAGTCCTCAGGGGTGACCATGCACCTGCATTTTGCAGATGTCTATGGGCCACAGCATCCACTTACCATCAGGTTGACTGTGCTAGTTTGTCACCTCCATCCATAAAAAATTAAAAAAAATCCCAGTTTGCTTGGTTAAGTTTTTAGAAGTTTTGACAATTTTATTTAGTTTTTATTCTAAGGGAAGCAAACTTCTTTCATCTGTAGGGTCACGCAGCTCCTATCCTATACGCAGCGTGGGCGGAGGCGGGGCTGTTCCCGGTGGATGAGCTAAAGAACCTGCGCAAGCTCGACTCTGATCTGGAGGGGCACCCCACTCCACGGCTGAGCTTCGTGGACGTGGGCACAGGCTCGCTCGGCCAAGGTCTGGCTGTCGCCGCAGGGATGGCGTACGTCGGGAAGTACTTTGACCAGGCGCCTTACAGGTAAGACTGCAGTGTTTACACATTTGCATAGTATTTAGAATTTTAATTATTTATAACTAGCGATGCCATCTTACTTCACCTGGGTAATGTAGTGTTATTGAGATTCATTTTTGCAATTTTCAAAAAAAAAACCTTTAGTTTTTTATTATTATTAATCTATATGATGTAATCCAAAAATTAAGGCTGGTACGAAAAGAATATAATATGTAATATATAACAATCACGTATAAGTCACACATCCTAATAAGTTCTAGGTGGCAGGACTAGCCCGGGTAGGTACCGATCACTTACCTATTTACATATACATATACATAAACACTCACGCCTCTCACCCAGAGAGGTAGGCAGAGAGTACACACTTCCATTTGGCACGATCCTGACACACATCTCTCGCCTCCTTTACATCCATATATCTACGCATACACGCGCGTCGGTTAAGAATACTCCTCATGTGGCCTATTTTCAAAATATCGCCAATTTAGACTTTCGTCTAGGACGTCCCTTCCCTACTATTTACCTATTTCTGCCGACAAATAGTAGTGCTTGCTTTGCTGTGTTCCGGTCTGAAGGATATATAGAGCCGGTATAATTACAGATTGTGAGGTATTCCTTCCATGCTTGAAGCTGGCTGCAGGTGTCCAAGGACTGCAGCATCCACATACCATTATGTGGACTGTAAGTTCAATAGTTAAGTGCAATTATAAGTTCTGGCTTATAATTAAGATAGTTAAACTACTTTAAAATGTAAGCTTCCACTGACTCCTTATGAAGTGCTCAATTTCTACGAAAACTTTTCCCAGGGTGTACTGCTTAGTGGGAGATGGTGAGGCTGCAGAAGGCAGCATTTGGGAGTCGTTGCACTTCGCCAGCCACTACAAGCTGGACAATTTGGTGGTCATATTTGACATCAACCGTCTTGGACAGTCAGAGCCCACCTCGCTCCAACACCAGGTGAGTGATGGAAAATAACAGCTTAATGTTTTGTTTCGTATAGTAAGCGTAGAAAGCCAGAGACCCCTTTTACTGAAATAGAGGCATTCCCTCTTAGTCCTCAAAGGTCTATGATCTATCTATCTTGCGTCTATTTGGGGCCACCTCTACTTACAGTCACGTTGCTTGTGTGGTCGATTGTCACCCTTATTCTATAAAAAAGACCGATATATATGCTATGTGCCCTGCCGCATGCCTTGCGGCCTGTTTTATTATATTGGGTCTCTACCTGTAATATTACAAAAGTGCATGCACTACTGCCAGGCCTCTGTCACTCTTGCTACCTGCGTGAAATAATTACCTAAAATCGCGACGTGCCCGGGCGAAATAACGCAGTCAGGGCTAGCGCGTTATAGGCGATTCAATGTAAAAAAAAAAATATTTTTTTAACATTTATTTTGTAAATAGTTTTATGTAAATACTTGTTGAAATAGTTTTTGTTTAGTGTTTATTATATTTAATTGTAGGTAAAAATAGTTGTAAAAGTTTTAATGTATTTTAAAAATTATATATTATGTATATTACCTATTTGATAAATTATAATAGCAAAACGTCGTTCCTACTATAACTGTTGCGTGGATGTATACTAAATGAAATGACCAACAAAAGGTTTCATATCATTCTTTAAGTTACCGAAGAATTTTAGAAGGAAATTATGAAAGGTTAATTTATTTAATTTTTTTGTTAGATAGGTACTCACAGCAAAAAGAATTAAGTAATAATTTGGTCTACAGAAGAAGTACCTAAGTACTTTATTACAAAAATTAGCTGAAATTTACTTCACTATCCATCCATTTACTTACATACTTATACTTGTATTTTGTAATTAAAATATTTTAAGTTATAATAACACAAAATACTGAAATTAAAACGTTGTATACTAAGAAGATTTTTAAGTAAGTAGAATAGATCACATTTCTGTTAGGAATCGTATTTATTTGTAGTTCACACTATCTATCTATTTCTCCCGAACCAAGCGTTGCGATTCCCGACGAATGACCTTACAATTTGCATGCGTTAGGCATCGCAATACTCACATCAAAGATGTTTTATAGGGACTGTTGATGTTTTATAGGATTTATTGACTCACATAGGGACGAAAGTATGGTCAGTCGATCATAGTCAGAATAGGTACTTCACCTAAGTAACATAATTAACATTTCGCAATGTATTTTTTTACTTTCTATTGACATTCCTTAATAACCACAATAGTCCGCCTTGACTTAGGAAGCGGAAATGATGCAAAGTAATATGGACACTAACGCGCAGCTATAAAGTTTTATTTAGTTTGCGTGCGCGATTTATTTGATTAATAATAATTATGTAGGCTATTAAACGTCGGCAAGCAGTTGACATCAAAGGAGTGCAACTTCTGTACATAGTACTATTATTTATTTTGTGCTACGTCTTTGAAGTAGAAATAAAAAAAAGGGTGATACACAGATTTAAGCGGAAAAGATGCCACGGAGTAACAAATTACTCAAAATGCATCAAATTGTCTGAGAATGCATTTAAATAGTGCATTCAAGAAATGTGATGCAATATAAAAATCGTTTGTCGTACTCACGCGGTCGCTGTCGGCCGATGTGGGCAGTAGCACTCGTACATGCAACATATAACTTTTCATCATCATCACAGCCCATCCCAAGTCCTCTGCTGAACATAGGCCTCAGGAACATCACAATATGGTCCTAGCAAGGAAACTTTTCTAAGTACCATCTAGCAAAAGTTTGTCTTTTCTTGGTTCAAACTACTACGGATTTTATCGCGTTTATTTATGTTATTTTTAATACCCGACGTTTCGGGTGCTTTCCAGCACCCATGGTCATGAGGGACTGAGGTGACTGACATCCCGATGTCAAAGTTAACCCGGAGTACCTTCAGCTTTTTAATTGTTGTCTTTGGTCCGATCTACGCAGAATGAACTAACTAAAGTTAGTTCATTCACACAATAATTAAATAATATATAAAATCCGTAAAAGTAGTTTGTCTTTTCCGTCTTTTCTGGTTGTGAGTTATTCAATCTCGAGTCTCGGAGATGACAATGCACCGAAGGCTCTCTTTGTTTGAAGTTGATTGCTGTTGTCTATTGGCTGCAGTGCCTCTCACCATCATACTGATTACGAAGCTTATTTGTTATTTAATATTATAGGAAAATAAGTTGCTTAAGGAATACTTTGCCACTGCCCCGTACTATCCCGTAAGTATCGTTTCGGGCAACAGGCGAAAATAGATAACAGGAAATAACTAGCAGCATTTTCGTGATAACAGCTGTATAAAAAATTAAAAATTGCGGGTTGCCAACCCACTTGCCAAGCGTGGCTAGTATGGCCAATATGGGAATATTTGCCATAGTATTTTGCATATGAGACAATCTATGTAAGAGCAGGCTATGTTCAGCTGCAGACCTTTGATAGGCTGTAATGGTGTGCATATCAAATGTAGACATTACACTAACTTGTTCTATACATTTGATATTTGGTGTATTATAATGAGGACAAACAAAATTTACCTTCCCTCTCTAAAGAAATCGTAAATCAGCATTTAAAATTGTTTTTTATTTCACAAAGGCTCATTTACAAGATCTTATCAATAGTTAATTACAAGAAAAAATATATATACCTACTTGACTTACTGAACTTATCGACATTCAAATGACCGACTTCTTTTTGTTCCCGAGTCTAAGTTAATGTCATATCGCCTTTTGTTGGCATGTGATAAGATATCAGTTAGCATTGACTGGATCTTTGACACACATTGTATTGTTATAGGTGATATTAAATGCTACATATTTCATTATTTTTAGCCTTTTATTATGCTTTTTCATTTTCAATATAACGTGTTGACACTAAATGAGAGAAAATGATTAAACTAATTCATTCATGAAGTAATTAAACGATGGAGTTTTTTATTCAAAATCATTTACTTAACTAATAAAGAATTAACACAGAGTAACTTGATGGAATTACAGCGGAGCTTCTGAAAGCGGGTGGAACACTGGTACTTGAAGTCCTTCAGAGGCTCTTTAATTCCTTCCTCCATGGTGGCACTACTCCGGAGGCGTGGAGCAGAAGTGCGGTGGTCTTGTTCTTCAAGAAAGGTGACAACGCCCTCTTGAAGAACTACAGACCGATATCCCTTCTGAGCCGCGTCTACGTGCTGTTTTCGAGAGTCATTACGAATCGTCTCGCACGCAGACTCGACGACTTCCAGCCTCAAGAACAAGCCGGTTTCCGAAAAGGCTTTAGCACCATAGACCACATACATACCCTTCGGCTAATTGTACAGAAGTCCGAAGAGTACAATCTGTCACTTTGCCTGGCGTATGTGGACTATGAGAAAGCCTTTGATTCCGTCGAAATTTGGGCGGTGCTACAGTCTCTTCAGCGGTGCCAAGTTGACTGTCGATATATCGAAGTGCTGAAGTGTTTGTACAGTAGAGCTACGATGGCTATCCGAGTACAGAACCAGAGTACGAAACCTATCCAACTGCAGAAAGGTGTAAGACAGGGTGACGTTATTTCCCCGAAACTCTTCACCGCTGCATTGGAAGATGTTTTCAAGCTACTGGACTGGAAAGGGTACGGTATTAACGTCAATGGCGAGTACATCACTCACCTTCGATTTGCCGACGATATAGTCCTTATGGCAGAATCGCTGGAGGACTTAAGCACTATGCTCAATGACCTCAATAGTGCCTCCCAACGGATAGGTCTTAAGATGAACACGGACAAAACAAAGGTCATGTTTAATGTCCATGTCACACCTATGCCGGTAGTTGTTGGGAGCACTAAGCTCGAAGTTGTTGACGAGTACGTTTACCTGGGACAAATAGTCCGGCTAGGTAAGTCCAACTTCGACCGAGAGGTCAATCGACGGATTCAACTCGGCTGGGCAGCGTTCGGGAAATTACAACGCATCTTCTCGTCAGTTATACCTCAAAACCTGAAAACTATGTTGTACAACCAGTGCGTGTTGCCAGTGATGACATATGGAACTGAGACGTGGTCCTTCACTGCTGGCCGTATGAGGACGCTCAAAGTCGCTCAGCGAGCTATGGAGAGGGCTATGCTCGGAGTTTCTCTGCGTGATAAACTTAGAAATGAGGATATCCGCAGTAGAACCAGAGTGACCGACATAGCCCAACGGATTAGTAAGTTGAAGTGGCAATGGGCCGGCCATATAGCTCGAAGAACCGACAACCGTTGGGGAAAAAATGTTCTCGAGTGGCAGCCTCGTACCGGTAGACGAAGTGTGGGGCGACCCCCCACTAGATGGAGTGACGACCTGGTAAGACATGCAGGAAGTCGATGGATGCAGGTGGCTCAGGACCGTGCTTTGTGGCATACCTTGGGGGAGGCCTATGTTCAGCAGTGGACTTGTAAAGGGCTGTAATGATGATGATGATGATGATGATGAACTTATTGCAATAAGGGTAATAGAGCAATCAATTCGGCGCGCTGTTTCAAAGCTTATTAACGATCTTCACTTGTCCTCATGATGTTATTTTTCTTTGCAAACAAGTTTCCTTTTGTTATAGAATAAGGGTTACAAACCAGAAAATCAGTCCACCTGATGGGAAGTGTAATAATTGCAATAACAATTATCAAATACTTATGTTACGTATTTCATAAGTATTTAAAGAATAAGGATGACAAGCGAGCACACAGTTCACCTGATGGTAAGTGGATGTGCGGCCATCTACACCCGATTAGGGATTGAAATCCAAATGAGGTGTCACCTTTGAGGACTAAGATAAAATACCTCGTATGAAGTAAAGCAGTATTAAGCTGCTTTTTACGCAGGTTCTCTGTGAGAGCGTGGTTTTTTCCCGGCCGAACAGACCCATTCGTGCTACCATCAGAATACAGCTGCAGTGTGGCTCTACCGCGAGTAAAACTCCACTACTCATGTTTTTCTTAACCACCGAGCAGGTGATAAGCATTATCGAACTCGGGTTACTCGCGAACAGTAAAATCTACGGCAAGCACTCAACTATCACGGCTTTTTACAAAAACATACATTCATGCATTCTTGAAAAGGCCTTTACCAAACAAGGATTTAAAAAGATGTTTCAGAAGAAAGTAATATACAATGAATATTGTAGTTTACTTCCTATTGGTATAAAAATAACACATATACTAAACTAAATATTAAATATAGACATACATACACAAACTCCCTTACCTGTCACCCAGAGAGGTAGGCAAACTACGGACTTCCATGTGACACAATCCTAACACTCCATTATCGCCTCCTTTCCTTATATCTATGCGTACATGCTCCTTGGTTATGGGTAGTTTTAATTTTGCCGATCTTCAATATAACGCCAATTTGCTCGATAAACCTCCATCTAGGGCGACCCTTAATAATACAAAATTTTAATCTTTCCAACAGATGGATGTGTATGATGCCCGTTTAAAAGCCTTTGGACTGAACTCCATCGTAGTGGACGGTCATGATGTGTCCGAGCTGGTGAAAGCTTTTGACGAGGCGGCTTCAGTTTCTGGACGCCCCACTGCCATTCTTGCCAAGACATACAAGGGCAGAGGCTTCCCCGGCATTGAGGATGCTGAAAACTGGCATGGAAAGGCTCTTGGGGCAGAGGGAGAGAAGATCATTAAGGTTTGTAGACTATTTATTTATTTATATACTTTAAGTTGGAGGTACCCAGAAACTTTGAGAATTAAAAATCCGTAAAATTTGCTACATTCAATGTGTAGTCCTCAGTTAAATACAACAAATCATTATTTGTGAAGTTTTAGTGTTGATTTTATATCTAGGAGTCCCTTTGGGTAGGTATCACCCTCTTATTTATCTACTGCATAGCACACCCGATGATGAGGTGGAGGAAATGTATAAGAATATTTTTAAAGCCATGAATTCCTCCAAAACTAACTATGGTGTTAATGGGATACTACAACGCAAAACTAGGCACAAGAGAGAATGGTGAGCTGAAGATAGAGAAATTCGAGATAGGGCAATCCAAGGAGCCGGTGGCAGGCTGATTTCCTGGAGAAAGAGGGACTTTCTATGTTCTTCCAGAAGTGGCCAAACAGAAAATGGATCTGGTCGAGTTCCAACAGTACGACAAAAAATGAGATTAACTTCTTAAATATTAAGTTGGAGAGGTCATAATAATCTAATTAAGCCAACGATCTGTCTCCCTCGTCCAAAAATCCAAAGTCCCAAAAACTTTAAGCTCAAGTTACAAAATCGTTTTCAGTGCTTAGAAGACATGCAGTGCATTGGACGAGCTGTATACGTCATCGTTGAAGCCACACGCAAGTGTGAGTAACGATCCAAGAGCAAGACTAATCCGACGCTATTCCGATGATATTTCGAGCGTTAGTCTGAGTGAGATTAGAATGACTCTTCAGCACCTTAAAAATGGCAAAGCCCCGGGTGAGGATGGAATTACAGCGGACCTTCTGAAAGCAGGAGGAAAACTAGTACTTGAAGTCCTTCAGCAGCTCTTCAATTCTATCTTTCATCGTGGCTCTACTGCAGAGGCGTGGAGCAAAAGTGCGGTGGTTTTGTTCTTCAAGGAAAGTGACAACGCTCTCTTGAAAAACTACAGACCGATTTCCCTCCTGAACCGCGTCTACATGCTGTTTCCGAGAGTCATTACGAAGCGTCTCGCACGCAGGCTCGACGACTTCCAGCCTCACGAACAAGCCGGTTCCCGAAAAGACTAACACCATATACCAAATACGTACCCTTTGGCAAGAAAAGACTGAAGTGTATATTGTCTTGCATATGTGGACTATGAAAAAGCCTTTGTTTTCGACGAATTTTGGGCGGTGCTGCAGTTTATTCAACGGTACCAAATTTACGGTCTGTAAATCGAAGTGCTGAAGTGTTTGTACAGGAGGGCTACGATGTCTATCCGAGTACAGAACCAGGGTACGAAAGCTATCCAACTGCACAGATGTATGAGACAGGGCGACGTTATATCTCTGAAACTCTTCATAGCTGCATTGGAAGATGTTTTCAAGCCACTGGGCTTAAAAGGATACAGTATTAACATCAATGGATCACTCACCTTCGATTTGCCGACTATATAGTTCTTATGGCAGAATCGCTGGAGGACCTAACCACTATGCGCAATGACCTCAATAGTTCCTCCCAATGGATATGTCTTAAAATTTCTTAAAATTAACATGGACAAAACAAATATTATGTGTAACATCCTTGTCACACCTATACCGGAAGTTGTTGAAAGCCCTAAGCTCAAAGTTATTGACGAGTGTTTACCTGGGACATATAGTCCGACTCGAACAGTCCAACTTCATCCAAGAGATGAAGCGACGGATTCAATTCAGACGAGCAGCGTTCGCGAGATTACCTCACCTGATAACACAATCAGTGTGTGTTGTTAGTAATGACTTATGGATCTAAAACATTTTCTTTCAATGCTGGCCGTGTGAGGAAGCTCAATGTCTCTTAAGGAGCTATGGAGAGGGCTATGCTCGGGGTGACTGCGTGTTAAACTTAGAAATGAGGATATCCGCAGCAGAACCAGAGTAACAGTGGTAGAGCCATGCGGCAGCTTTGCTGTTGCACGTATGGGCCGGCTCAAACCGGGGTGGTACCACGACCTCACAGAATACCGGCGTGAAGTGGAAGTTCTGCTTCCGCGTTTCGTTTGGTGAGTGCAGGTGGCCGGAGGCCCAAATCCCCCCCCCCCCCCCCATCAACATGGTAGCGGAATTAAATAAAGATAGACTACCCCAGGAGGGTACCAGCACCCCTGGAGAATCCCTCGCTGAGCATCCACGACCATGTTTCTTCACTTCTGAGCGTGGGTGCTCAGGCTGCCCCGCGTATTCTGGGGGGGGCGAAATTCCGCTCAAGACTACAACTGCTCGGGGCAAACGGAGCAACAAGACCAAGGCGACCCCTGCCACGCTGTCCGTGAATTTCTGCAATATCAGGGGACTTCACTCCAACCTAAACGCCGTCCACTACCATCTCGAGACGGCGAGGCCGGCTCTGCTCTTTCTGACCGAGACGCAGGTGTCCTCTCCGGCTGATGTTTCGTATCTCTCCTACCCGGGGTACAAACTGGAACACTCCTTTGTGCCTCGGGCTGGAGTTTGCGTTTACGTCAGAGAGGACATCTGTTCTCGACGCCTCGGCAGACTTGAAGGTTCGGACCTGTCCATCCTTTGGCTACGCGTAGACAGCGACGACCATCCGCGCGTCTACGGGTGCCTCTATAGGTCCCACAGCGGTAATGCCGAAACAGACCGACTCTTCGACCACGTCCAAATGGCTGCGGATTCGTTGCTACAGCAGATCCCCTCCGCAGAGATCGTGATCTGTAGTGTTATGCTTATACATACTTACATATCATTTTACACTATTTTAAATTTATTTTTCCATTCTGTTTTTGATGTTCTGCATTCGCCTCAAAACTTGATATTTTGCATCACCTTTATTTCCATAGGATCCTGTAATATTTTTAATTCATAAGAACACAATAACAAATCATTTTCACTTCGTATTTTTCACGTTATCAGCACTTTTTAAATCGATGTCAATGGAGTCTACCTTTTTCGGTCTTTTATTTAGTTCTCCGTAACTCTGCAATTTCGGGTTTCGTGCGCACTGTTGCGCTACTTTTTTTTCCTATATAAATAATATCTCATTTTTCACTTAAATCTTGCCGTTTCTGTATTACGAGCCTAAAACCAAAATTTGACATGTTTTGACATCGTTGTTTATCAGGTTGTCATGGCAATTTTTATTCAAATATCGTTACCGGCCTGATGTTTTTACTTTAAAATACTCCTTTCTTCTTGGCCATTTACAAGAATTTGCTTTTAATTTAAATAATTTCAAATTTAAGGAGAATAATTTTCCGTTCTTATGCCAGATCCGTCAAAAAGGCAAAATAAGCCGAACAATCGGCGGATGGCAGAGTCTGACTTGAGCTTTGATACTTGAAGCATCTCCTAAAGGCCTTTTCTGCACTGCCTCGGGATCCTGCAAGCCTCTGCCCGCTCCTTAAGTCGTCGCCTAGCCACGCCTACGCCTCCGCCTACTAGTGCGCTGTGTTTACTTACTTCAAACGCTGCGTGCCTTCTCCTGACGTTGCGTGGACCTACTTCAGACGCTGCGTGTTTATTCCGGACGCTGTGTGGGTCTACTCCGGAAGTTGTGTTTGCCTACTCCAAGCGCAAACACAACTTCCGGAGTAGACCCACACAGCGTCCGGAATAAACACGCAGCGTCTGAAGTAGGTCCACGCAACGTCAGGAGAAGGCACGCAGCGTTTGAAGTAAGTAAACACAGCGCACTAGTAGGCGGAGGCGTAGGCGTGGCTAGGCGACGACTTAAGGAGCGGGCAGAGGCTTGCAGGATCCCGAGGCAGTGCAGAAAAGGCCTTTAGGAGATGCTTCAAGTATCAAAGCTCAAGTCAGACTCTGCCATCCGCCGATTGTTCGGCTTATTTTGCCTTTTTGACGGATCTGGCATAAGAACGGAAAATTATTCTCCTTAAATTTGAAATTATTTAAATTAAAAGCAAATTCTTGTAAATGGCCAAGAAGAAAGGAGTATTTTAAAGTAAAAACATCAGGCCGGTAACGATATTTGAATAAAAATTGCCATGACAACCTGATAAACAACGATGTCAAAACATGTCAAATTTTGGTTTTAGGCTCGTAATACAGAAACGGCAAGATTTAAGTGAAAAATGAGATATTATTTATATAGGAAAAAAAAGTAGCGCAACAGTGCGCACGAAACCCGAAATTGCAGAGTTACGGAGAACTAAATAAAAGACCGAAAAAGGTAGACTCCATTGACATCGATTTAAAAAGTGCTGATAACGTGAAAAATACGAAGTGAAAATGATTTGTTATTGTGTTCTTATGAATTAAAAATATTACAGGATCCTATGGAAATAAAGGTGATGCAAAATATCAAGTTTTGAGGCGAATGCAGAACATCAAAAACAGAATGGAAAAATAAATTTAAAATAGTGTAAAATGATATGTAAGTATGTATAAGCATAACACTACAGATCCTCGGCGACTTTAACGCCCATCACGCCGAATGGCTCGGTTCACGTTTAACCGATCATGCGGGGAGATCTGTTCATGATTTTGCCTTGGCATATGGTCTGACACAACTGGTTACTTCGCCTACGCGGATTCCAGATGTGGAGGATCATGCACCTTCCCTGTTGGACCTTCTGCTGACCTCTCACCCGGACGGATATCAGATTTCCGTCGACGCCCCTTTAGGCTCCTCGGACCATTGTCTGATCCGGAGTGTTGTGCCACTCACGCTGAAATCGCGGTTGCATTCTGCAGGCTGCCGCCGTGTTTGGCACTATAGGTCAGCCGATTGGGATGGGATGCGGTCTTTCTTTGCATCCTACCCTTGGGGGCGGGTTTGCTTCTCGCCGGATGATCCCAACGTTGTTGCGGATTCTGTTACTGATGTGGTACTTCAGGGTATGGAACTTTTTATTCCTTCCTCTGTGGTGCCCATTGGAGGCAAATCTCAGCCATGGTTTGGTCGCTCCTGTAAAATAGCATCATGCTATAAGCAGGAGTGCTACCAAGCCTGGGTTGATGCATCAGCGTCCCGGGATGTAAACACCAGCGCTCTAAAAAAGAAGTATAATTCCGCCTCTAGGTCCTTCAAAAGAGTCATTGCCAAGGCAAAGTCAGAGCACATAGGCAGAATTGGCGAAAAACTAGTTCGCCTTCCTTCTGGAACCCGTGCATTCTGGTCTCTCGCCAAGGCTGTCCAGGGGAATTTCTGTCAGCCATCTCTTCCATCTCTGCACAGGGAGGACGACTCACTGGCCCATACTGCAAAGGAGAAAGCCGATCTTCTAGGCTCCTTCTTTGCGTCTAACTCGACTCTCGATGACGGGGGGAGTACGCCGCCGACCATCCCGCGGTGTGAGTGCTCCATGCCGGAAGTGCAGTTCACACAGCGCTCGGTTCGCAAAGCACTCCTCTCCTTGGACATCCACAAGTCGAGTGGGCCTGACGGAATCCCCCCAATTGTGCTGAGGACGTGTGCTCCAGAGTTGGCACCGGTTTTAACGCGTCTTTTCCGGTACTCCTACTCCCTAGGCGTAGTCCCAAAATCGTGGAAGACGGCTTTCGTCCACCCGATCCCTAAAAAAGGCGACCGCTCAGACCCGTCCAACTACCGGCCAATCGCCATCACCTCCTTGTTCTCCAAAACAATGGAGTCCATTGTAAACTGCCAGCTTATGAGGTACCTTGAGGATCACCAGCTGATTAGTGACCGCCAATACGGTTTTCGCCGTGGTCGGTCAGCTGGTGATCTTCTGGTCTACCTCACTCACAGATGGGCGGAGGCAGTAGAGTTCAAGGGGGAGGCATTGGCCGTTAGTTTGGACATTGCGAAGGCCTTCGATCGGGTTTGGCACAAAGCGCTTCTTTCGAAGCTCCCTTCCTATGGGCTTCCCGAGAAATTGTGCAATTGGATCACCAGCTTTCTTGCAGATCGGAGCATCAAGGTCGTTGTAGACGGTGCAAGCTCCGATTGCAAGCCTATTAATGCTGGTGTTCCACAGGGCTGCGTGCTATCGCCAACGCTGTTTCTTCTGCATATCAATGATATGTTGCATACCCGTAACATTCATTGCTATGCAGATGACAGCACTGGTGATGCTCTTTACACCGGCCGAGCCAATATTTCTCGGGAAAACGTCTCCGAGTGCCGGGACAAACTTGTGTCTGAAGTCGAGTCTTTGCTGAACAGAGTCTCGGATTGGGGACGACTAAATCTAGTCCAGTTTAACCCCCAGAAGACACAAGTTTGCGCGTTAACCGCTAAAAAGAACCCCTTTGTCGTATCCCCTCAGTTTCAAGGCACTCCCCTTGTTGCCTCAGCCAGTATCGGAATCCTCGGCGTCGACATATCGAGTGACGTGCAGTTTCGTGGTCACTTGGAAGGGAAGGCCAAATTGGCCTCTAAAAAGCTTGGCGTGCTCAGCAGAGCGGGACAGTATTTCATGCCGGCACACCGCCTGCAACTTTACAAGGCGCAGGTTCGGCCGCACATGGAATACTGTTCCCATCTCTGGGCTGGGGCTCCCCAGTACCAGCTCCTTCCACTTGACCGCATCCAGCGCAGAGCGGCTCGAATCGTCGACGACCGAGTGCTTTCCGATCGGCTCGATTCACTGGCGTTGCGAAGAGATGTTGCATCTCTTTGCGTATTTTATCGCATCTATCACGGGGAGTGCTCTGAGGAATTGTTCGGATTAATCCCAGCCGCCAAATTTCGTGAACGCACGACACGGCAAACGTCCCAATACCATCCACACCATCTGGATGCTTGGCGGTCCACCACTGTACGTTTCACAAGGAGTTTTCTTCCACGTACAACCTCTCTGTGGAATAGTTTATCATCGGCGATTTTTCCGGACCGATACGACCTGGGGACCTTCAAGAAAAGAGCTTACTCCTTTCTAAAGGGCCGGCAACGCACCCGCAATTCTCCTGGTGTTGCGGTTGATCATGGGCGGCGGTAGTCACTTAACATCAGGTGAGCCGCATGCTCGTTTGCCCCCTCTTCTATAAAAAAAAAAAAAAAAAAAAAAAAAACCGACATAACCCAATGGATTAGCAACCTGAAGTGGTAATGGGCCGGCTATATAGCTCGAAGAACCGACAACCGATGGGAAAGCAAGGTTCTCCAGTGGCTGTCTCGTACCGGTAGGCGAAGTGTAGGGCGACCCCCCACTAAATTGGGTGACGACCTGCAGAAAGTCGATGGATGGTAGGTGGCACAAACTGTGCTTTGTGGCAATATTTGGTTGAGGCCTATGTTCGGCAGTGGAATGGTGAAGGACTGTAATGATTATGATGATGATCCCATTGCTGGGCACACCCTTTCCTCATTTTTGATAAGTTTCTCTTTTTATTGTAATGTATTTAAAAATTCTATCGACCCTTCTTTTTACAGCACCTGCAGTCGCAAATCAAAAATACCTCTTTGAGTCTGAAGCCCCAGGCTCCGCTGGCTGAAGCCCCAGCTGTGCACATTGCAGACATCTCGCTTTCCTCCCCACCTTCCTACAAGAAGGGAGAGCTGGTTGCCACTCGTCTGGCCTACGGAACTGCACTCAAGAAGATTGCTGACACCAACATGAGGTTAGAAAATTTGCAGATTTATAATGAGTCAGTAACTGGTGAGATGAATGAGTCGGTAAATGACTGAAATGTTTAGAAGCAATTGGCTAGCACGGTGTAAGCATATTGTGTAGAGGGAAGAAAATAATGAAAACAAGAAAAATGTTGGTGTTAGAACCAATAAAACACCATAATTTAGGTAAATATGTGTACTACTAGGTAGAAAAACTTATTACAAACTAGTTGATTTAACTTACATCATTTTTTTAATTAAAAATACTAGGAATTTTATTAACATTGCTGATATTGCCTTTAACCACTAATAGTTGCTGAAAATGCTTGTGTTAGGTGTACTTTTGAATTAAACACAACAATATTATTACACATCCACATTGCACAAGCTTCTTCTTCAGAATGCGCACACATTGTGTGTATTTTGCAATCTTCGTGCTAAAGCAAATTGTTTGTCGTACTCACGCGACTGACGTCGGTCTATGTGGGCAGTAGCATTCATACATTTCGGTTCACATATGTCTTAACTTAGAACATGTCAACGTCTTTGCCGGTTTTCAGTGCTCTCTCATCTGAGTGGGTACCACTCTCTTATAGTCTGTTCGCTTAGATACGGTCGCCTCTGTCTCGCCGCCCTGACACGTGCGGAATCTTGTCAAAAGCGCTGCTGCGACATCATAGGTCGCCGCGTGTGACGTACACCCGCAGAAGAATTTGGCATTTTACAACGAAGCGCCGTAGTGAAAGGATCTTTGCTACCTAAATTGTGTTTATTATTTATATTTTAATACAATAACCATAAAAGTTAAATTGTATTCTATTTTATTCTTAGAGCAGAAAAACACTTATCTTACAAAAATTACTGTGTTTGAAAAAAATGAAAATAAAAGCATAATTATAAATGCTCCTCCGGGTGTACCGGAGCTATCTTTTTAGTGAACAGGCTATATCTATTACCGGTCCGAAGGTATATATACCCTTGGGAGCTGAATTGCCACGTCTCGACACTACACAGTGATATGCGATGAAATAATTTACTTGAAGTATATAAACGCCCGATTCACTATTTTCCTCAACAATAAATAATCTGATACTTTTTAAAACAAAATATTGTCCAATATCATCCCGTGGGAGTCGTAAGACACGACAGAAGAATACAACTATGACTGTAAAAAAAACTGGTTGCCATCCCGCCTTTCAAGCGTAATGACAATGGTAAATGGTCCCCCCTCCCTCTATGGGGCGGGCTATGTTCAGCAGTAGACTTTTGTTAGGATGTAACAGTAACTATAAGGTCATAAGAATATATATCTCGGAAACGGCTCCAACGATTTTCATAAAATTTAGTGTCCAGGGAGTTTCGGGGATAATAAATCGATCTAGCTAGGATTTATTTTTAGAAAATGTCTTATTGTCCTTGTTTTTAGGCAATGAAAAACTGCTAAAATATCGTTAGAATAAGAAGGTAAATTTTGACAGATTGTTAACGATTATAAATAGCTTAATTGGTATAATGGGCGGTCACAGAATCGTAAAACCCCGGTTCGAGCCCAGACCGACCGACCGACTTTTTTAATTTTTTTTTCAAGTTCCTTTCTTTTTTGAGAAAATCTATTTTTTCGAGCTCTTTTTTTAGTATTTTTTAAAAACACGAAAATTTAAATTAAAATAATTGCACTCATGATTTTTTATTCAAATAACCAGTTCCGTTTTTTCTGTTATGTCGCTAAGATCAAAAAATATTATTTATATTTCATCAGTATGTAATTTGTATCTAAATATAATTTCCAAAACAAACGAATTAAAAAAAATCGAGCGAAAAATACCGAGAAAAGCTCGGTCAACCAGGTACTATAATTAAATGATAAAACTGTTTACTAAATTATAAATTTTAGGTTATGTATCTACGCAGAAAATGTTTTGAAAGAACCAGGCCATGGTGTATTGAAAAAGCCAGCTTTTTATAGCACGAATACTGCTCTTTCAATACAAATAGCGTTTTTGAACAGTTCTGCAAATCTTCTATAGTTTTTTCTATTTCAGACCTCAAAACCAAAAGAGTAACAATATGATGTAAAACAATAACAAATAAGCGCAAACATATATAATCGTACTGGTAACGGTATCATACATATACACAACGGGTACGTAAATTAGTGTAAGCAGTTAGATAAGTGCCTACTTTCACCAAAATAATTAACTGAACGAAATTCATTAATTATAACTGAGGGTAAGAATGGAACACTGCTCTAACGAAAAGGTTAATCGGATTGAAGGACAAACTTAACTTTGCAGTAAAATTATTGTTTATTCATAGATCGGTTTACATCACGTCCATCGATGTTATAACTGAAAATGTAAGTTTGTAGTCGTTAAATATTTTTCATGTGTTTTAAAAAAGCGGCCAAGAGCGTGTCGGGCCACGCTCAGTGTAGGGTTCCGTAGTTTCCCGTCCGTCACAATAAGTGTTCCCACTTATGAGTTTAAAGGTGGGTATCCATTATGTTCGCACTCCAGCAGCGCTCCGCGCTCCTGCAACAGCTCCCGGTAGTGGGTACTGTTGTTTCCATCCAAGTTCAAAATGATTTTCCTAGAAAGTCCTTATAAAGTTCTACTTTTCAGGTTTTTTCATATTTTCTAAAGTTATGGTTCAAAAGTTAGAGTGGGGGGACACATTGTTTTTTACTTTTGGAGCGATTATTTCCGAAATTATTGACATTATCAAAAAATGATTACAGTAAACCCCTATTCATTTTTAAATACCTTTCCAACAACATATCACAGTGTCATTGTACAAATTGCTTGTTGCAGGGTGATTGCGTTAGATGGAGACACCAAGAACTCTACATTCAGCGACAAGTTGCGCAACGCCTACCCTGAAAGGTCAGTATTGTGATTATATCTAAAAGAAGTCGTAAATATTTACTTTATTCAAAAATGTTTGTGTGAATGAAAAACTGACTTAACTCCCAAAAAAATTAGCTTCTTAATTAAAAAAAGTTACTTTTTTGCATATCATACCATAATAAACACTGTGAACCATTTAGAAAAGGCAACTGATAGTTTATTTATTATTTAAAATTCAATTTTTCAATGTTCTGTCTTGCACAGATGACTAGGCTGCTAGGAATATTGATACAATTAACAACAGGTAAAAACAACTCTTTTCGTTCCATAAGGATGTTTAAGATATTGTGATATAATTTTTTTAGAAAAAAAAACCTACAAAATACTCCAAAAAATATAAAATTTAAAACTTGATATCAATACATGCGGCGGTAACGACGGTGTTGCAAGAATTTAAAATTTTGTTAAGTTTAGAACAAGGTGTAAATTACATGTATTTTTATAGCAGTACTATTTTTATATTAATTAATAATATGTAGTCTTACTAGTAAAATTTGTTGTGTTTGTCAATTTAAGCAATGCATAAAGACGCTGTGCCAAAGAGAGAGTTGTGAATAGGTTTTACTCCTTTGTTCTGACAAAAACTGCCGCACAACAACCAGAAATATGCAAGGGGTGTTAAAAACGAAACTAACTTTTGTAAAATTAAATTACATCCCTTTAAATATTTCAAAGGAAATGTATGAAATTGGGTGCTTGACGTCGTTCGTCACAGTTATACAAAAATATGTTGGTAATAAAACGATTAATTATAAGCATAAATTAATGGATTTTATTTCTGTAATACATAAAACGAAAAGAATATTTTATAGTTAATTGCAGTATTATAGTTATTATTAGTAAAATAAAACTCAACCTTTTTGAATTGTTATTAAACTAAAAAACATTTGAATATTATACTGTCAGATAATATTCAGATGTTTTTTTTTAGTTTAATGACATTTTTTCAATTGTTTTTTTGAATAGATTTCTTTTATTCAATGTTTATTTCTACATGTTTGCTTTAATTTTTCAATATTATAACCATAGAATTATTAGACTTAGAAACGCAGTAGGCGCACGCAAAGTTAGCCTTTTAAGGCTACCTACGACTTTCGGCGCGTCAGTACTCGAGTCCAAGTAGTTGTGTAAAGAGCTCGCGCAATTTTGCAAAAAAATGACGTACTGTGCTGTGAAAGGGTGTCACAACTCATCACATAATCATAAAAAAATTTAAAAATCTCATTTCACGTGTCAATACTGCCTAGCATCTTATATTTTCGTAAAAAATATTCATCAAAACAAAATAATAAATCGTAAATTTGACAGGCGCCAATATAGGTAATGAAAATGTTGCTAGGCATAGTAAAATATTTTACCCCATATTTTCTTATTATGGTAATTGCATGGGACTATCATTGTTGTATTTTTATTTGGCAAATAAAATACCTACAATATTCACGGATAAGTAGGTATTTTTATTTATTGTTTAAGTACTTGGGTATATAGTTATTCAATAGTTATTTTTTAATTCACGTTTTATTTGAAAAGCTTTTCTTCTTCCGAATCTTATTTCGTTTTAATACTAAATGCTTATTCAATAGTGACATAGGTAATAGATTTGTGAATATATATTAATCACAAGAAACTACTATATAAACAATTTAAATAAAAATTTGTTAACAAATATTTAATTTTTAATACAAAAGAAAAAATAAAATATATTTATATAAATATATCACTTCTAACAGAATAATATAATAACATAATAGATTTGTGATTTACACACATATATATATATATATATATATATATATATATATATATATATATATATATATATATATATATATATATATATATATATATATATACCACTAACACTGTCACTACTGATGAGCTTAACGTATACTGTAACTAACGAATAAATATATATATATATATATATATATATATATATATATACCACTAACACTGTCACTACTGATGAGCTTAACGTATACTGTAACTAACGAATAAAATATATATATATATATATATATCAATCTAAATATTATTAATTCTATGACTAAGTCTACTATTACAATTTTCCCATTTTTTGGGGAAAACGTCATTTACTTGAAAACATTATTCAATTGGCAAACGGCCGCTTATGCACAATTCATTGCATTGTTGCTTCAACTTCGAACGGATTTTTGAATGACACTATCACTCTAAGTGTAATTACTCTATGATTACAACTTTTGATAATGAAGACTATTTTATTATAAAAAGTAGACTTCAATGTCTACTGCCATGGACAAAATACAGAAAATATTTAAAAACGTTTGGTTTCTGCGAGTAAAAGCATTAGCTTTCGTATTTCTATTTTACAACTGTCATAACGATAGAAATAAAAACCATTTAATTATGCTTTTGGACGATATTGAGCACCCAACTTCATTCTCATCTTCAATTACTGTAATATTTTACCTATGCATATGAAACTTCACATGACCCTATTAATTGAAGAATTCAATAATAAAAGCATCCAAGTGCCCGTATCCCATAAAATAATTACAAGAAATATTACAAACAGAAATTGATTGTGCCTAGGATTTCAAATTACTATGGTAGGCGAACAATAGAATTTTTAATCCCAACTCTTATAAACAACATCCCGCAAAACATTCAAAAAGATTTAAACACAAAAAACTATAAACAAAAACTCAAAAAATATTACTACGATAATATAAAGAACTTCGTCTTATAAAATCAATCAGAATCATAGTTACTTATAATTTCATGTCCCATGTGAGAATTGCAAATGGGTGCTTACCACTTACACAATAAAGAAGGTATATATATATAATACTTTTAACAAATTAATTAATTATTTATGTAAGTAGTTAGTTGCGAATGTGAGTACCAATACAAACCATTATTGGTTTAATGGTACCCATCAAGCAAATATTTGTAAGAATACTTTTGATAAATAAATAAAAAAAAGTTCATCTCCTTTAAAACGATATTTCCGCAATAATTACGTATTTATTTTGTAGCCGCAACGCGCCGGTTACCAGCTAGTTTTGAATAAAAATATTGTTTTGTATTGTATTATATTATATACTATAATTGTGGTGAGACAGCGGACGTGTACAAGTGGTGTGCGCAGGTACGTGGAGTGCTTCATCGCGGAGCAGAACCTGGTGGGCGTGGCGACCGGCGCTGCGTGCCGCGACCGAACTGTGGCCTTCGTCTCCACCTTCGCCGCTTTCTTCACGCGCACCTTCGACCAGGTCACTATCATTCACTTCTTTAGGTTATATGTGTATTTACTCCATGCAGGACCATTAGAACCATCGACTCATAGTGCTTTATAACAGTCTTAATTCTCAGTAAGATGATAGAAATTGCCATTCTCTTCCAATGAACCCCTAAATTCGCGATATATCGTATTATTAGACTTTGTAACTCGAACAAAATGTTATTTATATTCCTTTTAAAATTTAATTTTTTTAAAATTAAATTATATAAAATTATATATATTTTTTAAAATATATATAATTTTATATAATTTAAAAAATAGACTTCGTAAGGCGAAATTAGTGAAATACAATGACGTCTTATTTGGAATTTTATGAACTCCTAGGCTCTAGTAGTGTTAGTACTCGCGTAAATATAAGAAATCACTATAATATAAGTAACTTATAACAATTAAATTCAAAGGTTACGTTTGTTATTCCTATTCTATTGTGTGTATAACCAAGTATAAATTAATAATAATAAAATAATAAATAAATGAAAATTAATAATAATAAATAAATTATAAAATTGTGTAAGTACCTTATTAGTTTATGTTCGAAAAAAAATTTGAAATTTTTGCTGTCATAAACTTATTAAGTCGAATTTTTTGGCTTTTCCCTTGAAATTAGCGTTATTGCGATTCCAATGTAATTTGATACTTATTTATTTACAAACAGATCCGTATGGGCGCCATCAGTCAGTCCAACATCAACCTGGCAGGTTCACATTGTGGTGTGAGCATCGGAGAGGATGGGCCTTCACAGATGGGTCTGGAAGATCTTGCCATGTTCCGAGCAGTGCCCACTGCTACAGTCTTCTATCCTTCGTGAGTAATCAAATGAAAATTATCTAATTTACCATTACATTCCACTGCTGAACATAGGTGTTCACTATAGTTTGTCTCCTATATTTTATTATATAGATATTCCTACACTGACACTACACGGTAATAACAGATTTAGTGCAGATATATACACATTTTTTTTTAAAATTAGCTTAGGCCGCTTAGTGGTTAGCCATCGTAAAGTATATTTCTCCTTATGGTGCTTCGTTTAGAGGTGAAAAACGTATATTATCGACGGTGGTGTGTCTTTCCTAATGTAGTGGTGACGGTGATAGATCATTTATTAAAGTGTAAATACTTATTGAGCATTTTGAAGAACTTACTATAGAAATTATTATATTAAGTAAGGTTTTCTGATTTTAGTTTACAGTTTATTAATGATATAAGAATATCCACTCCTCCATATCATCCCATGGCTGTCGTGATAGGTGTCAAAGGGAAACTAAAACAGCAGATGGGCAATAGCATCCTGAATACAACTCTAAAAATCTGCGTTTGCCAACTCGACTGCTTGTCTGCCAAGCGTAGCGATTATGGTACAATCACCCTGTGGAAGATGCCAGGTTCTGCTGAACCTTTTTTTGCTTTGATGATAGACTTAATAAATGATAAGTTACTGAATTCATCTAATAGACAAATAAGTAGTCTTTGTGGTTTTGATCAAGTGGTCGTAAACGTGATTGCTGATCATTAGGTCGGGGTTCGAATCCCGGGTCGGGCATCAAAATCTTTTATTGGGTTTTTCTGTCTAGTAATTCACAGCAGCAGCTCAAAGTCAGTGTCTCGAAAAGCACGTAAAGCCGTTGGTCCAGCGCCTGTTGTCTCTCCGCTCGTGTCGACTGTCGTTTCATCGGACTGTGAGAGTGACACAATAGAGAGTGCACCTGTGCTTGCGCATACACATGTGCACAAAAATCCTGTCCAGCGCAGATTGCTAGTCCCCATTGAGACTGGCCGCCCGTGACTGAAATTCATTGTGAATGATATTAAGTAAAGTGTTGTGTTGCAGAGATGCTGTGTCCACTGAGAGAGCAGTGGAGCTGGCAGCCAACACGCGTGGCATCTGCTACATCCGCACCTCCAGACCCAACACAGCGATCATATACAACAACGATGAAGTCTTTAAGGTATTGCCAGAATATGATGATAAAGTTCTCCAGACAAATTTCAACCAGGGTGGATAACTTTTGAATACTGTCGGTGTTGACCGTGTCGTGGCGCTGTGAGAACATCCACTGCCCGATATCATCCCGCGGGTGTCGTGAGAGGCGACAGAGGAAACAAAATCAGGAGGCTTCCAATCAACTAGCCAAGTTTGTCTATTATGGCAAATATCTACCTTTCGAGGCAACCTATGGAGGCGGCCTATGTTCACTAGTGGTCAGTTGTACGAATTTGTTCTTCGATAAACGTAGTTTTAACAGTAATTCATAAGACAGATCGAATATAATATAATAGCAATGGTAGCAGTGCTAAACTCTCGACTTAATCATTTTCACATCAGATTATAAATAATACTTCCTGATAGTATGTTTAACTACTGATTTGGAAAGTAAATCTGTCCCGGAAAGAAACAAAAAGAAACACAACTGAACTTTCATAAAAAAAGAACAGTTTTTAATTGTACATGTTACACAATAACAACACAAAACAAATTAGAAATAGCTTTGTCACATCATAAAGTTTGAAATCTATTCAATATTGTCTCAAAGATTAATATAGATGATAGTAACAAACTCTAGTAATGTACCGAAATAAGAAGTGTACGAACTAGTGCAAAGACACACGCATGACGCAATTACACACGATGCTCAACTGTAACAAAAGTAACAAGTAATGATACGTTTGTAACATTTACTTGTTGCTTTAATTACGAATGCTATCCGATCTACGTAGGCGCAGTACCTAGAAACATATATATGCTCAACATGCATCAAATTGTGTGAGAATGCATTTAGAATAGTGTATTCGAGTAATGTGATGCGATATAAAGGTCGTTTGTCGTACTCACGCGGTCGCTGTCGGCCGATGTGGGCAGTAGCACTCGTACATGTAGCATATTATACCCGTATTTGTTGGTTGAGTTAACCATGTAGTGGCACAAACACACGCACACACGGACACAGAGAGAGAGGGAGAGAAAGACAGACACACATAGAGAGGGGGGGGGGGGGAGAGACACACACGCTCACAAATAGATCGCAAATAATACCTACCTAACTACTATTAGGCGAGAGTGAATAGGCTTTTGTTAAGAGGGCATATGCGTTTCGCGTCGAAAACTACATGTTTTAGGGTTTTTCCAAGGGCGATATCGTAACGATGTGAGGAGATTATTTGCCGAAAATTAGGTCTTTAGAAAGATGAAGTCTTTGTTTAGTGCATTGCAATGCAAAATCATAGTTTTTAATGACGGTTTTTTAGAGCGAAGACAATCACTTCACAGCGTTTTACGAAAATATGCGTCAGAGTTATCTTTCAGGTTAAATACAACCATTATTATAAGCTAAAATACTTTATTTTAAGCGTTATAATAATGGAATATATAGTCTTTTAGTGTATAGCAAAACCTAAATTACGAATATATTTCGATTTAATATTATAAAATCACCAAAACTGTCTACTTCAATGTAATTTTTTCCGTGTATTTAGTTATAAACATATCTATTTTAATTATTTTATCAAAATACATGTAATGTTAAACATCAAAAAAAAAGTTTTAGCTGGTTTTATTTTGTCAATTTTTTATATAATTGTTTTAAAAATACGATAAATTATCACGCGCAGACGCCGTCCGATTCAGTACGCTCCGGGTAATCTCAACCGCAGGACGTATCACTTTTTCTCACCGACACCTCGCGATCGCGTTGATACACCGATAGGGATATACTACACTATACCACGGTAATATTATCTATACAGTATTGTAACTCGGCCGTACCTTTGAAATAAATACCTACAGCTGCGCAGTACGTAAACATGCGATAGGGCTGCCCATTGAGTTATACAATCAATGGTGCTATCTGCCTCCAGCATTTTTACATTTGCCTACTTTGTGTTTCCATTTAGTTTTATGATTGTATATATACTTTTTATATAAACAAATATAATAGGTACTTTGTGAATAGAATAGGAAGTGTTCAATAAAAATGCGTGTCGTTTTTTGATTGCTAGATTTAATAAAAAAACCACGTTTATGTTTGAATAACAAATCGGTCTTATGAATTTGCGAACGAAAAATATTTGCGCCTCGGCTGAGACGTACGCAATGCTTAATTATTAAATTTTTAAGTATAAAAAATCCGCACTCTAATATAAAGCCTAATTAAAATTGTTTTGGGACATGAAACGTGGACAAGGTGGAGAAAAAATATCTTTTACTTGGTTATAGAGGTATCTATATTTTATAACCAAGTAAAAAATATTTTACAATTTATATGTTTGGTTTTAAATGAAGTTCGGATTTATTATTTATTTATTTCTCTTCTATTATTTATTTCCTCCATTTTTATATATATTCCACAAAATCATCACTGCAGCACAGTCTCGAGTGTCTGCATGCCGAGCGCATGCCGAGATCGAGGCGCGTAGGCATAGCTCTCGCTTCGTCCGTTTGTATGAAGTTGGAATACTGTATAGATAATATTACCGTGACTATACTATAACTAGCTACCTATAGCAACATCAAGCATTTTAAACGATTGAGACTTTTTTAAGCGATATTTTTGGTAGTAGGTAATTTTGAAATATGGTAATATTTAAATAATAAATGATTTAATGGTAGCAAATTTACATTTCATACATATTTTTTTAGAAATGGGTAATAAACATCAGCAATTCGGCTCTAGTAAAAATACAAAATCGTTGGCTTTCACCTTTGGCTCCGTGGCGGAGTGACTTGGTAATGAGTTGAAGCGCTGAGCGCCGCGGGTTCGAATCCCAGACGGAACAAAAATTTCTGTAACCTACAAATATTTGTTCCGGGTCTGTATGTTTGTCCTTGTGAAATTAATGTATTTAAACTGCCTCCACGATGTACTTAGGAAAAATTCCTAGTGTGGAGATAACGTTATGATTAAACAAAGACATAAAAAATATGAGCTGTGCTTGAGTTGAGTAGCTCAAGGGCGAAGTGTTCGCCATAAACGCGAGCAATCCGGGTTCGATCCCCGCCGACACTTATGAAATTGTTAGTTTGATGAATTATGTTTACATTATGAAACAGAATAAAAGTTTATCAAATGATATATATTTTATATACTTAGTACATATTTTCATTTAGAACATATTTTATAATATACTCAATAGGGTGAAAATGTAAAGCCAACTTCAATGTACTAAAAGAATAAAACAATTTCAACATATTAGTTAGCCTCCAATTTCTAATTTCTATATACTATTTAAGCCAGGAAATTATTTTTTTATTCTTTTAGTTCTAATAATATAAAAATGATTCGTGCAACTAAAGCCGACTTTCCACTATGGGATATAATATATCGATATCTCGATATATTAATATCGCTCACCGTACTTTTAAATGGAACCGTTTCCACTGAGATATTATATATATATATATATATATATATATATATATATATATATATATATATATATATATGTATATATATATATGTATATATATATGTATATATGTATGTATATATGTATATATATATATATATGTATATATATATATATATATATATATATATATATGATGTTTTAGGGCAAGGAAATGTCCGCCGCGCTGTCCCAATGCGTGTTTGCAAACTTCACATGTCTTAATTTTTTTTCTTATTCGCAAACGTACAGGTTTCCTCACTATGTTTTCCTTCAACGCCGAACACGTGGTAAATCAGCACTTAAAATTGTAATTAACAGTTTCTTTGGTATCGGTAGGAATCGAACCCGGGTTGCTTCCGTACCTACTGAGATTTACAGCGAGCACTTAGCCCAAGACCTACCACGGCTCTAACACGACACAAATGAATACGATTTAACAAATACAATAAAAACACTTACGTACTTAAAACTTAACACTTGATAGCGCTTGATGCCTACCAGACAAAGCTACAGTAACATGCCGTGCAATGGAATCGATGACACCGCGCACGCGACTTGACTCTCAGTGATGCGCAAGTATAATAGGCAGTATATGTATGTACAAGCTTTGCAGAACAAATATTTCTCTCTTCACAAACTTTATTTTTGCAAAGGCTGCGACTATTCGCATTTCCGCCTCGGTATCACATGTTTTATTTAAATATGGACCGATTTCTTAATCGTATCCAAGAGATAAAAGTCTTAAAGTTATGAGATCGGGTGATCACGCCGGTCAATTGACCGGTCCACCGCGGCTAATCCATCTTTCACCGAATTTTCCATATATATATATATATATATATATATATATATATATATATATATATATATATATATATATATATATAACTTGTTACCTCTGCGGTCTACTAATCTTTGCACTTGTCTAAGTAGTACAGAGTCTCAGAAAGGCTAGAACCCAGAGTCGTAAAGTCAGTTAATAAAAAAAAGTACAGAGCGTAATCTCTAGACGTAGTTGACGTCGGCTAAAGTATCCGTTCCGGGTCTCCGTTTCGTCAAGGTCATTCAGGTTTTTTTCTTCATTATCATCTCAGATCTTATGCTATGCTCAAATTTAAAGTTTTTTAATTCATGCAAGGAAATATGAAAAAAAAAAAACATTGGCCTTATAGAGCTGTACACTGGTGTGTATGGTTTAAGTAACTCGAAACGATGAAATATTTTTTAAAGTTTGAATTTACGCTGCAAACAGGTAGGCCAGGCGAAAATAGTGCGTCAAAGCGGTAAAGACCGCGTGCTGCTGGTGGGGGCCGGCATTACGCTGCACGAAGCTCTCGCTGCCGCCGCAGCGCTGCAGAAGGAAGGTGAGGAAGTCACTGGTCTTGATGTGAAACGTATATTGTGACGGCAAACGACGTGACACTTATGTGTACGCATATACTAAGTATACACTTCGTTGCTTCCCTGTGTGACTAGTGTACTGCATGTGTCTTTGTATATGACCCGAAAAAATTATTTATTAGATAGTAAATAAAACCAGGCGTTAATGTGCAGAAGTCCATTGTATTAAAGATGTTAAAAATTGAGCGTAATATGATATGTCTTATTTAGTTTGAAACGCATCTCTTGTCCTCTCATGAGGACAAGAGATGCGTTTGAGGCATCCTCAGGAGAAATAGATTCTACGGTAGCTAACCGTCTTTAATTATTTATAGGTCATACCAACTCGTTTCGTACGAAATTCGAACTCGTGACCCCGCAACTTTGCAACTGAATGTTTAAATTACGACAGTAATGACGGATAATCTACAAAAATGTTATATTCATTTTAACTTGTACAGGTATCGAGGCTCGAGTGATGGATCCGTTCACAGTGAAGCCTCTGGATGAGGCTGCTGTACAGAAACACGCAAAGGCTGTTGGCGGAAGAGTCGTGGTGGTCGAGGATCACTACCAAGCTGGTCAGTATTTGCCAGTTATTGATAATTATCTTTGCAGATACAGCATGCAGATATTAAAAGTCCATCGCTGAAGCTGAGTCTTCCACTATAGATTGCCTCTTATCAGGTTTTCTATAGTGGAATATTTGCCATAGATGGCACGATTGGCTTCGTGTATTGCAAGAGAAAAATTTTATGAATTATGGATGTTATGTCAAATAGTTCTCTCCTTTTTTAATTTTGTCCCAATCGTATACTTGGTTTTCCCAAATGCAGAGAGGTGTAAGACAGGTGACGTTATATCCTCGAAAATCTTCACCGCTGCATTAGAAGACGTTTTCAAGCTACTGGACTGGAAAGGATACGGTTAAAACATCTATGGATCACTCACCTTCGATCTGCCGACGATATAGTCCTTATGGCAGAATCACTGAAGGACTTAAGATGAACATGGACAAAACAAAGATCATGTTTAATGTCCATGTCACACCTATGCCGGTAGTTGCTGGGAGCACTATGCTCGAAGTTGTTGACGAGTACGTTTACCTGGGACAAATAGTCCGACTAGGTAAGTCCAATTCCGACCGAGAGGTCAATCGACGGATTCAACTCGGCTGGGCAGCGTTCGGGAAATTACGACATATCTTCTCGTCAGGTATACCTCAATCTCTAAAAACTAGATTGTACAATCAGTGCGTATTGCCAGTGATGACTTATGTATCTGAGACGTTATTCTTCACTGCTGGCCGTATGAGGACGCTCCAGGTCGCCCAGCGAGCTATTGAGAGGTCTACACTCGGGCTTTCTCAGCTTGATAAACTTAGAAATGAGGATATCCGCAGTAGAACCAGAGTGACTGACATAGCCCAACGGATTAGCAAGCTGAAGTAGCAGTGGGCAGGCCATGTAGCTCGAGGAACCGACACTCGATGGGGAATAAAGTTTCTCGAGTGGCAGCCTCGTACCGGTAGGCGTAGTGTAGGGCGACCCCCCACTAGATGGGGTGACGACCTGGTAAGATATGCAGGAGGTCGATGGATGCAGGTGGCTCAGGACCGTGCTTTGTGGCATTCCTTGGGGGAGGCCTATGTTCAGCAGTGGACTTGTGAAGGGCTGTAATGATGATGATGATGAAACAAGTTTAGTATATCCTCGGCTAAAATTTCTAAGTTGCTAACTCCATTTTAGGCTAAATTGACTTTTTCGTATCAAACGAAAGAGAAAAAAATAGCGCATAATCGTCAAATATGCTTAATACGCTAACTAAACCCAGGTTATAGATTTCGCGCCTCAATCTTTTATGCTAACTCCACGCCTGTCAAATCACGCGGGAAATCATGTTAACTCCCGCCATTCGACGCCATCTTCTAGCAGTGTGAGCAGTACTATCAGTGTTTCCGAGAGTTTTATTCTAAAAAATAAGGTTTTTTTGAAGCTTTACACGTGACTGGTATTTTTTGTAAAATGTAAGTACTATTCTATAATTTATTTATGGTTTTGATACATATATCTGAGCAAAATTGATGCGAAAGTACCAAATGAAATGTAAAGTTGTATGATAAGGTAGTTAGCATAATTTATTTCTTACTATTTCATATATTGTTTAGGAGTTGGATATTTTTATTTTTTGCATAAGAGTTTTATAACTTTGTTTTAGTATTTTAACGCTTTATTTTAAAATTAGTTTTTGGTTTTGTAATGATGTTCGACGGCACCATAGTAACGATAAAGATATTTAAACCATAGGTTTTGGGTTCAATTTTCGCATGGATCAATTATTTAAGTGCTATGTTTGATGTGATGGCTTATTTTGCTTTTGTTTTATCCACAGATGGCTTCAGATAGGGCTAGGAAGCTTATCAGTTTAGCTCTTAATACAAAACAACATGGCGATTCTCTTACTACGCGGCAAGAATTATTGCTTTATAAGGGAAATACCATTATTAACAATAATTTTGATGCTGATCAGAATAGTAGATACACGAATACATTAAACAATGTTATCAATATGATGGACAACCCTACTGAATCTAGTTTAAATGTACCGTTGGAAGATTACATTGAACATTACTCGCTAGTAGAAAATGCACAGATTGAAATAGTTGATGTTCCTGATTTTTTTACTACATTTGACGTACCTAGTGAAAATGCAAACATAATTAGCAATACACCTTCTTTAAAAATTTGTGATAATGTTAGGGTTTACGATTCATCGATGCCAGAAAATTTTAATGATACTTATATAGAAAACTGCGATTTAATATCCAATTTTAGTGATAATTTTGGCGATCCTAAATTAGTTCCATACTCATCAAGTTCAGAAAACGATAGCGATACTTCCTTGCCTGAGAAGAGTAAATTCAGAAAAAGACGAACTCAAGTAAATAAAAATACCTGGTTTGCAGAAAAAAATAAATAAATTACGCGAAAAAGGCTCTCAATATTATGGCAAAATTAAAAAAAATTCTAAATGGGTCTATGAAAGTTTAAGAGAACGAAAGCGTTTAAGAGATAGATGCAAATGTAGCAGAAAAACAGGCATAATCAAGTGTGGCATTATAAAAGATGAAGAAAGAATGAAACTATTCAACCAATTTTGGAAAACATATACATGGGGAGAGAAGAAAATATTTGTTAATGATACTGTTCAGTCAGTTCCAACAAAACGTCATAGGGATCGAAAACTGTCTGATAGTTCTCGACGAGCTCAGTCATTCAAGTATAATTTAAAAACAGCTGATGGTAGTTATGTAAGAGTTTGCAAAACTATGTATTTAAATACTTTGGGCATTGGAAGAATGACTGTTACTGCTTGGAAAGATAGAATTAAAGATACTACTTGCATTCCTAGTCAACTTAGAGTTAACAGAGATAGAGTTAACCCTTTTGTAAACAGCCAAAAATCAATGACCGATTTTTTCGACTCTCTACGAACAATGGAATCTCATTACTCTCGGGCTTCATCTCCCAAAAAATATCTGCAAACTGATTGGAAAATAAAAATGGATTTATATAAGTTTTACGTATCTGACTAGTGCAAATCGCACCTCATACAACCGCTATCAAAACTACTTTCTGTGAGTTTATGTCATCGAGAAATCTTTGTCTGTTTAGACCCAAAAAGGACGAATGTGAAATGTGTGCAAGATATAAGGCTGGGACAATGGAAGAACATAATTATCAATTATCAGTATTGAAAAAAGAAGAAGCTAGGAAAGAAAAACAAACAGATAAAACGAATAATAGTATTCACAGTAGATCTTCAAGCAGTTTTAATGGCACCTAAGTCAAATGTCAGCACATTGTACAACAAAACAAAGCTTCAAGTGCATAATCTGTGCTTTTATAATAATATCAGCAAAGATGGCTATTGTTTTGTATGGAATGAAACGGAAGGGGGGCTTAATGCAGATGAGTTTGCTTCTATTTGGACATATTTTATTGAGAAAAAGATTCTACCTAAAGTGGAAAACAAAACAGATATACGTATTATTATTTATTCGGATGGCTATGGTTATCAAAATCGCAATGTGACTATGTCAAATGCGCTATTAAATATGGCAGTTAAAAACAAAATAACCATCGAGCAGAAATATTTAGAAGTCGGCCATAAACAAATGGAAATGGATGCTATTTATTCTTTAATAGAACGGAGAATGCGTAATAGAATCATAAATGTTCCTGCGGACTATGTTCAAATTATTGAGTCTGCGCGCAATAATCCAATAATATTATTTGGAACATACTTTTTTCAAAGATTTCCGTAATATTCCAAGCTACAAAAGCATTCGCCCTGGACGATCATAGGGAGATCGGTGACTTTATCACCGATATTCGCGCACTCATGTATTCTTCATCAGGAGAAATTTCATATAAGTTGCGGTTTGAAGAGCCATGGATGCTGCTGCCCCAAAGAAAAATCCCTTTTTCACCAAAAAGTTTTGAGGAAATGCAAAATTTGCACCAAACTAGACTGAAAATTAAAGCTCGAAAATATGATAACCTTCAACAAATTAAAGAAGTCCTGCCAGCAGATTTCAGAGAATTTTACAACAATTTACCGCATGATTAAAAGTCCATATTGTTTGTGTTAATAATGTTCAATTTATTTTTGTGAATTTGTTTCGGTATTAAAAAACTATATTACATATTTTTTACTTGGTTTTCAATAAGAATACTTTATGATAGTTTATATTTACGTGAACCGTACACATTTATCAAAACTACTTTTACGGATTTTATAGCGTTTAATTTACTTAATTTTAAAAATCAAGTAAATTAAACGCGATGAAATCCGTAAAAGTAGTTTTAATCAAATAATACTATAATTATTAAAATCTGATAACTCCCAAACTAATCGCCATAAAAAAATATTTACAATTGTAAAATATGCTAACTCCAATTTAAGGCCGCAAAGTGTCATTAAATTGATATATATATATATATATATATATATATATATATATATATATATATATATATATATATATATATATATATATATTATATTATATTTATGTATATGGTACAAACTGTAAATTTTGTTTCAGTAAAAAAATCCATCATGAAAGGACTTACGGCCATATGCCCAAACGCTACTCAATTTTTATAATTATTATTATTATTAAGTCTCGTGATGTCACAAACACTTTACTTAAAGAGATAGAGAGAGCACGAGACATAATCGTATCTTAACATTGAGCAGAGTTTGAGTATTTGGGCATTTTTGGGCGTTTTGTAAAAGGACTTGAAGTTTATGAGTACTGTAGTATGGGACTGACTGCCTTAACTGTCTAGTGGTCGTAAACGCGATTGCTAATATGAGGTCCCCGGTTTGAATCCCGAGTCGGGTCAATTTCATTTTTTGGTTTTTTCTGTCAAGAAATTCTCAACGGCAGCCCGGGTCAGGAAGTTGGCTGTGCTTCTGTATTCCTATACATTGTCCTGTGCAGGTGGCTGGAGTCCGTTGAGACTGGCCGCCGTGACGGAAATGTGGTCTAGAAGACATTAGTAGGGATGTGAATGCATGTGAATTCTGATTCTTAATAGATGTAGATGTCTATGGGTAAAGCCTCCACTTACCATCAGGCGGACTGTGTGCTCATTTGTCACCATTAATCTATAAAAACATGCTTTAGAGTTTTGGACTTTCTGTCTTAAATCATCTTAGATACACACAACAACAACTCTGCCTTGGACTATAGACTTACTTATTATGAATTGTGATATTTAACTATCATTAATAAATCTCCACAGGTGGATTAGGCGAAGCAGTAATGTCGGCGTTGGCAATGGAAAGGGATGTGGTAGTGAAGCACATCTTTGTCCGTGGAGTGCCCCGCTCCGGACCACCAACGGCTCTGCTGGACATGTTCGGTCTCTCCGCACCTCACATCACGGCCGCGGCCAAAGCACTGCTCAATGCTTAGAGCTTTGCCTACAGAACTCCGCCTTTACACGACAGACTTCAAAACAAAGTTATACCAAGGTTTTTAGTCTCCCAAAAAATCTCCATTCAAAGAAAAACTTTCATATGGAAATTTTTATATGTAAACACTTTTCATGTATAATTTAATAATAGGAAGGAATATTAGTTGAATATGCCACAAGTGTAACTGTCAATTAAAAACCAAGTTGTTAAATAAACATTCCCATTCTGATCATATCACATTCCAAATGTTCGGATAAATTGGAGGTGAATTTGTTTTTACTTTTAAGCGAATAATGTTCCATCTGTTCTTTTTGGGGTCATGGACCAATATCCTATGGAAGTACCTAATGCTTGTTTTTATACATTTTTATGGATGAAATAGAAGTTTTTGTATTCTCTATACAATGATTGTTACAAGTGCCTTGAAATTGTTATTGCATAAAGTTTGGAACGATTTTTAACACTATTAGTATGTAAGGATATTTTGAATTGATATATAGAGTAGGTGGTTGTTGGGAGTAGTGCACAATTTTGCTGTCTTTTTTCTTTTTGAGGGTTTGTTTTTAACAGCACAATGGTGGGGTGGTTGAATCCATACTATAAGCCCGCCTATAGTTTTATACTGTTTGCACATTGTGTTTGTGTTATTTTTATACTATAATTAGAGAGTAATTTGAAACATTGTTTACAAACATACGTTATTTCATTTGTTAAATAATTGCAGGCATTAAATTGGTTAACATTTTTATTGGCACTTTACATTCCTGTTGTATTGCATTTTTCTTATTAAAATCACAGAATCATGATTTTATTTTATAATAAAATTTATTAAATACAAAAGTGTTTTATTTAAATAATTAAAACAATAATTGATATTAAACATCTGTACAAGTTAATAACAATAACATGTTAACTTCAATAATGACTAGAATAACTCGCAGTGTATGTACACTTGTAAACTAAACTATTTTCAACTTACAATAACTTAACAAAACAAATTATTACACATTTACCAATTATTAAAAGCCTCACACCGAACTGACACAAAAGTCAGTTCGGTGTGAGGCAAGACATTTAGAGTATAGCTACATTTTTGATAGTATTTTGTTCGTCTCCAAAAATGTCTACTGCCTAACAGGTCATTCCAGTTATTTTTAAATAACATAAGAGAACATATAAGACAAACGAGCACACAGAGCATCTGATGGTAAGTGGATGATGTAGCCCACATACATCTATATTAGTCCTGGATTAACAATCAAACTGCAGATATGTGTTGTCACCTCTGAAGACTAAGATGGAATGACTCGTTTCCAGCAAATAGGGTTCTCTACACTACTCATACGAAACAGCAGCATTAAGCTGGTATTTTGTGAGAGCGTGGTCCTGCCCCGGTCGAGTCGACCCGATCGTGCTAGAAAAGTAACATAGTTCTACCACGTCTTAAATAAAAATTGAGAGATAGCCACATTCACCACGTTGGCAGACTGATTGGCGACTGTAGCACCACTCGAACCTTTGACGTTGCTACTCGTTAATCAAGATTGATATATCATGTATTAAGTTTAAATCTAGAAAGCAACGTGAACTTTCTTCAACTATCCATAGATATTCATATAACAAATAAAAAACAAGGCAAATTTTCTACAACTGAAGGACCAATATTAATTAGACACTGTCAAACTTTGATCACTCAGAAAAACTTAATTAACTATAATATGTACAATAAATAATTTACAAAATGCAACCATATTTATTATTTATATTTACACGAACAATACTTCATATTGAATTAAACGTATTTGCGGATTATGTTTGGTTTATTGAACTCATTTCATTTTCTTTATAGAATAAGAATAACAAACGAGCAGTCCACTTGATGGCAGGTGAATACTGTGGGCTATGGACATTACATTTATCCTCGATTTAGAATCAAAATGCAGATGCGCCACCACCTCTGAAGACTAAGATGCAATGCCTCGAATCCAGTAAAAAGTCTCCGGTTCTCTACACTCACCATACGAAACCCTGGAGCAATAAGCTGCTATTTTACGTTGGTATTCTGTGAGAGCGTGCTTTTGTCCCGGTCGAGCCGACCCATTCATGCTACAAATATACATGCAGCATGACTCTACTAGGTAATTTGGAAAAAGGCGTAAATTTAGTTTTCAATATACAGACGTGTTTAAAACAATAACTAAGTTAAAATAAAATAAGTTCAACAGTATGAAAGGGATGACATAATATGTTCTGTATAAAAAAGACGAGGAAAGACAAAGTCGAGCACCTCTCACGGCGCCCTCTCACATCTATTTCATAATAGCTCTTTTGGGGCGAAATACGTACTGTAGATATTTAGCTATGTATATTTCCGAATCGCAGTGGGGTTAATAGTTCGTAGTTCGCCCCTATTTTATAACAAGGACTTCATTTGTATGGGCGTGTGGACATTCAAATAACAATACATTTTAGTTGAAACATGTTAATATCTTACAGAAAAAAAAACTTAATTGCAATATATTAGCTTGTCCTTGGACATATTTATAACAGCCGACTTCCAATGCTTTTAACAATACCCGGGGTTGGCACAAAACATCTTCATAACACAAACAGTTGCCAACAGACTAGTATTAATATTGTTCTTTCGACGACTTATTATATCTAGTAATTCTGTATGAAGCCCTTCTGTTTTAAGAGTAGACTATAGATCGAATTTTTATCCCCCTCCCCCCTCCTTAAATAAATATCTGGCATATAACTTGCTCAAAAAATTAAATACGTATGTTGTTGTGTAATTTAAAACTACACGCGATTCCCTTGTATTTTTTGTAGATTTTGTGACATATAATGTATTAAATATTATAAAATTATGCACGCCCATTCTGTGACGTTTTAGTAGATTTAAATATTTTTACTATATTTGACATGATCAAAACGCTAAAATTTTCCAAATATACATGGGGGACACATGCAGTTTTATAATGCAATGACCTCACCTAATTTTTGACACAATAAATTGCATTGATAACGGGTGTAGCTGGGATAGAAAATCTAGCTAACCTGTGAAAACTTGGTGCGTCAAACAGCATAAGAGAAAAATTCCAACGCTGCGCTCTGTTTAGCAATGCAACAGAACAGCGCCTGTGCCCCCTCGAAACTACGCAGAAATAAAATGTTAGATACACTCATGCGTACTAATAATGCAAGATACTAATATTAAAAATATTCTAAACGAATTTCTTCAACAAACTTAGACCAAATGGTCTAAGTCAACAAACCACCCCGACTCTCGATATTTAAAATAAACAAACGCTTACATTTAAAATAAATACAGTATTAATTATAATAATCGCCTTTTATACGGTACAAGTAAGTACTTTGTGCTCACTTTACTGTCTTATGGATGTTCAAACTGGGACATCTGTCACTTATAAGTTGCTCAATGTCCGTTTGAAACTTATGCTGGCAGTACACGTTTGTCCAACCATCCAACTCCAACTCCAATCGTCAAGCGCAGTTCGCTTACCAATGCCGATCCACACACAGGGCGGTATGAGGGACGTCGTCGGGCCGGGCCCAAAGCTGAACTGCCATTAACAAAACACTAGTTCAAATAAACATATGAACACTCATGACACTGCTATGACCTTACCGATTTTGTATGAGGAAAAATAATCTTCGATAGTGGATTTTTTTTTGTTAAAAATATTTATCGCGGAAGCAAGTTACATACAGAAATTGCTCAAGGACAAACAACCAGACCGAGCAATTATTTGTAGATCATACCATTAAGTGTTTCGTGTGGGATTCGAAACTGCGGTACTTCAGTTACATGTACATATAAATACTTACATCAATATAAGACTATCGGATGTTTAAGAGCGACTTGTGCTACTTGACAATTTTGGTCACTTAGTTGTGCGTGAACCACATCGAGTTTTTGGATAGAAGATTGAACAATCTGTTTATATTTGAAATGAATTAATCTATTTATTATCTCTTTAAACAAAGTTATATTATTGTTATGTAATTAAAAACGTGCCAAACTTTGTAACAGACTGTATTACAAATCACCAGGGCTTTGTAGTGGCGGGATTTCGGTTTCAATTCTTACTCTGACATTAGAGAATTACACTACTTCACCATAAACGAGCCAAAGTCCATGGATAAGATTAGGATTATACGATATGCATAGTTCAAACTTCATTATGGACGGATGTAATTTCTAAGAAATGACAAGTTATTATTACATTTTGCGTACATTATAATATTATAAATGCATTTATTAGCCACCTCGGGGCCCAAAACATTTTTTCTTTGGTTGGTGGGTTCGTAAGGACCATAATCAAGGAAAGTTCCCTCCTATCGTTACCAAACCACACTAAGAGACTAATATTCTAGGTTTCACTAAATGTCTAATAATTAGTCCATTCACTAAAAACTTTCACCCCCATTCCGTTGCACCATTTGGTCTAACTTGTTGTTCTACTGGATTTTCCTCGTTCGGTCTCTCATCCAATTCTCCGGGAAGGTAATCTTTCCAACTCCTGAACAGGTACCGCGTAAATTTCCTCAGTTGTCTAAACTTACAATAAGTGGCCCCTTCGGCCGACTGCAGCTGCTGAGTCTGTATTAAAAACCCTTTCTCTTTAAACGTCTGCTCCAACTTCTCTCTTTGTAAGGTCTTTCGGGACTTCCTCTTCTTTTTGTTCAGATCGTCCTTGCTCATAGCAGCAGAACTTTGTCCGTCCATTTTCTGTGGAAGATTAGTTTCTGTGGAAGATTCACTTTTATTACTTGAATCCTTCGGTAGACTTTCGTAACTCTTATTGCTTTTATTGCCGGTGCCGCTGTAGTATCTAAAGTTTCCTCCAGAGTCCACGGATAGCATCTTCTTTTCTTGTAGTGAAGGTTTTGATCCACCGGTAAATTTGAACTTGCATATACTGACTTCCGTTGTTGGATTAGTTGAATTGCTTTTTGTGGGCATCGGGGGGATGAAAATTGCTGATCGTTTTCTTTTGACTGGACCCTGTACAGGGTTTGGCGAAGTCCTTTTCATTTTTGTACTGTCCGGACTCTTTGCTTCCTCTACTTGCTTTATTACTTTCGGATCTAATAATTCAGATATCTGTTTGAGTACAAGTTTCTTCTTTCCGTCGGGAGAACTTGGCTCCGTTGGAGTACTCTCACTGCTACTGGAGAGTACTTTTTCTCTTTCTTCTTGCGATATTGGCAACTGGCCCGCAGCTGCTAGCCTCTGATAGTAGAGAAGCTGCGTTTGTAGAGCTAACGGATGCATGTAGATCCCTGCATTGGGCCAGTAAACGTATCCCGGAATCTTCTCGTCGCCATCTGGACCGACTGTGGATTGCGCGGGTTCTGACAGTGCCGGCGAAACAGTCCTAGTCTGCCGCGACAAATCTGGAGAACTGCTGGCAGTCGCTGGGGCGACATTTGTGTTCCTTTGGATAACAGATATAGCATTTGGTTGTTCGATTTTAAGCTCTTGCTCGGAGCTGTCCGCATCAGCCTCCATTTTAACTTCAGGGAGCGACGAGTAAATGTTGCCAAATTTCTTCTGTATCTGTATTTTTAAATCGTGGAGATCTCTGATACAAAGATTAAGCGGTTCATCGTCGCTATGCAGCGGCCCCGCAGCGGTTTCCGGTGCCTCTGGCATTGGCTCGTCTGGACTACAAAATCTCGGTGGAGACTGATTCTCCAGACGCCGCCTATTTTCTTGAGATAATTTACGCTCTAATAAACTCGAGATTATCTTGTTCTGCAGATTGGTTTTTGGCGTGCATAGCGGCGTATCTGCATTACGGACCGGAGGACACACACCTAGCTGATTCAGTCGTTCCTGAGGCGGCGGTTGACCTGGCACGACCGTTCCGTAGTTTTCATATATAAGATGGCAGATGTCAGCCTTCTTTGGTTTCCGTCCACGTCGAGGTTTGGAGTTGTTCAGCGTCATCTCTCCCATGTACGGCAAGTCTTCATACGTCATGATCTTGCTGGGAGCGATAGCAGGGTTCTTCTTTTTCTTTTCTTCGGCCTTTGGTTTCGCGGCCATGTTCAGCACTGACGACACCTGTGGCACCGTCAATGTTCCTGATTCATTCTGTATGCCAGCGAGGCGCTGCGCCCAAATCTTGAAAGTTTCGTTTGTGAAATTATTGATATCAATATTAGGTTCGGATTTTGGCTTGTCTTGTGTTTTCTTCTGTTGTCTGGCGTTGGCTTTCTGCAAGCTCTGCTCATAATGGTCTAGATATTCTTGGGGTAGTGCTTGGTGGTGGAACTTCAGCTTCCATCGATTTTTCTGTCGACTGCGCACGTGCTTGGGCTTGGCTTGTTCCGGCCTATCGGCACGTTCCTTGCTCGCAGACAGAAGTTGCTGACGCAGCAACTCTTTATTTTCCGAAGTCCTGAAATTAATTTAATTTTGTATTAATATGGGATTTTCCTTATATAATAGATTTGAGGAAATATTAATAAAAAAATAGTATATTTTCTCATCACATAAAGATTTACATACAGGCTTAATTCAGTAGTAGGCTAACTGACTGATCTTATATTCGTGAGATTCTTATATGGAATTGTAAGTCACAATGTAAAAGTAATTCGTCTCTTTTTAGTGAAACTTTCTGCTTAAACTATTAAGGTTTTAAGCCAGTGCTCTGACTACTATCTCTACTGATCGTAAATGGATGTAGCTGAAGATGAAGATGTAGCTGATAGTTTCAATGACTTAGCTTAACAAAAGCGTATTGACTCTTGCCAAGATTGGCACATTATGGCAAATTATTACACATTGTAAATAAAAAAGTTATGTGTTACTTTGATTTACGATGATGGAAGGGAGTAAAGAAAGACATGTCATGACAAATGTTAATTACTGGGCAGTGAATGAATGTGATCAATATTCGCTGCGTAATATTACCCCCAGGGCAATTTTTTATAGAACAAAAGTGGAAAACGAGCACACAGTCCATCCGATCAAATAATAAGTTAATGCTGGGACTCGGGTTGCTAGGTCCTAAAAGCGAAAAACCGGACAGACCAGCGAGGTTAGCCGGACATTTAGGTAAAAAGGCTGGGCACCCTTATTTTTTTGTCATAGTAAAACATTTTTTAAAAGTAAAACTGCTTTTTTATCATTTATCGTAAAATTTTCTTAAATTCTAACGAAATAACAACGTTTGAATAGCTCAGTCTTTTTTATTATTAATTACTCAATATTCATTACAATATTGACTTCGATAATTGCAATAGTATGTATGTAAGTATATTAAAAATGTAAAGAAATGTTAAAATTTAAAAAGCCTAACAAAAGCCGGACACCGTCTAATTTGGCCGGACACGCAACCAAAAAGCCTGACTGTGTCCGGCTTTATCCGAACGTCTGGCAACGCCAGCTGTGACCCATAGACATCTACATCTACCATCCATTAAGAATCGAAATAAAAATGCGTTGTCATTCCTGAGGATTAAGATGAAATGCCCTATTTCCAGTTAAAAGAGTATGTAGTCCTATAAACTACGAAACACGGCAGCATTAAGTTTAGCATATATTTTCTTAGCGCTGTTGAGCCGATTCACTCATGCTACAAACATATAAAACTGCAGCCTAGCTTTACTACGTATAATCATACTATAAACATACTTATATGTATATAATAAAAAGAAATCGAACCTGTGTGTATGCGTGGGGAGGGGCGGTGCTGGCGGCGCTGGGCTGGCGGGGCCGCTGCCCGCACGCCGCATCACTTCTGCAACAATATATTAATTATAGGTAAAAAACAGAGATAGATACGTCCCGCTACTGACCACGGACCTCTTCATCATTTCAGAAATGGTTATGGAGCAGTTAGTTCGCCGATGATCGAACCTTACGATGTTTTCCTTCATCGCCGAGCACGTGGTAAATCAGCACTTAAAATTGCAATTTATTTCCTTGTCTTTCTTTAAAAATCATTACACCCATGTGATTATGAGGCGTGCACTTTTGAATTTTCCAAACTTTCTCACTATTCTATATTTTGCTTACTTACACCAAAATAGTTTTCCCACATCGACCCTAAGTGAAACTATTTTTATGGATTTTACTCTGATTAAAAATATTCATGTACTGTAGTAATTTATTAAAATACACTGTATAATAAATTAAATTAACTAAAGTACAATTTTGTAATTTAAATTAAATCAACTTTGTAGTATGTATGGCTTTTCCTTCCAATAAAGAAATCCATATTTTAGTAGTAAAAGAAAAACAAGAAAACAAAAACAGTTGTTATGTGGCGGAGGCTGAGGGCACATTAAAGGTCAGATCGAATACTTGGCTCTATAATTACGATTTACAAAAGATGATAAGGAAATGGGATTTCAATTATAATTTTCAAGTATCTCATAATTTTTGTTTTATAAGCCGTACATGTTTTTGTTATAATTTTTTTTTTCATTATTTTCAATACTTATTAAGTATAGATTTTTCAAATGTTTTTAAATAAATGTATGCAAATAACAACTTATTCATATATTTTACGTGGTAGAGCCATGCTGCAGTTATATTATAGTTGTAGCACGATTGGTTGGCTCGACCGGGGTAGGACCACGCTCTCATAGAATACCAGAGTTACGTAAGTAGCATCTTGTGTTTCGTATGGTGAGTGTAGAAAACCAGAGACCCTTTTTACCGGAAACTAGGCATTCCTTTTCAATCCCCAGGGTGAAAACGCACCTGCATTTTGATTCTTTATCCAGGATTGATTTAGATGTCTATCAGACAGTATCCACTTACGAGCACCATTTGTGAACTGTGTGTTTGTCACTCCTGTTCCATAAAAACAAAATCAAAATACATTAGTCACAGAAATTAAGGAATATAAAAAAGTCTAATTTTTTGAGTGATTTTCAACACACTGTAATTCCGAGGAAAATAATCGTACAGCAAAAAAGCTTAATATTGTAGCTCCAAGTGTCTACTTTTCAGATCTGGCCATGAACATTTTTGTCATGTTTGGTTCTGGAATGATCCTAAAGAAACTGCCGAAAACAAAATTTCCGAATTTTCGCTCGTCTTAAGAAAGGTCTACGGGTTTCAAAAAATGTCTTTCATTATTTCACTTGTTTAAAATTTAATGCACTTTAAATTAACGTAATCAAATCAAAAAGCCTTTATGATTTCCGCGTAGCTATCGTTAATCAAAATAAAAAAGTTCTTTTTAACTTTGATAATTATCAACTGTGGAAATAATTATCGTCAAATTAAGGGATATTAAATTTCCTACAAGTGCTTACTAGTGAAATAATGAAAAAAAATTGAAGCCTGTCGGTACCTTTTATATGACGAGCAAAAATTTGGATTATTTTTTCGGCACAATTTATTGTTTTTTTTTGCTGTACGATCATTTTCCTCTGATTTGAATTTTGTTAAAAACCACCCAAAATCTATTTATTTTAAGGGATTATATCCCTTAATTTTTGTGACCACTGTATTACTAAATCAAAGCTTACTATGTATAATAAACATGGCGCACTCGACTGACGTACACATAAGTATAGTTATTTTACTTGGGAAGGCTGTCAGTACTATGGCTTGTGGATACATTTGAATAGTGGCTACTGATAACAAAGTCAAAGATCTATATTTATGAAATGATGAAGTTCTTGGTATGTTGTATTTAGGCGTGTTTTGGAAGTTTATTAAATACATGCAAGATTGGTCGAATGAAATTTAGATATAATTTAAGTCTTATTAATATTAAGCTATGTGTTTTTTGCTATAAACTATATTTTTAGACCGTACAAGTATTTTTATTATAAAATATAAACAACAACATACAGAACAATTATTTTTAGACCGTACAAATACTTGTTCCGTGCGGATTTCAAACATGCGCCTCTCAGCGTCTCAACTCAGGGCTAAGGCACTGCGCCACGGAGCAGTGCAACGTCTTCTTAATAATTACTAAAAATAAAAAACTGCGGCTGCCAACCCCCTTGCCAAGCGTGGCAACTATGGCAGATATCCCCCTTATGATTCAATCCGTGGGGGAGGCTTTCGTTCAGTTGTGGACTTTGATAGGCTGCAACTGTAACGGTACGAGAACAAGAACGAGTTTTTAATAATACTATTTATTTATTTTGTTTATTTTTTGTGGTGTATTTTTTTGTTATTTTTGTAATGTATGCTATTTTATTTTTGTAGAGTATTTTCGTGCGCGTCGATGATCATAAAATATTTATATGCATCATCATCACTATCATAGAACATCAGAAGTTCCCAGCTGAACGTAGGCCTCTCCCACACGTTGCCAGTAGTTGTCAAGCTTGGCAGGCTGGTTGGCAACAACAGTTCTTTATTATTTTGAGTTGCTGTGAAGAAGATGCTGCTATCATCTCCTGTTTTATTTCTCGCGGTCAACTCTTAAGCATCCACGGGATGATACTGAGTAATGGATTATTGGTTCTATCAAAGTAAGTCTATGTCGATATGTATATGTAATGTTAGAAGAACAATGCGCATCAGTTCCATAATAGATAATTTTATAAATACCATATATGGTGTGGCAAAAATACTTATAGTAATGCGGCGTAGTAGGGCGAAACCCGAGCGGGCCCGAAATATCCCTGCCGGGGGACGTGGCGCGCCATTTTGCAACATTACTATTGCGTAATTTATTTCTTCCAGATTCTAAATCGTCTTGAAACATCAAGATACCAACGTCCATTAGATGCTTACTGTTTGGTCATACATTTCTAATTTTAAACTGTTTGGTTTTTATGGCACACTGACTAGCGATCGTAGCTATTTGTTCGTTTTAGATTGTGCGTATTTCATAAGTATATTCAATCTACCTGATGTTGTTAAGTTTTAAGTGGCTGCTGTGGCCCATAGACATTCACATCGATATAGAATCAAACATTGCTTTAGCACCCCGAGGACTAAGATAGGTATAGCCTTAAAATAAATATATAGCAAGATATACATATCTTCTAGCCGAAGTCTAGACATATCTTATTGTTATGTGACGATTTACATGAGCATACAGGCTAAAAACTTTTGGAAGGCGTGGTAGCGCAATAGTTAAGCATAAATTTGCAACGTTGCGGGGCTAGATTCGAATCCCGCATGAAAGAAATGTTTGTATAAATATTGTTTGTAGTTATTTATTACATTGTACCAGATTTGGGCGTATGTTCATTTGCAATTTTTATATTTAAAAAATTTATACGATACAAGAGTAAACCTCGTAGCACAGTATTTAGTATAATATTAAGACTGAGGCCCTACAGTAAGGGAGTAACTTTTTATCAATAAAAGCTCCATGCTTTTGAATTTACTATCTATTTTTACCCATCAATAAGCCTACATCAGTCGACTTGCTTGCATGCCTTACCAGGTTGTCACTCCATTTAGTGGGAGGTTGCTCTACATAGCACAGTTGTTGGTTCTGGCAAACCACTAACTCGTATACTTTCTCTATTGATTTTTGCTTTTATTAAATTCCTAAACGTAGCATACTTAAAAATAAAATACGCATATCTTGTTTGATGTTACAAAATGTTGTCATATCAAAAAACCTAACATAGTTAGGGAGTAATTCTTACCGGTAACGATTTTTACCCGACTGGGGCAGGGAGGGAAATGTTTTTCGAGAGTATGTATGTATGTAATATGTATATCTATTTGTATCTATGTGTCGTCTTTGGCATGCTCTGTAGCCTAAAGTGGTAGATATTACATATAGGGTGTCGTTAGATTCGCCTAGTTGTGGAGCGGTATAGGTTACAACATTTTTCTCTTTTCGGTAACAGTTTTTACACAGTCGGGTTGTTTAATTACTGTTTGAACCATTAAGCTTGTCAACTATATTACATATGGTAGTTACTGATTGAGCTAAGATCGTTCTAATTTAAATTTACAAATAATGCCTAATGCTGAGTTTATTGGAAACTTTTCTATTTTTTCGAATGCAAACAACGACATAAATTACGTACAGCCTTGAAGAAAGAAGCTTGTACGTGAATATTTCCGCTATACAATGACACTAAAGTTGTCTTGTATAGCGCCACATAGTAGAAGTGAATTTTAATGAAAAAAAAAAACATGTGTGCAGTTCACACGCATTAGAAGTGAAAGTTTCAGATAAACACTGAATATTGTATTCTATCTCATTTTCTCGCAAGCTCAATCTAATAGGTGTACCTTAAAATACCTTCAAATGTGTTAAATGTTTAATGTTAATGTTAATTTTATTTACATGATATATCCATACAGCTGTAGTGATACGTTATATATTTTTTTTATAAGAGAGGGGGCAAACAAGCATATGGTTCACCTGATGGTAAGTGATTACCGCCGCCCATGAACAGCTGCAACACCAGGGGTATTGCCAATGCGTTGCCGGCCTTTTAAAAAGGAATAGGCTCTTTTCTTGAAGGTCCCTAAGTCGTATCGGTCCGGCAAAATCTCTGGTGGTAGTTGATTCCACAAGAAAGTTGTGCGAGGATGAAAACTTTCTTTACATCACTTAGTGGTGGACCGCCAGTCATCCAAATGGTATGGATGTTATCGCGAGTTTCGTCCTGATGTGCGATGGTGGAACTGTGCGGCTGGAATAGTTCTGAACAATTCCTCAGAGAACTCCCCGCGGTAGATGCGATGAAACACGCAAAGAGATGCAACATCTCTTCGCAGCGCCAGTGAGTCAAGCCGATCGGAAAGAGCTCGGTCGTCGACGATTCGAACTGCTCTGCGCTGGATGCGATCAAATGGAAGGAGCTGGTACTGGGAAGCCCCGGCCCAGAGACGGAACAGTATTTCATGTGAGACCGAACCTGCGCCTTGTAAAGTTGCAGGCGGTGAGCCGGCACGAAATACTGTCCCGCTCTGCTGAGCACGCCAAGTTTTTAGAGGCCAATTTGGCCTTCTCTTCCAAGTGACCACGAAACTGCACGTCACTCGATATGTCGACGCCGAGGATTCTGGTACTGGCTGAGGCAACAATGGTACTCCCCTTGTTGCCTCAGCCCCTCCCCTTGAAACTGAGAAGATACGACGAAGGATTTTTTTAGCAGTAAACACGCAAACTTGTGTCTTCTGGGGAATAAACTGGACTAGATTCAGTCGCCCCCAGTCCGAGACTTTGTTCAACAAAGTCTCGACTTCAGACACAAATTTGTCCCGGTACCCGGTGACGTTTTCCCGAGAAATATTGGCACGGCCGGTGTATGAACCATCACCAGTGCTGTCGTCTGCATAGCAAAATTTCCGAGATCCCGCTTATATATATATATATATATATATATATATATATATATATATATATATATATATATATATATTCAGTAAAATAAAACAAAAACTTTTACTTCAATAACTTCGTGAATTCTGAAAACCCTACAAGTAATTTGACCGAGAGAAATATATCGCATCTTGTTTATACTTTTTTTTATTCTATAAAAACCTACCTGCATTAGATCATATTTACATGCAAATTCAACGTAAAAATCAGACGTAAATGGTTTTAGGATCATAATATCAAATATAAGAGTAATTACATACATATATGCATCGTAACCAATCGTAACGACCTTAACGAATGATAAAGTCAAAGTTATTGTCAAAGTCAAGCCTTTATTCCACTTGTTTATGAACGTCGAAATCTACACCGGTTAGCTACTCACGACCATATCAAAGAAGAACCGGCTAGAAACTCCGGGATCTTTTATCCTTTACATTAAAAGATCCTTTATATAAAAACAGAAAAAGGATGCCAGCCTCGTATCATTAGGAGAAGTGTGGGACGGCCCCCCACTAGATGGAGTTGGAGCAGGCTGCTCAGGACCGTGCTTTGTGGCATTCTTTGAGGGAGACCTAGGTTCAACAGTAGACTTGTGAAGGGCTGTAATGATGATGATGAAGGATGACAAACGAGCACATAGTCCTATCCACATTTATTATCCTTGATTCGTTACCAAAAAGCAAATGCATTGTCACCATTGTTATACGTGGTAGAGCCATGCTGGAGTTATATTAGTAGTATAGTTGTAGCACGAATGGGTCGGCTCGACCGGGGAAGGACCACGCTCTCACAGAATACCAGCGTGAAATAGTAGCTTAATGCTGCTGTATTTCGTATGGTGAGTGTAGAGAACCGGAGACCCTTTTTACTGGAAACGAGGCATTCCATCTTAGTACTCACGGGTGACAACGCATCTGCATTATGTTTTGTAATCGAGGATAGATGTAGATGCCTATGGGTCACAGCAACCACTTACCATCAGGTGGACTGTGTGCTCGTTTGTCACCCTATCCTATAAAAAACCAACCCCTGAGGACTACTAAGATGGAATGCTTCGTTTCTAGTAAAAAGGGTCTCCGGTTTTCTACACTCACCATCCAAAACACAGCAGTATTGAGTTACTAGTTTACGCTGGTATTCTGTGAGAGTGTAGTCTTACCCAGATCGAGCCGACTTATTTCTGCTACAACCATAATATAGCTAAAGCGTGCTCTACCACGTGTAAATATAATGTTATTAATTCATTTACTAAATTTTTGTATTAATTCCTATGGCGAACCGGAGACTAATTTTATTGGAAACGAGGCATTCCATCTCAGTCCTCACGGTGACAACGTGTCTGCGTTTTGATTATTAACCGAGGATAGACGTAGCTCTCTGTGGACCACGCCACGGTACTATTATATATATTAGGTTGACTGTGTATCCTTTTCTTTCATTCATTCACCTTTGTTTCATTTAAATAATACTTAAAATATTTTATTATTACAATAAAATTTTAAATTTATATTTTTAATTTATAATTTTTATAATATAATCTTAAATAAATCCCAGTTTTTTTCCTGAGTCGACATCTTATTTATTTAATATTGCAGTTATGGCCATGGGCATCTTCAATAATGGAGTTACAAAAAGGGATTGAAATTTACAAGATGAAATGGGTTAATCTGTTGGTAAAATCTTACGATAACATAAGCGATCTACATCCATCGACTCGCTGCAGGGCTTACCAGGTTGTCATCCCACCGAGTGGGAGGCTGCTCTACACACTACAACATGTTCTATTATATGGTTGCTTCTCGTTTCTATTCGGTTCAATTTAATTCTTATCTACATGCTACATACTTAAAATTAAAAAGTATATTATTATCTTATTTGATGTTACAAGATGTTATCATAGCAAAAACGATATAAATTATCATGGATTTAGTATAAACTGACATGTACACTATATATATGTAAATTATCAATATACATAATAAATGCATTAATGTAATCACATCACAATTATGCGGATGTAGTTAAACCACAATGCTGCCTAAGTTAACGTTATATAGGTACCTAGATTTACTGATGAGCTTTCGTCAGAGGTGAATATACGAGTGAGCTTCTGACTCACGCACCGTCCAACAATAAATCATCCATCTGGCTACCGGCAATCATCCAGTCAACTTTATAGTAATGCCAATAGATTTTTACAATTTACTCCTACGCTTTGATTTACATTATTATATTTACTTAGGTGGGTACAATAAGGTGGTCTTTTCCATAAAAAGCGATCTCTTCCAGAGAATCTCAAGACTGGGAGAAAATACAACTATTAGACAGTGGGAGGTGAGTGGAGGTGGTGTCTTTTTTTTAAACTTTACCTCCACTACTCCTCCACACTAGGATTTTCTCCTGTATCGTGGGGCCGGTTTACAAACATAAATTGCACAAGGACAAACATCCAGACCCGGAACAATTACTTGTAGGTCATACAAATATTTGTTCCGTGCGGGATTCGAACCCGCGGCCCTTAGCGCTGTAACTCATTGCTAAGCCACGGAGCCGTCGCAGTTAAAAAGAATAAAGAAAGAAGAGAGAAATAAGGAGGTGGTGTATATTGTATTAAACGGACTAATACCTAGGTAAATAAACGTTTGTGAAAGTGTTTTATTTTATTATTACAATATATTATATTATAATAACAAAATAAAACACTAATATAATATATACAGAAAACGATGATAGACATACATAAGATTAAATATGTAAATATACATAAAAATTACATAAGTAAATAAATGCAAAGAATAAAAAATTTAAAAGTCTATTTTTCGTGGTAGAGTCTCGTTACAGCTATATTATGCAGCATGGATGGTTCGGAGCGACCGGGAAGCACCACGCTCTCACAGAATACTAGCGAAAATAGCAACCTATATAATGTACGGGCACACATTACACCTGATAGTGATTCGATTAAAAATCAAAATGCAGGTGCATTGTCACCCGTGAGGACTAAGACGGAATGCCCCGTATCCAGTAAAAGGGATCTCCGGCTCTCTACACTCATCTTACGAAGCACAGTAGCATTAAACTGCTATTTTATGCTGGTATTCTGTGATTGTGTGGTCTTTCCCTGGTCGAGCCGACCAATGGTAGGGTACGGTTACGTTAATTTGTAGACCATACAAACACTTGTTCTGTGTTGGATTCGAACCCATTTTCTGGCAACATTGCTGTCATAAACTTAGTCGCTACGCTATCAAGCCGTCGTGGTGTAAGATGTAATATGAAAGATAAAAAACGTAAAACGTGTGAGGACTATGATTAATCAATCCAAAATGTGACTGCTTCCGTTTATGATAAAAAATTTACGCGGGAAAAAATGGTATGTCCATAAAATAAAAAAAAACCGTAGGTCGATGATTAACGCGCGAACCATCAGCGCTGTCTGTCTCGGACTTGTTTTTTGTAACGATCCATTCAACAGATTATAAATAATGTCTGATTTAATATGGCGAAGATTTAAATGTTTTGGAAAAAAAATAGTCCCGCTGGGTTTCTTGCTGGTTCTTCCCAGTACAGAGTTGGTTTTTGCGAGCCAGTGGTAAATGAAAAAAGTGACTTTCAATAAATATAGTTTACAATCTATATTGAACAAAAAGTTTCTGTTTCTGTTAGTGATGAGCTTAATTATTTTTTATATAGTTTGCCAAAATTATGGGTATAACTGGAAAAGCGTGAAAGAGGTGATAGGGCCAAGTTGAGACCCCACAGCCTGTAATAATAGTGACTCTCCATACCGGCTACATAGCTGATAGCAGAAATAGATAAGAGGGGGTGGTACCTACCCAGAAAAACCTTTGGCATTTCTTCTTGCTATACACTCTGACAGAATACCAGCTTATAAAAGCAGCATAATTCTGTTACGAAATCGATGAAGCGACGACATAAAAAAGATAGCGGAAAGAAAAAGAAGCGGGGAGGAACTGGATAGACGTGACAACTAAAAAATGGAGGCACATGGAAGAGGCTTATACCGAAAGACGCCATGAATTTTAAATAATTCTTTTCTCTACTTTAGAGTTTCCAACCAATATAATTTATGACAAATGTTAAATTCAATATTCATGTATAATTTTCTTACTGTCAATTAGTATGTATTCATGGTATAATAAAAGGCTTGTTATTATTATTATTATTAATTCGAATTCGAAAACCGAAGAACCTTTTACTGAACACGAAGTATTTTATCTTAGTCCTTTAGGGATGCGAAGGAGAAGGAACGCATCTACATTTTAATCCTCAATCTAGAGATAGGTCACAACACCATTAAACATTAGGTGGTTTGCATGCATAGACAGGGGACAACGAAGTCACCCTGTCCATCAAAAAGGTAAGGATAGATATAGAATATAGAAGGTAAGTTATTTAAACGCATAAGCGCGTCCCTACGGAAGAAATCAAAACAGTGCAATACAAAAGTTATGGCTCCGTATCAGTGAGATTACAACTCTTGCGCACACATCGAAATGTAACCTGTGGCAAGTAAATTGTGTTGAAAAGATATCACCTACCCAGAAAAAATTACAGCCATTAAAATATCGATGGAGGAAACTTCAAGTCCAATTATAACCACCAGATAACCGTAACACAGTGGTCGCGTTTCCGGAGCACGCAAATACGTTCAGTGCTGTGAATCACTTTGTTGTCAGCGCCTGACGTTTCCACTCTGTATATGGCATACGAAATTTGAACCAGGCTGCCGAAAATACTAACAATTGGAGTACCGAAGGGAACAATGTTTAACGTGTTCTCGTGTTTAGACTTTCGTAAAATTGCTATTCTGTTCAAGCTTAAGAATACCAGCGTAAAATAGCAGCCTTATGTTGTGTTTCGTATGGTAAGTGTAGAGAACCGAAGAACGAAGAACAATATAATTTTTTCATTGCATCTTAGTCCTCAGGTGTGACAACGCATCTGCATTTGATGATAGATGTAAACGTCTATGGGCCATAACATTCACTTACCATAATTGTGTGTTCGCGTCGCGTGGACCTTTATTCTATATAAAAGCTCCTAAACAGTTTTAAATACATATGAAACCAATATCGATGTTATATTTTGAATGTCTACACTTCCTATTACAAATATTTTTTTTGATTTTATGGTAAGTGGATGATTATTGACACCTACGACCTATATTTTTATATTATAGATATATTTATTTTATATACTAGCATGCAACTCCTGATGACTATGATGAAATAACTCGTTTTTTTTTTATAGGATAGGGTGACAAACGAGCACACAGTCCTCGTACCCTTATGGTAAGTGGTTGCTGCGGCTCATAGACATCTACATCTATCCTCGATTACGGATCGAGAGGATTAAGATGGAATGCCTCGTTTCATGCAAAAAGGGTCTCCGGTTCTCTACACTCACCATACGATACACAGCAGCATTAAACTACTATTTTGCGCTGGTATTCTGTGAGAGCGTGGTCCTTCCCCGGTCGAGCCGACCCATTCGTGAACAACTATACTACTAATATAACTGCAGCATGGCTCTACCACGTATAAAAACCTACCTCGTTACGGTGAATATACTCACCATATAAAACACGATAGCATAATGCTTAAATCGATAGAATATTATTAACTTATCTTGAAAAAAAAAACTTTTGAAAACACCTCAATATCCTCGTATAGAAATATTCATCGAGAATTTTGTCTTGTATCGTGTGAGCGGGCTACATTCATAAATTTTAAACGGGCAAACATCCAATTCCAAAACTATTATTTTTGGACCGTGAAAATACTTGTTAACTGCGGGATTCGAATCTACGACTTTGCACGAGTCGTGTTACATCCGTACTACTACTTCACTTTATATTTTTACGAATATACTGGTCAAGATTTCATTGCTTACTGTTTACACTTTTTTTAATAATACTAGTAATGGGAGAATGAGTGTGAATGCGTACGCTTGTCTGCACATGTATGTACATGTGTACACAAGCGCTTGTGTGTGTGTGTGTGTGTGTGTGTGTGTGTGTGTGTGTGTGTGTGCGCGTGCGTGTATACTTGCATATGTTAGCTCTTCAGTGTCATTATGTGTTACTCGCCTTAAATTAATAAATTGCAATTAACAGATTAGTTGTAACGTTCAGTCCCTGTGCTACCATTTACCCTTTACCCATAACAAGTTTTTGACAGTTCACGCCCGCCATATTGATTTTACGCTAAAGTTATATAATTTTAATATTTCGGGTTCATGTTTATGTTAGGCGCGCTATTAAAATGAATCTATTCATTGCATATGCACTCTGCTACATGGCCTTCAAATAAAGATTATATCATAAATGCTGTATATACGATAATAAACAACATCTATGTAAATAAGTACGTTCTTTACAATAAGTTGTTGCTTCACACTTCAATGATTTTATGTAACTTAACTTTAGACGCTCTGATCCGTGAATAAAGTGAGATTTTTAGCACGTAGTCAAGTTTATTAATGTCTATACAATAATATTAGATAATTTAATAATTTTTACACTAAGTCAGTGCGATTTATCATCTAGGGCTCTATCACCACTGATCACGAGATGGGATTGTGGTCCAGCGCTGACTTATAATAACAAAAAACAAATACAAGCATTAGTATTCCAGGTTTAATATAATAATTGAGTTTTGTACTGGATCAATGTTGTCCGTATCCATAGAGCAACACTAGCTACCGGCAGACCGGACGGGAGTAGACATAGCGTTTTTTCCCGATACAGAACTGTCATTTTTTGCGGAGGAAAATCTGCGCACACAAAAACAATCCGTCACACAATCGTTTGCTATAATGCTTAATTATATATTAATGTTAGTTTCAGTTTCTTTTATTATGATAATAAATATTGCATGTTTTTATAATATGAATGTCCAATGATGGTAAGTGGATACTGTGACCCATAGACATCTGCATTTATCCTCGATCAAGAATTTTAAATTTAGATGCGTTGTCACCCCTAAGGACTAAGGTGGAATGCGTTATTATATCCCAAAATTATCAATGAAAAATGTCTTCGGTTCTCTACACTTACACAAACACAGCAGAAACAATTATTCAATTAATACTCAATTATTTCACTTTTATTTTTAGTTATTAGGATTCTGCATCTGAATTTTGAGAAGTTTTTATTACACTCGGTTATCAAACTTACAACAACTGGCGTAATGTGCCACGAGTGCTGTGAGGCTGACATGCCTACGGTTGGCAACCTGCCATTACCCCTCAGTTCTGTACTGGAAGTTAGTTCACGTGTACTTTAAAGATTTTATCTGAGTGATGGTATATGACTGCTTCGTGGCGCAGTGGTTTAGCAATGAGTTACAGCGCTAAGTGCCGCGTGTTCGAATCCCGCACGGAATAAGTATTTGTATGGACTACAAATAATTGCTCCGGGTCTGGACGTTTGCCTTTGTGAATTTTATGTATGAGGACTGTTTCCGATACAATATACTGGATAAAAATAAAAATCCTGTATGGAGACAACATTTTAAAAATTTGATAATAAAATTAAATAAGAAAAGAGTATCATTCATCATATACTCATAAGATATAAACTCTTTGAGTATTCAATATTTTAAAGGTGTAACCCCTAAATTAGAATTTTTGATGTAGGTACACTACTACTGTAGGTCATGTAGAAAGAATGAATGAGGAAAGAGTGACAAAGCAAATTTATATGGCAGATGTGAACGGCAGAGTCGGGAAGGGACGCCCTAGAAAAAAGTTTATCGACCAAATTGGCGATATTTTGAAAATGGGCCACGTTAGAAGTACTCTTAGCCACTGCGCTACCGGGCCGTCCGTGAGATTGACCATAGCTCAGTATATCAGTGGTATAAACTGAAATGAACCAAAGATTTCGACCACGGAACAACATGGCAGATGCGTTAAAAGTGCGTGAGGTTCTTTAAAGCTTAAGAGGCCCTTGTGCAGCTAACATTCACGGTCTGATGAGGAAGAAAATGATGAAAAACAGCTGGAAACAGCAATACTCCCGATGTTCAACTGTGCAACAGGTCTTATATAGCCACAAGTAGACATGCTCGTCGTTAATCTGTGCCTAACACTACGATATACAATGCGATAGACGCAGCGTCAGACAACTCGAAACTATTACTACGCCGCAGTAGAGTAAATGTAAAAAGAATCAATTTTGTAATTATAAAAAAAGGTAAAGTAAATGTACCTATCGTTTCATAGAGGGCTATGGAGATTTTGTTCGCCGCGCTAATCCAGTGGGGTTCCAGTAATAGACTTCAAACATTTTTAAGACAAGATGGTTTTTTTTTATAGGATAGAATGACAAACGAGCACACAGTCCACCCGATGGTAAGTGGTTGCTGTGGCCTATAGACATCTAAATCTATCCTCGATTACGAATCAAAATGCAGATGCGTTATCATCCTTGAGGACTTAGGTGGAATGCCTCGTTTCGATACGATTGATTCGATACGATACGATCGAATACGAAACACAGCAGCATTCAGCTACTATTTGACGCTGGTATTCTGTAAGAGCGTGGCCCTTCCCCGGTCGAGCTGACCCATTCGTGCTACAACTATACTACTGATACAACTGCAGAATGGCTCTACCACGTAAAAAAATTATCTTTTAGTTTCCTCATAATGTTTTTCTTTAGCGTTAAGCACGTCGAAACTTAACTTAAAGGTGACAGCGGGGGCCGAACCGGAGTTGTTGGAGTACTATGAAATTAATCCTAGCGCCACCTATCTGTAACATAATAATTGTAATTGTAAACATTAACAATATGCACATTAAGAAATTTGTTTATTCATGAAATTTAGTTACTATACGCTCACGATTGATATAAAATTATCCTAAATATCACCTTTGACTGGAGAAATAAAATTGAAGCGTTTGTTTGTTAGATCGTAATAACTGCCTTTTATTGAGCGGAGGGAGTTTTTTTACAGACTAACACAGTCCACCTGATAGTAAGTGGATGCTGTGGCCTATAGACATTTACATTTGTTCTCGATTAAAAATCAAAACGCAGATGCGTTGTCACCCCTAAGGACTGAGGTAGAATGCGTTTTAGGAATTTTAGGAATGCGTTTTGCGTTTAAGGAAGATGCAATTCCTCGTTTCCTATAAAAAAGGGTCTCCGGATCTCCACATTAACCATTTCGTATGGTATACGTAACACAGCAGTATTAAGCTGTTATTTTACGCTGGTATCCTGTGAGAGCGTGGTCCTTCGCCGGTCGAGCCGACCCATTCGTGCCACAACCATAATATAGTTGCAGCGTGGCTCTACCACGTATTTGCATGCCATAAAAACACGAATAATCATTTTCAACATTTTTGTCTGTCTCGGGGATAATCTTCGGGATATTTAAACCGATTCTGATGAAACTTTACGAACAGGTAGAGCGTGTTACCAACAGGGATCCAGATTATATTTTATTCGAAAAGCTTAACGTTAAAAAAAACGTAAATTAATAAATTAAACGGGATTTGATCACCTTAAATGTAAATAATTCCACATTAATACATGCTATGCAGACAAAGCTGGGGCTGGGGTAATGTAGTGTAATGTACATAATAATTTGTCCTTCGTTATTGTAATTTACAAACGTAGATGAAATCGAAAGCAACATAATTGCCAGTCAAATGGAAGTGACAAGTATTAATTTATATCAATAACGCGTCCGTTGGAATGCATTGGAATAATAAACGCGAATATGCACGTGGGCTAAGTGGCACCAAGGATATTTCCTTATACGTGTTCAGTGGCGGGCAGTTTCATCGGACTTGCACGAAACAGTCCCTTTACTTTGTCCAAGCAATGATAACACGAAGTTGATCTTTAATATGGATATTTTTAACTGAACCGTGAGTGTATTACGCTGTAACTAAACTGTAGGATCAAATTTACTTCATTAATATACTGGCAAAGTCCGTTTTTACTCATCTGCATTTTGATTCTCAATCGAAGACGCATGTAAATGTTTATGGGCCACAGCATCCACTTACCATCAGACGGGGTATGTACTCTTTTGTGACCTTTACTTCATAAAAAAGTACACTTTTGTTAAATTAAATCACAAAAAAATGTCTTGTGGTTTCTAGCTGGTTCTTCCCGGGACAAAGATATATTCCGAATCAGTGGTAAATTAGACATAAAAATTACTTTCGAATTAATAATAAATAAAAATAAAAATAAAAAAAAATATTTATAATCTATATTGAATAAAAAATTCTAATTCTTCTTTTCTACCTAGAAATTTGTTAGGGTAAGTTGATACAAGCCCAGACGGACTTCTATTTATGCCAGCGAGAAACAATCCATGCATATACTGTTTTCTGGACTGAAGGGTAAAGTGTTTGTATCAATATAAATTCCTCACAGGCGTTAGGCGTTCTGTCTTAGTCTTCAGAGTTAGGGTGACAACGCATCTGTAGCGTACTTTACTTAAAGTTGGTTGCGGGTGTCAACGGACTGCAGTGTTATATAGAATATATTCCACATAAAAATAGGATGACAAACGAGCATACAGTCCACCTAGTGGTAAGTGGATGCTGTGGCCCATAAGAAATCTACATTTATCAGAATCAAAATGCAAATGTGTTGAAACCCCTGAGGATTAAGATATTAGGTCCTTAAATATGAAATTAGCGTTTTGTCGTACTAACCATTTTTATCTAAAATATCTCCTCTTTGGTTAAGAATTCCAAATTCAAATTTATAAATTCATTTAGCTGGTACACTCGATTTTTAGAAACAGTCATTTATTTGTTTATTCCTCTTTTTTATTTCTTTGGCGTCGCTTATAACCGCACAATGGGAAACATGAAATATCAGTATATTTACGAGTACGAGTTCTACCATGGTACCAGTGCTGCAGAAACAGCTCGAAGGATTAATGATGTGTACGGCGCTGGTATCGCAAAGGAAAGCAAGGTACGTTTTCGTTCTGGAAATTTCGACCTTCAGAACCAACACCGTGGACGGCCGAAGACCAAAGTGGAAAATGAAGAATTAAAGGCTATTGTGGAAGCGGATCCATCACAAAGCACTTCGGAGACAGCTGCAGGCTTTGGGGTAAGTGATATAACTGTATTAATTCACTTGAAGCCAATCGGGAAAGTAAAAAAACTTGAACGATGGGTACCTCATGAATTGAGTGAATCGAACTTACAAACTCGCGTCGACTGCTGTATTACTTTGCTCAACTAAGAATCATTACTTGTGATGAAAAGTGGATACTGTACGATAATCGGAAGCACTCGCTGCAATGGCTGAACCCTGGAGACCCAGCCAAATTCTGTCATAAACGAAAATTGACTCAGAAAAAGTTACTTGTGAGTGTTTGGTGGACTAGAGCCGGTGTCGTTCACTACAGCTTTCTGAAATCTGGCCAAACGATTACGGCAGATATCTATTGTCAGCAACTGCAAACCATGAAGGAAGAACTAGCTGCTAAACAACCGATATTGGTCAATCGCTCTAGGCCACTGCTGCTTCACGACAACGCAAGACCACACACTGCACAACACACAACCACTAAGTTAGATGAGCGACAATTAGAATGTCTGCGACGTTCATCGTACTCCCCGGACCTTGCTCCAATAGATTACCATTGTTTCCGGAATTTCGACAACTTCTTACAAGGAAAATGATTAAAATCTGATGCGGCAGTCCAAACCATCTTCAAAGAGTTTATTGATTCTCGCCCCCACGGTTTTTTAAGTAAAGGAATCAATGAACTACCTACGAAATGGCAAACGTGCATGGATAACAACCGTGCATACTTTGATTAATTAAATATATTTTACACAAAAAATTTACTTTATATTTCTCCCGTACAAAACGCCAATTTATTATTAGCCAAAATCTAGCCTATTAACCACCCAAGAAAAAGCAAATCAACATAGCAGTAACTCACAAACAGCTTCAAAGCTTGCGTATTTAATGTTATGATAAACGAAACTTTTTTTAAATGATTGAACCATAACGAAATGAACCGTTTTCAACAAATATAAGGTAAAGGGAATGTCGACAGCGACCGCGTTTGGACCATTGTGATATTAAATTATTGCACATGATTCATAAGACGTGTGAGTGGGCGGGCATTGCAGACCTCCGAAATCGTAACTATATCGACACCAAAATGGTCGTTATTGAATGCACATATACTCGTATCATTTATGACTGATGACTTATTTTTTGTGATGAATTATGGATCTGAGACGACGTCCTTCACTGCGGGCCGTATGTGGAAGCTCAAGGTAGCTCAGAGAGCTTTCGAGAGAGTTTCTCTTACTTAAAAATGAGAATATCCGCAGTAGAGCCAGAGTAATCGATATAGCCCTACGGATTAGTAGGCTGAAGTGCCAATGGGCCGGCCACGTAGCTCGAAGAAGTGACAACCAATGAGGAAAAGGGTTCTCGAGTGGCAGCCGTACTGATAGATGAATTGCAGGGCGTCCCCCACTAGATAGAGTGACGATCTGGTAAGACATGCAGGAAATCGATAGATGCAGGTGGCTCAGGACCGTGCTTTGTGGCATTCATTGGGAGAAGCCCATGCAGTAGACTTGTGAAGGGCTGTAATGATAATGATAATAATGATATCATTTATTCGATGTATTAATAATGCTCAGCACTATTCATGTATTTTAATTTTAAAAGATGCTAGAAGAGAAGAAAAACCACAAGTTGTAATTTTCAAACGAACAAAACATTTATAGGTTCCAAATTTAATGAAACTATTTTAATTTTTAAGGGATTTTATCGCGTTTAATTTTACTTATTTTTATTTTCTGACTTATCGGTTACTTTGCAGCACCTATGACCGCGGGCAAGTAATAATACGCCGGGAATTAAAAATCAGTAGAATTATAGGAGATAAAATATGTGATTTACGTGGTAGAGGCATGTTGCCGCTGTGTTATGATTGTAGTACTAATGGATCTACAAAAACGGGGTACGACCACGGTCTCGCAGAATACCCTCGTAAAATAGTAGTACAATGCTGCTGTGTTCCGTATGGTGAATGCACAGAACTGGAGATCCTTTATACTGGAAACGAGACACCTTAGTCTTCATGTGTGACAACGCATCTGAATTTTGATTATTAATTGAGGATAGATGTCGATGTCTGAGGCCTACATCCACTTATCATCAGGCCGGCTGTGTGCTCGCTTTCAACTTTTATCCTATAAAAAAATCTCGTAATTGGCTATCCATAGCTGAACATTGATAGACAGTATTACATTATTTGCAGTGTCGCCACCGGGCAAGCGAATTGGCGATTGTGGTCACAAGTGGGTGACTCGATATTCCGCCTTGATGTTCTGTCAGAGGCCATTAGGTTTCCTTAACATTTTCTTTATTATGGTTCCTTATATTTACGCGAGCACTACATTGAATGAAAATATTTTTGAATAAAACTATATTTAAAACTAATAAAATAATGCCCACTATTGTATGCGATTTTATTGGGTTTGGTACCCACACACAACTTCCCATCAGCAACGTGGGCGGGTAACTCGCCTTTGTTTATTGTTTTTGTACTACGGAATGTCAATCAAATGATCTGTATGATACTTTTTAAGTTATGCAGCTTTAGATTTTTCTTATTTTTTTAAATATAAGTATTACATATTTTTTAATACCAAAATTGGTTGCTGACAGTGGACTTGTGAAGGGAAGAACACTCTGTAATGAGGAATGATGATAATGAATAAACGATTGTGTTTGTTTAATTCTTGTTTCAAAAAAACTTTACTTCCACACTAGTATTTACTCCTGAATAGTGGGCGCAGTTCGCATTATATAAATTTCGTAAGGATAAACACCCAGACCTGAAACAATGATTTGTGGGCCATATAAATACTTCTTCCGAGCGGGTTTCGGACCCGTCGATTGTGATGAAACTATACGAATAAACAGAAAACATATACCGTAGGAGGGATATAGGCTTTTATCAGAAAATAAAATAAATGGTTTTTGATTATCTTAAATTTAAATCACTCGGCATCACATTTCCTCCCGTGTGGATGTTGTTAGAAACGACTGTGGAAAGTTCGTTTCGCGTAAAATACACAGACATAGAGTACCCAACGACATGTAAACATCTGGAATTACGATCTTCGTTGCACCTGCCAAGCTTGAAGGTTAGGGCAAATACCTTCTACAGCGGTCCAAATTCAACAATTAATTTCACGACCTGCTGAAAAAGATGGATAGAATATAATAGAACAGAATAGAATTTTTTTTTATTTTTCCGGACCGATATGACTTAGGGACCCGTAAGGAAAGAGCCTAATCTTTTTTACTTTTTTTTTTTTAGGCCGGCAACGCACCTGCAGTTCCCCTGGTGTTGCAGTTGTTTAAGGGCGGCGGTTGTCACTTACCATCAGGTATGCCGCATGCTCGCTTGCTCTCTCTTATTTTAAAAAAAACATAAACACTCACGCCTGTCACCCAGAGGGGTAGGCAGAGACTACGGACTTCCATTTGGCACGATCCTGACATACCTCTTTCGCCTCCTTTACATCCATATATCTACGCATACATGCTCGTCGGTTAAGGGTACTTCTAACGTGGCCCATTTTCAAAATATCGCCAATATGGTCGATAAACTTTTTTCTAGGGCGCCCCTTCCCGACTCGGCCGTTCACATCTGTCATATAAATTTGCTTTGTCACTCTTTCCTCATTCATTCTTTCTACGTGACCAAATCACCGAAGCATTCCTTTCTTAATCCTGGTCACAACATCATGTTGCATACCACATTTATCTCTTATCACGCAATTTCTCACCCTGGAATTCAGATTCAACCCTAGCATATTCCTTAAAGACCGCATTTCTATAGCATTTATTCTACTTTCGTGCTTCTTCTGCCACACCCAGCTTTCACTACCATACATTAAAGTAGGGACTAACACAGCATTATGAATTACCATACGTGCCTGTTTTGACACATTCTGGTTCTTCATAATAGAGTGTAGTGCCCCATTCATTCTCTCTTATATATTAAAAAAATAAGAATAATTTTTATTTAATATAGATAGCAAGAATACGTATTGAAGATGTGTGACGTCTGGAAGTGCAATATCGTTACGCACTTCTATTTAAGCCTGGAGACTAAAATGAACTCTACGATTGTACCTTACAGGTCATATTTGTTGTAAACTCTACGCCTAGCTAGTTAGTCGTAAAACCTGAAGGTATAAATGCTTCATGGCTAACAGTAAAAACATTGACATATACATGTTCTAATGTGGTTTTGTATGTTTTGCAACATTGAATTGACAAACGAACTAATCGTCGACAAAGATAACTGAGGATGCGTTGTAGCTAAGGTAGTATAATTCAGTCTCCAATTCCTACGTGGTAAAGTCATACTACATTATTATTGCGGTTGCACCAGGAATGGACCGCTCGATCAGCATAAAATAGCACCTTAATGTCGCTGTGTTTCGTATAGTGAGTGTAGAAAGTCGTTAGGAGTGACAAAGCATTTGTATTTTAATTAATAGTCGAGGAAAAATGCAGATGTCTACGTGCCACAATATCCACTTACCATGTGGTGAAATGTGTGTTCATTTGTCAATCATATTAAAAAAAGAATTCACGGTCCATATAGAGCGTTAATTTAAAATCAAAAATTTATCGCGACAATTCAATTGATGTACACTATAATAGAAGAAACAAAATCTTTGTTTTTTTATTTTGCCTGGCTGCAGTGAAATAAAAGTAAAATCCTAATATAACTGTCTATCTATATATTGAAATAGTTTCTGTTAAGCTCAAAGGGCTATTAAGACATGAACAAATATTAAAAAAAAAGAAAACTTGAGTTAAGTAAATGGTATTTAATTATAACGCCACATTATTAGAACATATCCAGGCAAAGCCGGGCGGGTCACCAGTTTCACATAAGTGCTGTTTTAAGTCTATAAAAATGCGTAAATGATTTAAGTTATGATAGAATAAAGTATAAAAGAATAGAATAATTTTTTATTCAGTATAGATTACATGTAATACTTATATTTTTTTTTACTTTTACCACTTATACAGGTAGATATAGGTAATAAACCATTTTCACCGGTAACAAGGCATGCCTTCTTAGCCCTTGGGGTGCGTTTTTATTCCTAATCGAGAATAAATGTAGGTGTCTCTACGGGCCACAGGCTACAGCATACAGTGTGTTTAAGTGGACTGTTTAGTCATTTGTTACTCTTTATTTTTTATTTTATTGAAACAAAATCAACGGTTTGTACATTTCCCAATATACATAAATATGTTTCGGATATATTATGTTAAATATAAGCATTTGAAGAATTTAATTATTTTTTGCAAAATTTTTATTATTTGTTTTGGCTAACTTCAATAAAAAGGGAAGAAGAGTTTTTAATATAATGATGTCAGATATTACATTACATTTAATCGTAAGATATAATCACACATAATCACAAGGATCACCAAAATATAAATATTTTATTCCTACTACATATAAAAGTAGTATAATATAATGAACGGCTCTGTTGAGCTTTGATTGGATCTTAGATTGGGTACGACTCCCTCACTAAACAAGTATTTATATGGATTACAAATAATTGTTTCGGGTCGGACGGTTTGTCAATGTATGATTTATATTTCATACAGGGTTATTTTGCTATAACCAGCCAAATTTACAGAGAAGGTTCAACATACGTAGTACAGGAAAATGGTGAAGAAAAATAATTTTAAATAAAATCTCAAACATTTAGTCCTTTTTATCTTTTAAATTCAAAATGCGTGGTCACGCATTATTTTAACTGATTTTACCGCGCACGCCTACATTAGTAAGGGTCTATCGGTAGGCTAAAACCTTGTTGCCCATAAATCACATTCAATTTGGTATAATTTCAAATAAAGCTGAAAGTCTTATTTACTGTAGTATAGCCCCAGCGATGTTGTGGTGTCTCACGAAAATACAAGTGAAATAAATAACTAGTTTTTTTTTTACAAATATATTTAAATTAAGTTTAACCGACGCATTCCAATGTAACTGAAGTCGGTCAAAAACTGCAATAACGTTGTATCATTATTTGTATATTTGAACTTAAGTTTAAAATTATGCTACTCTTTGAATAATAAGCCTGTAAGTATATGGAAATTGCCTCCACAATTCAGGAAATATTGATTCCTTGCGTGTGAATAACCTTTTGTTTATTAATTTACGTTAATAGAAATCAGAAAGAAAATTATAGTCTGTTTTGTAGGTCGTTAATTATAAAATATGCACACCGCTTCGTAAAAATAGTAGGTAATATAACGATTGAGGATTAAAAATGTAAGTTTCTTCGTATTCCAATTACAACTATAAATCAAAATTATGCGTAATATCTAATATTCTCTATGATTAGTTACAAACTCTGATAAAATTATGACGTTGTAATAATTATCAGAGGTAGGTATAGTTGAGTAACATAACCTCGTTGCTCAACTCGCGCCTGATAACGAAAAACGTCTCGATGTGTGACAGATGTGTATATTTAGAAAACTATGTACTATCACTTATTTAAATAAAATGAAATTTACACTCTAAAACAAAGGTATAGAAACGATATTAGATTACACTGGTGTATTTCTAATATGTCGGCCCGTAACAATTCACATTTCGCTATAGGTGACAATTTGTCACTTCATTTTTGGACATATTCCGAAGCTTTCGTGCTTACAAACTGTGTACACAGTTTCACAAGTAGGTACACCGACCCACACTGTTTCGGCATGCCGATCAAAATTAATGTTTATCCAATTAGTACGAAGACGCAAACCGTATCGACAAACGTAACAAACGAATGGCACACATTTGGGTTTAGTTAAATGTTCTCGTGTAAAGTTCCAAAAAATAAATTAGTGCAAGAAAAACTCAAAACAATACCGTTAAAAACGTTAAAACTGTTTATGGATAACCAATCCATAAACGGTCTAATTATTAAAAAAAAAAAATAACACAAATAAAAAAAAATCCTGTCAAAAATACAATTGAATATTATTTTCGTTCACTATAAATTGCAACTGGCTTGTTATAAAATACTGCTTTAAAAAATAACACCAAAGCAGGGCATTTAGATGCGTTCAGTAAATTAATCACCAAAAATACAAACAATTTGAATTAGGCTCGTCTCGAACATAAACACATTTGGTAAACAAGGGCACTGATAAGGCCGGACACGCACTATGACAATCGGGCACAAGTATCACGCACTATGATAATCACCTCCCTCGGGCACCATGTGTGACATCCGCACGATGCACTCGCTTCGCGGCGTGCACTGTCGCGTCTCACCGCTCTAATCTAAATACAGACAACGCGCTCCTCCAAAATCGCGATCGCTTTCGCTTACCATACGTTAAATTTAGCGTGTACAGAAATAAGACAGTTTTTACGCGTTTTCCACGGGAACGGCGTGCGAGGGGCCGCGGGGGCCCGGGAAACCCGAGATTCGTGCCGTATTTGGCAGCCGGACAATCGCATTTGGGTATTTAGTTTCGGCGCGTCTAATTTGGGCGCCATCACAGCGGCCGCGGGGTGCGTTACCTGCCCCGCCTGCCTTCTTTGGACGTATCTTGCGTTTGCGTAACCTCTTGCAGGAATACTTAACTAACGTATAGAACATACTTCTTCTTATATAGTACTACTTGAGTAACACTAGAATTACGTCTAGAACTATATCTAGACATAAATTAGTTGGAAATAAAATAGTACGAGGGCGACTACTCTACAGAAAACAAACAAAATGGGTACTTAAGTAATTTTCAATGTTAGTGTTAACAAAAGTAATAATTATTATATTAATATGTACATTGAATAAAAAACGAGGTCGGTTTAAACTAAATAACGTTTTAAGTAAACAAAAGTGTTATAAAGTATGTTCATTTAATAAAAAAGGCAATGGGATTCATTTACTTAACCGACGGTTTTGGGAAAGATTCCTTAAATAAATATAAATTATTCACTCATAATTATTTGATGAAATCTATAAAATATATACAACTGTTTACAACAACTATTAAAACGGAGTTAAAGTCGTTAGACGATAGTCTAAGGAGCGAAATAATACTTTCATCGATAATTTAAATCTGAACACACCCACACTATTGTAAATATTAGACCGAACTATATGTATCCAAAATAAAATAATACTAAAATAGAATCTCCTAATATTTTTAAACAAATTAGGACAGATTTTTCAGTCCTTTCAAAAGTTATTCATAATCAAAACAATTAAAGTCCACTTCTAAACAAAGGCCTCCCTCATAGGTTGTCTAATGGGGGCTCAAATTTAACGTAGTTTTAAGGGAGTTGGTAACCGCAGTTTTTCTCAAATTTAACGTAGTTTCAAGGGAGTTGGTAACCGCAGTTTTTTATTTTTAGTCGTTATCAGGAAACTGCGGGCCAGCTCCTGATTTGTTTACTTCTGTCACCTCTCGCGACCCCCGCGGGATCATATTATGGTGTAGTGGGTATTCTTACATGACCGCTACACGGCTTAGAGGAGGCCTATGTTGACCAGTGGTCTTTGTTATGCTGTAATGAATGAGCTAACGACGGAACAGCTTTTACAGGCCTCTACTAATGTGATGCTGCTCGACGATGATGCACGTGAAGGTTCATTCATTAAAAACAATAGTAGATAATATAGAACCAACCACCTAATACTTTTAAACAAATTTGGGCCTGTTTTTCAATCCTCAGATAAAAATTATTTATAAAATTAAAAATTATTGTTTTTTGAATAAAGTAATTCAATTATTTTTCTTTTATAATCAGTCGAGTTGTAATTTATTCGATTGCCGAACTTTTATCTGACGATGGAAAAATCGGTCCTTATTAGTTTAAAATTATTAGGTTACTCTATATTATTATTATATTATTATACTATCTATACTGGTATCATTTAGAAGTGACCGAGGGAAACAAATCGGGAGACGGGCAGCAGCGTCTTCGTAAAAACGACTAAAAAAACTGCGATTGCCAACCCGCTTGCCAAGCTTGGCAACTGCGGCAAATATCGCCCCCATGAGGCAATCTACGGGGGAGGCCTGTGTTAGCTGTGGACTGTAATACGCTGTAACAGTACAGTAACAGTATGCTTTCAGTTACGTGTCTTAGTTACAAATGGCATCTACGTTTTCATTGCAGTATTTGTATATTCGTGGAAATCATTAGACGCGACGGAGAGGAATGATGTGCAAGATGGGCAGCAGCATCGAAGTATTAGTAAAACACTTCCCGGATGAAGCATCTATGACAAATATCCCCTTATGAGGCAACTTATTTAATGTTTATTTTATAGAAAAAGGGTGACAAACGAGCACACAGTCCACATGATGGTAAGTGGTTACTGTGGCCCATAGACGTAGATGTCTATGGGCCACAGTAACCACTTACCATCTTAGATTAAGAATGAAAATGTAGTCGAGTTGTCATTTCTCAGGACTGAGATGGAATGCTTCGTTTCCAGTAAAAAGGGTTTCCGATTCTCTTCACTCACCATACGAAGCACAGCAGCATTAAGCGTAAGCGTATTCCTAACGCAGTCGAGCCAACCAGTACAACAATAATATAGTTGCAACGTGGCTACCACGTGTGACATTCATGGGGAAGCCATGTGCAGCAGTGGATGAATCAATTAACGATAGTATTCACAGGTTTCTTTTTTGCTCACTACTGATGTATTTCATTGTTCACTAATTAAAACCGAAATTCAACCAAAAGTTAATCGAAACAAGTAAACTAATCGCTTTTTTTATTGTTGTTTGTTTTTTCTTTATAAGACACTCGATACTAATATCGTAATGTTTTTGATTTGATTATTAATAACAAGTTTTATTAAATATTGTTTGCAATTACAACTATTTATTTATACATTTTATACAACAATAAGCAAATTAACTGTTATAGAGAGAGTTGATCTAAAAGGTCTGTCATTGCGGGGTTAATTTTTCTTGCTACCTTTGCAAACGAAACACTAGTCGTATTATCGTTGTATTGGCGTTGGGGCTATTGGTAATGAGATTAGTGGTGACGGTGGTAGAGCAAGCAATCGAGGGAGAGAGAGCACTTCCCGCTCTTCAAATTCAAGGTAGGTAAGACACATTATTTTTTCAGGTTTCTTAGAGTTAGAGCATACATAAGCAAGCTATGCCTATGTATACTCTAAGGTTGTTTCAAATTACAGAATTATTTACGAGTTTTCACTATAAATAATATTAACGGACTAGGACTGAATTTATTATAAAGTGAAGGTTATATTTATGTATTTATAATTATATAATGATGTTTATATTTTTCACGGCGTTGCTCCCCGAGAGATACCGAACTAGCATGCCCCGGGAAACAAACAATACGCACTCTGCACTCTTTTCAAATTTTTATTGGAAGCAAATAGTTCTAAAATAGTGATTCCCTCGATAGTATACGTGGTAGAACTCCAAGGCACCTACGTTATGACACAGAATACCGGTGTTATACAGCAGCATGATACTGCTGGGTTTCGTACGATGAATCGCGAGAACCGAGGAACATTTTGACTGAGGTAATAAATAACATAATATCTGTTCTATAAATTTAGATTTTTGATTGAGTATTGATCGGATGTAGGTATCATTGACATAACATCCTCTTACCATGAGATGGACGGACAGACAAACGGACAGGCAATTTTCCCGACCGATACGACTTAGGAACCTTCAAGAAATAATAAGAAATCTTAATATATCAGATTACAATTTTAAAAATAATTTCAGAACATATATTCTAGATAAACAAGAACAAGATATTCCCAAACACTTCGTTTGCCGGCTATGAACCATGGCATTTTCTTTTTACTAACTCACTTATCGTGGCTGTCTAAGCCTTTTGGCTTAAGCTTTAACTTGTGCGCAATCTTACACATCCCTGAGCATTTTTACCAAAAATTAACCCAAGTAAGTCGTAGAGCTGAAAGGACACGTCATTCATACATGTTTACACTGATTATACTATTGTGCTCATTTTCTTCTCGTCATCTTGAGGGTTTTTGTAACTTTTTTCGTAAAACTTTGTACCTAGCTTATTAGTTACTGAGTGATTGAAGAAACAAATAAATGCTTTATCCATCTATCTAAGAAAAGAGGTAGGCCCTTTTCTTGAAGGTCCTTTTTTATACAGCCGGCCACGCTATTGCAATTCTCCTGGTATTGCAGTTGTTCATGGACGGTGGATGTTACTTACCATCAAGTGAGCCGTATGTTCGCTTGCCATCTCTTATATAAAAAGGACTTTGTCATAGACACAATATTTCTTTATCATTGGATCGACTGTATTATGGTTTGACATTCTTACTCGAATTAAATAGTTCCTGACCAAGTGGACTAAAGAGTCACAAAAAAGAACATTATACTGGAATATTGTAAAGGAATTTCACTTTTGTGCAAAGTTTTCGTTTTACGCTTAGCTTATAAATGAATTAAGGCATTAAGATGAATACCAGCTGGTATGAATACTAGCGTAAAATAGCAGCTTACTACGGCTGTGTTTCGTATCGTGAGTTTAGAGAACTGGAAGCCCCTTTTATTGTAAACGAGGCACAATCCATCTTGATCCTCAGGGTTGACAATGCATCTGCATTTTGATTCTTCATTGAGGATAGAGGATAGATGTGAATGTCTATAAGACACAGCATCCACTTACTATCAGGTGAATTGTGTGCTCGTTCGTCGCCCATTTTCTATATAGAAGGATACGGGACTAGAGCGTGATTAGGCTTAAAAGTATAAGTGATTGGACGTTTTGCTTGAGATATTTAGAAAGCTAATTCTGTCATAATTAAATTCAAACCAGCTCGTGGCTTATCAGCGATTAAACAGCAGTAATTTATAATAGCGAATACTTGCTAACTAGACGTTGTGAGCGTCGCCCACATTCCTGGGTAACCCAATTGCGCCCACAAGTTTGCTCAAACCAAGTGTCAAATATTGCACTGAGTTGGCATAGTATAGTACTTTCTCGTCAACATAATTATAAATGAGTGACCTAGGATAAATAGAATATAGACTAAGTGAAATGCAATTTGTTAACATACATTACAAATATTTACAAAGATTATAGATTTCTGGAATTTGTGATAAGCATGTAAATACGTTCCATTTTTTCCAATCCCACTGGGTTTATATAAACTACATAAATAATCATATAGTTTCAAATAAAGCAATAAATAAATGTCTACACTTGGTAGAGCCATGCTGCAGCTATTATAACTGTGTATGAACTTGAATGGCACACGTTCTCGTAGCAGCTTAATACTGTTGTGTTTCGTTTGTTGAGTGTAGAAAATCAGAGACCCTTATTACTAGAAGTAACGCATTACACCTTAGATCTTAGGGGTAACAACGCATTTGCATTTTGATTCAGATGTGGGTTTCTATGGGCCATGAGCATCCACTTACAATTAGGTGGACTGTGTAGTCGTTTGTCAGCCATATTCTATATAATAAAAAATAAATAAAATAAAATGCGCTATTTCGACACATTTGTAATTAGTGACAATGATGACGCAACTAAAAGCTTTGCCACTCTACGCCTGCAGCTTTGTGATGTGGTGTGGGTGGCTTTTCAACATCATCAATCATCAGAAGCTGCCATATTTGGTCAATGCGGCCGAAATACTCAGTTTAATGCTGTTACTGCACGGCCTAAATAATATAGAGTTATAAATATTAAAAGCATGATAACTATATCATTTATTTTAAGTGCCCAGCCCAAACTCTAAAACCCGAAATTTTGCTTGCCTTTAGAATACGTTTCTTCACAATGTTTCTTTTGCTACCGAGTACGTCGCAACTTAGTACTCATAATGGTATTTTCCTACCGCGTACGTCAGAGCACGTTAAATTGTACTAACGGAAATATTATTGAGAAACCCTATGAGTAACGTGCTTACAAGAATTACGGAAATTAAATCTCTGTTATTATTAAATATACAGCACCTGGCGTCCGAGCTTTGCTTGTTTAACAGTATCACAAACGAGCACACAGTCCACCTGATGGTAAGTGGATACTGTGGCACATAAAAATCTACATCTATCCTCGATTAAGGATTGAAATACACATGCGTTGTCACCTTTGAGAACTAAGATGGAATACCTCGTAATTAGTTAAAGGGGTCTCCCCTTTAACTAACATTTCCTTCCTTTCTCTACATTCACTATACGAAACACAGCAGCGAGCATGAGCTGCTAGACAGTTAGTAGTCAGTAGTAGTCCATAGACATCTACATTCTACGTCTATTCTCGATTAAGAACTGAAATGCAGATGCATTTTCTTCACGAAGACTAAGATAGAATGCCTCATATCTAATAAAAGGGGTCTCGGGTTTTCTACACTCACCATACGAAATACAGCAGCGTTAAGCTGATACTTGACGCTGCTTTTCTGTGAGAGCGTGGTCCTACCCCGGTCGGGTTGACCTATTCGTGCTTCAACCATAATATTCATGCACTGCGGTTCTATCACATAAAAAATATCTTTATTTCTTTCTAATTCATTATCTACATGGGACATGTAGTTCTAGGAATTATATGTTCCATGGTAATGTCAGACTTATAAGAAAAAGGAAACGCTTGTACAATGTTTACAGCCAGATAATGACGTAGAATCTGAGTAACACGTATCACTGAACGTGTTTAGGCGTTTGAAAGTGTATTAGATAAAATAGTTAAGCTGTATAAGGTTTTATGCGCATTAGGAAGGGCCGCAACGATGACAATAAACGAGCTTATAACTGCTATTTATTGCCGGTTATAATGTTACAACAGCGTCAAAGATGGGCACGCGTCGCGGTGGAGCGTAGGTTCGAGTTTTGGATGCGCGTCTCCTTTGGAATGACAGCGCTTCCTACGTAGTCGCTGTGGGCCTTTACGTGTACAGTTCCACGCAAATAACTGAAGTATGATAATTATAAACAACGATAGAAATAGTTTTCTACGTCTAAGGATAAAGAAAACTTCTAGATTTGAAACACTGAATCGGCAAGAAGTGTGTGTACGATATATCGACAGTACATTTTTACTTATTTGCAACCTATTCACTAAGCCATTTTGGATTTACTATTAATGTGATGTCACATTCAGTGCAGTTCATCGAAGAACTAACCACTTATTATTTAAGTATTTGTACCTATATTTAACGTTATCATAATTTTACTACTAAAGTATAGAATAGAATATTAGGGGTCTTTCTCTTGACATTGAACCAATACTGCTATGATGTACGGAATTTCATTTAAAACGTACATAATTTCGGTCCTTCGAGCCGAATTTGGCCCTACAACCTATGGATAAAACTGTACAAAATGCATTAATACACATAAACGCACTACTCAAGTACTTTACACATAGGTCTTCTCACGATGTTTTCTTACACCTTAAAGAAGCACTTAATATTGCAACTAACAATTTCATTGTATCTTGCGAGAATCGAACCCAGGTATTAACGTAAATATTGGAAATCATAACGGTTCAGATATTTTAACGAACTGGTCCGATGTTTTCGATAATTCCGCCAGAATCGATCTCGATTCAATCGCATACTACGAAATTTTATTGTAACAATTTTCCCATACTTACATGTGGTAGTGGTATGCTGCAGCTATATTATTAGAAGTAAAGTTGTAATACGATTGGGCCGGCTCGACCAGGGAAGGAAAACTCTCTCACGGAATACCCGCGTAAAATAGCAGCGTGACGTTGCTAAGTTTCGTATGGTAAGTGTAGAGAACACGCTTTTTACTGGAAATGAGGCATTTCATCTTAGTTCTTGCGTGGTGACGACAACTCATCTGCATTTTGATTCTTATTTTGAGGATAAATGTAGATGTTCATGGGCCACAGCAAACACTTACCATCAGGTGGACTGAGTGCTCGTTTGTCACCCTTATGCTACTTAAAAAAACTATGTTTTTTTATAAAGCTGAAGACACATGAACTTCCATGTCATCTGGATGCATGGCGGTCCACTACTCTGCAGTATTCTTTCTCGTACGACTCTTTGCGGAATTTTAAATATTTTAAATATTACCACCGGCGATATTTTTGGACCGATATGACTTAGAAACCTTCAAGAAACGAGCTTACTCTTTGTTAAAAGGCCAGCAACGCATCTGCAATTCTCCTGGTGTTACAGTTGTTCATGGGCGGGGTTCAACACCTACCATTAGACGAGCCGCATGCTCGTTTGCCCTCTCTACTAAAAAAAACACTGGCCATAAACACCTGCAACAACTTAAAATAAAGAATGCTACAGATGTGTTATCTCTGAGATTTCCTTATTTACATTGTCGTTTGTCCCCATAGATACAACGACTCTATGTTAGTGTAATGTATGTAGAGGGAGACACAAGCACCAATAATCACGGTTTATTATTCGACTCGATCGCTGCGACGTTGATGTCGGTGACTGTACAGATATAAACAATATGATTCATAATTTATTTATTGTCTACGCGCGGCCAAAAATTTTGCCATTTTAAATATATGGAGATGGGATGCGATGTACATATACGAGATTAAATCGACGCCTGCGTGCCTTTTAGGGATTTTATTATTCGCTTACAATTAGGCCTTCATTTTTTTATAAACCTATTTTAAGACTTTCTTTTTTCGTTTTTAAAAACATTTCCTCCCACACTTAGAGTTTGTCCCATATCATGACGGCGTTATAACATCCTCATCATCATCATCACCATCATTATCATTAGGTACAGTCTTTCACAAACTTATTGCTGAATATAGGCCTCCCCAGGGAATGTCACGGCAAGCACGGTCCTCGTATAAACATATACATAAATTGCACATGAACTAACATCCATACTTGGGAGAATTATTTATATGCCTTACAAACACTTATTCCATGCGGGATTCGAATCCATGGCACCACAGTGCAATTAGATGCTTCGCTACTGCGTTATGGAGATGTCTTCAACTTACGCTTCCATGCTTGCTAAACGGGATCTGTCTTTGCGGAAATCTGTAGGAATCTGTAACCTATATGTATATATGCGCATGTATATCGTCAAATCGCAGTTGACCACTTTCATCGTTCCGTGGATTTTGTAAGAGGTGATAGAGGGAAACTGAAAGAGGAGACGGACGGCAGCATCTCGCCGCTAACAATTCAAAGTAACAAAAAAACTGCGCTTGTCAAAATCCCGCGTGCCAAGATCAATCTAGGGGGGAGGCGTATGTTCTGCAGTGAACTTGTTTAGGCTGCAATGGGTATATTTTATATTAAAGAAGTGACAAAAAAGATACCTGTGAAGTGTCTCCCGGTTCTGCCTCCAGTCAGTTAAGTCTCTAAAACTGGCGTCTAATAAGCGAAATTTTTGTTTCTTACGTAAAGAAAAATTTTTTTTATTAAATTGCATATTTACCGAAGTTTAACGATTACTTAAATTCTGAGCTACCTGTACACAGTGTGCGCATTTCGTTTTTGAATAACTTGATGAAAACAAGTGCTGTTAATGTAATGATAACTACAGGATAGTGGGAGTTGACAAAAGATTAAACGCATGCCGCCTATCAAAAGGCCACTCCTGAGTATATACCTCCATTTTGGTTTTGGGATACCTGAATACTGGCGATAATTGCCATGCTTGGCCAGCGCTTTGGCTACCACAGTTTTTTTTTGATTTTGAGTTGTTATAAGGTAGGCGTTGTTGCCTATCTCGCGTTCCACTTCCCTCTGTGGTCTCTTACGACACGCACGATATGATATGCGTTCCATACGTATAAAATACGTAACAGTGCGTTGACTATTTGGAGAAGATTTTATACATTAGAATTACTCGCCGTGACGTTTCCTTTTAGTCGTCACTGGTGACAATACATTTGAGAGCTTCTTTCTTGAAAAAACTGCACTGCATTAGCCACGTGATAACTCGTCAACTCTCTTATTCTAAAAGCAAAACTATTTACCACGAAAATTTAACATAAATAATATTTCACATCTTTATCCCATTTTTTGCATAAGGGGTTACCTTTATTGTAAATTATTGTACGTGGTAGAGCCACGCTGCAGTTATATAATGGTTTTAAAACGATTGGGTTGGTTCAACCGGGGAAGGATCGCGCTCTCACAGATTACCAGCGTAAAATAGCAAAGTAATACTGCTGTGTTTATCATAGTGTTGAGAACCGGTGACCCTTTTTATTGAATAGGAGGCATTTCATTCTAGTTCTCAGGAGGCACAATCAAAGGTTTTGATTCGTATTTGAGTGTGGATAGTGTGTGTAGCGGATGTTCTGGCCCATAGACATCAATATGGGTCACAGCATCCACTTACCGTCAGTTCACCTTTTTCTTGTTTGTGACCCTTAATCTATAAAATAAAATCATATATACTTCCCATAGCTGGCCATATCCCTCTTGTTATTTCTGAAAGGTTATGAGCCGGTAGCCCAGGGACTTTCTGTAAATTTTACAGAAAGCTAGAAACACAAGTTCAATTCCCGGCAGTGCCATTGATATCGTTAGTTTTACCAAGAAATATAGTGAAGAAACATGCATATCCGAAGAATAAAAATGTTTTGAAGACATGTAAAGTCCACCAAAACACACCGGAGCAGCGCAGAAGCTGTAACTTTGTACGTGGTGGAGCCACGCTGCAGCTATATTATGGTGGTAGTATGAATGGGTCGGCTCGACCGAGGAGGGATCAGGCTTTCACAGGATACCAGCGTAAAATAGCAGCTGTTCGTTTCGTATGGTGAGTGTAGTGAATCGAAAACCCATTGTACTGAAATTGAGGCATTCCATCTTAGTCCTCAAGGATGACAACGCATCTGCATTTTGATTTTTAACCGAGGTTAATAAATGTAGATGTCTATGGGCCACAGCATCCACATACCATCAGGTAGGCAGTGTGCCTTACCTTATCCTATAAAAAAAATTAGTCCGCTGCGGTGCTCCAGTGGATTTTGGCGGACTTCTCATTTATTTCACATACACATTTTTCGTAGTTAAAATCACGTCTATATACTACAATCGAAAACAAATATCCGATGAAACTAGTTTTAATTTGGTAAAACTGCGAAGACTGCATCCCAGGTCTATTTTTTTTAAAGAATGAGGATGAAAAACTAGCACACAGTCCTGATGGTAACACGGTAAGTGGATGCTGTAACCCATAGACATTTACATCTATCCTTGATTAAGAACAAGAATTCAGATGAGTTGTCACCCCTCAGAGCTAAGATAAAATGCCTTGCCTCCGATTTTCCACACTTACCATACGAAACAGAGCAGCATTGAGCCGTTTTTTACACTGGTATTCTTTGAGAACGCGGTAATACCCCGGTCGAGCCAACACATTCGTGCTACAACCACAATATAGCTGTAGGGTGGCTCTAGCACGTATAAAGTCCGAATAATAATTGAATCAACTGTAACTTCTGTTAACTTTGTCAAAAATACGAAATCACCTGTAAAGTAATATCCACGACAACAGCTTATGGTGAGTCAGGAACCCAAAGTCGAGGACATTTAATCCTCTGGGAAGGGTGATCGCTACCAAGCTATTTCTAATTTATTTTATGTTGTTAATTGTAACGTCCCGCTGGGTTTCTTGCTGCTTCTTCCCAGGACAGAGGTTTATTTGAGTTTGAGTGGTAAATTAAATAAAGTTACTTTCAACAAGTATTGTTTATAATCTATATTGAATAAAATAAATTCTGTTTCTCTTTCTTGACAGAGTGTACATTCAAAGATAAAACTAGTTTATTCTAACACTCAACATTTAAAGTAGTAAGTTTTAGAATTATACTAGGTTAGAAGGTATAAAACTGGTTTTTATTAGAGAAAATACATGTTTACGGACGGATTTTCACAGTAACTTTTATGTGTTTTATAATTTATTTTTCTACTTTTGTGTTTGCTTTCAAGGTTTTCAGTAGCAAAGAGTAGTTGTGAAGTGAGGGGGTAGCGTTTTAGCTTTTTTGACTTTTAAAAAAAGCCTTTGTAAAGCCCAATTTTGAATAATAATATTTTCATATCAACATAGATCATATTTTTACCGACCAAGACGCTAAGTCTATATCGTCTATACATAAATGAAATTAAAGGATTTGTTTGTGATATCACAATAACTGTCTTTATCGAGCTCGGGGAGTCATTTGCTTGCCGATAAATCACGAATAGCCATTTGTCCATCTGTTACTCCTTCCTCTGTGGTGCCTCTGAGTGCTACCAAGCCTGAGCTGACGCATCAACTTCCTGGGATGTAAACACCAGCGCTCCAAAAAAGAAGTATAATTCTGCCTCCAGGTCCTTCAAGAGAATCAAAATGCCAAGGCAAAGTCAGAGCACATAGGCAGAATTGGCGAGAAACTAGTTTATTCACGTTCCCTCAGGAAAAATAAAAAATAAAAAAATTAGTCCGCTGCGGTGCTCTAGTGGATTTTGGCGGACTTCTCATTTATTTCACATACACAATTACTACTAGAGTTGAGTACCTGGTATAACTAGCTTGTGTCTGTTCCTAGTATTTACAGAAAGTTTTTTATGGGATAGGGTGATAAACAAGCACACAGTCCAACTGATGGTAAGTGATTGTGGTGGCCCATAGACACCTACATTTATCCTCGATTACGAATCAAAATGCAGATGCGTTGTCACCCGTGAGGGCTAAGATCGAATACCTCATTTCCAGCAAAAAGTGTCTCCGGCTCTCTACACTCACCTACGAAACATAGCAGTACTAAGCTACTATTTTACGCTGGTATTCTTTGAGAGCGTGGTCCTTCCTCGGTCGAGCCGACCCATTCGTGCTACAATTATACTACTATTATAACTGCAGCATGGCTCTACCACGTATAAAGTAAAACAAAATACATGATTATATTTATTACACTAACTATAAAAGCTTTTCTTATGTATATCATTATTCTTCTCAGCTTGTAATCCCTTTGTAAAACGTGTTTTACATAATAATAACAATAATAATGTCCTCCACACCGAATTTCGGTAAGGGCGGTTAGCCTCAACGGAGACTAGCCATCGGAGCAGGACAAGATTATAGTGTGTTTTTAGTATCCAAGTGTATGCACAAGCACAGGTGCACTCTCTATTCCCTTACTCTCACAATCCGATGGGACGGTAAACCGACACGACCGGAGCGAGATCAGGCGCAGGATCAAAGTGCTTTACGTGCTTTCCGAAGCACGGGGTGAGACACCGCCAACTTCTTGACTCCGGGCAGCTTCTGAGAATTTCTTGACCAAAAAACTCAATAATTGATTTCTTTGGCCCTACGGTTCGAACCCAGGATATCATGATCAGCAGTCGCAATATTAAAACTACATGACCAACAAGGCAGTCAGTTTTATATAAAATATAAATAAATAAACAAAATATTCCATATTCAGTAATTGGGAGATGTTTCATGGAATAAATATAAATCAAAAACATTATAAACATAAAAGGAAAATTCAATTCTATTAAACGACTCATTGGTTTGGATCAAGCGAGTCGAAATCCAATAATAACGCCAAATAAGTTTGGTCATAACGTTCGCTTTAAGCCGTTGTGACCATAACCAGGTACTTATGGAATAAGTTTTTGTTTCAACAGAAAACGGACGCCCTCGGAAATTATTTCCTTATATCTTAATTAATTGGAGCACATAAGGACCACACTTACTGGACTCATTTCATACTAAAAGGAGATAACAATTTGAAACGTGGTAGAGCCATACTGTAACTATTTTATGGTTGTAGCGTGAATGGGACGGTTCAACCGAGGTAGGACCACGCTATCTCAGAATACCGGTGTAAAATAGCAAGCAGCTTAATGCTGCTGTGCTTCGTCTGATGAGAGACTCTTTTTATTGGGAACGAGGCATTCCATCTTAGTCCTCAGGGGCGATTATTAAAAAAAATCTCAATTGAAGGTAGATGTAGATAGAAGGCCCACACCCCACAGCGTTCACTTACCATGAGATTATAACTCCTTGTCTCGTGTTCTCAACCTCCGGATCTCTCCATCCTACTGATTTAGGGTCCTAACTAAGTGCCCCAATAATAGTGTAACCTAATCGGCGCTTTGAACCCAGACTACTCTCTTCCGGTATTTAACAGGGCAGTTTTACATGGAAATTGCATAAGTATCAAATTTAGATGTTCGAAATATTTTATCATTTTAACATCAATAGTGAATAATAAAATCTTAATATTGAAACAATATTATGGAGTATATACTTCTAAATATTTATATAATTAATCAAAAACTATTGAAGTTATGATGCTGTGACACACACGAGAACACTTAGAACTACAACACAACTGATTTTACTTTGTGAAAATTTATCATATTATTATGATGATCATCGAGCATAATATTATATTATAATGTTAATATTATTAAATTAAGATAAAAAACTAGCTGCTCTCATTCTTATTTTTCATCGGAAGCAGTATCTTTAATATTTTGATACAACTGTTGCGCAGGTCAGTATTCTTATCCGAAATGGTTTTGTCTTTGCGCCGAAAATACAAATGAGCACGCGTCGAAGATTGCGTCAAGGTGGCGAGAGGCAATAAAATATATGAGACGATAGACACAACATGCTATTTCTGTAATCAGTGTTTAGGGTCCGTGGGTTGTGAACAAACAGTTTACTTACTTCATTTGAGAACAAAACTTAACGGATGTACGAGTAGGTTACGGTGAATAGGTTACTCTGTTTTTATGTACACATGAGGCTAAATCTGTGTTTGCGACACAAGTTTTGGGACAGAATCCGTGCATTCTGGTCTCTCACCAAGGCTGTCCATGGGTATTTCTGTCAGCCATCTCTTCCATCTCTGCACAGGGAGGATAACTCACTGGCCCATGCTGCAAAGGAGAAAGCCCATCTACTAGGCTCCTCCCTTTGCGTTCAACTCGACTCTCAATGACGGGGGGAGTACGCCGCCGACCATCCCGCGCTGTGACTGCTCCATGCAGGAGCTACGGTTTACATAGCGCTCGGTTCGTAAAGCACTCTTCTCCCAGGACATCCACAAGTCGAGTAGGACCGACGGTATCCCCCCAATTGTGCTGAGGACGTGTGCTCCAGAGTTGGCACCAGTCTTAACGCGTCTTTTCCGATACTCCTACTCTCTCTAGGCGTAGTCCCAAAATTATCGAGACGGCTTACGTCCACCCGATCCCTTAAAAAGGGTACCGCGCGGACCCGTCCAGCTATAGGCCCATGGCCATCACCTCTTTGTCCTCCAAAACAATGGAATCTATTGTAAACTGCCAGCTCATGAGGTACCTTGAGAATCACCACCTGATTAGCGATCGCCAATATGGTTTCCGTCGTGATCGATCAGCTGGTGACCTTCTGGTCTACCTGACTCATAGATGGGCGGCGGCAGTAGTGTCCAAGGGGGAAGCATTGGCCGTTAGTGTGGATATTGCGAAGGCCTTCGATCGGGTTTGGCACAAAGTGCTTCTTTCGAAGCTTACTTCCTATGGGCTACCCAAGAAATTGTGCAATTGGATCACCAGGTTTCTTGCAGATCGGAGCATCAAGGTCGTTGTAGACGGTGCAAGCTCCAATTACAAGCCTATTGTAATGTAATAGGTGTTCCACAAGGCTGCGTGCTATCACCAACGCTGTTTCTTCTGCATATCAATGATATGTTGCAAATCCGTAACATTCATTGCTATGCACATGACAGCACTGGTGATGCTCTGTACACCGGCCGTGCCAATATTTCTCGGGATAACGTCTCCGAGTACCCGGACAAACTTATGTCGAGTCTTTGCTGAACAAAGTCTCGGATCGGGGGCGACTAAATCTAGTCCAGTTTAACCCTCAGAAGACACAAGTTTGCACATTAACCACTAAAAAGAACCCCTTTGTCGTATCTCCTCAGTTTCAAGGCACTCCCCTTGTTGCCTCAGCCAGTATCGGAATCCTCGGCGTCGACATATCGAGTGACATGCAGTTTCGTGGTCACGTGGAAGAGAAGGCCAAATTGGCCTATAAAAGCTTGGTGTTCTCAGCAGAGGGGGACAGTATTTCATGCCGGTACACCGCCTGCAACTTTACAAGGCGCAGGGTCGGCCGCACATGGGATACTGTTCCCATCTCTGGGCTGGGGCTTCCTAGTACCAGCTCCTTCCACTTGACCGCACCCAGCGCAGAGCGGCTCGAATCGTCGACGACCGAGTGCTTTTCGATCAGCTTGATTCACTGGCTCTGCGAAGAGATGTTGCATCTCTTTGCGTATTTTAACGCATCTATCACGGGGAATGCTCTGAGAAATTGTTCGGATTAATCCCAGCCGCCAAATTTCACGAACGCACTACGCGGCAAACCTTCCAATACCATCCACACCATCTGGATGCTTGGCGGTCCACCACTGTACGTTTCACTAGGAGTTTTTTTCCGCGTACGACCTATCTGTGGAATAATTTATCACCAGCGATTTTTCCGGACCGATATGACCTGGGGACTTTTAAGAAAAGAGCTTACTTCTTTCTAAAGGGCCGGCAACGCACCTGCAATTCACCTGGTGTTGCGGGAGTTCATGGGCTGTGGTAGTCACTTTACTCACACTTAGGTGATCCGTATGCTCGTTTCCCCCTCATCTACAAAAAAAGCTAATCTTCGAAACTGCTGAACCGATCGTGGTGAAACATTACGAACAAATAGAGAGGAATACCAGAAGCGATTTAAGCTATATTTAGTGTAAATGAAACTTGAAGATTTTGTCTGTGAAAATATCTAAATGATTCTACATTAATACGTCCTACCCAGGCATATCCAGAGCGGTCGCTAATATATTTATAAAATTGAAAGTCACAAAAGAACATGAGTTTGAAGGCTTCATGACACAAGCTTAGCAATGAATTGAAGCGCTAAGAGCGGCGGGTTTTAATCCTGCACGGAACAAGTATTTGTGTGGTCTGCAAAAACTCGTTCCGGATGTGGATGTTAAATGTACGTAAACATGCCCCGATGATACGACAATGATACAATAACGTTAAAAAAAAATGAAAAAAATCATCCCCAACAGAGAGTCAAAACTCCGTAATTCACGACCTTTCAATATGTATATCCATCACCATTTTATGGTCGTTCAATTCAATCATCGGTAGCTTCGGGCGACGCCGGTCTAATTACAGGCTCAACTATACGACGCCATCATCAGTAAATGCGTGTTTTTACACGTTTATCATTATGATTATAATAATTTTTCTTCCGCGTGGGATCCTCCCACGACATCGTGAGTAATGTTACAATTGATTTCCACTGAACTTGATCTAACAGCCGCTTTATATTATCTTAGTCGTCAGGAGAGTATTTTTTATAGGATAAGAGCGACAAACGAGCACACAGTCCACCAGATAGTAAGTGGATGCTGTGACCCATGGAAATCTACATCCTTGATTAAAAACCAGCATGTATACATGCAAAACAATGCCTCAGTTACTGTCTTATTTTTTTAATTATCCTACTTTTAGGAATTTCCGTAGATTGGTATATCCATTTCTATTGTTTTCCTATGATACGGCTGGTAAACGAGCACACATTCCACATGATGGTAAGTGGTAACTGTGACCACAGAGATCTAAATCTATCTTCAGTTACAAATCACAATGCAGATGCGTTGTGACCCGTGAGGACCAAGATGGAATGTCTCGTTTCTAGTAAAAAAGGTCTTCCTTTCTCTACATCTACCATACGAAGCACACCACGAGCTACTATTTTACGCTCGTATTCTGTGAGAGTGTGCAACCATAATATAGCTGCAGCATGAATTTACCACGCAAAAAATATGTTTAAATAGCTTTATATTCCATGAGGTTCGAGACAAAATATATCTACCCCAAAAGAGACCTAACCTTCATATATTGGCCTGCCTTTTTCTTTTGACTGACCCATTTGTGCTACAACTATACTACTAATGGAACTGCAGCATTGCTCTACCACGTAAAATCTTATTTAATTCATATAACATGTGACTAATATTACAGAAATAAACATTAATCTCGACACTTTTCTGACAAATTAACAGTCGAATATTTCATTTGAATCCAAGTGGCACGCCTTAGTAACATAAAAAGTCTTAGATACCCTCATTCATGTTACAGCCATAATAGTTACCCCGTTGCTATATATTTTTATATAGAGTAAGGGTGACAAACGAGTACATAGTTCACCTGATGATAAATGGATGCTGTGGCCCATAGACAATGCCTCGTTTCCAGTAAAAAAGTGTCTCAGGATCTCTACACTTACCATACGAAACACAGCAGTCACTATTTTACGCTGGTATTCCCTTCACGGTGGGCGAGCGTGGTCCTTCCCCGGTCAAGCCGACCCATTGGTATTGTTACGAGGTTGAGGTTCGTGACAATAAAAATTGCCGATAAAATTACCTAAATTAACACTTTAATTTACTTTACACAAATTAAAGTTAAAACACTAATAATTAAACACACTAATTCACTTAATTCCGCTCCGAAGCTTCGCTTGTGTCGCCGAGTTCAACTCTGTCTCGATCGCATCTTGCAGCGCCTATTTATATAATTAGCAAAGAAGCGTCCCGAATGTTCAAGTAAATGCGCGCAAAGGGACGAGTTTGCGAGTATAGATTTTCTAGAAACTTAGTTCTTCGGATGGCGCTGTCGGTTGAGAGATCTGTGATGTCATTTTCTGCAACGCTCTACTCACTCTCGTTCCTGACACTAGATGGCGCTAGTATATCGTCGACTGGAGCGCGTAACACTGCCCCCTCCTAAGACATGCTCGTCCCGAGCATTATCGGTCCCATGATAACGCGCCAAGCGATCCACATGGACGATCTTAGGAGTCCCTCTTACGCTTTTGTGTAACGGCTCCGCAATGTCAAGGGATGTCCTATCCCGTGGTGCACCAACATTGTACAATTTCGACGCTCCTCTACTCCGTGCCTGAGGTCCCCTCACAGCCGCACAACTTGTATATGTACGACACCAATCCTCGACATCGTCACGATAATGGACCCAGTAAAACTGTTCTCGGACCTTCAGTAGAGTTCGTTTACCTCCCAGATGGACTCTTGAACGACCATTATGGCACAGCTGTAGAAGATTCGGCACTTTAGCTTTAGGGACAACCATTTGTAAACGACAGCTGTCTCCTCGACCATTATCCCATTTACGGCACAGGACTCCATCCTGAAGCAGCAAGCTGTCCCATTGGGCCCAATAGCTTTTCGTGGTTGAACTCATCGCTGAGACGTCCCTCCACTTAGGCTTGGTAGCACGGGCCTTCATCCATCCCAGAATCGGCTTGATGTCCGGATCTTCCTGCTGTGCATGTCGTAGGCTGTCCCTCCACCCGTTGCTGAGGTAGTCTGTCCTGAGCATCCTCACGGATACCACTTCCTTACTCTCTTGCCTACCACAATGGTTGCAATCTTCAGGAAAAGGTCTTCTTGACAATGCATCTGCGTTGCCGTGAGATTTCCCGCTGCAGTGTCCGATAGGAAAGTCGCATTCCTGCTGCTGCTGGGCGGTGCTGTTAGCCGCACTTCCTTTCTGAGACCGTTCACCTTCCCTTCCTAGGGTGTGCTTAGGGCAGCTGGACCGAAGATGGCCCCTTACCCCACAGCCATAGCACCTAGGGCTGTATCTTTTATTGTGGTCGCGAACCGTAACTGCTGTAACCTCCCTAGCGTGAGGTGAACGATGATCCTGTCACCGCCAGGCAGTGCTGTTAGCTGCACTACCCTCTCGAGATCGATCAACTCGCCTTTCCACGGTTCGCTTAGGGCAGCTGGATCGACGATGGCCCCTTTCCCCACAGCCATAGCACCTAGGGCTGTATCATTTGTTGCGGTCGCGAACTGTAGCTGCTGCAACCTCCCTGACGCGATGGGAACGATGATCCTGCCGCACGGCTTCTACCTCCAGTGCATGGGCCAAGGCGTCCTTAAGCGTCTCGTGGTGCCCGAGCCTCACAGCAGCTCTGACTTCCAGGTCACGGATGCCGTCGATGAATGTTTGCACCAGGTTCCCTCCAATGAGCACAGGTACAGACTGGTATGCTTTTCGAACCATTTCTCCACCTCAAGGGCCCACTGCTGCAGGTTTTCGTTGCTGCGTTGCACGCGATCTTTAAGCTGCGCGCGAAAGACGTGTTCCAGGTGAGCGTCACCATATCTCGCCTCCAAGGCCTCAAGAAGTTGCTCATAGGTCACTTTCTTACCGAGAGCTTCCAACACAGTTAAGGCTTGGTCGCGCAGGCTTAGGGTGAGTGCAGTCATGGCTTGTCTTTTATTCCAGCCGTTCGCCTCCATGACGGCCTCGAACTGGATTTTGTAGGCCGACCAGGAAGAGGTCCCGTCGAACGGCGGCACTTTGAATCCACGTAGCGAAGGTGCTGCAGCTATTACGGGAGCTGTAGTTCCATCCCCAAGTTTGAGGTCGTTTAGCGTTTTCTTCACGTCAGCCATCACGTTGTCAACCCGATTGTTCACATGGTTGATTCGGGTTTCATGTTCTTCGATTCGGGTTTCAGCTTCCGACAGGCGGTTGTCGTGTTGAGCAACCCTATCCTTCACCTGCCTTATCTCTTTCCCAAAGGTAGCGTGAAGGTCCTTCATGAGGAGCATCTGCTCTTCCGACCGACGAGCCTGTTCCGCCTGCTGACGGGCCTGTTCCTCTTGTCCACTCTGCAGCTGCTTTTTCGACTGACGGACCTGTTCCTCCTGTCGGCGAGCCTGCTCCTGCAGCATCACCATCAGAGCACTTAAGTCAGGTGCGGCAGATATAGGAGCTACCGACGGGCCTGCAGCCGGTGGCTGGCCCTCCGACGTCTGCGGCGTTGCACCACCAAATCTTCGTTGGTCCGTCTCCTGCTGGCGTTGACTTCGGGTACGGACACCCTCCGTTTCCTCCTTAGGTAAAATCGGCATTATTTTATCCCACTTCTGACACCAATTGTTACGAGCTTGAGGTTCGTGACAATAAAAATTGCCGATAAAATTACCTAAATTAACACTTTAATTTACTTTACACAAATTAAAGTTAAAACACTAATAATTAAACACACTAATTCACTTAATTCCGCTCCAAAGCTTCGCTTGTGTCGCCGAGTTCAACTCTGTCTCGATCGCATCTTGCAGCGCCTATTTATATAATTAGCAAAGAAGCGTCCCGAATGTTCAAGTAAATGCGCGCAAAGGGACGAGTTTGCGAGTATAGATTTTCTAGAAACTTAGTTCTTCGGATGGCGCTGTCGGTTGAGAGATCTGTGATGTCATTTTCTGCAACGCTCTACTCGCTCTCGTTCCTGACACTAGATGGCGCTAGTATATCGTCGACTGGAGCGCGTAACAGTATATATATTCATAATATAGCTGCAGCGTGGCTCTACCGCGTACGAAAATATCTATTGTGGCTGCAGTAACACTTGAAGTATCCTGTTTACTATGAAATTTTAAAGAAGCGTCCTAAAAGTTATATTGCAGCTTATATAAGTCCCACAGCTGGGCACAGGCCTCCTTTCATCTAAAAGTTAAGAAGAATTTACACTGCCTCTCTACCCCAGCGCGTGCTGATGGACATCATATTATGTTCTTGAAACATACAAGTTTCCACGTGATGTTTCCTTACTCCGTTGAGCACGTGACTATTCAGCTATTGTCGGGAATCGAACCCGGGTTGCTCGTGTGCTGTAAAATTTTCACGCAATCACCGCTAAAAGAGTTTCATTTAGATCCATATACGAGTATCGTTAATAAGAAAGATTCTCGAGTGGTAGCCTCGTACCAGTCGAGAAGGTGTTGGACGACCCCCTTCTAGATGGAGTGACGACCTGGGTAAAACAAGTAGGTGGCTCAGGACCGTGCTTTGTGGTATTCTTTGGGGGAGGCCTTTGTTCAGTAGTGAACTTGTAAAGGGCAGTAGTGATGATGACGAGTGTCGCTACGTCAAATAATTTTTTTATAGGATAGGGTGACAAACGAGCACACAGTCCACCTGATGGTAAGTTGTAGCTGAGGCCCCTAGACATCTACACATATCCTCGATTACGAATCAAAATGCAGATGCGTCGTCCACCGTCCCGTGAGGACTAAGATGGAATGCCTCGTTTCCAGTAAAAAGAGTTTCTGGTTCTCCACACTGACCATACGAAACAAAGAGCATGTGAGTACGTGGTCCTTCCCCGGTCGAGCCGACCTATTCGTGCTACAACTATACTACTAGTATAACTGCAGCATGGCTCTACCACGTATGAAACTTATTAATCAATTAACGTGTCAACCAACTGTCGCCTAGTTAAACTTGGTAATGGAACCCAGCTGCATGACGTTAAGAGCAAGTCGCCATAACGCGAGCCTCCACCACGCCCGCGAGGCAAGATGTTAATGATAGAGGGCGATACTCTAGTCGTGTAGGCCCGCCTTCTCGGGCAATGTTTAATTAGCATTATGATAATGTTTAATATTTTTTGTGTCTCTTTTTATTATAGTGTATGATAACTTCACAAAACCTGTTTTAATAGGCTTCAATACTCATAAGATTTTTTTGACATTAAATATGGGGTATATTAAATAAAAAGGGCTCACTTTCTACCACACATTGGCTTTTTTATAAAATAACCACCACTATGCTCAATGAGCTCAATAGTGCTTTCCATCGGATAGGTTTTAAGATGAACATGATTGTGATGTTTTGAGGTGATACCGCAAATATAAAGATCATGTGTAACGTCTATGTCAAATCTATGCCGGTAGTACCTAGAACAAATAGTCCGCCTAGGTAAGTCCAACTTCGATCGAGAGGTCAATCGACGGATTCAATTCGGCTGGGCAGCGTTCGGTAAATTACGACAGATTTTCTCGTCAGGTATACCCCAAAACTTGAAAACGAGATTGTACAATTAGTGCGTGGTAGGTCAAGATATAAGTGCTCTGCGTAAATTTTTCAGGACCTAGTGTCCTGTCAAAGCGAATTCGATCTCTGTCGACACTGATGAAATTGTGAATTTCAGTTTCGGTTGCGAATTACCCATGAGTTCGCTGGTAAAGGGAAAATTATGAGGAAATCTGAAGGGCTGGCGTAAGAGCATCCACTATACCATAACATTAAGTGTGTGTCGTCAAACGCGAAAAAGAGAAAATGGAAAATCGGTAGCAGTATCTTCCTTATAACAAATTCAATAATAATAATAATAATAATAATAAACTGCGGTAGACAACATGATACGAGTCAATCTATGGGGGAGGCTTATGTGCAGCAGCGGGCTTTTCATGGACTGTAATGAGAAAAAGGAGCCGCGGTAGCTCAGATGGTTAGCGCTCTCTGTAAATTTCACACTACGCGAGGAAACCGGGTTCGATTCCCGCCGGCACCAATGAAATTGTTAATGGTAATTTTAAGCGCTTCACCGCCGAAGACGTGATAAACGTACTCGGCGGTGAAGGAAAACATAGTAAGGAAACCTGCATGTCTGAAAAATAAGAGAAACAATATTTCGAAGACATGTAAAGCTCGCCAACACGCATTGGGGCAGCGCGGCGGACAATTCCTTGCCGTAAAACCCTCTCAGGAATGAGCGAAGGCCTGTGACCAGGAGTGGGACGTATATTGGCTGTAACTTTAACTTTAACTTTTAATGACATAAAACACTGCATTAGAAGTGTGGTGAAGTTTCCCCGCTGGAAATCCCAGAAATGAGACAGGGTTTGAGCCCGGTTGTAAGACCTTGATATGCTGTTACTTTGTTACTTAACATATAAACTTCAATTAAAACCTTGGGGAGAGATAAGGTGCAAATGCAAATCGCAGTGATCAATTTATGATTCGCATAATACTCGCGCCGCACCCGTTGCTTATCTAAACTGGTATTTATGACTTACGTAGGCTGCTACATATTTACATTTGGTTATGCTTTGTGGGGAGATAATATTCATATGCTGCTCTAATCGTTTGAAAGTTTGTTTCATTGACGGAAATTTTATTCGTGGTACGGTCGCGCTGCAGCTATATTATAATTGTAGCAAGAATGGTCGGCTCCACCGCAGAAGGACCACGATTTCACAGAACACCAGCGTAAAATAACGGCTTAAAATAACATATAAAGATATAGACCATAGTTTGCCTCATAAGGGAGAAATTTGCCATTGTTGTTTGACGTGGTAAACGCTTAGCAAGCGGGTCGATAGCCTCAGTTTTTTATTTTTAGTCGTTATTAGGAAGATGCTGCTTTCCATCTCCTGATTTGTTTCTTTCGACATCCACGGGATGATACGGGCTGGTGGATATGCTCACACGGCCACGACACGGCAACTTGTAATTTATATACAGAGTTTTTAAAACTAGCCATAAACTATAATATAAGATCAAAGAAAAACTGTGCACAAAATCTTTAGGCTTTACAAAAAATGAGTATGAACCCATTTACGTATCAGAACAACTGACAGCAAGAGGAGCACGCCTACATTTTCTAGCCCAGTTACAGCCAGCCTACAAGTTCTGCTGGACGGCCTACGGTAAAATATATATCAGGAAAAATGAAAATTCGCCTATTATCGTTATTAAAAATGAACCTCATTTTAATAGTCTTATGCAAAATATATGACTATATTATGTTACTAATTTAATTAACTTGCAACATTTTTTTCTATTTTTTCTTTTTGGTAATAAGGCAGGTTTTCACCGTCACTATATTTCTTATAAAATATGTAATTATAAAGCGTGTATTAACATATTAATCGTTGTTGCCATGAATAACTTCACTCGTATACACAAATGCACAATAATTTTAAATACACACACTATATATACCACTAACCAAATAATAAACATTCTTCTCTGCAAAATACTAAGGCATACGTACAATTTTTTAATCGGTTTCTTCATCTCGCTAATTATAAATATTAAAAAAAATATATTGAATTATGTAAAAATATATAATAACTTAACAGTACACGATGAATAATAAACTTCAAAATTAGAAAGAGATAGACAGTAGTGAAACTGCTACCTCTATTTATTGCAATATTGATGATTTACCTGAACACTTAAACTCAAATAATGTAAAATTCACTGTTGTGTCCCAAAATATAAGAAGTGTGTACCGAAACCTTGACGACCTGACCTTAAACTTACTTCAATTTAAATTTAAGGTGGATATAATAATTCTTACCGAGTGCAGAATTCATAGAGATAAACCTATTCCAAATATTAATAATTACAAAATGTATTCGACGACAAATCACGTGAATCAAAACGACGGGGTAGTCGCATTTATCAAAAATGGCGTTCAAGCCCATGCTAACGAAATAATATTATCAGACGCTTCCTGTATTCAAATTATTACGGCTTGTTTCGTGATTTTAGGTGTTTATCGAGCGCCGGCTAACAATAATGCAGATGCTTTTACTAATTCTATGAAAAACCATCTAAAGCTACTTAAATCCCGACGAAATGTTATACTGACAGGTGATATAAACATAAACATAACTGAACTGAACAAACATATGAGCGAAACAATAGATGTAATTATCTTAACGCTTTATCCCTTCACGGACTACGTCCTGGACACTACGTACAAACATGGGAAAGTAGCTGTATTGATCACTTTATTATAAAACTTGAAAAAAAACGAAGTATTCCGCCTGTACTGCAGTTCTTAACACCACAATAACTGATCACTTTATGATATTCCTAATTTCTTCCGATTTCTTGTAATAGAAATCATAATGAGAATTGACTTTACAAAACTGTCATAAACTTTGATAAAGTTTATCATAGTTTAGTTTTACAAAATCTTTCAGAGCTAGACAAAGTGACCCTAATACCTTTGCAAACATATTGATTGAAAATATTCAAACAGCCCTAAAAGAAAACACCAAAATCACCCCCATCACAAGTAATAAACGCCTACTTAAACCGTGGGTAACTGAGGGAATTTTACGTTGCATCCGCGTAAGAAATAAAATGCAAAAAACATATCTTAGTCCTCAGGGACTAAGATATGATGCGTCGCTTCCAGTAAAAAAGGCTCTCTTGTTCTCTACACTCTCCATACGAAATACAGCAGCATTTAGCTGCATATGTTGGAGCATGGTCCTACCCCCGGTCGAGCCGAACCAGTTGTGCTGTAACCAAATCATAGCTGCGGCATGGCTCTACCACAAATTAATTATACAAAATTGTTGTTAACTTTTATACGTCTGAAAAAAAAACAATCCCGCTGGGTTTCTTGCCGGTACACATATGTCACACAGCCGTGCACAGGGTTATGGAGAACTTGGTCCGTCCCGCTGCTTCATAGCACATTGATCAGACTTCGCATGTCTTCGAAATATTTTATTCACCATACCGGTTTCCTCATATAATTTTCCTGTGGTTAACGACACGTGGTAAATAAACGCTCAATGTTGCAATTAACAATTTCATTGGGCTAGCGGGGATCGAACCCGGGTTGCTCGTTTACTGGCATTCGGCATAAGTATGTTATGATTTAATTTTAAAAACCTTAAGGCCGCCGCTGTCGCATGCGACCGCTTGGCGATTGAGTGGTTAATTTAATTCCTTCAGTAGGTGTTCTCTTATATGTAAAACTAATGAAATGATTTGATGTTTTTAATAGTTTAAATATTTTTTTCTTCCTTTTTTTGTAGTATAAGGTTGACAAAATAATTCACCTGATGGTAAGTGGATTCTGTGGCCTATAGACATCTACATCTGTCTTCTTCCGGTTCTCTACACTCAGCATACCAAACACAGCAGCATTAAGCTGCTATTTTACGCTGGTATTCCGTGAGAGCGTAATCCTACCCCGGTCGTGACGACCAATTCGTGATACAACCATAATATAGCTGCAGCGTGGCTCTACCACATTTATTCCACCAAACATCAACCTTATATGTTAATATTATTGCAAAATTGCAACCATACTGCCTATGTACTTTTAATAAGCATTACAAAGTCTATTACTGTCAATATTTGTATTATATTATTTAGTCTTACGCTTAAAAATATCCTCTTCCAGCTCCTTTAGTATCCATACATAATCCGGTAAATTCAAACAATGTGTAGACAACACACTCACATACACTTAATAGATAACAAACGTAATTTTAATTTAGCACATTTTTAACTTACTTTTAACATTTTTAGTACAAATACTTAGTGCAAGCAAGCATAATAACTGTTAAACTTTTGGCGCGAAATTCAAAATAAAATATGTCCGCCGTCCGCACAAGGCAAAGGCATTGCTGGGTACTGCCGGGACGCAGGCTCCGGCTGTGGGTCACCGCCTACTGCCTACAATGAGATCATAAAGGTGTTTCGAACATAATTTACACTTTACGCATTACGAAGTGCAACCATAGCGTTTGCATGCCAATAAGACACCTTACAATGCTAATTGATCGTAGGTTATAGATATTATGATGCATAATTTCAACTTTGTGCATAAGTTTACATTAAATGAGTGGCATTTCGTAAGATTATTACTAATACACTGTTGCTTATCTTTGCGGATATTTCAATTTTTACTTGATTTTAATTGTATATACTCGTAAGAACAATTTTGTGTAGTGAGAAATAAACGAGAGTCGAATGCTGAACATGGTCTTCATTTGAGTTATATATTTTCATTACAGCCTTTCACAAGTTCACGGCTGAACATAGGCCTCCCCCAAAGAATGCCACAAACTACGGCCCTGAGCCACTTGCTCTATGTTTTTTTCATGTTCATCTTAATATATATCTGTTGGGAGTCACTATTGAGGTCATTGAGCATAGTGTTTTGGTTCTACATCTATTCTTCCATAAGAACTATATCGTTGGCAAATTGGAGTTTTTTTTTTTATAGAAGAAGGGGCAAACGAGCATGCGGCTCACCTGATGTTAAGTGACTACCGCCGCCCATGATCAACCGCAACACCAGGAGAATTGCGGGTGCGTTGCCGGCTCTTTAGAAAGGAGTAAGCTCTTTTCTTGAAGGTCCCCAGGTCGTATCGGTCCGGAAAAATCGCCGGTGGTAAACTATTCCACAGAGAGGTTGTACGTGGAAGAAAACTCCTTGTGAAACGTACAGTGGTGGACCGCCAAGCATCCAGATGGTGTGGATGGTATCGGGACGTTTGCCGTGTAGTGCGTTCACGAAATTTGGCAGCTGGGATTAATCCAAACAATTCCTCAGAGCACTCCCCGTGATAGATGCGATAAAATACGCAAAGAGATGCAACATCTATTCGCAGCGCTAGTGAATCGAGCCGATCGGAAAGCACTCGGTCGTCGACGATTCGAGCCGCTCTGCGCTGGATGCGGTCAAGTGGAAGGAGCTGGTACTGGGGAGCCCCAGCCCAGAGATGGGAACAGTATTCCATGTGCGGCCGAACCTGTGCCTTGTAAAGTTGCAGGCGGTGTGCCGGCATGAAATACTGTCCCGCTCTGCTGAGCACGCCAAGCTTTTTAGAGGCCAATTTGGCCTTCCCTTCCAAGTGACCACGAAACTGTACGTCACTCGATATGTCGACGCCGAGGATTCCGATACCGGCTGAGGCAACAAGGGGAGTGCCTTGAAACTGAGAGGATACGACAAAGGGATTCTTTTTAGCGGTTAACGCGCAAACTTGTGTCTTCTGGGGGTTAAACTGGACTAGATTTAGTCGTCCCCAATCCGAGACTCTGTTTAGCAAAGACTCGACTTCAGACACAAGTTTGTCCCTGCACTCGGAGACGTTTTCCCGAGAAATATTGGCTCGGCCGATGTAAAGAGCATCACCAGTGCTGTCATCTGCATACCAATGAATGTTACGGGTATGCAACATATCATTGATATGCAGAAGAAACAGCGTTGGCGATAGCACGCAGCCCTGTGGAACACCAGCATTAATAGGCTTGCAATTGGAGCTTGCACCGTCTACAACGACCTTGATGCTCCGATCTGCAAGAAAGCTGGTGATCCAATCGCACAATTTCTCGGCAAGCCCATAGGAAGGAAGCTTCGAAAGAAGCGCTTTGTGCCAAACCCGATCGAAGGCCTTTGCAATGTCCAAACTAACGGCCAATGCCTCCCCCTTGAACTCTACTGCCTCCGCCCATCTGTGAGTGAGGTAGACCAGAAGATCACCAGCCGACCGACCACGGCGGAAACCGTATTGGCGGTCACTAATCAGCTGGTGATCTTCAAGATACCTCATGAGCTGGCAGTTTACAATGGACTCCATTGTTTTGGAGAACAAGGAGGTGTTGGCGATTGGCCGGTAGTTGGACGGGTCTGAGCGGTCGCCTTTTTTAGGGATCGGGTGGACGAAAGCCGTCTTCTATGATTTTTGGACTACGCCTAGGGAGTAGCAGTACCGGAAAAGACGCGTTAAAACCGGTGCCAACTCTGGAGCACACGTCCTCAGCACAATTGGGGGGATTCCGTCAGGCCCACTCGACTTGTGGATGTCCAGGGAGAGGAGTGCTTTGCGAACCGAGCGCTGTGTGAACTGCACTTCCGGCATGGAGTACTCACACCGCGGGATGGTCGGCGGCGTACTCCCCCCGTCATCCAGAGTCGAGTTGGACGCAAAGAAAGAGCCTAGAAGATCGGCTTTCTCCTTTACAGTATAGACCAGTGAGTCGTCCTCCCTGTGCAGAGATGGAAGAGATGGCTGACAGAAATTCCCCTGGACAGCCTTGGCGAGAGACCAGAATGCACGGGTTCCAGAAGGAAGGCGAACTAGTTTCTCGCCAATTCTGCCTATGTGCTCTCACTTTGCCTTGGCAATGACTCTTTTGAAGGACCTAGAGGCGGAATTATACTTCTTTTTTAGAGCGCTGGTGTTTACATCCCGGGACGTGATGATGTTGGGTGAGTGATGTTCTCGCCATTAATGTTAATACCGTAGCTTTTCCAGTCCAGTAGCCTGAAGACACGTTTATTATTTAGAATAAGGGTGACAAACGAGCACACAGTCCATCTAATGGTAAGTGGATGCTGAGGCCCATAGACACCCACATCTATCCTGCATTATGAATCAAAATGCAGGTGTATTGTTGCCCCTGAGGACTTAAATGGAATACCTCGTTTACAGTAAAAAAGGATGAGATTCTGTACTCGGATCGTAGCCTTACTGTATAAACTCTTCAGGACTTTGATATGCCGACAGTCAATTTTTCACCGCTAAAAGGACTGAAGTACAGCCCAAATTTCGACGGAATCTAATGCTTTCTCACAGATTACATACGAAAGCGAAGGATATGTATAGAGTCTATGCTACTAAAGCCTATTCAAAAACAGACTTGTTCTGGAGGCTGGAAGTCGTCGCATCTGCGTCCAGGATGATTTATAAGCACTCTCGAAAACAGCACGTAGATGTAGCTTAAAGCAAAATCGGTATGTAGTTCTACATGAGAGCATTGTTGCATTCCTTGAAGAAAAGACCACCGCACTTCTGCTTCACGCCTCCGTAGTGGTGTCACCATTGAAGAGAGATTTAAAGAGCTTCTAAAGGACTTCAAATACTCGTTCTCTACCCGCTTTCAGAGGCTCTGCTGTAATTCTTAGCCTTGGTATTTTAAAAGTGCTGGAGATAGAGACCTAGTCTAAAATTGCTCAGGCTTATGTCCTGGAAATCATTCAAACACAATCAATCAATCAACACACAGGGGAATTTTTTCCATAGTTTACCAAAGGGGGTAAGGGGTTACCAACTGCAGCTTTTTTATTACTTTTGGTTGGTGTAAGGAAGATGCTAGCTATCTTCTGTTTCATTTCGCTCTGCCCCTCTTACGCCACCCACGAGATTTGATGATGCAGTGGATTTACTTACGCCGGCACTATATAGACGTATTGCAGATTAGCCCTGTATTTTTGATTAAAGCTAAAGTTAAAGTAACAGCCTATATACCTCCTACTACTGGGCACAGGCCTCATCTCATTTCTGAGAGTTTTAGGGCAAGGAAATGTCCGCCGCGTTGCCCCAATGCGTTCGCTAAAACTTCACATTTCTTCAAAGTATTTTTTCTTATTTCTCAGACACTCAGGTTTTTTTTATAGAATATGGGTGACGAACAATCACACAGTCCACCTGATGGTAAGCGGACGCTGTGACCTATAGACATCTACATTTATCCTCGGTTAAGAATCAAAACGTAGATGCGCCGTCACCCCTAAAGACTAAGATTGAATGCCTCGTTTCCGATATAAAAGTGTCTCCGGATCTCTACACTCACCATACGAAACACAGCAGTATTAAGCTGCTGTTTTACGCTGGTAGTCTGTGCGATCGTGGTCCCTCCCCGGTCGAACCAACCCATTCGTGCTACAGCCATAATATATCTGCAGCGTGGCTCTACCACATTTTCTCGCAATGTTTTCCATCGAGCACGTGGTAAATCAACACTTAAAATTGCAATTAACAATTTCATTGGTGCCGGCGAGGATCGAACCTGGTTTGCTCGCGTATTGTGAAATTTACAGCCAGCACTTAGCCTCTGAGCACGGCTCACGGTTTTTTGATTGATGTGACGGTAAACACAACTTACCCCGGCCTGGCCCCCGCAAGAAAAGTTAGGCATTTTCCCACAACAAAATCAAACATAGATCAGTAAATCACTTAACGCAAATACACGTCTCATGACCATGGCATATAAACATCAGGATGATTTCATTACGGCTAATGACTTCCAGTTATGACGAATCATATAACCGTTTTCTGACTCTAGCGACGTTTGCTCCTTGCGGTTAAGAGCGCTCACAGTCATCAAACAACTTGACATTTTTTTATGTAAGAATATCATACGTATACACTGGCCCACATAAAGAAGAAATAAATAAACAGTGAGTTTTGATATGTAAAAATGGTATAATTTTGTGTTCCTATTAATTGTTAGCGCATATGAACTACGTGAACATGGAGACAAGGGTTCCGATGGTGGTGTAAGACTCAAGATATTTTGTCAGATTTCTGATTATCTGATTTCCGTCAGATTTCAATTTCGTCATTGACTGTGTGTTGGTTCAAAATGTCCTCAAAATCACTCAAAATGACCATAGTGTGACACGTCAACAGATTGTTGGGAAGTTTTTAAGCAAATGGTTATAATGAAACCACGCAGCGGCGGTGTAAGGATACCCACTATGCTATATCGTCCCGTGAGTGTCGTAAGAGGCGACAGTCGTAAATGGGCAGCAGCATATACTCCTGATAACAACTTAAAACAATAAGAAACGGCGGTTACCAACTCGTCCGCCAAGCGTAGCAACTATGGCAATTTCACCCTTTGAGGCAATCTATAGCTCAGGCCGCTTTTCAGCAGTGGACTTAGGTATATCATATGCTGTAACGAAATGGATGAGTTACAAAGAATAATTTCTTATTATTTGACACTGGCAAAAGTACAACCGCAAGAGTTAATAACCAAAGAAAAAAAAACAGATATTTATTTGGAGAGTTTTGGCAGGAAGTGGATTTGATACATAATAATAAATTTAGGTTTTGGTTTGCACATTAAAGTGAGATCGATGAGTTTATGGATAGATTTATTACGATATTAAAAAATACAAAACAAATATGTTCAATATGTGCCGTCAATTATCCATAACTAATGAGTTGTTACGAGTATATGTACATAATCAGTACATTTTTTTAAATAGAACGTTACCAAATTTTTAATTAAAGTGGATAGTGTGGCTCAAAGACATCTACATCTATCTTCGATTAGTTCTAAATCAAAATGCAAGGCGGTGCTACCCCTGAGGACTAAGATAGAATACTTCATTTCCAGTAAAAAGGGTCTCTGGTTCTCTATAATCACCATACGAAATACAGCACCATTAAACTGCTATTTACGCTGGTATTGTGAGAGCATGGTCCTTCCCCGGTCGAACCGACCCATTCGTGGTATAACCACAATATAGCTATAGTCCCTTAGACCCTACCACGTATAAACCATATTGAATAAAACTACTTTTACTGACATGATATGACAGAGTGGACAGGGATGTATTATGGCAAACGCTGAACGCATTTAGGTTGAGCGTTGGTTTGATACAGTAGAATAAATGCAGTAGAAATGCAGTCGCTAAGGAGTATGTTAGGGCTGAATCTGAGTGACAGGGTGAGAAACTGTGTGACAAAAGAAGAGTGTGGTTTGCAAGATGATGCGGTGACCAGGATTAAGAAAGGAATGCTTCGGTGGTTTGGTCATATAGAAAGAATGAATGCGGAAAGACTGACAAAGCAAATATATGTTGCAGAAGTGAATGGAAGAGTCGGAAAGGGATGTCCTAGGCGGAAGTTTGTCGACCAAATTGGCGATATACTAAAAATGGGCCAAATTAAGAGTACCCTTAACCGACGAGCATGTATGCGTAGGTATATGGATGTGGAAAAGCGAGAAAGGTATGTCAGGATCGTGCTAAATGGAAGTCTGTAGTCTCTGCCTACGCCTCTGGGTGACAGGCGTGAGTGTTTATGTATGTGTTTATGTACTTTTACTGAATGTATTGCGTTTAGTTTATTTTTTACCCTCATCGTTTTTTTTATAGGATACTTATACTTTTTTTATAGAGGACATTTTTATTATTTTGAGTTAAGTAAGGAAGATGCTGTCTAATGTTTTTTTTTTTAACGAGCCCACAGTCCACCTGATGGTAAATGGTAGCTGTGGCCCATAGACATCTACATCTATCCTCAATTACGAATCAAAATGCATATATACGCTTGTCACCCGTGAGGACTAAAATGGAATGCCTCGTTTCCAGTAAAAAGGGTCTCCGGTTCTCTACATTCACCATACGAAACACAGCAGCATTAAGCTACTATTTGACGCTGGTATTCTGTGAGAGCGTGGTCCCTCCCCGGTCGAGCCAACCCATTCGTGCTACAACTATACTACTAATATAACTGCAGCATGGCTCTACCACGTACATAGTTACGTATAAAGCCACGTATTGTGAGACGATTGAGTTCCGTGATGCAAAACATTCGATGTTACGGTTCCGATTAAGTAATATAAAAAGGTTTCTTCTTCTGAAACTAATTAAAATCGAAGAATTCATGCCGGCACTGGACACTAAGAAGAGACAAATAAATAAAACAACTGTTCTTTTCAGAGAACCTCTGTTTATTTTATTATTTTCTATCAATCTTACAACTCTTGATTTATTATTTAGTACAATATAACTATGGGGTGTTCAATCGTTGGAAAGCTAATTGTCACTTCCAGCTTCTGTGGTAGTGACGTCAATGTGCAACGACTTGGGGTCAAAGGCGCAACGGAAAATGTTCCACGCCATCTCTTGTGGAGTGTCGCCCGTCTGGTTAGCACATCTCTCCAGCACCTGGAAATACGATTTCTGATACATTTAAAGAAAAAGTATGGTTGTTGTTGATCCTTCACGCTCTCACATAATGCTATCATGAAATAGTAGTATAATACTGCTGTGTTTCGTATAGTTACAGTAGAAAAACGGAGACCCTATCGACTGGTAACGAAGCATTTCATTTTAACCCTTCGGAGATGGTAACTCTTCTGCATTTTGATTCTTGGCCAATGATATATGTTGGTCATACCGGTATGCGAAATGTAGGGCGACACCTTATTATATATGGGAGCCCATCCCACCATATAATGTATACAGAGTGACGACTTGGTAAGACATGCAGGAAGTTGATGAATGCAGGTGGCTCAGGGCCGTGTTTTGTGGCACTCCTTGGGGGAGGCTTATGTTCAGCAGTGGACTTATGAAGGGCTGTTGTGATAATGATGACGATAGATGTTGCTGTCTATGGGCCACAGCCGTAGTGGTCGTTTTACCGTGTATTTGTGTATTTATCGTGTAGTGGTGGTGTAAGAACATCCACTACCCATGTCATGCCGTGGATGTCATAACAGGCACAGAGGGAAACATATCAGGAGATGGGTAGCAGCGTCCTCCTAATAACGACTAAATACCTGCCAATCGTGGCAATTATGGCAAATATCCGCCCAATGAAACATACTGTGGGAGAGGCCCATGTTCAGCAGTAGACTTTAACAGGCTGCAACAGTAACGATATGAGCCATAGCATTCACTTATCACCATGCGCTCATCTGTCGTTCTTACTTCTTTAAAAAAAGATTGGCAGACAGATTGACAAGCTTCAAAACTATGTAGCAGATTAATCGTGGCGTAGCAACTTGTTTTTTCTTTAACTAACTTAAGTTATAAATGAACTTAGAGTCTACCTGGTAGTCCACCCATGAATACCTGCAGCTAAACTCAAACAAAGAAGGCTATAGATGCGTTGAACTCTGAGCATTTAGTGGGAATGCCTAACAGCCTGTAATTATACTGGCTCTCTTTACTATTCAGACCGGAACAAAGCACTGCAATAATTTTGCGACAGAAATAAGTAAGAGTGTGGTACCTAGCCAGAGTGATCCTGGGTAGAAAAAAGTCCCATCACATAGAGTTGTGCTTCATTTAGACCGAAACATAGTTGTTCATATCACACGCTGAAGTATGAGTATGCGCAGGAATTGCTTAACCTAATTCCTTCTTCTCCCTTACACCATCGGAAAACGAGACGCTTGGCCAGTCTCCACCCTTTCGTTGTTGACTTACCATGCATTTATGCGTTATGCGTACATCAAAAGAGTGGAATAAATTGCCAGCATATGTCTTTTCATCCAGTTACATTGCTGGCATCTCCATGGTAAGAGTGAATGGTCTCATGTTAAGTCAGTGCGCTCTACCGTCCTCTCTACTCGTCTGCGTTACTACTTAGCACTAGGTGGGATAATAGTCAGGAAAAGTAAAAAACAATTGGTGGAGGTACCTTTCGCTTACTTCCACCAATTTTTCAACAAGCTCGACTCCACCTAGTAAGGCCTATTCTAGCAAGTTAGGGGTGTTGTGTTGTGTGTGGTGTACCTTGGTGACGTCAGCGGGTAGGCCTCTGGCAACGTGCGCCAGGGCAGCCTTGCGCAGCTTGCCGTCCTTGGCGACCAGCTTGCACCGGCGCAGCGCGCAGTACGCCTGCAGCCTCACGTCTGGTCCCCGGCACGCCTCCCAGTGCGCACGCAGCAACGACCGACCCTCCTTGTCCAGTGCCTACGCACAACTACAACATTTACCAGTACTATAACTCGGCTATATTCCCCTGTGCGATTTACCACAAGTTTTCCCCTTAGATTTGATTTTTCGGAACGGCAGCGCGTCTTTCAACCGACTTCAAAAAAACAACGAGGTTCTCGATTCGACAATATTTTTTATGTGTAACCTAAGAACTTTTTTCTAGGTGAACCGATTTTAATGATTCTTTTATTTGTTTGTTTTATTTTTATTTGAAAGCTAGTGCTTGTCATTGGTCCCATATAAATTTGATTAAGATCTGATCAGTAGTTTTTGAGTTATCCTTATTAATGTGTATTTAATTGATTTCGACTACATTGATAATGTTCTGATTTTATTAATAATGATTCCGGGTTGTACAAAATTTTTAATTTTCCCACTTGTTCTCAACCGATAAGACTTAGGAAACTTCAAGAAAAGAGCCTACTTTTTATGAAAAGGCCGGATCGAACCTGCAATTACCCTGATGGTACAGTTGTTCATGGGCGGTGGTCGAAACTTACTATCAGGTGAGCCGCATGTTTGTTTGCCCCCTCTTTTATAAAACAATCTTCATGGAAGTATGCTCAAAATCTGATGCGCCGGTTACATTAAACTCTTGTCTAGAAATTTATATTGTTTTTAGCCATAGAGCTACACGGACCACCGGCGGACCGAAAGGGCCATAGCGTAGTAGCCATAGCGTTTTCCCGATACAAAACTGTGCGTCATTTTTTACGGGGGGAATCCTGCGCACACATAAACAAGCATCTGTCACCACGCTTAACAATTAAAACAATACACTATAAATCACACACACGTAGATAGATTATAACTGTATCATTCGGTAACAGCAACAACTTGGATACAGACTCGGATCAGTCGCTCGACCGATCTGCATATTGTATGAGTTCTATTATATACAATTTTTAAGTTAAAAAAGATGTAAATAGCAATAATTATATATGAAAGGTAACGCCATCTTTTTGTAACTTTGACATGGAAAATCTTTTTTTGTTTTTAATTCTCAACGTTTCGGGTGCTTTACAGCACCCATGGTCACGGGGAGGGGACGGACTAAGGTGTTTGACATCCCAATGTAATAGTTAGCCCGGCTACCTTCAGTTTTTGAATATTACTTTTTAGTCCGATCTACGCAGAACGAGATAACAATATCTTGAAGTCTTGCCACTGCAAGACAATGCTTGGGTTTGGGTTTAATTTTGTTAATTATAGAATCCCAAGCAAATGTCAGCAACCAATCTTCTCTATTGAAATTAGGATATTTTTTTTATTTCAATAGCCTCGCGTATCATCCTTGGTAGGAATTGGTGTCCTTTTGCGAGGATTTGTGGTTTATCAAATCTGATGTAATTGTGGTCGGTCTTAACATGTTCACAGACTGCAGAGTTCTCGGTTCCCGGAGCGTCGGTGCTTCACGTCAGCTATATGTTTTTTCACGCGGGTTTTAATTTGTCCTATGTATTATCTTTTTGTCCTATGAGACCACATTGACAGTCTATCTTGCACATTTCTGCATCTTGTAGAGGAATATTACACTTGATGCATGGTAAAAATTGACTAATCTTTTTCGGTGGCTTGTAGTAAGTTTTAATGAAAGCTCGCTTCAAGGTAGTAGCCAACCTTGTCTGTGACTCCTCTTACATACGGTAGTGGTACAGCAGGCACGCGCTTGACTGTGGCCGACTTCACGCGGTCACTGTAACGTAGGCGCGAGACCCGAAGCTTGTTGTCTTGCAATACTTGCTTGACGTACTGCAGCTCGGCGGTCAGATATTTTCTGTAACAGATCCCTTCTGCCCTCTGAAACAAAGATTTACCCACGGTAGCTAACTGTGAAGGATGATGGTGAGATTCACCATTTAAATATCGGTTGGTATAGGTCCTTTTCCTTTACACAGTGTGACCAATATCAGGATTTTGACTAAAACATCTAGGCAAGCTAAAGAAATATTTGCCTCTAACTCCATTGTCAATTGTATTTTAGAGTTTATGGAGTTGAAGTGGTCTAAAAATGCAGTTACTTTGTCGGATGGTAAAATTGTGAAAGTGTCGTCTACGTATCGCTTGTAGAATCTTGGTTTTACAGGAGCAGTAAGAAAGCCCTTCTCCTCAAAGTCCTCCGTGAATATGTCGGCGATAATGGAAGATATAGGTGAGCCCATCGCCACACCATCTACTTGCTTGTAGAACTCCTCCTTCCACAATAGATAGCCAGATGTGAGGCAGTGTTCAAGTAATATTTCATATTCTTCAGGCATGTTGTTATCTTCTAACTTCCTGGTTACAATTGAGATGCAGTCAACAATAGGTAGGCATGTAAATAGTGACTGAAGATTAAAACTGACCATAGTTTCATTGTCAGTGAGATGTAGGTCTTATATCTCACTAACAAAATTGTATGAATCCTGTGTGCTCTGGTATGCCTCTCAGCGGTGACAGTATTTTTGCTAAGCGTTGAGCCAACTTATAAGTCGGTGAATCGATCCAGCTCACTATGGGACCTAGTGGAGCGTTTGGTTTGTGTATCTTCGGTAACCCATACAATGGCACATGATGGTATTATCGAATTCACGTCGAATCTTTTAGAGCATTTCTTTATTAAATCGCTAGTTGTTTTAAGCGTATTAGGTGTAGGATCTGTTTTGACCTTTTTGTATGTACTTTCGTCCGATAAAAGTTATTGTATTTCAGAATTAAACCCCGACATGTCGATTATTACCGTAGCATTTCGTTTATTCGCGCCGAGAATCGTGAGCACTGGTCTGTTCCGTAAGTTGTTCATTGTTTTAAATTGGTCTTTAGGAAGGTTTGATTTCGGCACTTAACTAATACTGATTTCTTGATCGTCGGGTATTGAAAACAAATTAATTAAACGCCATAAAATCCATATAAATAGCTTCATTCAATGTGTAGTGTTCGCGTAAATTTAAGAAATAATTATGGAAAATCTATTTATGCAGAAAAATCTTGAACAATTTGGCATTTTTGTTTTCAAGTAAATCAGCTCTATATTAATAATTTTTAGGACAAATTTTATCATTCCAAAGTTAATCAAATCAAATCAAATCTACTGAAAATTTATTTCACCGTCATTATGGACTTTCCTGCTTACTGCTGAACATAGGACTCCTCCAAGGAATACCATAAAGCACGGCGCAGAGACGTTATTGAAGTTTTGACGAAAGGGAGAGAGTTTGAGGAAAGGGAGGTATCTTCCAACGGGCAAGGTGGGGAGCGGCGAATGCTCCGTGTGTTAGTAGAGAGCTGTTCTATATATAGCGCAGTACTTCGACCTTTGATAGTGAGATTTTCAGGTTTCGATGTATTTCGCTTGCGGCGCGATGATAGCGCCGCTACATCCCCCACTTGCTCAGACCGGAGGTAGATAGTACAGTCTAGTTGTCGACGAACGTGCAAGTGCCAGGGATTGCCTTGTAGTTCACGGTGAGTCGAAAAGACTGCGAGTGCCGTGAAGCAGAGGTGACCAGTAAAGCTCAGAACCGTTCCAAAACTGTAGCGTAGTGATTAGTTTGATGGAATAGGAAGCATTATTCCAGTGCAGCGATGAACCTTGTAAAGTTGCAGGATCTGAAGACTGCAGACGATATCTGCTCGGGAGCGAATGGATAGGGTACCTGAGGACGATGACGAAACCTTGAGGTTTCCGAAGGTTGCATGTGTCGTGTTTTAATCACGTCGGGGTCACCAGTTTCGCGGTGGAAGGAAAAGGGTAGACCACCTCCCGTCGGAGAATTTGATCGGCACGGAGAGTGGCCAAAACTCCGTGTGTAAATGCAGAGCTGTTCTATCTGTAGCGCACAGTGCTTCAAAACTTTGTGTTTCGCTTGTGTACGACAGCGTCATCATAAAGTCATTGAACATAGTGCTTAAGTCCTTCAGCGATTCTGTCAAAAGGACTATATCTTCGTCAAATCGAAGGTGAATGATGTACTCGCCATTGATGTTGATACTGTATCCTTTCCAGTCCAGTAGCTTTAAAACGAAACGAAGCTGTAAAGAGCTTCGGGGATATAGTTTCATCCAATCTTACTACTCTCTGCAGTTGCCAACCCACTTGCCTGGCATGGCAACTGCGGCAAACATGAGCAAACATGGCCAACGTAATGACATAATAATTTATTTCTGTAGATTTTTTGGAATAACACGTTAACGTAAAGGCAGTTTAAAAGATTAACTTATATAATATGCTAGTTTTTTTAAGAAAAAAATGTTGTACTTACGATACAGTTTTTGCATTCTGCACTCGCCTGAGAACAATAAAATTAATAAGAATAATCAAAAATTACTGGTATTTTGAATAGCTAATTATGAAATTGGAGAGAACCTTTGGCTATATAGTTTAAGGAGAGAACGTTAAGCTTTAGCAAAAATCGATTTGTGAGATCATGAGTAGCAAGTAGAGTCTTCTCATAAGATATCCCCCAGTAGAGGCTTGTTGGTGCAATGCTTACTTTTATTGGCTTTCAAAGATAGTTTTGTAAAGCCCAATTTTGCTTTGACTGAGCGCCAGTTGACGCGAAACTAGAAATAATTTTTTCTCGTCGATTATTGAAGTTGCTGTTGCTGGCGAATCACAATCGCCGATTGATTCATACATAAGGACATGACTCATGCTTTTGTGCATTGGCCTAGACGTATCAAAAAAAGAGCCAACACCTTTTTATAAGGCCGGCTACGCACATGCAATTCCACTGGTGTTGCAATTGTTCGCGGGCGCAAGTCACTTACTTGTACCACCACGTGAGCCACATGCTCGTTTGCTCCCTCTTCTATAAAAAGTCCGTTTTTACCCGCCAGTTGCGAGACAGAGCTTCGTGTACACGAAGTGTATAAGTACTTATAGCATAGTTTAAAGAGAGTTTGACTGTGCTTATAGTGTTACATACTATGCAATTGTATCACGACAATTCGATATTGCAGTAACATTTTCTGTCTAATGACGGATCATACAAATACGCAGGTCGCAAATTTCACAGAATTCAAAAATCTTAAAAAACAAGCACCTACGAACCCTAACGTCCATTATAGGCAAATATTCCGATAATGAGCATGCTGGTTCATTTATTTAGGAAGTGTAAGAGGATATCCGGGTGACGTTTATTCCATAGGTGCAAATTTCAAACGTATTCCTCTATTTTCCCCTGGATATACATCTAAATATTTTTTATGTTGTTTATGTACGTATTTTGTCCTTCCCGGGTCGGGCCAACCCGTTCGTGCTGTAGCTGCAGCATGGATCTACCACGTATAAACCAATTGAACTAAGCGTTGTCCTTAACAGAGTGGTATAATTTGCCAGCACCTTCTTGCTTTCTCTTTCTTCTGATCTTCTTCTTTTCCTCCGATGACATATCTTTTCTGACTTTCTATCTAATTACAACGTGGTTGTCTTCAAGGCAAGAATAAACAGGCGTTTGTTAAGCTAAGTCAGTGCGTTTCACCATCTTCGGCTAAACCCTTACCATCTGGTGGTGTAATAGTCAAGCACTGGTTTATAACTGTATTATAAAATAGTGGAACAGCCTATATCCAGTTGTGGACTTGTGAAGGCTGATGGAAAAGATGATCAAGGTAGTACCTGGTATGTACTAAGTAGTACGATGGCAGCTGCGAATGCGGCGGACGGTACGAGTCTCCAAGACATCAGGACTGGTGTGGTGTGTCCTCGGTACTATAGTAAATCCTCGCGCGTGGCGACTTCCCACCGGTTTTATGTGTGAGTCTGCGACCCCTACCATGGTACTATGTGTCAGATATAACTCGTTTATTGGCTACCTGGAAATTAGTTTTATATAATATATCTGCAACACCGTTAAATTGCAGGTGCATTGCCGTCCTTTTAGAAGGGAGTAGATTCTTATCTTGAAGATTTCTAAGCCATATCGATACAGAAAAACCGATAAAAATTGGATCTATCAAAGTCTGCAGTAGAAATTCGTAGTGATCGCAGTGGTGTATTCTTATCATGGAGTTGGTGGATTTGACCTCAGGGGTGACAACGCATTTGCATTATGATCCTTAACCAAGGACAGATGTAAATGTACATAGGCCACAGCATCCACTTACTATCGGGTGGACTGTGTGTTCGTTTGTTACATTTATTCTATAGCAAAAACCCTAAACACCGCGGAAGAGGTTCGTGTCCAGTAGTTGATTTTTATGGTCTCACGGAGAAGAAGAATTATACTTAATATTTTGATATTACACAAATTTCATGGTAAGGGAATTATCATAGTTTATGAATTTGAACAATACGCTGGAAGATTGTTTGATAAACATAATACGGATGAGTATTGAGCAACATCCACTGCGGCCATTCATAGAGCATTCTGGATTTGTTTATTGAAACTGTATTTAAAGCCCAACAATCTAACAGTGGTAGAGCCACGCGGCAGCTTTGCTGTTGCACGTATGGGCCGGCTCAAACCGGGGTGGTACCACGACCTCACAGAAAACCGGCGTGAAGTGGAAGCCCTGCTTCCGCGTTTCGTCTGGTGAGTGCAGGTGGCCGGAGGCCCAAATCCCCCCCCCCCTATCAACATGGTAGCGGAATTAAATAATGATATACTACCCCCAGGAGGATACCAGCACCCCTGGAGAATCCCACGCTGAGCATCCACGACCATGTTTCTCCACTTCTGAGCGTGGGTGCTCAGGCTTCCCCGCGTATTATGGGGGGGGGGAAATAACGATCAAGACTACAACTGCTCGGGGCAAACGGAGCTCTCCTACCCGGGGTACAAACTGGAACACTATTTTGTGCCTCGGGCTGGAGTTTGCGTTTACGTCAGAGAGGACTTCTGTTCTCGATGCCTCGGCAGACTTGAAGGTTCGGACCTGTCCATCCTTTTGCTACGCGTAGACAGCGACGACCATCCGCGCGTATACGGGTGCCTCTATAGATCCCATAGCGGTAATGCCGAAACAGACCTACTCTTCGACCACGTCCAAATGGCTACAGATTCGTTGCTACAGCAAATCTTCTCCGCAGAGATCGTGATCCTCAGCGACTTTAACGCCCATCACGTCGAATGGCTTGGTTCGCATTTAACCGATCCTGCGGGGAGATCTTTTCATGATTTTGCCTTGGCATATGGTCTGACACAACTGGTTACTTCGCCTGTACCTTTCCTGTTGGACCTTCTGCTGGCCTTTCACCCGGACGGATATCAGATTTCCGTCGACGCCCCTTTAGGCTCCTCGGACCATTGTCTTGTTCGAAGTGTGGTGCCACTCACGCTGAAATCGCAGTTGCATTCTGCAGGCTGCCGCCGTGTTTGGCACTATAGGTCAGCCGATTGGGATGGGATGCGGTCTTTCTTTGCATCCTAGCCTTGGGGGCGGGTTCGCTTCTCACCGGACGATCCCAATGTTGTTGTGGATTCTGTCGCTGATGTGGTACTTCAGGGTATGGAACTTTTTATTCCTTCCTCTGTGGTGCCCACTGGAGGCAAATCTCAGCCATGGTTTGGTCGCTCCTGTAAAATAGCATCATGCTATAAGCAGAAGTGCTACCAAGCCCGGGCTGACGCATCAGCGTCCCGGGATGTAAACACCAGCGCTCTAAAAAAGAAGTATAATTCCGCCTCTAGGTCCTTCAAAAGAGTCATTGCCAAGGCAAAGTCAGAGCACATACGCAGAATTGGCGTAAACTAGTTCGTCTTCCTTCTGGAACCCGTGCATTCTGGTCTCTTGCCAAGGCTGTCCAAGGGAATTTCTGTCAGCCATCTCTTCCATCTCTGCACAGGGAGGACGACTCACTGGCCCATACCGCAAAGAAGAAAGCCGATCTTCTAGGCTCTTTCTTTGCGTCCAACTCGACTCTCGATGACGGGGGGAGTACGCCGCCGACCATCCCGCGGTGTGAGTGCTCCATGCCGGAAGTGCAGTTCACACAGCGCTCGGTTCGTAAAGCACTCCTCTCCCTGGACATCCACAAGTCGAGTGGGCGAGACGGAATCCCCCCAATTGTGCTGAGGACGTGTGCTCCAGAGTTGGCACCGGTTTTAACGCGTCTTTTCCGGTACTCCTACTCCCTAGGCGTAGTGCCAAAATCATGGAAGACGGCTTTCGTCCACCCGATCCCTAAAAAAGGCGACCGCTCAGACCCGTCCAACTACCGGCCTATCGCCATCACCACCTTGTTCTCCAAAACAATGGAGTCCATTGTAAACTGCCAGCTCATGAGGTACCTTGAGGATCACCAGCAGATTAGTGACCGCCAATACGGTTTTCGCCATGGTCGGTCAGCTGGTGATCTTCTGGTCTACCTAACTCACAAATGGGCGGAGGCAGTAGAGTCCAAGGAGGAGGCATTGGCCGTTAATTTGGACATTGCGAAGGCCTTCGATCGGGTTTGGCACAAAGCGCTTCTTTCGTAGCTCCCTTACTATGGGCTTCCCGAGAAATTATGCGATTAGATCACCAGCTTTCTTGCAGATCCGAGCATCAAGGTCATTGTAGACGGTGCAAGCTCCGATTGCAAGCCTTCTTCTGCATATCAATGATATGTTTCAAACTCGTAACATTCGTTGCTATGCATACGCCAGCACTGGTGATGCTCTTTACACCGGCCGAGCCAATATTTCTCGGGAAAACGTCTCCGAGTGCCGGGACAAACTTGTGTCTGAAGTCAAGTCTTTGCTGAACAGAGTCTCGGATTGGGAGCGACTAAATCTAGTCCAGTTTAACCCCCAGAAGATACAAGTTTGCGCGTTAACCGCTAAAAAGAACCCCTTTGTCGTATCTCCTCAGTTTCAAGGCACTTCACTTGTTGCCTCCGCCAGTATCGGAATCCTCGGCATTGACATATCGAGTGACGTGCAGTTTCGTGGTCACTTTTTTTTTATAGGATAGGGTGACAAACGAGCACACAGTCCACCTGATGGTAAGTGGTTGCTGTGGCGCATAGACATCTACATCTATCCTCGAATACGAATCAAAATGCAGATGCGTTGTCACCCGTGAGGACTAAGATGGAATGCCTCGTTTGCAGTAAAAAGGGTCTCCGGTTCTCTACACTCACCATACGAAATACAGCAGCATTAAGCAACTATTTCACACTGGTATTCTGTGAGAGCGTGGTCCTTCCCCGGTCGAGCCGACCCATTCGTGCTACAACTATACTACTCATATAACTGCAGCATGGCTCTACCACGTTCTCTTATAAAAAAAACTTGGAAGAGAAGGCCAAATTGGCCTCTAAAAAGCTTGGCGTGCTCAGCAGAGCGGGACAGTATTTCGTGCCGGCACACCGCCTGCAACTTTACAAGGCACAGGTTCGGCCGCACATGGAATACTGTTCCCATCTCTGGGCTGGGGCTCCCCAGTACCAGCTCCTTCCACTTGACCGCATCCAGCGCAGAGCGGCTCGAATCGTCGACGACCGTGTGCTTTCCGATCGGCTCGGTTCACTGGCACTGCGAAGAGATGTTGCATCTCTTTGCATTTTACTTCGCATAAACCATGGAGAGTGCTCTGAGGAATTGTTTGGATTAATCCCAGCCGCCAAATTTCGTGAACGCACTACGCGGCAAACGTCCCGATACCATCCACACCATCTGGATGCTTGGCGGTCCACCACAGTACGTTTCAAAAGGAGTTTTCTTCCGCGTACGACCTCTCTGTGGAATAGTTTACCACCGGCGATTTTTCCGGACCGATACGACCTGGGGACCTTCAAGAAAAGAGCTTACGAGGGTGGCACTGAAAATTTCGGGAATCAAGGAAGTGACACAACATTACCATTTAGAAATGTATTTACTGCTTTTCGAAGTATTCTCCGCGAAATTTGACACATGTCTCCAAAACGGCCATTTTGTAGACATCCACAGCTTCTTCAGGTGATGAAAATCTCTGTCCACGCAATTTATTCTTTATTTTAGGGAAAGTATAGAAATCATTAGGGCTTAGGTCGGGGCTGTACGGCAGATGGTCTAATAATTCTATGTTTTCTTGCTCTAAAAACTCTTTTGTTCTGTGTGCGGTGTGAGAACTCACATTGTCGTGATGGAGGATGATGCGGCAGTTGCAGTTCTCTTTACGGAGTTCAGAAATGACCTGTAGCAAACAAGTGCTAGCATACCATTCTGCATTAACCGTTCTTTGTCCCTCAAGAGGAATAGTCGTAACATGGCCGGTTTTGGAGACAACGTGGCCACTATTTTTTTTTGCAACACTCCGTCAACGAACAATTTTTGTTGGCTTTAACTCATTTTCGAACACCCAAACTCGTGACTGGTTTTTTGTTTCGGGTTCGTACGTGTATATCCAGATGTCACCTGATACGATGTTGAATACAGTATTTGAAGATCCTGCGTGGAATCTTTCAAGTATTCTGACCCACCAAGTAACGCGAGCCGCTATTTGCTCTTCACAGAGCGAATGTGGTATCCATCGGGAAAACAACTTTTTTACACTTAAATGTTCATGCAAGATTATTTGTATTTGACTCATGCCAATGTCTAAAGTTGCCTGAATTTCGCGGTATGTCACATGTCGATCTTCCTCAATCAGCTTACGCACAGCATCAACGTTTTCTTGGGTGACTGCAGTTTTTGGAGGACCTTGACGGAGATCATCACTGAGCTTGACACGTCCACGTTGAAATTCAGCAAACCAGAGATAAATTGTGGTTTTGGATGGGGCTTCATCACTAAATGCAGAAATCATCCGGCCAACACACTGTTGACCGGATGATTTTTGTGTTAAACCAATTCGTAAGTCATAATAAATCATCGCTCTTGAATTTTCTCGAGTCAATTCCACTTTCTCAACGACTAAACAAGTTTGACAAAACCTTGTGACAAGACCGAGAATCTTTTTTTAAATATATACATGGTATTCGATTTTTAAAACCAAGGAGTTTTCAATAATAAGATTTTAATATGACAGGAACAGTGGAAATATTCCATTCCCGATACTTTTAGTGCAGCCTAGGTACTCCTTTCTAAAGGGCCGGCAACGCACCTGCAATTCCCCTGGTGTTGCGGTTGATAATGGGCGGCGGTAGTCACTTAAGATCAGGTGAGCCGCATGCTCGTTTGCCCCCTCTTCTATAAAAAAAAATTCTTTTGCAAAAGTGCCAGATTCCATTGACAAATGAACTAAATAGGCTAGTATCTAAAATAATTTGATTGATGCACGCTTTCGTAACATTTTAGGTACATCTGCCATCATAACCTTTCGAATTTTAATTTTTTAATTTCGTTATAATTTTATAAAAAAAAATTATTAGTTTTCGGGTCTGCATTCCCAGCCTGCCTTCGTATGATATAATATTACACCGTAAAACAGCAGCTAGTAGTAAATAGTAGCACCGTTGAATATCAGCAAAAATAGCAGCTTAATGCTGCTGTGTTTCGTTTGGTAAGTGTAGAGAACCTGAGACCCTACTGGACACGAGGCATTCCATCTTAGTCCTCTTGCGTAGCTGTGCCTCTTGTGTAGCACGCACTTGTATTTTGATTCTTAATCGAACATAAATCTAGATGTCTATGGACCACTTACTTGTGCAGGTGGACTATGTGCTCGTTGTCACCCTTAAGCTATAAAAAAAAAAACAACAGGCATGGCAATGTTAGGACGTACGAATATTAAGTTTTGAGTCGCTTATGGCAAGGAGCCACCTCGTGTGCTAGATAGTTACTGAATGAGAACAAATGACCACACAGTCCACATAATGGTAAGGGGACTTATAGACAACTAAATCTTTCCCCAATTAAGAATCAAAATGTAGATGGATTACCACCTCCTTAGGTTAAGATAGCGTGCCTTGTTGTCAGTAAACAGGATCTCCAGTTCTTTATACTTACCATAGGAAACACAGCAGCATTAGGCTGTTATTTTATGGTGGTGTAGCCGACCCGTTCGTGCTACCCTATAGCTATAGCGTGGCTCTACCACACTAAATACAATATTTGGATGTTATTAACATGTGTATTTTTAACAAATGCGGCTCGAACTAAAGTTGCCCGGCAGAGAACGTTTCGCGATTGGTATAGCATATAGACCTGAATCGGCAGATATTGAAATTGCGATGAATGCACTAAGTGAATCTGTAAGTGCTTTCGGATTGATTTTAACATCTATCTCTTACGACCTGATAAATTAACAGCGCGCAAATTAAATACGTTTTTATCGCCCCAAGGACTAACTGCAATGCAACGCGCAGTACTGATAAAACAGTATGACTTATAGATCATATTTTGACCGATTCTCCCGGATTATGCAAAAGTATTAACGTATACCATAACACTGAACTAAGTGACCATGCCATGGTGACTTCCGAACTTAAAATTAAGTACCCGGTTGACCGAGCTTTGCTCGGTATTTTTCGCTCGGTTTTTTTTAATTCGTGTGCTTTGGAAATTATATTTAGATACAAATACATACTGATGAAATATTTTTTGATCTTAGCGACATAATAGAAAAAACTGAACTGGTTATTTGAATAAAAAATCATGAGTGCAATTACTTTAATTTAAATTTTCGTATTTTTAAAAAATACTAAAAAAAGGGTTCGGAAAAAAATAGATTATCTCAAAAAAGAAAGGAACTTGAAAAAAAAAATTAAAAAAAGTCGGACGGTCGGTTTGGCCTCGAACCACGGTACTACGATTTTGTGACCGCCTAATATACCAATTAAGCTATTTGTAATCATTAATATACTGTCAAAATTTACCTAACTATATATTACTAACGATATTGTAGCAGTTTTTTATTGCCTAAAAACACGGACAAAAAGACATTTTATAAAAATAAATCCTAGCTAGATCGATTTATTGCCCCCGAAACTCACTGCACACAAAATTTTATGAAAATCGCTGGAGCCGTTTCCGAGATTCCGATTATATATATATATATATATATATATATATATATATATATATATATATATATATATATATATATATATATATATATATGTATATATATACAAGAATTGCTCGTTTAAAGGTATAGAATAAACCTAAGGAAAAACAGCTGTACATACACACGAGATCTTTAGGACAAATTAATAAAAATAAATTTTTAGCTCATCTGGAAAAATTGTCCTGTATGATACAACAATTTAAATTAATACAAAAAAAATTTCAGGAAGAAAATTGCACTAAGACTAAGTCTAAGAAACTTAGTAAACAGTGCAATCGATAGAGAAAAGTTAGCTTATTTTAAATTTGTTATTAACAAAAATCTGGGTAATCCAAAAACCATGTGGATCTGAGGTGAATGTTGCCCGTAGGGAACATCATATCTGTAACCCCGAAGCTATTAATATTTTTTGTGGAAGTGGCAGAAGATAATGACATAAATAAAAGTACTTTTAACTACTTCAATACCAACTGAATATATAAAATTGTATTTAAAATTACCATCACAGCGGAATCTGAGGTTTGTAAAATAATTACAATTGGAACTAAAGTAGAAGTGATTTAATTAATAATAATATAGATATGATGCGTATTTTTTTACCGGTACATTAGCAATAATAACAGGAATAGAAAAAGTGTTTTCATTTGTTAACCTGTTATTGTGTGGCAATAAATTTTCTTATTATTTATTATTATGTTATTATTATTATTATCAACATGGTGAAAATCACGAGAATATTAAGAGCAATAAAACATGTGGTAGCGGTATAAGAGAACCCATCACCATGGTGTCGTAAGAGACGACTACGGGAAATGCTATAAGGATCTTATGGCTCTCGACAGATGACAGTGTAACCATCTCTTAACCAGTGATGGGGTGGGACTGCGAGACGACTGGTACTGCAAACGTCAATCCGTCCGCCAGGCGTGATGATTTGGGCAAATCTTCCCTACACTCTGAGATCTCACATGAAACAAGGTATTCGGAGCGCGGAGCGGCCTACGTTCCGGCTGAACACCTGGTAGTGCGGAGCTGGTTATACAATATACATAAAGTCATTTAGAATTTTCAATAACGTGATTTGGGCTTCGATGTTATTCAATCCCTAAGGCTTTTGTCGGCCGATAACAGATCCGCTACCGACCAAAATATGTAACTAGATCTTGGACATCACATTATTTAATGAAATGTAATCTGAGGGTTAAGAAATAGAAATAGAAACTTTTTTATATAATATATATTATAAATAATACTTATTACAAGTCACTTTTATGTTTAATTTACGACTGGTTCGGAAAATACCTCAGTTGGGAAGAACCAGCACGAAATTTAGCACGACTTTTTTGAAAATGAATAGTTTACAATCGCATATGTTACATTTTCACCAAAACAAAACAAATTAGAAATAGCTTGAGAGCAATCAATTCATTTCCAGGGGTTATTATCATCCATAAATTTCTTAATATTATATAACTTTTTTATGCAAACTTAGTTTAATAAAATTATATAAGTAGTAATAAAATGACAGTATTTGACCTTGTAACGGCAGTATAAGAATATCCACTGCCCTATATCGTCCCATGGGTGTCGTAAGGGATGACAGAGGGAATCAAAGCAGATGGACAACAACTAAAAAATAAAAAGAAACTGCGGTTGCCAATTCGCATGTCAATTGTGGCAACTATTCCAACATATCTCTTATATTCAGCATAGAACTTTACGTGGTAGATAGACTGTAATGATAGTGGCTAGTCTGTGAACCCCGTTAGACAAGTTTTCCTAGTACAGGGTTCAATGAGCAAAGATTGTATTATGTAATTCCTACTACTTATAAATAAATAAATAAATGGTAGTATACATACGTGAGATGTTAACGTCGGAATGTGCTTGCAGAGTCGGTGGATTTTAATGAATCTTCGTATTTCAAACTAAAGAAGTGCGTGTCTTTAAGCTTTTGGGGCACGGGAAAGGGTCCCTGAAAACTGACAAAGTTTGTGAAAAGTTTTCAAAATTATTAGATCCTATCGGTACAGTGAATTTTCAACGTAATGAAAACGTCGGTGGACTTTTCACCTTACCTTATTCTATAGGTACCGTGAATATCTTAATAGAAAGTGGGTATAGCGAGCACCATGGATTAAGATCGCTGATCCCCACATGCTTAGGCAATCTAGGTGGGGGTGCAGGTGAAACGCAGGCGATGAAGTGCTACACTCACTCGTCTAACCAAGGTAGAGGAGGATGTTGTGACAGTCAGACGGTGATCTCAATAAAAACAGACTCATGCACTAACAATTTGTGGTTTTGAAAATGTGGCAGCCATATAGTATTGTCAGGAACTAGCGCTCCTCATACCATTGAATGATTGCTTCATTGCAGAACGGGTGCACTACAGGAGCCTAGAGTAACGCACTGAAACTTCACCTACTTATTTGACGAGCCAGAGTTGACTACATTATATTTTTTTCTAATTTACATATTATCAAACATTTCAAATTATTTTACAAAACAAACCTGATTGTGAATGCGATCTCTCTTGCAAACGGCAAAAAAGGTCGATAAAAACTCGCGTAGCCACAGCGCGTGAAAGAAAATATAGTTAATACGAGTCTCTGATGAGTTAGTAAATTCTTTTAGTGTTTATATTATTGATGCTTAAGAAATTATTAATTTTTTCACCATTTTAAACCAGTGTTTCATTACTATCCCACCAGATGGTAAGTGGTGATGCTTCACTCTTGTCTTGAAAGCACCTACTTTGTAATTGAACGGAAAGACAGATGCTGGTAACTTAATACACTCTTATGCTGTACGCATGACGAACGATGAAGCAGATCCTTGGATTTGAATGCGTCAAGTTGTCCAATTATGAAACGGAGAAGGAGTTAAGTGACACAATTCCTATGCACGTTTTCCGAAAAGTATCCCGTAAAACACTGAGAGACTGGCTACCTTGCGCCTGTGCTTGTGACTAGTGAAATTGGTTTTAACCATGTTTTTTAATGGAATAAGGGTCACGGACACACAGCACACAGTCAACCTCGATGGATGTTGTGGCCCATAGACATCCACATCTATCCATCACAGTTTCTCTATCCGCGAAATAACTAAATTAGTTAAAAAAAGTTATGGATCACAGAAAGGGTTACTTAATAATCAAAATGCAAATGCGTTGTCACCTATGAGGACTAAGATGGAATGCTTCGTTTTCAGTAAATAGGGTCTATGGTTCTCTACACCCACCTAACGAAATTATTTTACGCTGATATTCTGTGATACCCCGGTCGAAACGACTTATTCGTGCTACAACTATAATATAGCTGCAACATGGCTACCAAGTATAAAATGTCACCAACTAAATAAATAAAGTAGATAAGTGAAGAATTAGTGAGAGCTATACTTGACTTCTGGAGGTAGACGATGCATGCAGACGGAAGAGGGTGGTCGCGGGGGGCGGGTGGGACAGGCTCGCTGCACCACGCACGGGGCCAAGCTCAGCGCCACCAGTGCCGCGGCCACCACCTGCAATAGCATGCCACCACCCACCACCCCCTGACGAGGTAACGTAACGTCAGTCTTTTTTTATGTGAATACGTCTTTAAATTTGCTTCAAGGTCTCTAAGACAATTCAGAAAACTGGTATAACCAAATCGGGAGATGCGGTTTGGTTTTGCAGCTACATATCTATCATATACTACGTTCAAAATTCATTTACACCACTTATAGCTTAAGGATAAAAAAATTGATTAAGTTGAGTGGGGATTGTGAGGCACGTGCCACACTACATTATACTTACTACAACGAACGGGTCGGCCACACAAATACGGAATACCATTTTGCCTGCAAAATTTCGAACAGAAAACTGCCGTAGGTGTGTGACAGGTCCTTGATTTTATATGAACTTGCTGCGTTCGTAATCCAGAATCAGGATTCTGAAATGGAATTCCGTATGTGTGTGGCTGACATTAAACACACAACCGTGTCCACGACAAAGCCACACCCAGATTTTTTTTGATAAAAGACGGGGCAAACGAGCATGTGGCTCACCTGATTGTCATTACCGCCGCCTGAGAACAACTGTAACACCAGAGTAATTGCAGGTGCGTTGTCTGCCTTTTAGAAAGGAGTAAGCTCTTTTGTTGAAAGTCCTTAAGTAGTATGGACCCGGATAAACGGCGACGGTACACGATTCAAAATGCAGTTTTCGCACAGTCTACTTTTCATCATCATCATCTTTATTACAGCCAGTCTAAGTCCACCGTTTTATAGACCTTCCTCGAATATTGTCTGATAAGGGGGATATTTGTTATATTATACAGTTGCCACGCTTGGCACGTGGGTTAGCAACATCACAATTTCTAACCCTGTCCATTCAGTCACCTCTAATAGGTATACTTTTTATGACTGTATTTCTACAACATTTATTCTACTCTCGTGCGCCTCTTTATCATTATTATTAAACTAATCAGTTAACTTACTGTTTACGACGCTCTCTACTGATAGACTGGGAGCTCAGAATACTTAAATAAATTGCTACAACCAAACTTTATTGTTGAGACATAATTCATAAAATCTTGACAGAACAGGATAGGTATAATCAGGTAATACTTGGAATTTAATATAATAAAGATTTGCAGACGAATGATTTAAGGCGTAATGGCGTAATTGTCAGTTTAGACGTTTAAAAATGTCATTTTGTTTGTATGTCTAATGTTGACCATTTCTTTTTCTATGAGGTTTCACAACAGTGCTATAATATGAATATTATGTGACTTAATTTTTAAGCGCTTAGTGTATTTACCAAGGCAAAACTTAGTGATTAACTCTTTGATCACGGCTTGAAATAAGGGCAAATAATCTTTATCTCACCAGATGTCGCTGCTTGGGTCTGAAGTGAAGTTGTTTGTTACACGATATCGCGTTTTAAATAGAAGTTAATCGGTTTCTAGCGTGCAATTATAAAAAATGGTGCCTCAGTGATTTGCTCATTAAGTTTGTCTAATTTTTTTTTAATTTTTTCACTTTTTTTTAATTTTAAAATTTTATATTCTAATATAATTTAGGTATATCAGAATATACAAAAAATATAATATATTTCACAGTACAGAATTATAGTGTCTGAATGTGCAAGCATAGGTGTACTCTCTATTCCCTCACAATCATCAAATCTCAATTCAATACGGTCCGATAGAGCTTAGGCGCAGGGCCAATAATTTACACATAATTTAATAGCTTCTAATGTCAAAGCCTTACACACTTTATCTTTGCATTGATTGTACAGCTGAAAACAGGTCGTTTTCTGACTACGATATTAGTTTAGTAATAAAAGCGTACGATTTATTTGCATTTACAATATTTTTTAGCGATATAAAATGCATTATAAAACAAAAAAATTACATACGGAGAGGGAATATAATAAGGCCTATGGTGAAATTTTGTAGACCTTAATAACCGCCGACCGAAGTATTTAAAAAAAAACCAAATTTAAAAAAAATACGACAATACGTTATTCAAATCTTCAAGATCAACAAAGCATTTATTCACACAGAAAAAGATTGTGATTTTAGACACCTAAGTGTAATATATCTAAGATTTATTTAGACTGATTTTTATTATTGGTCCAGTGCGGAGATAATATCTTCTGATAAATAATAAAACTCTGGTGGCAGGACACGGGGCAGTGCGTCTCCGCAAACTTGTGGACATTATCGTGTAATAGTAGTCTGTTGTTATCTCCTTGAGCGAGAGCGGTTGTTATAAATACGATTTTTGTTACTTAGGCCTTAGTAGTCGACAAGCCTTTTTACCCGCAGGTACCTTACTTAGATTTTATTTCTATATTTTCGGTCACTAGCAACAGCTTTCAAAAAGTTGGTTCCTCCACTTGTTAACTTCTTTACAAGTAATGTCTATGAAGTAGTAGGTAAAAAACGCAGATCGCGCGACCTGTAAAAAAATAAAGCCGGCATGGTACACGTCAGATCTTTGTTTAAGTTAGGTGGTTTTCGATCTTGGCTTCTAAATCCGGCCAAGCCCGGATTCATCTGGTCAGATGGTAATCCTAGTTACAAATTCATTCAGAATTTTAAATCTGAAAACGAGGCATTCCATCTTAGTCCTCAGGTGTGACAACGCATCCCCCCCGAACGGGTTCCCGCCTTGTCGTGGCGGGGGGGGCTTAGTAGCCGTGGCTTGGTCTCCCACGGTGAACAAAGAGGAACCCACGTGGCTGGCCCGAGGTGAAGGGCCGGCCTGAGGTGGCCACTCCGAGTGGGCTTGGGGAGCCCACTTTGGATGTGTGCTGGTGGACTGCAGCGAGTGGGGACTCGCGCACCCTCTTCCGCTGCAGCCGAGGTGGAGTCGCGGAGGAAGAGGAGTGTTGGTATGGCGATGCGCCACTCGCCCTATCCTCCGCGACTCAAACGGGGCCGCACCGTTGATGCGGTGGTGGTGGGGCTGCGGGGGGAGAGGATTGTCGGTATTGCGAGGCGCCGCTCTCCCTACCCTCCGCAGCCGAATCTTGGTTGGCGGCGGAGCCATAGACCAGATCCGCCGCTGGGGTCGGGAAGGCTAGTACTTCTAAGTGCTCGTTTTTCCTGGCCCCATGGCCTTTGTGCATCGGACGCGGGGGCGTCTGTTGCACAGACGTAATTGGCGGCCGTGGAGGAAGGCGCGCCATGTGTTCTGGTGCGCCTTACCTGTGAAGGAGAACGGGGAGGAATTTTCCTCTCCCGAGGAGGTGCTGCCATGGGGCGGCAGGCGCTAGCAGGGCCGCGGATGTGTGCGAAAGCGTTCCCGTAGCCCTGCCAATATGCGACAAAGGTGGAACACCATGGGGTTTTAGTCGGTGCGAGTCCGACATAACCCGTCCTTGCCCCCGCGAGGCGGGTATGCGTAGGCATTTCCCCATGTACAAAAAAAAAAAAAGGTGTGACAACGCATCTGCTTTTTGATTCTTAATTGAGCCACAGCATATACTTACAATCAGGTGGTCTGTGTGCACGTTTGTCAAACTTATTCTATAAAAAACCAATCTTAACAGTTTCGTGATTTATTTTAACAATTTTGTTACTTAAATCCTTTGAGTGATTTAGAATCGTTCTTTATTCATACATCACTATCATCATTGTCGTAACAGCCCCTCACTAGTCTAACACAAAACTTCAGTCTCTCTCAAGAATGTCACTACACACGGCGAGCCCCCTGCATTTATCGACTACATTAAGGCTTTAGCATTGCATTAATGGCCCCCACTGATCGCGGAAGGATCACGCTCTCAAAGAACACCAGCGTAAAATAGCAGCCCAAAGCTGCTGTTTTGTATAGCGAGTGTAAGCAACCGAAGACCTTTTTACTGGTAACGAAGCATCCCATCTTTTATCTCTATATTTTATCTTAAGCATATATCGCTTATCCTGAGGATTACAGAACATCTGCATTTTAATGCTTAATCGATGATAGTTTATGGACCACAACATCCACTTACCATCAGGTGCTCGTTCGTCATCCTCATTCTATATAAAAAGGTACAAGGCTGATACGTAAATAGTTCCGCTCAAAATTTTTAATAATCTTTTCTTTGGCGCTTGCTGATTACGAAGTCCCGGGTTCGGTCGAGCTAAAATCAGTTGGATTTTTCTGTAAGAAATTATCTGTAGCAGTCCGTGGTCAGGAAGTTGGCGATGTTTCACCCCCGTGCCTCGAGAAGCACATAAAGCTTTTGGTACTGTCTGATCTGTTTCCTGTCGTGTCGGATTACCGTCCCGTCGGACTATGAGAGTGAGGGAATAGAAAGTGCACATGTGTGTGCACATACACTTGGACACTTTAATCGTGTCGTAGAGACTGGCTGCCGTGATCGAAATCGGTCTAGAGAACATTACCATTATATTACCTCCGCCTGTGAAAGGAGAATAAATAAAATAAAACGTAAACTACTTTTTATTACATTTTATTTACATTTTCACTCTTTAACAACATCTTTATAATCTAAAGTCTGCGCATTCTGTCTTGGCTGGGCTGAAGTTGGCTTTCTAATGGTCGCCACACGCGGTCAGTTCAACTGATCATTCCTACTGATCAGTTCAAGCTAGGACTGTTGATATTTTTTACAATATCGGGTTTTGAGATATATCGACAATTATAAATATATTAATGAGTTTTATATATAAGTTTATTTATCGATATATCTAAGACATTCGCGCATACACAGACGCTGAACGCTAGAGATGCGCCACATCATATTCACTCCTAAGATTGCTTAGGAAAACAATTTGTTTTGTCGATCGATTATAGAATAACTTGAAAATTATTATAGTGAAAATACCTCTATGTATTTCAATAAAACAATAGGATCTAATAAAGCATTATGATAAGCAGTTTTAATATACATATAGTAAATACACGATATACGCGGCAACAAATCTTTTCAGTAACCATAAAATCCTTAACCCATTCCTCCCCACTGTCATATTTTTAGGACACTATTAACAAAATTTCTTTTTACGTATTAGGACTTTTATTTTTATTATTTCTGTTAAAATTCATATTTTTCTAATAAAATAAATTTTTTTCGCAGTAACAAATGTTTACGTAATTTCAATTAATTTTTTAAAATTGATCATTTTTGTTGACTGAATGAGAGCATTGAGTCCCGATTGTATATACCCTAAAAGAAAACCGTTCCTACTTCAAAGTACGGAAGACTTATTCTTAGATCTCTACCAAATATATAACAAACAAAAACAAAAACAAAAAACAATTTGTGAACTTGTGATATACATTCAAAATAAAAAAAAGAAAACGTGTTCGATCCTGTCACGCTAAGTACAGGTTCAAACTGGTCAATTGTTTGTTTTCTGCGGGGTCTTGCTTGTGTTTACATTAGTCGATTAGTCTACGGCGTAGACTCTACGCCAAACACATTACATCTCGTCGCACGAAACTATTGTGATTGTTTATAGACCTAGATACTAGAGTAAAAAACTGAAATGTTTACAAGGTTGAGAAATTATAGGTAAGTAAAAATATTTTATTTTTGTTCTTTATCTAATTGTTAATAATATACCTGTCTGTATGATTATAAGTATTCGTGTGGCTGTGTATTTATATTTCCTATTTTTTATTATTTATAGATCATGGATCCAGTGCAAAAAAAGTATAAAAAAGCTTTGAAGGTGTCCGAAATCGTAGACTATCTTCAAGATATTGAAGATTCTAGTGATGAGGAGTTGAATGACATTGAAGTTGCCATATTGCCGCCGGGTGAGGCAGATGAAATGACTATAATAATAATAATAAAATTTAATTCAGCAAATAGAAATTAGTTTACAGACATTAGTGGCCGGATTCTCCTTTTAAGCAAATAATGCCTGTACCAGGTGAATCCGCTCTTCCATATCAATATCTATATATTATATTATTTACATCATGAAATATTACATTACAAAGAAAAACTTAAAGACTAAAAGGGAGTATTTACAGTTTTTTTTCTCCTCAGATTATGATATTTGTTATATGTATGCGAAAGCGTGCTTGTGTGTGTGTGTGTGTGTGTGTGTGCTTGCGCGTGAATGTGTTTGTATGTAAGTGTGTGGGTATGTGTGTGTACTATTTTACTGTAAGTAAAAGCAGCTCAGTGTTCTCATAATTAAGTGGCTCTAACCAATTTTGTACTACCTTTTTACATTCGATATATTGTTTCGAATAAATATCTAGTTCTTTATTGATTTTATAATAAATTTGAGACGAGCGACTATTATATTGAGTACTAGCAAACTTAGTTTTAGTTTGGGGTACTGAAGCCACATTATTTTTTCTTCTTTTTATTCTTTTTTACTTGCATCGTAGGGTATATTTTTGTGTTTATTGAGTGTGATCTGTTTTATATACAGTTTCCTTACCGAAATTAGCCCACTATCGAGATAAAGCCTTTCCGTGGGGTATCTAATATTTTTGAAGTTCATAACTTTAATAAGCGCACGTTGTGCTCTCTCAACCTCTATAAACTTAGTTTTTGCCGCACCTCCCCAAACAGGAATGCAATATTCCAAGACAGATTGAACCAAGGCGATATATATCTCATTCAAAATTGTTCTTGATGTTTCCCGGTCACCATTTTTTTTATGATTACCTGGAACCACAGCCTTAATGATCTAAAGACCCAAATCAACTTTCTGACTCTTCCAGCAACTTGCTCAAGCTGTGGGTACCAGGACAGTCTCTGATCCAACATGACTCCCAGGTACTTTGTATGGGTAACTTTATTTATGATCGGGCAGTTGCAGTTTCTATCCTGGGTGTTACAACAATCATGAACCCTTATACTATATCTGTCATCAGGTTGATTTTTATTGTAGATACTGAAACATATATAGTTAGTTTTATTTGTGTTCAGCGAGAGCAAGTTATATTTTAGCCAAGTAGCTATTTGAACCATTCCATTTTCGGCAATATTTTTCACAGCTTTCCAGGAGTTTCCAGAGAAGACGACTGCAGTATCATCAGCATAGGAGAAGATTTTTGCGTTATTTATTTTTAGGCTACAAAGGTCGTTGATATATACAAGAAATAATGTAGGGCCCAAAACGCTTCCCTGTGGAACTCCGTATGTTATTTCTGCATCTTCACTTAAGTACTGTTCCAACTTTACTCTCTGCTTCCTATTAGAGAGGTAGCTTTTAAAAAGAGTTAATGGTGCTCCCCTTATACCAACCTTTTCCAATTTATTTACTAGGATAGGGACAGAGACGGTGTCAAAGGCTTTTTTGATATCAAGAAACACCGTTAAACATTTATTTTTATTATCAATTTCTTCAATTATTAGCGAGCTTAGAGAAGTTACAGCATCTTCTGTGGATTTACCCGTTCTAAATCCAAATTGGGAAGGAGACAAAATATTATATTTATTTAAAAAATTTACTAAACGATTATTAATAAGCTTTTCCAAAATTTTTGATATGCTAGGTAATATGGATATGGGCCTATAATTATTCACTTCCGTCCTATCTCCACCCTTGTGTACTGGAATAATAATAGATTGCTTTAACAGGGTAGGGAATATCCCCTTATTAAAACAAAGGTTGGCAAGGTGAGTTATAATAGGAACGACTTCATATCTTACAAATTTTAAATACTTTGTTGAAAACATATCCCAACCTGGTGCACTGTTAGACTTTAGGCTCATCAAGATTCTATCCACTTCATCATGATCTGTGTCAAGGAGCGTGAAGGAATTTCCCAGTGCAGGCAGTGTGTCAGAAAGGTTATATGAGTCATGCAAGGCAATATCTTTAATTTGTTGAGCAAGTTGTTTACCAATGTTAACAAAGTACTCATTAACAAAATTTGCTGCTTCGGTAGGGGTGGGTTTAGTATTTAATAATTCAGCGTTTTGGTTTTTCGAATGGTTCGAGTTTGTTATATTTTTTATATTTTTCCAGAAAAGCTTATTATTTGAAACTGATTTAGCAAGTTGCTCTCTTTCATATCTTCTTTTCAGCTTTTTAATTAAATTATTGCAGTAATTTCTATATCTTAAGTATGTTATTTTTAAATTCTTTTGTAACTTATTTCTATTATTTATGCACTTAAGAATACCAGTTGTAATCCAAGGTTTTATGATGATACGTTTACTCTTCGGAATTTCAATATTAATAATATTGTTTTTTATAGAATTAGCTATATTATACAAAAGAAGATCAGTTAATACATTAGGGTCTTAACATTCTAATAACTTAGCCAGATTACTTGTCGTAGTCTAGTATAGATTTAGTTTTATTTGAAAATTGATTATATTTAATTTTGGATAAGCATAAAAATGTAGTAAAATAGTCTGTAATTGTGATATGTAATATTGCTATGAAAGGCAGATCCCTTTTACTGTCTGTTTTGAGCATAAAGTGATCCAAACAGTTGAGCTTTCTTGTGGGTAGCACATGTCCCGGAAGTATTTCAAATTCTGCCAACATGTTAAGATAGCTCATTCTATTCTTATATTCTTGCGATGGCTCCATATTTTTAGGTCTAATATTGATATTTATGTCCCCAGCTATTATATAATGACTGACATAGAAGAAGGTCATGACGACGATATGGGAGTTTTGCCAGTGCCTGATGTAGCTGGTCAAGTGGAATTTTCGTGCACGATCGATAACGTCGCGGAAAATCATCCTACTCAAACCACATCTCGGACAAGCAAGACAGTCACTTGGCGTAAGTGTAAACCAGTATATTCTGAAATACAGCCGGAATCTAATACTGCTAAACAATGTTTGGAAAATATGATTACGGAGTTGGAAGGAAATATATAGAAATATTCGAAAACTTGTTGTGTCACGAGATTCTAGAATATATTGTGCACGAAACTGTAACCTACGCCAAACATTATAAAAATGATTTGAACTTCAATCTAACTATAAATGAGTTAAAAGTCTTTATAGGAATTTTGTTTTTCTCTTCGTATCATCACTTGCCGCAAAGTAAACTTTATTGGTGTAGAGATGAGGATGTACATATTCCATTTGTTGAACAGGCAATGTCCCGTAATCGTTTTGAGAAAATTAAATCCTATTTACATTTCAATGACAACTCACAAATTGATAATACTGACAAAGCTTTCAAAATTAAATCCTATTTACATTTCAATGACAACTCACAAATTGATAATACTGACAAAGCTTTCAAAATTAAATCCTATTTACATTTCAATGACAACTCACAAATTGATAATACTGACACAGCTTTCAAAATTAAATCCTATTTACATTTCAATGACAACTCACAAATTGATAATACTGACAAAGCTTTCAAAATTCGCCTACTTATCGAAAAAGCTAATGAATCATTCCGAAAGTTTGGTATATTTGAATCCAATTTAGCTGTTGACGAAATGATCGTCAAATACTTCGGTCACCATGGAATCAAACAATTTATAAAAGGTAAACCAGTAAGGTTCGGATATAAGCTTTGGGCACTGTGTGGAGTCAGCGGATATTGTTACAACTTTTCGCTTTACACGGGCAAGGATGCTCAAACCTCTGCTAGTAGTAACGATGGCTTGGGTGCAACAGTGATAAAAAAGTTGCTTGCAATTTGTACAGATCTCAGAGCACATGTAGTCTACTTCGATAACTTTTTCAGCAGCATGCAATTGTTGATTGATTTGAAATCTCAAGGGTTCAGAGCTACAGGGACAGTCAGAGAAAATAGGACTAAAAAATGTCCTATATAGGAGATGAAAAAGAAAAATCGAGGTTTTCCGATTATTGTTTTGATAAAAATAATGAAATTTTGTGCGTGAAATGGCATGACAACAATGTTGTTTGTCTTTTGACTAATTTTGATTCTGTTGAACCTTTGTTAAAAACGAATAGGTACTCAAAGAAAGAAAAGGCCAAAGTAGCCGTGAATCAGCCAATGCTTATTCATAATTATAATAAAAATATGGGAGGAGTGGATAAACATGATTGGCTGATTTCTAAATATCCAATCTGCTTTAGAGGTAGAAAATGGTATTGGCCTTTAGTCATCCGTGTTTTAGACATGTCCCTTGTGAATGCATGGATTATCTACAACCAGATAAATAAAGATGAGACCATCCCTCTGCTAGATTTCAGACGAAGGGTTTGTTTTGCTTGGATGAAAAAAATCGAAAGGCAAGGCAAGTAAACCGACACCCTGTTCTTCAGAAGTTCTTTTACAACCTGTCAGGTTTGATAATGTTGGTCACTATATGACAAACAGGGACAAACTGAGGCGTTGTCAAGGACAAGGTTGTAAGAAAAAAAACCTCTAACTTTTTGTGCTAAATGTGAAAAAACACTTTGCAGTGATTGTTTCATACCTTATCATACAAAATAAGCTCACAATATTTTATTTTTAAGACTGTGGATAATAATTTTCAAATAAAGCAGATTTTCTTATAATTGTTAACTTGTATTATTTCTCAGGGATGAAGGTATATTTTTTTTATATATTTGTTATATTCTTTTTTCTTAATGTATTATGAATTTAATTTAAAGAATTAATCAAAACATTCCAATGTTTTCAAGCTTGGGAAGTAATGGGTTAATCCGATGTACATTCACAAATAATAATCACTGTATTAAAACGACGTTGCATTTACACGCCAATGAACCATTAAAAATATAAAATGAAATCGATAATAATGATAATCGAACATTTATATAATTATTACCGCGTTATTTGCGTATTCTATATTTAGTCATAGTTACCGGTATACAAAAACTATATCTGCGCAGCCACTCGCGACTAACTTCAGCCCGGCGACGATAGAAGACGCAGACCGTACACCGTAGTCACGACCCTAACATCCATGGAGGTTAGAGAGAAGGAGAACGATCGCTGTAGAGTGTCCCAGAAATATGGACAAAATAAGTGAGGCGCTGCGATCGCTAAGTTGTCAAAATAAAAGTCATTTTCAATCTATTTTTCCGATCAGATGCTAAACCACTTGCACATCTACGCACAATACAATATTTCACCATTTTTTAATGTTTCTTTTTGTCAAATAATAAAAAATTACGGAGCACGATTATTTTCTCACTAATGCCGCGAAGAAAATTTGTACATTATTCAACTAACTTCATCTATTTGTACTCATACAGGATAGACAGGCGGGCTATGCTTTAGCACGTAGCGATCATTCTCCTTCTCTCTAACCTCCATGCTAACGTCACACGCAACTCTCACAGCGTTATGGAATACATAAATTGGAGGAATATAACAGTGTTTTTCATAAAATTTGTCGCTCTTTTTTTATATATAATAATTACTATTATCAATAATGATAAAAATCCTTTTAAAACTTTATTACAAAACAAAAACATCGAAATATATTTGAATGTATTACGAAAGGCTTGAAACAAGCAGAAAATCTGGCAATATTGCAAAAATCTTTAGATCACTTACTTGAATGTTAAGAATTCTGTGAGTTTTTTCTATTCATTTTTATTTATTTTTATTTTTATGTTCATTTTTATTAAATTAATAGAAATTTCAAACAATGCCACAAATATACTTACGCTGTATTATGTATCATACCCATAGACCTAGGATTACGTTACATTCTAAATCTATGATCATACCATATCATAGCATAATATTACTCTGCTGTAAATTCAGCTTTACAAAACTGTAGAACACGTACAAAAAGAAAGAAAATACATTTGTTTACCCAGAATGGACGTCTATGCAACAAATTTGTCGGATTCTATATCTAAAACTGCCTTATAATACAATATAAATTAATTTACGAGACATTAAAAAATACAACTAATTGACAACAATAACTCCAAAAAAAGGTAATTGTACGAGTAATTCCCGGCAAATTGCTTTAGCAACTCAATATTTTACACTAGTTTTCAGTGCCAACCTCCATAGCATCTCTAATGGACGAAAACTCAAACGCTACTCAATTTTAAAATGTCGTAAGTCTCGTAGTGTCACAAACATTTTGAATTAAAGTGATAAAGATAGCAAGAGACTTAACGGCATCATAAAATTGAGCAGCATTTGAGTAGTTAGGCCTAATGTTATTAATCCCTTCCTTTAATAGAAGAGGACTTGTCCAGCAATAACTGACACGAGCTGACAAAGAAGTTATTGACTTGTTTATGAAACCAGACGACAAATTTTTATTTTGGACATTTTTCCAAAACAACAAACATTCTCTTTGCTTAGAGCGATGCTATACAAACTAGTGTACTATTCCCATATAAATAAAAATATTTGCAAACATCTTTGATGCGAGATACTAAAATCTCGACCTGAAGTAATTAAAAATTCAAAATTCAAAAGCATTTTAGTAATATATTATAACAAGAAATCAGAAGGTAAATGATTCGCTTTTTCGAATACTGAGAAGTCTGATGTATTTTTTCTTTCAAAATGTTCAAACTCTCTAAGTACAATATATTAGAGACAAGTAATTAATTATTACTTAAAAAGAAATCGTTTCTTTTATCTTAAGCTCATTATACTAAAATAAAACACCTTTGAAAGATAATCTTGGATTGACATTCTACTAACTAATATGTATAAAATTTTAAATCAGGTGTACTTATAAACCCACTTATAATCATTTCTTGCTTTAAAATTATATCTATAGAAGAAAACTTTGTGCGTTTCTCCCTATTAAACATCATCAGATTCTCTAGTGTAGTACACAAGGCACACAGAGAAACAACGAAGTGTATAGTCTACGAGCACTTATAGGGTTAAGTGTTCGTAGTGTATAGTATACGCACACAAGCGAGTCAAGACTTTCTACCGTTCGAGCCGACGCGTACGGTCCATCCGCTGCAGATCAGTGGACACACTTGTCTCAACGTATCTGGATTTTGATTAAGTAAGGATGGATGTAGATGTCCATGGACTATAGCATCCACTTGCCTTATAAAAAAACTATATAAACCCACATTAGACGGATCGTAAAAAATACTAAAATAAATATGTTACGATCCGTTGAATAAAACTATGATTTATGGATTTTATCGCGTGTATATACTACATTAATTTATTTTTTTATTATCCTGACGTTTCGGGTGCTTTACAGGACTCATGGTCACGGAGCGGACTGAGATTTTTGACAGCCTAATGTCATAGTTAGTCCGGTTACCTTCAGTTTTTGAATAATAATTTTTGGTCCGATTTCCGCAAAACGAGCTTATACGAGTAGTATTGTTGCGCGCCACAGTTGATTGCACTGGCGCCATTTATTATCAAACAGAGGAACTATGCTTTCTAGATAATTCTAAACTCGAATTTTCTACATCTAGTCTTAGATGTTTCGGTGGAAAAGGCCTATATAAAGCAGTTACGGGCCGCGACCGGGGCGGTAGTATTGAATTGGCGATACGAGCGAAGCTTTCGGAGTGAAATAAAGTGAACTAAAGTGTTAAGTGTGATTAATTATTAGTGTGATTTAAGTTTTAACTGGTGTTCAGTAATTAAAGTGTCAATTTTGGTTATTCAATCGGCAGTCTTTATTGTCACGAACACTAAGCTCGTAACAGTATCATGAAGTCTTGCAGTGCGTAAATCGGACCAAAAATTAATATTCCAAAACTGAAGATAACTACGGCATAACGGACTATGACATTGGGACGTCAAACATCTCAGTCCTCCCGTGACCATGGGTGCTGTAAAGCACCCGAAACGTCGGGATAATAAAAAAATAAATAAAAGTAGTAATTAAACGCGATAAAATCCGTAAATAATAGTTTTAGTCAATGTGTAGTGTTCGCGTAAATTTAAGAAACCATTATGTCACGATCCGTCTAATGTGTACATGAGCCTGTGGGCGTATACCTTTCATAATCATTTCTCCTAACATCAATATTGATACATAGTAGCTTCTAGTTATACGTCTATTACGTATGATATGATAATATAAATTTGACGTTTAAATTTGGCAACTTTTAAAATTGATGTAAATTACGTATTGCGATTGTGATAACCTTGAAATAATTTATTGTAAAATTTTCTCACAGATATAGGTTGATTCCTTTCATTAGATCTAAATTGCCGTGTAATGTACGAGAATCCATTATAATTTTATCCCGTGGGTGTCGTAAGAGGCGACCAAGGAACAAGCCAAAGACTTCTACGTATACTACCAGACGGGGTTCACGGTACTAAGACTTCTATGTATACTACCAGACGGGGTTCACGGTACTAAGACTTCTATGTATACTACCAGAGGGGGTTCACGGTACTAAGACTTCTACGTATACTACCAGACGGGGTTCACGGTACTAAGACTTCTATGTATACTACCAGACGGGGTTCACGGTACTAAGACTTCTATGTATACTACCAGACGGGGTTCACGGTACTAAGACTTCTATGTATACTACCAGAGGGGGTTCACGGTACTAAGACTTCTACGTATACTACCAGACGGGGTTCACGGTACTAAGACTTCTATGTATACTACCAGACGGGGTTCACGGTACTAACACATTCCGCACTTTAATTCCGTAACGTCCTTAGTCTCCTTAGTCGACTGCGATAGGCCTAGAAGACTGGTTATTTGTTTTGTAAACAAATAACCAGTCATCATTTATTATATAGATATATTAAAATCTATGATTTTGTTAAATATGAATAACAAACCGCCATTATTATTAGTAATGTGCACACTTTGTTCACATGATTTGAGATTTATTTCAGACAAGTATGTAACTTTATTTCGTGTTTGCCTAAAAACGACTGTCATAAATGGGAATACCACAGAATATAAAAACAACAGGAAGTAGCAAAACACATAATTTGTATCGGAACCACTGTCGCTAAACTCACATTCGCAAGAAAGAAATGTGTACAGACAATTGTGTACCATAGTTCTTTTTTCATAGAATAAGGGTGACAAACGAGCACACAGTCCACCTGATGGCGAATGGATGCTGCGGCCCATAGACATCTACATTTATCCTAGATTAAGGATCGAAACGCAGATGCGTTGTCACCCTTGAGGAATAAGATGGAATGCCTCGTTTCCGGTAAAAACGGGTCTCCGGATCTCTACACTCACCATACGAAACACAACAGTATTAAGCTGCTATTTTTCGCTGGTATTGTGAGAAAGTGGTCCTTCCCCGGTCGAGCCGACCCGTTCGTGCTACAACTATAATATAAATGCAACGTAGCTCTACCACGTAATAATATATCAACAATTTTCGCGTGATTGGCTGTTAAAAAATAAAAAATAAAGGCTTAATATTAGTTATTCACTTGAGTACGAACCATAAGTTCTTAAAAATAAAGATCATATTCCTTTTCATCAACGAAGATTCTGGAATTAATGAGCAAATTTAGCTTCTTAATTATTTCGGATTAATACCGCGTTTATTTGAAAACGCGCCACAAATTCTTACTAATAGATATCATTCTCTTAATCTAAAAAGCTTCTAAGCTTGACGAAAAAAAATGCTACGTGACGCTAGATATCAGAATAATAAATTCACGTCCACTTTGCCCTACCTAGCCTGTACTACACTATTATTTATTCTGTGCTACTGAACGTGATCTGACTGATCGATATTTAGTCAATATAAAAGTATAGGAAAAATATGTAAAAAATGTAAAAATAGCAAAATTATTGACAATTGCCTTAATGTACATAGTACGTATATCCTCGTAACTCATATAGTTGGCATATAATTAGTTGTCTTCAATGGAAATTTATAAACAGTAAGCTAAATTATCATTTTCGAAATGGAAACATGAAAAATAATAATAAAAAAGACGTGTGGCACTCGGGGACTGCCGCGGTAAAGCTATTGCATAGCATTTTTTATCAACTTATGCAATTATAATTAATTATTTATTTTATTTATGCAGTTAAGTCGTTGATATTAAATCAAGTTACACTTTTTGAGCGTGGTGACCGATAAGAAAACAATTTTTTTTCTCTTATTGTATAAATGAGAAGTTAATATTGTTTAAAATATTTTTAATATCTTACAATACATGTAGGTTATTCAGGAATTTTTATTATTCAGTTAGCAGCTAGTGTACACGCATACGACTAGTCGCACGCACACAAACACCGTGCCGAAGTCTGCCGAGTGCCGAAGTCTGCCGAACTGAAACGACGTTAGACGATGCACGGCTTTTAACGCCACACCTCCGTGCCCGTCGGAGTTTACCGATAATCTGAGGTCATACGACGTAATTCAAATAACTGCAAAACCAAACATAATATCTTAATTTAACAAAAATAGCCTTTCACAAAAATGAATCTAGTTAAGTATAGAGTAATTTTGTACAGATTAGGTAAATAGTTCGCACTCTTCCTTAAGATAGTGATCATAAAAAGTAAACTCGCAGTGAGAGCACAAAAACTCAACACGATCAAGTAAATAAATTATATTTTCGAAGTTATTCATGTCAGCAACAATACGCCACGGTCATTTGTAGAAATTAACGACCCATTGGCAGTCATTGCAGTAAAACCTTATATTAAAATGAGTTTCTTCCCAGGTCATATTAGGTTATTAGTCACAATATAAGAAAATGAACTTCTATTAAACCTGTCAATATCTACAATTAGTACTTATTTACAATAGTAAAATAAATGATAATATAGTCAATCTGTAATGTATCACGGCTGGGGAATCCTAGATATTTTTCGTATTTAGTAAACGAATAACTAGTTGATAAATTAATCATGATATATATCTTTTTTTTTTCGACGGAGAGTAAAATGATATTGCTTTTTTTCGTAACTGCAGATTCTGTGGATTTATTTCATTATTTTGAACAATATACGAAACTTAAGTGACTAAAATTAAATCTAATCTGAACCAGAATCATAAAAACTGTATTATTCGGGCTAAACGAATCTAATAAAGATCTGTTATTTTTGTCTCCTGCGAAAAAAACACTATAGGAGTCTATCGAATATCTACATAAACAAAAAAAATATCACCTATAAATAAAATATTACGAAGCGGAATAACTAATAAGAGTGGCAACGTCGCACTATACAAAGGAATTGCGTTAAGACGATGTCGTTGAGAGCCGTGGTAGCTCACATGGTTAGCGCTCGTTATAGGTATCACAGTACGGGAGCAACCCGGGTTCGATCCCCACTGGCACCAATGAAATTGTTGCGTGCTGATTTAGCTATCAGTTGGAAAGTGTTTTTCTGCGCCGTTATGTTTTGTTACACTGACATCTCGCAAGTCACCTAGGGACCTAGGAGGTTGTCGGTTGCTTATTTTTTATTTTTCTTTAAAATTTTCGTCGGTAAAATAACATATTTATAAAAGTAAAAAAAAGTAAAGTTACAGCCTATATACGTCCCACTGCTGGGCACAGGTCTTTTCTAATTTCTGAGAGGGTTTTAAGGCAAGGAAATGTCCGCCACGCTGCCTCAATGCGTGTTGACGAACTTCACATTTCTTCGAAATATATATTTTTTAATTTCTCAGACATGCGCTACCAGCATGCGACGACGCGGCCCGCGCCTTGCCGCCACTTGCGTTTGCCGCGCTTTGTCTCTTCACAGAGTGGCGAAATCACAGTAATATAGGTATTTTATAAACAGCACCTGTCTAATATTATGAAATATGTAAATAAAACTTAAAACTTACCTTGATAAATGTATACCCTTTTGTTTGTAATATTTTTTTAGACCTCTCTTCAATCGTTTCTGCTTATTCCCCATGTTTTACAAACTAAACTTAAACATTAATAAAACTGTACAATTAATAAAACTATAAAACACTACTATTAAACAAGAATCAGAAAAAACCTACTCCACTATTAACAAAATTAAATTTTTGCAGTAATATTTTACGATTTTATTTCGTAGTGCTGAGCTCTCGCAACGCGGCGTACGTCCACCTAGGAACACGATACGCCCCGCACTGAATTCGTGGACGAATGCGGGGGTGATATAGACGCAGTATTTAATCGGGACGCATTTTTAATTTATTATCATAAAAATAATACATATTTCTAAAAAGTAACCAAACCAAATTATTTTATTTTGTATTGCAAAGCAGTAGATATTTTTTTTATATTCCTTTGATAAACAATGAAGGAGTAAAGTGGTTTCATCTCAACGATTTGGAGGTGATTTGGGTATTTTTTTATTTATTATGTGACACCGATAGAAAAATTATGGCTAAACCAAATTACGTATCAGATCATGTAGATTATTAGCTATTTTTTTCATATGTAATTTCTCTGTAAGTGTCGACGAAAAGTTGGTTCATCTGCACGCTTTTTTCAAGCTTTTTGCGAGAGAGCAGCCTTAATAATAAATGCACTTTGTTCATTCATATTCAAAATTTCAAAACTCTTCGACAAAGACAACAAAGACTGAGGAAAAGAAACGACGTTAGACCATCGTTAGACAATGCACGGCCTTCAAGCCACACCTCCGTGCCCGTCGGAGAGCGTGAGGTTTTTTTCGTTACGAAATTTCTGGATTTTCCCGCACTCAAGGCCCGCGATAGAAGCTATGCAATAGCTTAAAAAATAATTTAGCAATTGTTTATATTCATTGAAATAACACATATTTCTTTAAAAAATTGTCGTTTTCTCACTTTATATCAAATTATCGAAGATAATGATTTTGGACACTCAGGCATCCCTTATCATGACAATAATGAAATAATGATCAATTTAAGTCAGCTTCTTTCCAAAAATCATGAGTAATACTAAACTTCTATGGCTTAGTTAACAATTCTAACAAATGTTCATTCATAGGACATCACCCTATAATTTCGTATTATGGGCAGTATTTGCACATTTTCATTAATTTGTTAGTGAGATAGATAGCGCAGTCACGATACTATCGCAGCAGTTTTTATTCAAAATGTATTAACATAATATGAACCTTAGAACTACGAAATAAGGATGAACAATACTTATAACATAAAGGCAATTTAATATTTTGTCCATGTTTAGTCATGCAAAGGAAAAATTACACGAGTCTTTAGTACGAAATATTTTTGTTTTTACTTTCGCTTTTACACTCCAATATTGCACAAAATGGCATATTTTCGCATATATCATTCAAGCATCAACCTGTTAGCTCTATCCGCTCTATCCTTCTCTCGTTTTATATTGCGTGGAAAATACAACTGCGTGGGATATTTACCGTGCCAGCCTAACAGACCCAACAGAGCCCGTGTAGCTCAGAGCGGTGACACACATTCTGTTCTGAATTTCCGATCTAGTAGTATACATAGAAGTCTTTGGGAAATGTCAGAAAAAAATTAGAGTTTTCAATAGTTGGCGGTACCGTATTAACGCCGGGCGTAAAGTACTCAAACGAGTGACAGAAAGCAGCGGAAAAACTGCAAAATGTCTAGTACTAAGTTTACCCGTCTTCCAAGTGTTGTACTTATAGGGCAAATTATCCCTACCATAGGAGAGTCCTGTGTCCAGCTGTTCACTTGCACTGGCTGTGTATCTGTGTTTGTATTTCCTACAATACTCGATTTCACAACCATATGAAACTAATCGATGAGCAGAGAATTTTGACGTAATAAAACGTATGAAAATACAAGTCCAAGTGACAAAACACTACGGAAGTTAGTGTTTACAACAGTCAAATAGTTCATACAAATGTATTCCAAGATCATATACTTTTATGTTAATTACTATTAATTATCCAGACTACACAATTAATGAGTCAAGATTAAAAAACAAAATAATAATGCCCAAATAGACAACAAAATTATGTTAATACTCCAGTAAAAATAGCTACATGTCAATTTAAATCAACATTCAATATTATCTACTGACAATAACCTCTAGTCAATTATTTTACCAAATAATAAGAATTATTTGTTTTGCAATAAACACTAAACAGGATCTTAATATTTGAAACACTTTATTCATATAATTAATAATATTAATAAATAACTTTAGCTCACGTCTTTATAATGTTTAGCGTCATGCATTGTATTCAGGCTCTTTTAGACTGTGAGGCATCTTAGATCACAAGGGGTTAAAACTCTGTAGCCTTTTTCGATTGGAACTGTTTGCAACATGGATGTTATATTGCATCCGCATCCGCATCCTCTACTGCAATTGCTAAACTTTTTGCATCGATTGAGACATCCGCATCCGAAATAATCAATGCGGAGTCTTTGCGAATGCGAATGTGGTTGTACCGCGTATTGCGACAGGATTTTGGGTGAGGAACATTAATGCTTTTATAATACTTTGATACCAATTTCTACTTTTTTTACTAAAACTTGATCATTCCATAAATAATAATATAAAAATATCATCTATTTAATTTAACTAAAAACTTAAAATAACTATATAGTGTATACACTTGAGACACGCATTCACATCCGCTTTCACGGATTAAAAAACTTCCCTCTATTATATGAAAACATTAGAACTTCATAGAACTGGTAATATGCATAAAAAATTAAAATTGTCTCAATCTCATGTTATCTTATAAATTAGTGTTAGTTATGAATAGATGCAAAACTGCTCGAACATTTTATAGCTGCAAGTAAAATCCGAAAATATTTTGCAAGCTCTTGCATAATATTTTCAGCTTTATTTCAATTAAATAAGGACGACTTAACTATTTTGTGGGAAAATCGAGCAGTTCTCCGTCTAATCTAAACATACCCTTCGCATAAAAGGGTAACGCTGAGCCTCACTTTGTGACTGCGTTTGAGTCGAGGACAGGTGACAGCCGCCCCCTTCGGTTCTTCTACCGGTAAAATCTGCTTTTCTATGATATGGATTCACGGCGTTCTTCGAACCTAAAATTATATGCAGCAAATAAATAGACATGATAGAAGGCTAAAACAAGGATAGTAAAATTAGTAAAGTTATAGTCTATACAACTGTCACATTTATTGGACTAGGCTATTCGATTTTTAAGTGAAATCGATATCGATTCTAAAAAGTTGTTAAACATTTATATAAACAATAGGGGAATAAATTAGAAACAGATTACTCAAAACAGAAATTTAACAACTTTCTTCATATTTATTGCTTACTGCTTATATCTAGAGAAGTTATATAAATTAAAGACAGTACTTGATTAAAAAATATTTAATCACTTTCACTACACTAGTTGATCTGTCATCCTCATCATCGTTCTTCATATTAATTATTACTTGATTATCTATCATCATCATCATTACAGCCCTTCACAAGTCCACTGCTGGGCATAGGCCTCCCCCAAGGTATGCCACAAAGCACTGTCCCGAGCCACCTGCATCCATCGACTTCCTGCATGTCTTACCAGGTCGTCACGCCATCTAGTGGGGGGGGGGGGTCGCCCTACACTACGCCTACCGGTACGAGCCTTTTTTCCCCAACGTTTGTCGGTTCTTCGAGCTATATGGCCGGCCCATTGCCACTTCAGCTTACTAATCCGTTGGGCTATGTCGGTCACTCTGGTTCTACTGCGGATATCCTCATTTCTAAGTTTATCACGCAGAGAAACTCCGAGCATAGCCCTCTCCATAGCTCGCTGAGCGACTTTGAGCGTCCTCATACGGCCAGCAGTGAAGGACCACGTCTCGGTTCCGTAAGTCATCACTGGCAACACGCATTTGTACAACTTAGTTTTCAGGTTTTGAGGTATACCTGACGAGAAGTCGCGTCGTAATTTCCCGAACGCAGCCCAACCGAGTTGAATCCGACGATTGACCTCTCGGTCGAAGTTGGACTTACCTAGTCGGACTATTTGTCCCAGGTAAACAAACGTGCTCGTCAACAACTTCGAGCTTAGTGCTCCCAATAACTACCGGCATAGGTGTGACATGGACATTAAACATGATTATCTATAATGCATTCGAAATGAACGTCTCCTTCATAGTCGTCCATAACAATTTTCTTTGTTTTCTCTATCACTTTGGTCCAGTGATTGCTTGTGCAGTAGTTGTATTTCCTACAAATCCTCCCGCGGCGGATCCCACATGGCAAACTATGATGCGTCCACCTTTTCCCACGGACATTTGTCATCTGTCCATGTCCGCGGCACAGTTGTGGTTGTTTAGCCATGTTTCAGCAATGAATGTAAAGTTTTCCTAATTGGTCATATTTTCAATTTCGTAAAATTGTCTCTAAATAATTATTTTGCGCATGTCAATTTTTTGTATCGGAAGCCAATTTCTTTTAAAATTATTTTCAATGGTTCTGGTAGTAACCATTGTATACGCCGAAATTTTCTAAACATACTCGCAACTTCGCCGCAGTGGAATTGACAGAAATTTAAAAAAAAATAGACTTCTTTAATCAATGATTCATATAATTTATGCAACTCGAAAAAATAAAAATATAATAATAGAAATAATAAATAAAAAAATGTCAACATTCGATTGTTTGAATCATCTAACCCAGAGTTCCCCAAACTTTTTTGTGTCGTAGACCCTTGCCATGTTTTTCCGTGTTGGGTAGACGGTGTTTCTAACTGTAGTAAAGTTTAGTGTTAAAAACTTAAAGTAAAAACACATGTTAATTTATACATTTATTAATTGAATTTAAATTAAAAGTACTCAAAATAAAATTTTGTATCTGTTATGTAAAATATACGTAGCATTAAATAAACATAAAATAAATAATAAATAAAATAACATAAGCAATAAGTCAATATTTTTAGTGAGAAGGATGAACCTGATGCTTTAATAATAAATTAACATTTGGCGTCAATTTTGTAAGGGTTAATCTTAAATCTCCTCGGCTAATGATGTCCCGTCTGTTTCTTTTTTCGTTAGGAGATTGGTAACAGCGCCGAACCCCCTTTCCACTAGGTATGACGATGGAAAGGAAATTAAAAATTTCCGCGCTATATTCCATAATACGGGATAAGTAACTGGTATGTCGTTTTGCAGCCAGAATTGCAGATATCCGTTTTTAAAGTGAACCTTAAGTTCTTCGTTTGTACTTAGTTCAGTCAGTTTCTTCTATGTCACCATTAATTAATTATCCACGGTGGTATTACCATAGTCAAAATATCCTCAAACCTAGATTCAAAATCTGAATAGAGGGCATTTAAATGTTGAACGTAAGTTGAAACGTCGTCTTCCTGGCAGCTTGTCTGTAACAAATTGGGGAACTGAGAAAATTCGCCCCGTCCAATATTTTGCTTCATTAGTTTAACTCTGGCAAGAAACGCTGATAAGATGGACTTTGTTTTAATCAAATTTAAACTGTCTCCTTGTAATTGCAAATTAACCATATTAAATTTTATAAACAAATCTGTTAAATAGGCGATGTCTGTTTTCCTCTTCATTAAATTTTCTTTTAAAATTTTATCTTTAGTATCCAGAAATTCTAAAATAGTCTCAAAAAGTGCAAAAAATCTTGTCAAACATAAGCCTTTCGACAGCCAGCGTACTTCAGTGTGAAGGAGTAATTGATGAAAGTGTTCGTCATTTTCTTCACATAACTGCGCAAATAACCGCGTATTCAACGCGTCGCTTCGGATTCGGCTTACTGCATCAATGACTAAATGAAGTGATTCGTGCAATCTAACACTCAAATTTTTAGCTACTAAATGTTGTCGATGGATGACGCAATGTATTGCTAACATCCCTGACACATTTTGTTTTAAATAGCTTATAAATCCACGATAGCGTCCAACCATGGCAGGTGCTCCATCTGTAGCTACTGATATTATATTTGATAAAGTAATTGCTTTTTCAATGAAGTAATCCTACAAAACATGAAATATTGATTCACCTTTAGTGTCGGTTATCAAAGTTCTTGCGAAGAGCAGTTCTTCGTAGATTTCTTGATTCATAATAAAACGAACATATGCCAATAATAATGCTGCATTAACAGGTAAAGTTGACTCGTCCAGTTGTATAAAGAAATGGGTCGTTTGCAAATAATTACATAAGAAGCTTGTCGTGAAGCGACAATAAAAAAACTAAGAACCTAACTTAACTAGAACGAAAACAACCAAAATAAAATAAATTATTTAAAAATTTGAAGTTTTACAGTATCTTTTATAAAAAAAAGGTATGAAGGTGATGATGATGGGTTGTAATGAAGATGGTGATTTACAATATTATTAAAAAAAAAAAAATAACAAAAGATACTGCAACGAAGTATGCACAGGCTATGCCTATGATAGGTGCACAGCTCCTGCTCTAGGAACACGTAGAATCTGGAGAAAACACACGCAGCGTCTGGAGAAGGTACACGCAGCGCTTGGAGTAGGCCCACACAGCGTCTTGAGCCGGTACGCAGCGTCGGGAGTAGGTCCACGAAACGTCTGGAGTAGGCACGCAGCGTTTAAAGTAGGTACACGCGGCGCTTGGAGTAGGCAAACACAACTTCCGGAGTAGACCCACACAGCGTCCGGAATAAACACGCAGCGTCTGAAGTAGGTCCACGCAACGTCAGGAGAAGGCACGCAGCGTTTGAAGTAAGTAAACACAGCGCACTAGTAGGCGGAGGCGTAGGCGTGGCTAGGCGACGACTTAAGGGGCGGGCAGAGGCTTGCAGGATCCCGAGGCAGTGCAGAAAAGGCCTTTAGGAGATGCTTCAAGTATCAAAGCTCAAGTCAGACTCCACCATTCGCCGATTGTTCGGCTTATTTTCCCTTTTTGACGGATCTGGCATAAGAACGGAAAATTATTCTCATTAAATTTGAAATTATTTAAATTAAAAGCAAATTCTTGTAAATGGCCAAGAAGAAAGGAGTATTTTGAAGTAAAAACATCAGGCCGGTAACGATATTTGAATAAAAATTGCCATGACAACCTGATAAACAACGATGTCAAAACATCTCAAATTTTGGTTTTAGGCTCGTAATACAGAAACGGCAAGATTTAAGTGAAAAATGAGATATTATTTATATAGGAAAAAAAAGTAGCGCAACAGCGCGCACGAAACCCGAAATTGCAGAGTTACGGAGAACTAAATAAAAGACCGAAAAAGATAGACTCCATTGACACCGATTTAAAAAGTGCTGATAGCATGAAAAATACGAAGTGAAAATGATTTATTATTGTGTTCTTATGAATTAAAAATATTACAGGATCCTATAGAAATAAAGGTGAAGCAAAATATCAAGTTTTGAGGCGAATGCAGAACATCAAAAACAGAATGGAAAAATAAATTTAAAATAGTGTAAAATGATATGTAAGTATGTATAAGCATAACACTACATTTTCCCCCCGACCCTGGAAAATTTTTGACTCAGCAAAAATTTTGATATGTACATTCTAAAAGACACCATGAAAACACAGCTTTGCAGTAACAGACATCACCAGGCAAAATCAGATATACTATCTCTTACATTCATCATCTGCATTCAGGTAAGGGTGGAGTTCACATTCAATGACTACCACTCTAAAAGTGTGTTTTCGAAAGGACATTCAGGCTTATTTAAGGAGTTGTCATCCGCTCCTGCGTGGAAAAAAAACATTTCGAAAGGACATCCAGGCTTATTTAAGGAGTTGTCATCCGCTCCTGAGTGAAGATAAAGATAAAGAAATTAATCTTAAGCAAGCTTTAGTCGCTATGACTTAAGTAAAGATTAAGAACGGCCAGAGCGGTAGGGCTCAAAGCCAGAGATCAGCAACATCACTAACGAGATGTGTCTGAAATTGATATTTATACATATATACAAACTTATATATACAAACATATATATACATATATACAAATGTAGTGACATGCAAAACAGTATTAGCTGGTTCCTCACATCTAATCTTCACTTCGTATTCGAGTTCGGCCTTGTTAAGAAATTTGTACTTAATAACCCTTTTCATTGTTAGTATTAAGTGCAAAGTTAAGTTTAAGAAATAAAAATTTAATTAAAAATTGTACCTCTTTAAGTTATCTAGAATAAGAATATTAAAGTGATGAATGTAAGTGAAGTGTTATATGTAGGTCTAAATATAATCCAGATAAGTTGAAAAACTAGATGAAGTTTTGTTTTAGAATTTGGAAGATTGTACCTCTTTAAGTTATCGAGAATAAACATATTAAAGTGATGAATGTAGGTGTAGTGTTATATGTAGGCCAAAATATAATCCAAATAAGTTGAAAAACTAGAAGAAGTTTTGTTTTAGAATTTGGAAGATATGATAAGGATGAGTAAATAAAGAGTTAAGAACGAAAGAGAAAGCAATTCAATCAAAAGGAAATGGATAAGGCGTAGCTAAGGTGAAGAAAAGAAGAACTTTTACGTCGGGCGCCAAATGTCGTGAAGCGACAATAAAAAAACTAAGAACCTAACTTAACTAGAACGAAAACAACCAAAATAAAATAAATTATTTAAAAATTTGAAGTTTTACAGTATCTTTTATAAAAAAAAGGTATGAAGGTGATGATGGGTTGTAATGAAGATGGTGATTTACAATATTATTAAAAAAAAAAAAATAACAAAAGATACTGCAACGAAGTATGCACAGGCTATGCCTATGATAGGTGCACAGCTCCTGCTCTAGGAACACGTAGAATCTGGAGAAAACACACGCAGCGTCTGGAGAAGGTACACGCAGCGCTTGGAGTAGGCCCACACAGCGTCTTGAGCCGGTACGCAGCGTCGGGAGTAGGTCCACGAAACGTCTGGAGTAGGCACGCAGCGTTTAAAGTAGGTACACGCGGCGCTTGGAGTAGGCAAACACAACTTCCGGAGTAGACCCACACAGCGTCCGGAATAAACACGCAGCGTCTGAAGTAGGTCCACGCAACGTCAGGAGAAGGCACGCAGCGTTTGAAGTAAGTAAACACAGCGCACTAGTAGGCGGAGGCGTAGGCGTGGCTAGGCGACGACTTAAGGGGCGGGCAGAGGCTTGCAGGATCCCGAGGCAGTGCAGAAAAGGCCTTTAGGAGATGCTTCAAGTATCAAAGCTCAAGTCAGACTCCACCATTCGCCGATTGTTCGGCTTATTTTCCCTTTTTGACGGATCTGGCATAAGAACGGAAAATTATTCTCATTAAATTTGAAATTATTTAAATTAAAAGCAAATTCTTGTAAATGGCCAAGAAGAAAGGAGTATTTTGAAGTAAAAACATCAGGCCGGTAACGATATTTGAATAAAAATTGCCATGACAACCTGATAAACAACGATGTCAAAACATCTCAAATTTTGGTTTTAGGCTCGTAATACAGAAACGGCAAGATTTAAGTGAAAAATGAGATATTATTTATATAGGAAAAAAAAGTAGCGCAACAGCGCGCACGAAACCCGAAATTGCAGAGTTACGGAGAACTAAATAAAAGACCGAAAAAGATAGACTCCATTGACACCGATTTAAAAAGTGCTGATAGCATGAAAAATACGAAGTGAAAATGATTTATTATTGTGTTCTTATGAATTAAAAATATTACAGGATCCTATAGAAATAAAGGTGAAGCAAAATATCAAGTTTTGAGGCGAATGCAGAACATCAAAAACAGAATGGAAAAATAAATTTAAAATAGTGTAAAATGATATGTAAGTATGTATAAGCATAACACTACAAGCTTTTAATATCAGAACTCATTTCATCAATACGTCTTTCAACAGTATTGTTGCTTAAGGGAATTCTTTTAATGATATCAGATGCAGGTTTGTGGAAAACAGTTTTTAAAACCTCTTCAACGGCTGGCAAAATTAACTTCTCTCCGATAGTATGCGGTTTTCCGGATTTTGCTATAAGTAACGAGATATTGTAGGACGCCCGCAAACCATCATCATTTCTTTGTGACGTCGAAGCGAACATTCTGTCCAGTGTAGGTCTCTTCTGAAGTTTGTCTTTGAGTGTTTGAAAGTATTTCAAATCTTTCTCTGTTTTATCAGGGTGGCATCTTCTCAGATGATCTTGCAGTTTAGATGGTTTCATAGCGTCATTGCCCAAAACTTTGTTGCATAAAAGGCACATAGGCAATTGTTTGTCCGGCAATGATGGAATGAAGCCAAATTTCAAATAATCGACACTGTACTGTCTACATTTCTTATTAGATTCGGACATGGCATCAGTTATCTGTGGGCAAAATTAAATTATTTAAACAATCCAGCAGCTGTATATTAAAAATATTTTTTGATTTTTCCGAAAACATTCCATAATTCGAATATCTTCTTGCAACAATTAGCTCGAATTACAGAGATTGCACTGTAATTATAATACCGATTGCTAAAACTTTCAAAAAGAAACTATTGAGGAGTACTCGTGTAATTTTGCATGATTGAATATTAAACTACTAAAACCTAAAGTCATGATTGGCGTAATTTATCTATCTTTGCTAACTACGAGTACAAAACTAAAATTTAATAAAAATAATGTACTTACTTTTCTCCAGCACTCTCAAACAAAATAACACTGACTCACTATAATTTGTGTGATATACTATCTGTATATATTTTTTAAAATATTTTCTTAGCACTTTCCTTTTCAAGATTCAGATCTATCGATTTATCATGTAGTTGTGGTGTAAGAATATCCACTATTCCATGAGATCTCGTGGATAGTACGGTCTTTACAAACCGCACATTTCTGCACATCAGTATTTTTACCTTATTGTATCATTATTCATTCTCATCAATTCAGTACGCAATCATTCGCCGTGCGCATTGTACTCACTATCAATAATATCTGAATAAATTAAATAACAGTTCCAGTCTTTATTAGTTTTATCAACTTCTAAGCTGCAGCACAGCAGCTCGCAAGTGGGTGCCGTAAGAGACGACAGATGGAAACAAATCAGGATGGGCGGCAGGGCCTCCTGATAACGACTAAGAATAAAAAATTAACCCGTTGCCAAGCATGGCAACTATGGCAAATATGGGGGATATGATGTAAGTCATGGACGATGAGCCTCATGTGTTCAGTAGTGGCTCTTAACAGGCTGTAGCGGTAAAAGATTTATGTTTCTGTTGGTGATCGGTTTGTTAACGCTATTGCGATGCGATGACGATGCTATTACAATTGTAATTGTTCTGAGGGGGATTCTAATAGTAACCCGATTAACTTGGTTTATTAAATGGTTTATTTTAGTAGAAAAATATATAAGTTTAAAATATATAGTTTTTTTTTTATGAATTCTTATGGAATGAATAGCGACTTCGAGGAGAGAGTTGGAATATCGCATTGAACAAGTGTTTGTATGGATTAGGAATAATTGTTCCGAGTGTAAAACTGCTTTCGTTATAAAAAAACGCTAGTGTATTTAAAAAAAAAAAACAGAAAGAAAACACTTTGTGTATAAGCCGTTTGGGTTTCTAAAAGCGAAATAATTATATTCTGTGAACTATATGAACAGTAAAGTAAAGAAGATAAAACCTGCAGCCTAACAAGTCGCAGCCAAATCAATCAATCACTATATCTTCATTGTACATTAATATACATTAAAATAAAAATAAATGAAATAAACTATATAGAAAGTATACTAAGTGTTATCGCTTTGGAAATGATTTCTTCCAGATAACCCTCAAGCGTTCGTAAAATGAGAGTGAGTGTGGCTACGTACGAGTTGCGCGCGCCGGCGCGTGCGCTCGCGGCAGTAGATGCGCAGCGCGGCCGCCGCGAACACCAGCAGCACGCCGCCTGCACCGCGCCACGACACGCCGTGCCCGTACACCGCGCACGACACCAGGATCGACACCGCCTGCACACACCGCACACCGTACACACCAGCCCGACGCCATGCAACATGTAACGAGCAGCACGCCCGCCCGTACACCGCGCACGACACCAGGATCGACACCGCCTGCACACACCGCACACCGTACACACCAGCCCGACGCCATGCAACATGTAACGAGCAGCACGCCTGCCCGTACACCGCGCACGACACCAGGATCGACACCGCCTGCACACACCGCACACCGTACACACCAGCCCGACACCATGCAATATGTAATGAGCAGCACGCCTGCCCGTACACCGCGCACGACACCAGGATCGACACCGCCTGCACACACCGCACACCGTACACACCAGCCCGACACCATGCAATATGTAACGAGCAGCACGCCGTTCTAATAAACTCCCTACAAGTCTTTGTAATGGTACACATCGAATAACAGTGTAGTAACTGAACAAAAGTATTCACTAGCCCATATCATGGGTGTCACAACAAGCGACAGAGGGAAATAAATCAGGTGATCTAGCTGATCTAGGGCATTGCGCTATCGTACACAAACACGACAATTAATATTACATTCGCACAAGCGCCCTGCACCGCCTAAACGAAACATCAGGCGCAGGCACACATTTTCGCCGCGCTGTAGAAAGAGAGAGGGGATACTTCCTCTCCTACGCCGTCCGTCTTACGAATTTTCGATCAGGTCACGTGTCCTGACGCGAGTTTAACATTTTTTACCCATTACAAAAAAGTGTACAACGCCGCCAAAGAAGTTTTCACTTCAAAAATCGATATCGATTATTTAGAGTCGGTAATCATTTACAGTTTGGTTTGAATAATACCAGAATAAATTAAAAACGAATAACTTATATATAAAATAAGTATAGAATAAGTTTAATAAATAATAAGATTTTTCAGTTTCTTCGTATTTGTTGTTACTGCTTATTTCTAGAGCCACAGTTATAAAAATTTAAGATTAAAACTAGATTAAAAATAAATTTATTCAATCACTTTAAGTACAACTAGCTCATTATTCAAATGTCGTTGTTTAGATTTATACGTGGTAGAGCCATGCTGTAGTTATATTAGTAGTATAGTTGCAGCACGGATGGGTCGGCTCGACCGGGGAAGGACCACGCTCTCACAGAATACCAGCGTCAAATAGCAGCTTAATGCTGCTGTGTTTCGTATGGTGAGTGTAGAGAACCGGAGACCCTCTTTACTGGAAACGAGACATTCCATCTTAGTCCTCACGGGTGACAACGCATCTGCATTTTGATTCCTAATCGAGGATAGATTTAGATGTCTATGGGCCGCAGCAACCACTTACCATCAGGTGGACTGTGTGCTCGTTTGTCACCCTATCCTGTATATAAAAAAAGATTAATTATTGATTTTCAATAATGCAGTCAATATTAATGTCTCTTTCAAAATCAATTTTTTTGGTTTTATACCAATTTTGCCCAATTATCATTTGTGACATGGGCACATGCTTCAACGAATATAGAAGAAACAATGCAAAAAGTTAAAGCCGAGTTACAAAATAAGAAGAGAAACACAAAATCACAAAATCACGCACAGTAAGCTCCCGAAATGGCAGGAGATTGAAATTACGTAGTGGTTTTTTCAGCGCGGCCTTGTATATGAGTTCTTTGCCTACACAAAGGAGACAATCATTTTTGGGCCCACTAGAAATATTAACGTCACTTAATGGTATTTACACCAAAAAAAGACACCAAATTATAATAGTAAATGGTCTATAGATTTTTCGAAAATGTAAACGGAAACAAGAAATCTGAAAAAAAATTAGTTGTTTTGACATTCGTGTTCTGATCATTGGCTAAGGTAATGTAACATTTAAAAAATTATTGTCTTAGAGATGTGCCGTGATAACTCGCAAAAAATCGACTCGAGTTGAAATTCAGGTAACTCGATTTAAACAATTCAAATTAGATGAACGAAGCTGTGTCAATATTTCACAAATTATTTTTATAATTGTTCTTCCATACAACACAATTATTATTACTACGCTTAGTAGGTAGTGATATATTATTTTTGGTATGCGTATCGACATCTTCATAAAATAATATCACTCTAACGTTATGACGTAAGTCTTAATGTTATTAATAATTTGACTATCCAAAGTATATATAATCAATTTATATCATATATAACATAAATTGATACAAGAATATATACATATTACCTAATATCAATTTATTTATTACATAATATATCAATAAATTGCTCGAATTAGTAAGTCGATTTCATCACTAAATTGTAGACAAACACTGCATTGGCCGTAAGATAAAGATGCGATTCGAGTAGAGTTTTGTGACTCGAGCCACTCGGGTTAATTTACGAGTATGTATGTATGTCATTCTAGTTGTACACTAGTTTTTGAGTAAACCAACTATTTACAGAAAAGTTTATCACTAGAGTTGAGATCAGCGATTACTTTAGTTAAACCATTTTTAAATATGTACCTTTATAAATAAGTAATATGTGGCAACATGAAATTAAAACTATAAATCAATATCATAAATAAAACTAAGCTCAGGTTTGTTTACAACATGCCAGATGCAAGTTTGAATTTGGATGCAACTTGTGATGTCACCCGCAGCGACTTATAATTTATACAAGTAAATTAATATCTATATAGCACCCTCTGAATCTATACATTGCGCCGAGTTAACTCGGTAACTCGGTAAAATTTATTTTCTATCGATTATCGAGTTGGACAAATTCACTCGATTCACTCGAGTGAAATAAAACATAGTTGGAGTCGCATCATTATGGTAAGAACAAAATGGAGTTTTTTATTTACAAGCATTATTAAACTAATGTTTAAGAAAATATGGATATTATCAATTATCAGAAAGGTTAGCCAAATATTAATTGACACAAGTACGTATGTTTTTCTCTTTTTAGTTTTTGTGGTAAAATTCACTAATAGAATATAAGAGTTTATTAATTTACACCTATTCTAGGTTGTGAAAATCTATTATTAAGTTTGTATATTTTACCTCAAACAAATACAAATAATAAACAGGTCTTAGAACCTTATTAGTTTGTTAAAAGTGACAAAGTATTAAGTTTATTTTATTAGTAAAATCTAAATTAAATAATAAATAGAATGCACAAAAGAAGTTATTATAATGTTAAAAGAAAATTAGAATCTTTGGGTCGAGGGACTTAAAAGAGTGTTTTGAAGAGCAATTCATATAACTGCATTTGTGTACAAATAGGTAACCTTATGTATTCAGCAAGTTGCTTAATACTAAATGGCTTTTTTGTTAAGCCAGACACAGATCCTGGATTTATACCAGCCATAGTAGATAGGCAATATAAATGTTACATATATTTATGTGTAAAAAATGTAGTAATTATTTGTACTAAAAGCAAATATAAAGTTTAATAATAATGGTTTCCATAAAAAAGTGTAATGGTTGTTTCTATTATGTTTCGACAGCTGTGTTGTTCACTGTGCAGAAAGGAATATTATTTTGTCATCTAGAATCAGATATACTTAATATAACAATAATATCTTTGTCTACTATGTAAGTACATGAAACCGGTAAAAATAAAATGTGAGACAACTTTTACATGGTTGAATATTACTGATGTTAATCAATAATTACTGCTTCTGTATTTGATCAGCTGGAGCTGATTAATGCTGTATAATTTATAATAATTTCTTTATTATTTAACATATGAAAAGGCAGATATAAGAAAATGCTCACAGAAATATGTAAATACAGTTTATTGACATTGAAGGCATAGTCTTATCTCATATCTCTTATTATTAAAAATGTCCTTTTAATTCCTATATAATATAGAAAAAAATAATATATTGATAAGTATTATTATTTAGTTAAGATACCTTTACAATTGTCATTAACTTCTTTTCAGGTGGATCGCTTAGAACAAATCTGTATGCCGTGCAGGCTGAAAACTTGCAGAGACAAAAAGTGTATGGATATTGAAGACAACAGTCTTGTATTATAATTGAAAATTCCTTCTGATTGCTTACAATATCATAAATGTACATGTTACCATCAAGTTATTTTCAAAAAACCTTCAGAAATATATCTAACACTAAAATGTTTCTACCTATGTCCGTTATAGACAAAACATCAGAAACCTTCCAACCAATTTAAATGAAAATGTTTGTGTGTGTTTGGATGGATCTCTAGATGGTTTATATTTACATTTGGACTCGGTAGATGGCACTGTTGTCGAGATCCATAAATCACCAGGGCACAGCTGAGGCGCATCGCTAGTAATAAATACATTTAAATTAAGCCTGTGTTTTTTTAATCCTTACACAAACAGTTTAAAACATCTTACTTCCTCACTATTTATCATTGTGTAATAACATAGATAAGGCATGTTAATTCCTAGTCATTTTATTATGATGTTACTACTTACTAATCAACCAAAACATTTTAAAATAATGTCTTGACCCCGCTCCTGTCTATATATGTCAGTCAATCATCAAAGTTCAAAAAATGTATTAAATTAAGTTTGTATAAAAGGGGTTATTATAGTATAAAGGAATTTATGGCTGACAATAACCCGTGGGTAAGGTGATCGCTACCAAGCTATTTCTAATTTGTTCTGTGTTGTTAATTATGACATACATGATTGTAAGCTGGCTTTTTTTTAAAAGACCTACTGGGTATTTTGCTGGTTCTCTTCAAGTCAGAGGTTTTTTTCCGAACCAGTGGTAAATTAAAAAAGTGACTTTCAATAAGTATTATTTATAATCTAAATTGAATAAAAGGTTTCTGTTTCTGCACCTACTACTGTTAATAGAATACTTAAATAAATTATGATTTACAATGATAAATAGAATTACCTACATTATATTTTGCTTTTTGTAATACAATCAGTTTAAAATGTATCTTACTGTGTGTTGGTAATATCATAAATATAAATAGACATTATCCCTTAGCCATCTTGGTATTTAGAATTACACTCACAACCAATCAATACATGTCAAAGTTAGAATCCATACGACATTTGTGCATAGACAGGCACAATGTTTTGCCCGAACTAGTGAAAGGTTTTACATCGATTTTAAAATATTTATAAATGCTGAATATACCTACAGCTTAGTTTTATATGTACTATTATTGAAGACATTATCCCTTAGCCATCTTGGTATTTAGAATTACACTCACAACCAATCAATACATGTCAAAGTTAGAATCCATACGACATTTGTGCATAAACAGGCACTATGTTTTGCCCAAACTAGTGAAAGGTTTTACATCGATTTTAAAATATTTGTAAATGCTGAATATACCTACAGCTTAGTTTTATATGTACTATTATTCAATTGTGCACTATTTTAACTTATAATACCGAAGAATACTACTAGAAAATCGCTTTCAGTTTGTTTTTAGGTTATTGTTAGATTCATATTTTATTTGTTAATTTCTCAGGACTCCGTTTAGCTGCAGTAAAACTAATAATTTTATTGTAATCTATGGATTATAAGGAATAAATCGACATGCATTTCATTGATAATCTTTAAAATTTGTAGTGGGCCCATTCTCCATAGAAAAATTGATTGTCTCCTTTACGTTGACAAAGTAAAAAAAAATAAACTTGTTCATGATTCATATAATTTATGGAATTTTAAAAATATAAATTTAATTAAACAAACAATACTTTAAAAATTAATAATTTTTTCGATTATGTGAACATTTTCATTGATTATTGGAATATTTTTGCCGATTATTCTTATAACTATGAATTTTAATCATCCAAATACTAAGGTACAGGTAAGGTACATAGCGAGATATCATTGAAACGACGTCAAGTAAAAAAGTTGTTACTGCTTATTTTTTAATATCTTGCTTTATTTGAAAGATTCGAATTTAAATTAGTGATAAAAAACTACACACGTTGCAATGAAATATAAATAACTTCATAACTCTTCTGATTTACGTGAAAGGTTATTTTAAGTCGTGTGAGTACGCTTGTACAAAGTTATTGCGGAATGATTAATGTGAAACGTCAAAAGGTATTTTTTAGATTTGGTTTAGTATTAAATAAAAAACTGTGGTTTCCAACTTGCTGTCCAAACGGAACAATGACAAATGAACCCCCTGAGAGGCAATCTATGAGGGAGGTCTATGTTCAGCAGTGGACTTTAATAATTATTTAATGTTAACTCTACATACAAATTATTATACAGGTTGTCCAGTAAGCAATGAATAACCTTGAACTGACTTACATCACAACTAATGCCGTTAAAAAATATCCCGAGTACGAATCTCAAGTAAGAATTATAACATAAAATTAATTGTTGTACCATTGTTTTATTACATGACATTGTTGTATGAAAAAGTGAGCATTTGAGCAGCATTAAACTAAACATTCTAGACGATTCCGACAAAGTTACCGTTACCTGTCTAAGAGTCATAATAATGGTGAATACAACTGCCCCGAACCGAGCGATGGTGCGATAGATCAGCATTTGTCCCACCGCTGAGCTCAGAGACAGTAGCAGGCAGTCCATCACGAACACTGGGTGCTGAAAGAAAATTGCCATTATTACCTTTTTTCAGAAGAGAGCCATAAGTTATTTACAACCTAAACTCAAGAGTCTATTAGAGAGAAATTTAACGAAATAAATATATTAACTTTGGCCTCTCAGTATAGTTATGAAAAATTTAATGCATGTCCACAAAACAAAAGAAGTTTAAATAAAACAGAGATACACACTCCGTAAACACCAAAGACGAACACAAGTATTATGTGGTGGCCATGCTGCAGCTATATCAGTACTATAGTTGTAACACGAACGGGCCGGCTCGACATTCTCACTCTCAGGCCACACTCTCACTCTCAGAACACCAGCGTTAAATAACAGCTTAGCGCTGCCGTGTTCCATTTGTTAAGTGTAAAAGAGGCATTCCATCTCAGTCCTCACAGGTGACAACGTATCTGAATTTTGATTCGTGATAGAGGATTTATGTAGATGTTTATGGGCCGCAGCAACCATTTAACATGAGGTGGACTGTGTGCGCGTTTGTCACCTTTATGATATAAAAAGAACTGGTGATATCAGTTTCTCGACTCCACAGAGACAGATTCACTAGGCAAGATTGTAGACTTTAATACCAGTAATTCCGGATTTTTAGACGATTCTGTACGCCAACTTATCAACTATAAGTGGAATGTGCGGTGCACTACACAGTGAGCGTGCGGTGTGGTGTAGCACTCACCTGCAGCAGGCGCGTGCGGTCGCGAGCGCGCGCGTGGTGGCGCAGCGCGGCGGCGGTGAGCGCCAGCGAGCACAGGTTGACGGCGGCGAGCATCTGCAGCGGCCGCGGCGAGTGGCGCGCGAACAGCGCCGCCTGCCACGACGACGTGAAGCTGTCGCATGCCATGTACAGCGCCAGCAGCGCCACGCCCGATCCGGTCGTCGCGGCAGACACTGCCAAGGAACAACACTTTCGCTCATAAAATCGGCACACAGGAAACGAACGAACGAAAGATTCACAAGCAGGTGCGACCGTGATCAACCAATGGCTTATAATAAGTAAATAAAACCTAACGTAACAACTCCTTGACGGCTCCGTGGCGCAGTGGCTTAGCAATTTGTTGCAGCGCTAAGGGCCGCGGGTTCGAATCCCTGGTCTGTATGTTTGTCCTTGAGAAATTTATTTATGTACACTGCCCCAACGATACAGCAGAAAATTCCTAGTGTCGGTCAAGGTCACTCAGCGAGCTATGTAAAGGGCTATGCTTAGGGTTTCTCTGCGTGATAAACTTAGAAATGGGGATATCTGCAGTAGAACCAGAGTGACCGACAAGCCCAACGGATTAGTAAGTTGAAGTGGCAGTAGGTCGGCCATATAGCTCGAAGAACCGAAAACAAATGGGGAAAAAGGTTCTCGAGCCTCTTACTGGTAGGCGTAGTGTAGGGCGACCCCCCACTAGATGGGGTGACGACCTGGTATGACATGCAGGAAGTCGATGGATGCAGGTGGCTCAGGACAGTGGCGAAACTAAGGCTCCAAACTAGGGCAAGCCCAAGATATGGTTTTGTTGTTTTTAGCAGTTTAATAAAAATACACCAACCTTGAGCTGTCTCGACTCTTTAGTTTCATATGTCAAGGACGTATTAAACAAAGCACAAAGAAAGCATACTACCGCTAGATAGATTGTATGACATATGCAATTACACACCTTCGGTGGTTTTGTAAAGAGCCGTTTGGGTTTGCTTGAGATATTTAAAAACAATACATTACATGAACAAAAGAGAAGCATGAACAAATTACAAACAAACTATGTACAAAGTCAAAAAAGGGACGCCTGGCAGATGTGAAACCTCGAAATTATTTTGTTTAAGTTACATTAACAGATTACGACAGGAATTAGATAGGTATAATGAGAAGATAAAGCTTTGTTAATTTTTTACCATAAAATAATGACTATTTATTATATAATTATTCATCACCCACGTTCAGAACCCAAGTGACAAGTTGTAAAATAATAGCTCCCAACAATTTAGCAAAATTAAATATTGTAAATTGATAATATCCACCTCAATTTTTAGTTACAGTTGCTAAATAATACTTAATTGTGTTGGTAAAATAAGTAAAAGGCACAAGTATTTTAATTAAATTGCGTTTTGTGTGTCAACTAAAAGTGACAGCTGTAACGAACATCGTTTGAACTTTCTGTAAGTTATTGTAATTTTCTTGTTATCCCTTTAATATTTTAGGATTTACCTTTTAAATTAGTGCAGTTTCGGATTTCAATTTAAATTATTTACCTGATAATTTAATTTGAGATCTGTAAGTAGACCCATAGATCTAGATATTAGCTTACTCTGTTTCTTGGGTTTTCTATCTTTCTTTCTTTGTATATATATATATATATATATATATATATATATATATATATATATATATATATATATATATATAATCGGGATCTCGGAAACGGCTCCAACGATTTTCATAAAATTTAGTGTCCTGGGAGTTTCGGGGATAAAAAATCGATCTAGCTAGGATTTATTTTTAGAAAATGTCTTTTTGTCCGTGTTTTTAGGCAATGAAAAACTGCTACAATATCGTTAGAATAAGAAGGTAAATTTTGACAGATTGTTAATGATTATAAATAGCTTAATTTGTACAATGGGCGGTCACAGAATCGTAAAACCCCGGTTCGAGCCCAGACCGACCGACCGACTTTTTTTAAATTTTTTTTCAAGTTCTTTTCTTTTTTGAGAAAATCTATTTTTTCGAGCCCTTTTTTTAGTATTTTTTAAAAACACGAAAATTTAAATTAAAATAATTGCACTCATGATTTTTTTATTCAAATAACCAGTTCTGTTTTTTTCTGTTATGTCGCTAAGATCAAAAAATATTATTTATACTTCATGAGTATGGAATTTGTATCTAAATATACTTTCCAAAACACACGAATTAAAAAAAAACCGAGCGAAAAATACCGAGCAAAGCTCGGTCAACCGGGTACTTTACACATAATAGTAAAATGAATACACGCAACGCCATAACGCGCCAAATGGAGAACCAACTTCAAATGGCGCTTCTAGAACTTAAGGCGTCAAAAGAGCAGTGTGAGCTGTTGCTTAAAGAAAGTGATGACAACGAAAAGGAAATAATAAATATAATTGCTAAAAATAGTCAACTAAAAAGTGATATGGTTAAGTTGCATAAAGACTACACAAATGTTTTAAAAGAAAGGGATCAGTTTCAGGAAACAGTCGATGAGTTTGACCGATGCAGCAAAGAATATGAGGAATCCCTCAGATTAATTGCTGCATTGCAGTTGCAGTTAAGTGAGGCTAATGAGCAGATTTTGCAATTAAAACAATACTTAGATAAATTGAAAGTGTCCCAAACTCAAAGTCTGTTCAATGAGCTCATAGAGTGTAAATCTTCAAAAACATTGCATCCCTCCACAACAATCGATTTGACTGGTGATGATTTTGTCACATCTAGAACCGCAGAAAGGATTACATGCAGTAGAAGAAAATTAAAGAAATACATAAAAATTAATAAATATGTTAGGAAAGTACAAAAGTTAATTAAAACAAAAATAAATACAAAAAATTATATAAATATATGTAAGGAAAAGCATGTATTAATTAATAAACTTAAATTATATGCAATTGAGGTGGAAAATATGAAAAACTGTTATGAGACTGAAATAGAGTGTCTCAATTCAGAAGTTTTGTCGCTTAAAAACTCCTTACAAATTATCTCAAATAAATATGCATCGGCTCAGGTTGATATAAAAGAACACATGTTGGCCATGAATGATCGGGTAAAGTCATGTAAATACAATGAGGAGCGCTTTGACTCCTTAATAAAACATCAGAGTGAGAATCAACGCTCCATACCATGTTCATCGAGGACAATATGTGTAAATAGCAATGACTCCTTATTTTCACCAACACTCTATGACGGTGCCATAACACAGAATAAAAACTTAAAAAGTAGTTTAAATATTAAAAAACATAAAGTTATTATGTATTGTGATGACATAGGTAAAAATTTGGGCATGATGTTAAATAACCATTTAAAAGGACAATCGATTAGTAATTATTGTATGCCTGGAGCATCCTTTAGTCATATAATGAATAAAGTTTTAACCAGTAAGTTTTCTCCTAATAGCACATTAATAATTCTTGTTGGGAGAAGAGGTAATGTAAACAAAAATCAATTATTAAAATATATTGATTACCTCAATACTTTAAATGTACATAAAATTATCTTGTTTACATTGCCTTACATACAGGGTTGGCCACAGGAGAATAAAATAAGATATGATTTAAATTTATTATTGAATAATTTATCATGTAACAATAATTTAAATTTGACATTTAATTGTAACAATTATACCAATAGAATTAATTTAATAGATATTAATAATTTAATTAAAAATTTTTGACTACAGATAGGTATTACCTATCCAAATATAATTTAAGACAGATAGCAAATGTGCTATCTTATTATTTATATATTAACTCAGCCAAGGACTTGGCTACACAGACATCTGCTCCTATTGAGCAGCATTATGATTTGACATGTAATTTGGAATCCGTTCCAAGTAATTTAAATTAGAAAATGAGACAATAGAGGTAATCTCTAGCAGTTATAATAATTTAAATAATTTAGAATGTAGCTTACAAATACTTAATAGTTGCAATTGTATAACTCCACAAAATGATAATAAAAATTGTTTACACCTGGTGCATCAGAATATACAAGGCATGATAGGCAAAGAGCTAGAATTTGAATTGTTTTTAAATAGCAACAATATTCATATTTTATGTATTACTGAACATTGGTTAAAAGCTCATAATTTAATGTTTAACTTTAGTAATCGCCAGGTGCTCAGTTCTTTCAATAGAGAAACGATTTTAAGAGGAGGCTCCTTAATTTTATCTAGTAAATTATTATCATATAAAGAACGTAAAGATATTGTGAGCCTCTCTGTTGAGCGAACTGTAGAAATGGCATGTGTTGAGTTTGAGCACCTCATTGTTGTGAGCGTTTACAGACCCCCATGTTCTTTATATGATACTTTTGAAAAAATTATGGAGGAAGTTTTCGCTAAGCTTAATAAACAGAATAAATCTGTTGTAATATGTGGAGACTTTAATATCAATCTCCTAGAAGCTTCCTCCACTAATATTAAATTTAGATCATTGTTTAAATCTTATTGTCTTTTTAATTTATTTTTAGAGCCAACACGTATTGCTGAATCTAGTGCAACATATATAGATAACATTTTTACAAATGTTAAGCCGTTTAATAAATGTATAATTCAAAAATGGAGCTCTGATCACTGTGGACAATTTGTTTCATTACCTTATGTTCACAAAAAGCAAGTAGATGAAAAAGTAGTGCTTGTTCCAGTAAATGCACATCGCTTGGAGAAGTTTAGAAGTAACCTAGTAAAAAAACTTCCATTAATTTACTGATTTTCAATTTATAATAAACCATACAAAATGATATTCAATTCATAATATACCGTACAAAATGATATTTTTAAACCCATATGGTAATATAAATATTAAATTAGCCGATAGCGTATTTGTGCCATCTAGCGTATTCTTTAGGTACCATCGTGAGAATCAACCAATTTTCGTTCAATAAAATGACTTTACCTATAGAATTAAGTAGATGGCGCTATTAAAATTTTATATACTGAAAATAACTAAAGGAAGTATTCTTTAAAAACCTCGATATATTCTTCTGTATTCTTTTGATTTATTACATTAAAATTTGGGCTTCACGTTAAAAAAAGATTGTAACACTTATTTCCTATAAAATTAAATCTAGGTGTCTCATATTTTATGCGGCCGTTCAAGATTATATTTTTAAATCATATGGTAATATAAATATTGAGTTATTAAACCTTTAAATACGCCTAACTTAATTAAACTTTAATACTCCTGTAGAGTCCTGTACCTATATTTAAAATATGAAGAAATTCATTTTTAAAGATTTTACCTTTTCCTCGCCGATTAACACTTCAACACACTTATATTCATCACAATGAACACTATTATCCACCCATTTTCACTGAAAATTTTTGAAAAAGCATAAACTTTTAACAAACACAGCAAAAACAAACATAAACATTGAAATGTGAAGTGAACTTGCATACAAATGGCCCGCACCCCATTCGCTAGTCGCTAACGCACTCCTAAACAACTTCAGGGCAAAGCCAGGCTTGTGGCTCAATAGTAATTGCTATATAAATATTTCGTAGTTATATTTCATTACAGAACATTTTGCCACAGGTTAGAAAGGGAGCAATCGTCTTCTCGAAAGCCCGGTAAAAAGCCCACGCGTGCGAGGGAGACAACGAATCGCTCAATTCAACTCTCCTTATATGTATGACAGCAATATTCCTAAGGCTACGAGGTCGGACAGAGCGCGCGGGAAATTTGAAATAGTTTAAAACAGTTTAAGAGTTATTTTATTACTTGATATTATTGATTGATTCAGCTTGATAATGCAAGCCGGGCTTCTGGGCTTCTATAGAGGCTTCGCCACCGGCTCAGGACCGTGATTTGTGGCATTCCTTAGAGGAGGCCTATGTTCAGCAGTGGACTTGTGAAGGGCTGTAATGATGATGATAATGACCAAGTTTCAGCCTAATCGGTTTAACCTTTTGAGTTATCAACGATTTAACAAGCCAATCGGGAATAGCTAGCCACTATGGAGATAATTGAATATCGCGACCTCATTAAATTTCTCACCAAACAAGGGAAGACATCGCAAACCATTTTTCAAGTCATGTCAGCTGTTAATGGGGACTCCGCTCCTGGGAAAACAATCATTTAGAAATGGAACGCCCTTTTCAAACAAGGGAGGGAATCCATTCAAGACGACACACGACCTGGACGGCCGATTGAGGCTACCACGCCAGAAATAATCGAAAAGGTAAAGGTGAAAAACTTGTATCGGAAGATAGCCCGGCTAGAGAAAAACAGCTTACAGCATTGCATGCTTGCAGCAAACCCGCCTCCAAGGGTAGGATGTAAAAAAAAAGATCGCATCCCGTCCCAATCAGCTGACCTATAATGCCAAACACGGCGGCAATCTGCAGTACGCAAACGCGATGAGAGCGTGAGTGGCACCGTACTCCGGATCAGACAATGGTCCGAGGAGCCCAGAGGGGCATCGACAGAGACCTGATATTCATCCGGATGAGGTCAGCAGAAGGTCTAACAGGGAAGGTACATGATCTTCCACATCTGGGATCCGTATAGGCGAGGTAGCCAGTTGTGTCAGACCATATGTCAAAGCAAAGTCATAAACAGATCTACCCGCATGATCGGTTAAATGATAAGCATCACGATCTTAGCGGATGGGACCTGTTGTAGCACGGAGTCTGTAGCCATCTGGACGTAGTCGATGAGTTGGTCTGTGTCGGCATTACCACTACGAAACCTATAGAGGCACCCGTAGACGCGGGGATGGTCTTCGCTGTCTACGCGCAGCCATAAGATGGACAGGTCCGTACCTTCAAGGCTGCCGAGGCGTCGGGAACTGATGTCCTCTCTGACGTACACGCAAACTCCAGCCCGCGGCACAAAGGAGTGTTCTAATTTGTACCAAGGATAGAAGAGATACGAAGTATCAGCCGGAGAAGACACCTGTGTCTCAGTCAGAAAGAGCAAGGCCGGCTTCGTCGTTTCCAGATGGTAGTGGACGGCGTTGTTTGAAGTACGTAATGAAGTCCCCTGATGTTGCAGAAATTCACGGATAGCGTGGCAGGGGGCGCCTTTGACTTATTGCTCCGTTCGCTCAAGGGCAGGTTTAGTCTCGAGTGGGAATTTTGCACCCCCCCCCCCAGAATACGCGGGGCAGCCGGAGCACCCACGCTCAGGAGTGGAGTAGCTTGGTCGTGGATGCTCAGCGAGGAATTCTCCAGGGGTACTGGTACCCTCCTGACGTAGGTTTGCATTTAATTCCGCTACCATGTCAATGGGGAGGGGGGCTCCGGCCACCTGCAATCACCAGCAGTATCGCCGGTATTCTGTGAGGTCGTGGTACCACCCCGGTTTGAGCCGGCCCATACGTGCAACAGCAAAGGCTGCCGCGTGGCTCTACCAATGTCAAAAAATTTGTGGCAAAGGCGAATATAGAAGACATATGCATATTAAAAAGTGAAAATGACGATATTTTTATAAAGAAACTTGTAAAAGCGGTAATAAAAAGGAAATATTGGTCCGGACCGCGAATATGTATTTTAAGAAACGTAAAAAGAGTAAAAAATAAAGATGACCGTCGTGTAAGATGCAAGTGGATGAAAATTACTTTAATGACTTTCATCTCTTACCTAGCAGTGGCCATGCAGGTATGAAAAAATTCCAAATATTATTAAAAAGTATTATTATTGGCCGGGACTTGACAGCGATATGTTGAGGTCAATGGATATACGGGAATTCGTAAGAAGATGTGATAAATCAGACATAAACATTCAAAACCAGCCAAAGAACCAATGGTTATCACTACAACGCAACGTCAAGTACGGCGATTGAAAAAGTATACTTAGATCTTGTAGGCCCATTAGAAAAGGATAATCACAACTACCCATATATACTGTCCTTACAGTATGAACTTACGAAATAAGTTGAAGCCTACCCTTTAATTTCGAAAAGAACAGAAAAATTTGTGAAATCTCTTGTTAAAAAATTTACTATGGTGTTCCTGCCGAGATAGCCACAGACAGAGGGAAAGAATTTATATCGTCGACATTCCAAGAAGTGTGTAAATTGTTAAAATTTAACAGTTGAATTCCACAGCACACCAACATCAATCAATAGCCGCATTAGAGGTAACACACAAAAAATTAATGGCATTTCTACGTATCCAAACCGAGAACTATCCAGACACATAGAGCGAATGGCTACAATTTTGGTGTTTTTCGTATAATACGACGGTACACTCTGTAACAAATTTTACACCGTTCGAGTTGGTATTTGGTAAGTTATGTGTTCTGTGAATAACCTAACAAAACTTGTAAACCCGCTGTATAACGTTGAAAACTATCCATTGAAGCTTAAAAATCGCTTGCAAATTACAAATAATCCAAAAACAAATCAAATCAAACAGTTTATTTGTGATTCACAGATATATAAAGTTACAGCCTACATAAGTCCCACTGCTGGGCATAGGCCTCCTCTCATTTCTGACAGGGTTTTAGGACAAAGAAGGTCCGCCTCGCTGCCCAAATGTGTGTTGGCGAACTTTACATGTCCTCGAAATATTTTTTTCTTATTTCTCAGACATGCAGGTTTCCTCACGATGTTTTCCTTCACTGCAGAGCACGTAAAATTCCACATAAGAAATAGAATAAAGTTACAATTACAACACTGCACTGTTCGCGTAATGTTTATTTGCATGGTATACCTGCATAATCATCGTGGCTGCCGTACATGAAGAGCACCATACCGACGGAGATGAGAATCGCGGTCACGTACTCGTACATCTCGTACTTGTTACGCGAGATCAACTTGCCCATGAGCATCACTGGGATCACTTTACAGGACTTGGAAAGCACCTAAGGAATGAACAAATAAGCAGATAAGCAGTGCGCTTGTGCAACTCTGTTGGGAATCATTCCACAACTGTGTTGTCTTTCGTCAAGACATTTTGTAACCCACAATAACATAACAAATAATGGTGTGAATTTAAAACTTGCAATTAAAAGTAATGGATAAAATTGCCGTGGTAGCTCTGGGGCTAAGCACTCGCTGGAAATTTCATAGTACGAGAGCAACCCGGGTTCGAACCCCACTGGCACCAATTAGATTGTTGATTGCAGTTTTAAATGTTGATTTACCACATGCTCGAGGGTGATGGAAAACATCATGAGAAAACCAGCATGTCTGAGAAATAAGAAAAAAATATTTCGAAGACATATGAAGTTCGCCAACACGCATTGTGGCAGTGCGGTGGACATTTCCTTGTCCTAAAACCCTCTCAGAAATGAGAGGAGGCCTGTGGCCAGCAGTGGGACCTGTATAAGCCTTTACTTTAAATCAAATTAAAGTGTCTTTCTTTAATGTTATTCGCATGCTATTTCTTAAATGTTATCTGTATGCTATTAACTTAAATTATAATTTTTCTCTGTCTCTATCTGTCCGGGCCATTAAAGATAGATATATTTATTTGAAAAAAGAAGTGTAGATAATACATTTGATGTTTGTTATTGGTCTGAAATTTGTAATTTTAAAATATGAAAAAATTAAAAGAAGAATACTTAGATGCATTACCATCCTTGAAGATTAGAGCCTCGTATTATACTGCGTAATTTATCCTCCAACCATGAAGATAACATGCAACCTGCTCAGGTTGGAGTAATATGTAGAAAAGAAGCATCTTGTAGTCTGTAGCGCAATTATTAGAATCAGGTATTACAGTAAAATCCAAGTTCATGTCTAAAGTCCATGTTACACCTATACCGGTAGTTTAGGAAACGCTATGCTCGAAGTTCTTCACTAGTTTACGAACCGGGGACAAAATGTTTCATTATTTAAGTCCGACTTCGACCAAGAGTTTAATTAGCCTTTGAATCTAACACGGATGTCAAATCCTGGTGTCCAATATATCTCAAAGCTTTAAAACAAAAATGACAACCACAAAAAGTGAGGAAAATGTAAATCCAGTCTCCTGTTTCGTTTTCCTCGATCTACTACACTCATGGGATGATATAGGTTAATGGATTATCTCACCCTCATGCCACCACTTCACGGCGTTATTATGGGATGAGTCAGTTAAATTATTAATATAAATGTGCATACATTAACAACAGTGGTCCTAGTCTGCTGCCCTGAGGCACACCACCTTTATTAAAAGTACATAAAAAATTGTGTTCATCACTCGATTATGAACTCACCTGGGTGGGGAAGCTGACGAACTTAAGCGCCTCGTATTGGCACCAGGCGCTGATAATGTTAGTGAGCGAACAGTAGGAAAACTTGTAGAGTGGAGCCGCGATGATTGGCTGACCGGTCCACAGAAGGCGGCCCAGCGCGATCAGAAAGGCCAGCAGCCGGTTGATGAACACCAGCAGCTGGGAATCGTTGAACCGCACCAGGCTGCCGTCTGCCATCACGTAGTTCTGTGTGCAGTGGTCAACTCACTAGTACTAAGTTTCAAACAAATCATTGGTATGGTATTAAATAAAACCAACTTTACGGATTTTTAATTCCCTATGTTAGTTAGTTTCACATCACACGAGTAAACAGAGTTCTATTCATACCAGCATCAGTGAAATTGTTAATTGAGTGCTGATTTACCACTTGCTCGGTAATAAAGGCAACCATCGAAAGGAACATGTCTACAAAATTTAAAAAAAAAACTTAAGGCCACTAGGAATTCGCAACGCATTTGACGGTGTAGTGGCCTTTTTTGGAAGCAAGGGTAACAAAATTAGCAATATGTCCAATTGATGGTAAGTAGATGCAATGTCCCACAAAACCACATCTATTATCGGATAAGAATAGAATAGGATGTGTCTTGACGTAGAATAGTAGGCGTTATCACCCTGAGGACCAAGGTGGAACGCCTCGTTAGCAGTTAAAAGGGTCTTGTTGATATTTGACACTGGTATTATGAGCATGATCGTTTCCCTGTTGAGCCATTTGTGTCTCTAGCAGGTTTAAAAAATAATATCAATAATGGGCAAACCAGGTTCGTGCCCAACAGAAGAATGTATTTTTTAATGCTGCAGTTATATTATAGTTGTAGCAAGAATGGATCGGCTTGACCGGGGAAAGATTACGCTCTCACAGAATACCAGCGTAAAATCGCAGCTTAATGCTGGCGTGTTTCGTATGGTGAGTGCAGAGAACCAGAGATAGATTTACTAGAAACAAGGCATTACATCTTAGTTCTCAGGGGTGACTTTGTAAGGGGTTCTTTTGTAACCCTTATTCTTTAAAAAAATGTATTTGCTATAACATATAACCGGATGAAATACACCAAAACACGTAACTTTCGGAGTTCTCTTACCCGTCTAAACTCCTAAAGAGAAAAAAATTCCTACCGTCAGTGGATATCCCTGATTTGAAAGAACAGCGACAAACTAAAAATGATAGATTAGAGAATGGCATTTTTAATTTCTTTACAAATAATTAAGTGCATACCGCAAAATGAAAATATTGAGGTTTTGACTTTACCGATTAAAGGAAAATTTATCTTTTTGTTAGTATCACATCACATAAAATATTATGTGTTGACAACACATAATATTTTATGTGTTGATACTAACACATAAAATATTAAAAAACACATAAAATATTTTAGAACTTTTATCAAAATTATTTTTAAAAAGAAAACGCCATAAAAAAGAGGGGGGCGGGAATTTTTGTGTATGTTTGAGAAGGTCCCCGAATTTCATTTTTTTATAGGATAGGGTGACAAACGAGCACACAGTCCACCTGATAGTAAGTGGTTGCTTTGGCCCATAGACATCTACATCTATCCTCGATTACGAATCAAAATGCAGATACGTTGTCATTCTCTCCCGCCTCGTTTCCAGTAAAAAGGGTCTCCGATTCTCTACACTCACCATACGAAACACAGCAGCAATAAGCTACTATTTCACGCTGGTATTCTGTGAGAGCGTGGTCCTTCCCCGGTCGAACCGACCGTTCCTGCTGCAACTATACTACTATAGTCCGTTCGCGATAAGAAAATAGTGAGTCATCAGTGCAACTACAGGGTAAATGTGTATTCACAGTGGAGTAAAAATTCTTTTTTTTTTTTCAAACATTTAATTAAGTTTAATGGAAACAAATTTTCTTAAAATTACGTAAATCACTAACCATTATCGATAGATTCTGCAGTTACATTAATTATGAAAGAATTTTGTTCTACAAGTTCCATGATGTCATCCAAATTCCACATGGTATTTTCTTCGCGTATCACGTTGTCGCAGCACTTCTTCCAACGATTATACGATATTTACGCCTCCATAAAACAATATCTTCTCTTTCGACTAACAATGTTCTGCTATCCTGTTTATTGAAATCGAAACCAAGCTCATGCATTATTTTATGAAGTGTGGTACATTTGAAAACAGGAATATCTTCGTCAGCTTTGCAAAGTGTCATAATTTTGTCCAATGTCGGGTTGTCGTTATTTTATGAGTATATTGTAAGTCGATATATATTGAGTGAACTTTTCTCCTTATTGCACATTTATCTAGTTCATCTAGACAGAGCTCTTTTTTCACGGGTGATTTTAATGTGTTAGTATCCTTTTGTTCTTTAATAATTTTATAAACAGTATTTTCGGACACACCACATGCACTTGCTGTTTTTATTACTGTGCTCTCCACAGTCGCATTTAAATCACACAGTTTAAAGTACTTATAAACATTGTAAATCACGCGCCTCTCTCCGCAATAGATTATTGATCCACTTTTATTCTTTCGAATAGGTGAGGTATTCATTTTCAAAATTTAATGTTGAACGAGTAACGCAAAATACACAACCGTTTTGTTCGAAGGCCTGACTTCAAGTGGTCACTGTGAACTCGACTTTCTAATTTCTTGCATTTTAATTGGCTGGGGGGCATGGCATCTTAACGCGAACGGACCATACTGTGATTTGATGATGATTAAAAATTGTACTCGATAGGTCGCGCTGTAGTCGAGATCCAGTAATGACCCGAGCGGAGCCGGGGTGGTCGCTAGTTTTCTATAAAACAGTATATCGGCGACATCAAGAACGAAGAAGAGAAGTAAGAAATACCTGTGTCATAATTTTCTCCTGGAGCAGCCCCCACACTAGGTAGGCGCCCATTAGACCGACGAAGCAGAACACCAGTTCAAAACCTTCACGAGTGTCATCCACCTTGGCGGGTTTGACGGCTTCCGGTAGCTTCTCACCAGGCTCTCCAAAGCACGCGAACAAGATCCGCGAGAGCCATGTCTTGTTTGCTGAGAGGAAAAATATTCATTTTTTTAATTTTTAAAGCCCAGACCAGACGAACGTCTACAATGTATACATACATTCTTACATCGTAGAGCCGAGCTGCAGCTATATTATCGTTATAACACGAATGGGCAGGCTCAAACGGGAAAGGGCTACGGTCTCACAGAATACAAACGTAAAATAGCAGCTTTGCTGTGTTTCGTATGGTGAGTAAAGAGAACCGGAGACCCTTTTCACTGAAAAAAAGGCATTCCACCTTAGTCCATTGAGGATAAATGTAGATATCTTGGGCAATAGCATTCAATTACCACCGGTGGACCGTGTGCTCGCTTGTCAACCTTATACTATAAAATAAAATCTACAAAAAAGTTTCATATTTCGTTTTTCAGTACTAGATTTGGACCATCTCCTACATTATCGAGAAATTCTATGTAGCGTTTTTATTTATTTCAATAAATTATTTTTACGGCTAATCAAAAGTCCATTTGTTTTAGTTTCACTCTGTCGCCTCTTACATCTACGAGACGACATGTTGTATCGGATATTCTTACACCGCCACTACATAGATTTATTCAGAGTATACAGCATAACAAAATTAAAAAATGTATACCAATAATTATATTTAAAATTACGCTTAAACTATTGGTTAAATACACCTAAAATCCTAGTGTACCTTATTATACATTCACAGCTACCGCTCGCAGATAACATCAGCTTATCGTACGCAACAATCGATACAGCAATAACTACAAATGACTAATCAATATTGCGGCTTATCTCTACTGGTAACAGTACCATTTACTAAATTATGGCTTGTATTTTCGATTTAATGATCTACTGTGCTTTATTCTAATTATTTTACTACCAAACTACGATACGAAACTTCATCCTTTATTTCATAGATTTTAGACGAGTGAATGACCTATTGTAGAAAATGTATCGGATTAGGATTTTAATTAACATTAACTTTCGCTTACTTTTTACCGTTACAGCCTATTAAAGTCCACTGCTGGGGATAGGGCTCCCCCATAGCTTCCACACGTTTGACAAGCGGTTGGCAACCGCAGTTTATTATTATTTGTAGTCGTTAGCAAAACGCTATCGCCCTCTGTCGGCTCTTACGATATCCACGGATGATATGGGGTGGTGGATATTTTTAAACCGCCACTGCATAGTACTCTTACGTAATTCACATTAAATAAACACTTGCTTGATAGTAGGCCTCCGTCTCTGTGTCTTTCCTTTTCTGTATGGATAGGAAACACCCTCTTACCTATTTCTACCGTTAATTAGCCGTGGGTGCTCTGCTGTGTTATAATCTGAGGGGTACAGAGGATCAGTATGATTACAGGTTAAATGGCATTCCATCTTAGTCTTCAGGAGGGATAACTCATCTGAAACCTTCTTTATTTGAAGTTGGGAACAGGTGTCCATCACTAACCACTTACCATTAGGTGGAATATAATTACAAAACAAACTAAATCACACATTTATTCAAAATTTAAGTCATATTCAGTCAAGGTGCGTGCGTGCGTGCACCGATGTGCTCCATCTTAGTCCTTAGCGGTGACAATTCATCTGTAGCCTTTTATATTTAAAGTTGATTGCTGGTGTTTATGGACCCATTTACCATAAGGTGGACTGTAAGTTCATTGACATTTCAAAGTTATACAAATAAAATAAAATTATGTAAGAAATTCTATAATTTATTTGGTCTTTCGAGCCGGATTTTAATCATTGAATTTTAGTTCGACAATGAAATAAAAATAAAATAACTATCTAAATAAGAAAAAATATTATTTAATGAGATTTTGACGATATCAATGTGATTAAAAAATTCTGATTTACTATCATACTGATGATGCTGAATGCTATACTAAAGTCAATTTGAGAATAGATAAAATTCACCTTTTTTTATTTGGAAGCAATTTTATAACGGCATACTGAGTTGTTGCTGATATTTTTTGATTCCCATTTTACCTAAATATTTCTAAAAAATTTCTCAATTTTCTTAACATTTCGACTTGATATGAAGATCTCAAACAAAACATTTTCAAGTTTTATTTTTTCAATGGATGGCATAACAGTAATTTCTAAAAATTGCCAATAGTTAAAGAAATGGTATCTAACAGAATAGAATATGGTATACTTAACATTAAGATCTTAAATATAAAGTGTCAGTAGTACTGGACATTTTTGTATTTATTTACTGTTTATTGCATTCCATGTTACAAGTGGTAAAATTAAAAAAATTACAACAGACTTCAATATAAATAAAATGAGAACATCATCAATCTAGACCAAGTCAATTAAATACGCATCATTAAGGATAACTCACTCACTTCAAAATAATTATCAAAATCGGTTCACCTAGAAAAAAGTTCTGACAAAAAAACATACAGTCGAACTGCGTACCTCCTCCTTTTTTAAAGTCGGTTAAAATAATTTACGGAAAAACTTACGGATTTGAGACGTGGTCCTTCACTGCTGACCGTATGAGGATGCTCAAGGTAGCTCAGCGAGCTAAGGAGAGGGCTATGCTCGAGGATTTCCTGCATGATAAACTCAGAAATGAGCATATCTGCAGTAGAAGCAGAGCGACCGCAGCTGTCGGTGTGTGGTAAGTGGCAATGGGCCGGCCATATAGCTCGAAGAACTGATAACCGACGGGGAAGAAAGGTTCTCGAGTGGCAGCCTCATACCGGTAGGCTAAGTGTAGGGCGACCCTCACTAGATGGAGTGACGACCTGGTACTACATGCAGAAAGTCGATGGATGCAGGTGGCTCAAGACCGTGCTTTGTGGCATTACTTGGGGGAGGCCTATGTTCAGCAGTGAACTTGCGAAGGGCTGTAATGATGAAATGATGATGTTGTCTTTAGGCATATTCTACTAGTCTAGCCTAGTATTTAAGCAATGACTGTAAAAGTATACTCTGGCACGAGGGCCTTATCTACAAACTGTACGACTTAGGCCTCCCAGATCGTCTCGTTCGCCTTGTAGCCTCCTATCTGAAGGATCGTACCTTTCGTTTTAGACACGAAGGCACGCTATCCTCTACCCGTCAAATAAAAGCCGGTGTCCCTCAAGGCTCTGTGCTTGCTCCCCTCCTATACATACTATTCACCAACGACATCCCTATCCCGTCGAATGGTGTCAAACTAGCCCTCTTTGCAGATGACACAGCCCTTTACTCCAAAGGCAACTCACTACCACAGATTCGGAACAAGATTCAAAAGTCAGTAAGCGACTTAGGAGCTTGGTTCCAAAAATGGCGTATCGACGTAAACCCGGAGAAAAGCTCCGCCGTTTGCTTCGAATATAAACGACGTCGTCTCACCACCACTCCGCCAATCAGGATGTTAGGAACCCCTGTCCCATGGCAAACTAAAGCCAAATACCTAGGCGTCACCCTTGATGCATGGCTCACTTTCGAGCCCCATATCAAGAAGGTTACTCGCACCGCACGTTTTTACATGGGTAGGCTCAACAGCATGTTAGGCAGACACAGTAAAATGTCCCTCCGCAACAAGCGAACCCTATATAAGGTCTGCATACGACCGGTCATGACCTACGCGGCACCCATTTTTGCACATGCTAAGCCCAAAGCTATAAATGAACTTCAAATAGTTCAAAATCTATTCTGTCGTAGGGCCACTAACTCGCCCTATTATGTCCGTAATGCCTACATCGAGACTTAGAGCTCCCAACAATCCAACAGTTTCTTAAGTCACTCTCTGAGAGATTTTTCAAAGCCTCAGAGTCCCATCCAAATCATCTCATTCGTGAAACAGCTGCCCATGCAGCCCCTATCCACACTCGCTATAGTGTGCGCAGGCCGAGAAACTCTCTCTCGGACCCCCCCAACAAGCTTTCGGCTGACCTGAACTGCCTCCAGGCGGCTCAGGCCGAGCCTACATAACACATCCCTTAATCTGCCTTAGTTAGGCACTCTTCTAAGCGGCTTTTCGCCGCTTGCGCCCTCCTTTCTGCCAAGGAGGGTCGCGTTCGTATACGGCTTAGAGATCTCTAGTAAGATCGTTAAGCCAATTCCTAAAAGGTTGAGTTTAGTGGGTAAAAGTCCCACATAACCACGCAGCCGGCTGCGTGGTATGCTATGAGCATTCTCAACCTCCCTCCCCCGCTTTCCGGAGGGTTGCCCATATTTGCTTCGGGCGAAAAAAAAAAAAAAAAAAGTATACTCACTAATTTTATCAAAATAATTCGTTTTCTCCAGGTACTTGTAAAGCATATATCCAGGCACCAGGACTGTGGAATATCCGACTAAATTTAGAAGCAGCCGAAAGCACCTGAAACCAATTAACAACAAACATAAATGTTTCTATCGTGTAGTGGTATTGCAAAATGATCTACTACTCCATAACGTCCTGTGGATGTAGTAAACAAGAGATGATCATCACCCTGATAACAATGCAAAATGATAACCGGTCTGCAAAGTGTGGCAACTATGGAAAAATTCCTTCTATTTAATTAAATTAAATCTATTTCTGAGTTTAGTTTAGTTTTGAGAGATAAGTTCTTGCAATATTCAGCATTATTAACATGTCTTACTGGCATCTGCAAAGAAATACCACAGTACACAAATAATTCTTACTTTGCTTAAATAATTACAATATCAGCATAAAGCTAAGATAACTTATTGTCAATAAAATATAATGTTAAATTTAACAATAATAATAATAATAGCACTCTTTAACAAATAGTGAAGTACAAAGTAATAACGAGGACACCTGAGATTTTGAGTGAGATTGAGAGGTTCTATGGGCAGCTGTACACATCATCGTTGGAGCCACACGCAAGTGTGAGTAACGATCCAAGAGCAAGTCTTATCCGACACTATTCCGATGATATCCCGGACGTCAGTCTAAGCGAGATTAGAATGGCTCTCCAGCACCTTAAAAACGGCAGGGCCCCAGGCGAGGATGGAATTACAGCGGAGCTTCTGAAAGCGGGTGGAACACCGGTACTTGTAGTCCTTCAGAAGCTCTTCAATTCCGTCCTCCATGGTGGCACTACTCCAGAGGCGTGGAGCAGAAGTGCGGTGGTCTTGTTCTTTAAGAAAGGCGACAACGCTCTCTTAAAGAACTACAGACCGATTTCCCTTCTGAGCCGCGTCTACGTGCTGTTTTCGAGAGTCATTACGAATCGTCTCGCACGCAGACTTGACGACTTCCAGCCTCCCGAACAAGCCGGTTTCCGAAAAGGCTTCAGTACCATAGACCACATACATACCCTGCGGCAGATTGTACAGAAGACTGAAGAGTACAATCTGCCACTTTGCCTGGCGTATGTGGACTATGAGAAAGCCTTTGATTCCGTCGAAATTTGGGCGGTGCTACAGTCCCTTCAGCGGTGCCAAGTTGACTGTCGGTATATCGAAGTGCTGAAGTGTTTGTACAGTAGGGCTACGATGGCTATCCGAGTACAGAACCAGAGCTCGAAACCTATCCAACTGCAGAGAGGTGTAAGACAGGGTGACGTTATATCCCCGAAACTCTTCACCGCTGCATTGGAAGACGTTTTCAAGCTACTGGACTGGAAAGGATACGGTATTGACATCAATGGCGAGTACATCACTCACCTTCGATTTGCCGACGATATAGTCCTTATGGCAGAATCGCTGGAGGACTTAAGCACTATGCTCAATGACCTCAATAGTGCCTCCCAACGGATAGGTCTTAAGATGAACATGGACAAAACAAAGATCATGTTCAATGTCCATGTCACACCTATGCCGGTAGTTGTTGGGAGCACTATGCTCGAAGTTGTTGACGAGTACGTTTACCTGGGACAAATAGTCCGACTAGGTAAGTCCAACTTCGACCGAGAGGTCAATCGACGGATTCAACTCGGCTGGGCAGCGTTCGAGAAATTACGACATATCTTTTCGTCAGGTATACCTCAATCTCTAAAAACTAGATTGTACAACCAGTGCGTGTTGCCAGTGATGACTTATGGATCTGAGACGTGGTCCTTCACTGCTGGCCGTATGAGGACGCTTAAGGTCGCTCAGCGAGCTATGGAGAGGGCTATGCTCGGAGTTTCTCTGCGTGATAGACTCAGAAATGAGGATATCCGCAGTAAAACCAGAGTGACCGACATAGCCCAACGGATTAGTAAGCTGAAGTGGCAATGGGCCGGCCATATAGCTCGAAGAACCGATAACCGATGGGGAAGAAAGGTTCTCGAGTGGCAGCCTCGTACCGGTAGGCGTAGTGTAGGGCGACCCCCCACTAGATGGAGTGACGACCTGGTAAGACATGCAGGAAGTCGATGGATGCAGGTGGCTCAGGACCGTGCTTTGTGGCATTACTTGGGGGAGGCCTATGTTCAGCAGTGGACTTGTGAAAGGCTGTAATGATGATAATGATGATGATGATGAAAGTAATAACAAAAGTTTTGAATTGTTATAAACAATAATAACATAAATAAGAAATTAGAGAAACATCAGGCAATAAAAGTTACAAAAAAATTACAGCATTATACATGGCCCATTACTTGGGGCAATAGTTTTCTAGCTACCTAACTAATAACCTACCTAATTGCCCCCACCAGCTGATGAGCACAGCTTTGAAAGATCAAAAAAAATGATTTGAAAGGCCTGCATTGTTGATCTAGTGGTCGTGAGCATGCCTGCTGATTGTATGATCCTAAGGTCCAATCCTGGATCCGGCACAAAATCAGAAATTGCATTTTTCTGCTAAAAAATTCTCAGTAGCAGCCCTGAATCAGGAAGTTGGTGGTGTTTCACCCCCATGCCTTGGTAAGCACATGTAGCTGTTAAGTCTGCCACTGATCTCCCTCTAGGCCAGTCGGATTGTCATACCATTCTTAAAGTTACAGCCTGTATATGACCCGCTGTTGGGCAAAGACCTCTCATTTTTGAGGGGGTATTTAGGGCAAGGAAATGGTCGCTGCGCTGCCCCAATGTGTGTTGGAGGACTTCACATGTCTTTGAAATACTTTTTTTGATATCTATTTCTGAGACATGTAGGATTCCCCACAATGTTTTCCTTCACCCTCGAGCAAGTGGAAAACAGCACTTAAAATTGCAATTAACAATTTAATTGATGCCGGCAGGAATTGCATCCGTATTGCTACTGAGAAATGTATCATCATAATCATTACAGCCCTTCACAAGTCCACTGCTGAACATAGGCCTAGAGAAATTTATAGCGAGCGCTAATCTCCTGAGCTACCATGTCTCTTAAACAGTATATATATATATATCTATATAATATAACAATATCTTAATATAATTAAGACTTATAAGTCATTGATTTAATTATAAACAAAGTATAAATTTAATTAATTTTAATCCCATCTGTTTTAGAGCTCTCTGTCTCCACAGTCTACTCAAATAATTAATAATTACTACAGATTATTATGTATATGCTTTTAATTAATACTGCAACGTATTTGAAGTTTACTTACCATGAGTAGTCGGAGTCTATCAATGAGTCTGACTGCTCATACACATTTAATAACTCTTGGTACAGATGACCAAACAGCCAAGTCAATACTGCCCACAATACTAGGACAGTTCTGCACAAACAAACATTTTAAATTATAAAGTTGCCTGCATTTCTTTATCACAGGTTTTCAATGTAGTGGTCACACCTAAACGAAGAAGAAATGCTGCAGATGCATTGTCACCTCTGAGCACTGAGATGAAATATCTCACAGCCTGTAATTATACTGACTAACTTTACCTATTAGATGGCAACACAGCAGGTTATGCTACTATTTGGCAGCAGAGAGAGGCAAATGGTAGAACCTCCTCTGAAGTACTGGATGGAGTACTTTAAGATGCAACCAAAGATAATTGGGAAATTCTAAAATTATTATTAACTGTACAACACAATATTGGAACCTGTTTAAAAATCCCTGTGTAAGAAGTACTAATGTAAATGTTTTTTATTAACACTGCAAATGAAAAATTACTTACAATTTTTTTTCTTATAATGAATATTGTAAAATTTTTTTTAATAAACATTACTTCCACTTTAGGATTTTCTCCAGTATCATGGAGGTAGTTTACATACATAAATCGCACAAGGTCAAACATCCAGACCCGGAACAATTACTTATAGGCCATACAAATACTTGTTCCATGCGGGATTCGTACCCGCGGCCCTCAGTGCTATAACTCATTGCTAAGCTCCTGCACCACAGAGTCATCAAAAACGTTTAAAAATAATATAGTTTTCTCTTTTGATTAAGATCAAATATTGAATAAGTTCAATCTTCTACTACTCCTAATATATGAAAGAAAAAACTATAGTAGTCTATCTTAAATAAAACATGATGAGGGCTTTTATCTTAATATATATAAATTACGTGTCACATTGTTTGTCCGCGATGGACTCCTAAACTACTCAACCGATTTTAATTAAATTTGCACACTGTGCAGTTTGGTCCGAATTGAGAGATAGGATAGTTTTTTTGCCCATGAGTGAACCACATTTTTTTTTAGTGAATTCAAAGATTTTTAATGGGACATGACAAAGGGTCGTCGAAAAGGGCGGAACAACGTCTGCCTGGCAAGCTAGTTTAATATATATTATAAGAAGAAATTATAAGAGTACTGCAGTAGAGCATTTAGCAAAATTTAATTGAAATAATTTTAGTAATAAAAGAATGTGTTTAATAAAATGCGAGTGATACATACTAGTAAAGAAATATATAGATAACTTTTAAAATTAAAATTTAGAGAAAGTAGCTATTAAGATATGTTTAGCACTTGAGATTTAGTTTATTGTTTCATGAAAACTACGACATGAATAAAAATGAAATTCGAGACGCAGTTGCGAACTATTTCCAACGTTGAAAGCTTAATTAACGTAAACGTCGGCATTTTTAAACAAACAAAATGTAATTTAATACAAACATTCACTCACCCGATAACTATCTTGGAGCGCATTTTGCACCGGAAATTTAAAATCAATAAAAAGATCTAAAAATACTGACTGATATGTTGATATTTAAATTAATAAATAATAATAAAAACCTAATTAAATTTTCTTAAAATCCATGACGAGTCGATTACAACCCATCAACATCAAATCACATGTTGAACTGTCAAATTGGCAAAGTATACGTCAATCAATGTCAAGTATCAGCTGTCAATGAGTATGTTCCGAACATAGAGATAATATATAATACCTATGGAGGCGCCGTATTTTACTATAGAAATATTAGTTATACAAATATCTATAATATCGACACACACTTGTCAAAAATACTTTTGTTTCTTTTTAACAAAGCAGTAGCTTCATTAGAAAAGGACGACAACAACAGTTTGTCAATTGCTTATTTTGACAACACTTTCGTGTGACGTCATTAGCTCATCCATGCGTGACTGCGTCGCCATGTTAAGCGCCGAGTTTTGTGGTAGAACTGCTGTCAAACTGTTGAATGCTAAAAAATTTTTGTTGTGTAGTGCAGTGCCTTCATCTTATCTTATAGAAGGTGTTTTTCTTCTATTTATATTTTATTATGTTACTAGATAACCCTAACCACCTAAAATTGATTTGATTGTAACTCTTAATTGAGAGGCATTTCTGGGTTTTTGCAAAACTAACGTACCTACGGCAATTGATTTTTAAATTAAAATAATTTTGTGAAGCATGTAATTATGCTATCACGTCACGTGTTATAAATACTTCTATATTTTGACGGTAATTCAATGAATGAAGTAGTTAAATTGTGTCACTATTCACTTATAATATTGTAACTTTTTCAGCTATATTCCTAAGCAAATAAGTGTCTTACAGCTTATTTGAAATGTTCTGGTAGGGATGCATTTTTTAATTATTACTTTATGTAAGATGCATAATTTTGTGATTTATTTAGCCAATAAAAAGACCGCTATGTTGTCGCTACTAGTTGGGAGAGAAAAAACAAAAACTTTCAGGAGTGGTCTTCAGTATGCCTCTTATAGAGTCGTTATTATTAAAAAACCTTATCAATTGCTGTATTAGAATATATTGCGTGATTTGTGGTAGAAAAAGATTCAGATAAAACATGCAAGAAGAAGCAGTAACAAACTGTCTTATAGAAATTATATAAAAAAATAATTTTGTTCAGAAATGAACAAATAATAATAATAATAGTTTATATAAAATCTACCATTATCATGAAACGGTGGATGAAATATCATATCCAGGATGTTATCCTGCATATCATATTTCGTGATCATGTCAGATTTTCGAATTTTTCGAAATTTAATTATATTTTTCATTTAAAATCCGAATAAATAAATAAAATATGATATTCAACTTGCTTGTATAACTTACTATTTGTGATGAATTATGTGCAGAAAAATTAATAATAAATAAGTATTGATTTTTAAAACAGTTTATTTCATTTTTACTCAACTAATCATTATTATTTTACATTAATAATACTTTAAACAAAATACTTTAAACACAAAAGAAGGATTTAATTTCTATCTACACAAAAGCCATAAAACTGTCAATGACATTTATTCTCAGATAAGTTATTTCACAAATTAAAATTCAGCTCCGTACTTATGTAAATAAAGTAATTAAAGCAACAAATTCGATTATAAATGAAATGAGAACAAATTCATATTAGCTAAAATATCGATATCAGCTGCGCATATTGCTAAGTTACAACCCTATAAATGGCAGCCATTTTATGCGCCAGATTTTTGTAGGTAGTCACGTTAATTCTGTAGGTATGCCCAGTCCACGAAATACAACCCAGTACACTGTCGAATGCGAATGACGTCATGAATCGACGCTATACTGGTGATTCGTTCCAAAACATAGGACAGTATATGACGTCATACATTTACGCCATATTGGAAAAGTGTTGGCGATTATTTTGTCATTTTGTGCTCCAAAAATCATTTTATCTTCCTAACGAAGATACCAGCAATTATTCTATATCTTTTTGTATTTGAATAAATAAAACCAAATTCTGGCATGCTTCATTCAGCGCACACATAGTTAAAAATTGTTTTACTGTGGCCGGATATCCGACGCAATATGGCGGCGGCACGCCAGTACAATATAGTGTCAGTTGATGACGTCATTTGCATTTGCCAGTGTACTGAGTGGTATTTTGGAACATAGAAATATGGATACCATAAGTGAGGCGCTGCGATCGCTAAGTTCGGTCAATAAAAGTCATTTTCAGTCTGTTTTTCCGATCAGATGCTAAACCGCCTGCGCATCCACGCACAATAAAATATTTCTCCATTTTTTAATGTTTCTTCTTGTCAAATATTACAAAATTATGGAGCATGAAGATAGGGTTTATTTGCCATAGTGGGAAGTGCTTGCCCCTCCCCTCCCTCCCCTGACCCCCTGAACCCCTCACCTGATACGCGCGCCGAGCGCTGCAAGGCTTAACTTGATACGGCACTCGAGCCGTGGCCAAGCCGTTTGTTAAGTGTTCCATTTTATTGGTTTTTTTGGTCTTTCCCTTTATAAATACCCCACACATTATATATTGTTGGATTTGTGGATAAATTATCTACAACATGATATTACTTTCAATAAAAAATATTGTACTATAATCAAATAGTATGCAAGTGAAAGTGAAAAAAGGTTTATTTCTGACTTGCCTATCGAATAAAAACAAAATTAATCAACTTATAGATTTTATTTTGTATTTTATTTACCCTCTTATTATATAGTAATACAAATATTTAAAAATATTTATATCTCTTAAAGTCAAATGTCAAGAAAAACAATAATTTCCACTTACAGATATTTTTGGCCGCGTAAAAACATCTCTAAAATAGCTCAACTTTGTACCGTGATTTTGTTTAACTTACTGAATCTAAGTAATATATATATATATATATATATATATATATATATATATATATATATATATATATTTATATATATATATATATATATATATATATATATATATATATATATATATATATATATATATATATATTTGAAAAGCTTATTTCATGGTTAAAGGAATAAGTTTACAATTAGAACACAACACTGCGTTTATTTCATACAGTAGGTAAAATCTCAAACCCTTCGCTTTGGCGGTGGGATGAACGACCTTTAAAACTACGCTCTTAAGAAATAAACAAAGCCAAAACACGAAACAATGAACCTTTATTCTAAAATTCCATGAGATATGTTTTCTATAACACACAAAAAAACACTGAACACTGTTATAAAAAAGTATAAAAAAGTTGCTTCTGTGCTTGATACCAGTCATAATATGACCGGCCAGTCCCAGCAGTACATTTGCCGTAAAATATTCAAATTAAAATGAATTTAAGGAATTCTGCATATAACTACTGTTTGTTTATGTAATTATTCACTCAAAACAACAAAAACATTTCCAACAAATCAAGAATTATTATGTAAAATATAAATAAATATGTCGGCGTACCGGCGAATTAATGGTAGTAATCAATGAAAATATTCGTTTACCCTGAATTACAGCCACGAATATGTATAACTTTGAGTTAAAACGAAAAAACACTTACCTTGGCATGATGTTAACATAATTTAATAAGACACAATATCACAATATCACAAAAAAATAATTCGGAAGCACTTCACGCACACCACGAAACTACGTCCTCGAAAAGATTAAACAAACATATTTTTTTTCTTAAAGGAAGTCTGTTCTCACTGACTTAAATGAATAAGCACAGAATATAGAGCCATACTGCCCTACTCACACGATTCAAAACATCAATTGGTTTAAGAAAACAGACTTGAATTCGGAGCTTGCGACACGGTCATAATATGACCGGTATCAAGTAAGGGCTTACATTTTGCGGTCATATTATGACCGATATCAGGTGAGGGGTTAAGAGGAAATGAGTACGACTTTGTTCAGCAGCGGACTTTAATTGGCTGTAACGGTAACAAATATTGGCCCCGCTAGGAATTGAACCTAAATCCATCGTGATGACCGTTCCATGTTCTCAGCCAGTTTATACGATAGCCAAACCACCACTTCGTTTTATACTGACTGTAAGAACGTTCTGGTCGGAATTATAGTTCAAATTGGAGGTGAAATAAAACTTATTTTAGTAAAGTACTAAAACGGAAAACGGAAAATTACGAAAGTGAAGCCTTTGACTGAAAATGAAGCTAAGGTTAATTAAATATAAGGCCACAGGTGCTTTTAGTCAGGCGCAGTTGGCACATGCGTCTAATACAGATTGGACCTAAATATAGCGGCAGATGCAATTACAGCGTAGTACTATTATTTATTCTGTGACTATAGTAATTTTCTCACCAATGCCGCGGAAAAAATTTGTACATTATTCAACTAACTTAATCTACTTGTACTCATAAACAGCTAACTTCGCAGTCACTACACTAGAGAATTTTCATGCTCTGTAATTTTTTAGGTACCTACAAACAAGGTACAGGTAAGGAACAGTTAAAAAGAAACATTAAAAAATTGATAAATATTTTATTGTGCGTGGATGTGCAAGTGGTTTAGCATCTGATCGGAAAAATAGACTGAAAATGACTTTTATTGATTTTATTGTCCATATTTCCGGGACACTATTTTCTACTGCGATCCTTCTCCTGTTCTCTAACCTCCATGATATCAAAAATGTGATTGTTATTGTTACTATTTGCCAATTAAGGCAGGTAAAGGTCTTAGACCATACTCGAACAGTCATCCCCGATATGTACTTTGATTAATAAATTCCTCATAATATACTGATGCGTCTATGCGAATATTGCAAAGGTTTTGACTATGGAGTGTAGAAGTAAGGAGTATCAACTCCCATAGTAGGATAGTTGAAAAATTGTCCACATGTAAGCAGCATAATAACAATTCAAAAACTCTCCACAATAGCAATGGAGTAGCTACTGGGATAATGTGAACTTAGCAGTTGTCGACGGTTTGAAGTGTGCTGCTAAACCGCTCAACAGCTCTAAAATCTAAAATAATTTTATTTAGTAAATATAATCTCGAAAAAGTCGTCTATCCCACTAATATTTTTCGGCACGTTCTTTAAAATTTAGCCTGTAGCTATAGTGGCGCTCCCTTATTTAACGGTTTTCTATTGACACTTTTTAATACACAGTCTGTACTCCTTACTTCTACACTCCATAGTTTTGACGATAGTTTAACCAAACGGACAGTTAATGACGATAGTACTTCAAGCTGCCCAAGTGGATATAGAATGCTCGACCGTCGGCACCCAACGGTGTGTTAGGTAAACAAGAAGATCACCAGCTGAACGGCCCCGACAATAACTGGCGATCGCGAATAAGCTGTTGCTCCTCAAGGTACCACATGATCTGGCAGTCAATAATGGACTCAATTTTTTTTAGAGAACAATGAGATAATGGCATGTAGTTGGACGGATCAGAGTGGTTATTATTTTTAGTTATAGGGTTCACGAGAGCTGCCTTTCATGAATTCAGGAGTACGCCTAGGGAGCAGGAGTACCAGAAACGACGCGTTGGAACCAGCGCTAACTCTGGAGCACAAGTCGTCAGCACAATCGGGGTACCGCGTCAGGGTCACTCGACTTGTTGATATCCAGGAAGAGAATTGCTTTGTGTGCGATAAAATAAAGTAAAGTTACAGTCTATATACGTCCCACTGCCTAGGCACAGGCTTTCCCTCATTTCCGAGAGGATTTTAGGGCAAGGATGTGTCCGCTGCGCTGCCCCAGTGCGTGTTGGCGAACTTCACATATCTTCGAAATATTTTATTTCTTATTCCTCAGACATGCAGGTTTCCTCACGATGTTTTACTTCACCGCCGAGCATGTGGTAAAACAGCACTTTAAATTGCAATTAACAATTTCATTAGTGCCGGCGGGGATCGAATCCGGATTACTCGCGTTCTGTTATATTTACAGCGAGCTTTAACCATCTGAACTACCACGGCTCTTGACTCACAGCTTTGTGTACTGAGCACTATATTAATCACACACCAGGCATAGAGCATTCACACTGTGGGATGGTCAGTGGTATGTTCCTCCCGTCATCGAAAGTCGAGTTGGACGCAAAAAGGGAGCCTAAAAGGTTGGCTTTCCCTTTTGTGGCGTGGGCCATCGAATCTTCCTTCCTGTGCAGGATGGAAGTGAAGACTTACAGAAATTCTGGTGTTTATATGCCGGCCCGCCAAAGCGTAAGCCCAGACCTGAAAACACTCACAAACAGCGATCAAACCAAGGCTGAGATCTGCCTCCGATAGGTATAACAGATGATGGAATAAATAGTTCCATTGCCTGAAGCATCACATCAGTGATAGAAGCCTGCCAAACGTGACGATTGTGGCAAATATCTCCCTTTAGATTGCATCTAAAGGGAGCCCTACTCGTAAGTTCAACAGTGGACTTTGATAACCTTCATGGTTGATATTGGGTATGTTCCGAAATACCACTCAGTACACTGGCAAATGCAAATGAATGCATGGATGGATGCTAACTGTTGGTTTTTTTCTCATAAAGATGCCCCACAGTTAGGATGTGTGGAATTGATTGCGTATCTTTCACGACTTTTATATCAGAAAGTATTTTCAAAAGGCCAATTTAAATAAAAATCTTTTGGCTCTGAATTTTAAAAGGTCAGCGTAAAATACGGCAGCATTCTGCAGTTCTTCGGTCTCTTTCTTTAAGAATTGAATGCCATTGTGAAGGAAGAAAATTAATCTAGCTATATCTGTCAATATTAAGAAATGTTATATTTAAGACACAACAATAGCCCAAGTCTATGGCCCAAGCCCAACTTAAATCTATGTAATAATAAAATTAAAAGCAATACAATATGACATATTGACATGTTGCTATCCATATTATAGTATCGATTGTAACGCTTTTTAATTTTTGAGTTTCTACATTTACCATCAATTTATTATTTAAAAAATCATAATTAAAAGAAAGTATACGGTTATAATTGCTAAGTAATATTTATAAGAATGTATAACATCTCAAATAAACTGAGGAAACCTCTAGCATGTTAATAATGTGGCAAGAATCTGTAATGTTACTGCTGGAATTTTTAGCTGCAATTTGCGCCGTAGCTGTATGTGGTCCTTGTTTACTTGCTTGCGCTAGAAGATTAATTCTCGGAGATGAGTTACTGCAAAGAGGCGGTCCTGTCATTCACGAAGCAGAGATTTTGGGCTGCGATGTGCCTGCCTGTCCATATTACAAAAAGAATGTACGATACTTAATGGTGCCAGCAGCAAGGCGACGTCAGTATAATTCGCCATCTCGAGCATGTTCTTGATACTTTCGTATTTTTCAATATCAATTGTTTAGTAAAGAAAATATTTTGTTATTAACATAATATAAATAAAGTTTTGGATTCAATACGTCTGCGTATTTTATATATGGAAATACTGGAAAGTACGGCGTCCATTCGACTCTGATTTTGGTGTATAAGCTTAATTTAAAAGATAAGAATGCGTGGAAAAAATGAGTTTTTTTTGATTTTTTAACCAGTGTATATGACGGCACCTTCACCGTTGCAAGTGCAGCAGCGCCATTGTAGCTAGCCTGAATACTTGTAAGCAACACGTGCATCACATACTTTGAACTTGCAGTGGCGCCCGTGGGACGTGTGAGTACTTGTTTTGCTTGTATAAAACGGACGGAGCTGCCGCCGCGCCGTAAAGGCAGTCTTCGCTGCCCTATACATATATCTCGTATACTTGGTCTATGGTCTTGGCTCAGGTTTGGCACGGTGCAATAGTTGTATTCCGTTACTATGAAAAAAAATATTATATATTATTATAGCTCATCCTCGACTCTTCGGGTAATTAATTTGTGAAACTAATTAATTATTATTCTCAGCTATTAAATTAGTCTCACCACAGTTTATAGTCGATTAGTGCAACTTTTGCAAATTTGAAGGCTACAGATGCGTTGCCATCTCCGGGGAGCAGGGTGGAATGTTTCACAGCCGTAATCTCTTTTTAATTTAAAACATTGCTTCCACACTATGGGTTTCTCACGTATCGTAGGGGCAGTTTACATACATACATAGGATACAATGGATAAACATTCAGAAGCGGAACAATTACTTATTTATAGGCCATACAAATATTTGTTTTATGCGGGATTCTAACCTGCGGTTCTAAGCGCGACTCATTGTCAAGCCACTGCGTCATGGAGCCGTCTAATTTCTACTATTACTAGTGGTCAAAATTCGATTTTTAGGTTTGTAGTTTGTATAATAAGCAAGATTTATTTCACTTTCAACTGCATATGTAAATATGTATATAAAAATCCCGTGTTGCGATGTTCGTCCATGCTAATCTCTAAAATCGGTTGAGCGATTTTGAAGAAATTTTGTGAATGTGTATTGCTTGCTCCAACTTGAGTGATAGAATAGTTTTATCCCGTTAAGTAGACCTTCAACATTTTTATTGCGAATTTAAGGATTTTTGAAGAGAGACTTCTTTATCAACTTAGTGGAGAAATTTAGTACGATATTAAAATAAAAAATTAAAACCGGCCAAGTGCGTTTCGGGCCACGCACACTGTAGAGGTAGGGTTCCGTAGTTGCCCGTCACCATACGTGAACTTGAAAGGCTTTTCTTGTTAATGAGTATATTGAGTTCGTGGTTTGATCGCTACTACGACTAAAAATGGGCCCATATAGGACGATGGTAACCGAAGGACTTATTTCCAATAAGACTTATAGGGAGTGGTATTAAAAATGAAATAAAAATCTTTTCGCTTTTGAAAATAATACAATCTACATCAAATCATTCACATGCCAAGTCCGTACAAAGATGGTCATGGTTGATATCTATCTAAATATTCCCGGCAGTGCAACCCTAAGATATATATGACCGTAACAAACCTTCCCGTAATTCATCACTGCCCTTTACTACCATGAGGATCGCTCGCATAAACCAAGAGTACCACGACTAAAACTGTATGAGGCTATAAGATTGTGTTAATACTTTGAATGATGCCTACAATTACTCCTAACTAAATAATAAGCGAAAGTAGTACGAAGTGTTATTCCGTTTATCCACCCTAGGGTGGATACTCGGAAACGCGTGTTCGTTTATCCACACTAGACGGGGTGGATAATCGGAATTCACTTATTAATTGTCGTTCCGCCTTTCCACCCCAAGTACAGTTCAATAGAAAATATGTTCATACTTTAAAACATTATTGATTAATTTTTAGTATTGCATTTAACCAAATTAAACTTCCTTGTTTTAAATAATAATAAGTAATTTATAAATTCTACAATATGCACAGAAATTGACAAATACTAATTTCATTTTTGAGTGGACGTAATTGTAAATTCGTTTGGCAATAAAAGACATTTAAAAATTTAAGTGGCATACTATTTCCGATACTGTGTTTATATAATTAACAATATATTTATTTAATTTTAATACTTACCTCAGTAAAATATATTTGAAATTAATTGCAGTAAAACATTTCTTTCGTCATAAATCAAAATCAATCTTGGGCCAGTTTCTATCATGTTTTATAAACGAATATACAAAGCCGCAGGGAAAAATCGGAAGAAAAATAATATACGAATTCGGATTATCGAAAAAACGAACACGCCATATCGAGTATCCACTCTAGGGTGGATAAACAGAATAAACCGTATGTAAGTAAGAAAGATCCTCCCTGCCGATGCCACAAAGGAAAAAGTAAGTCTATAGTAGTAATGCATAGAAGTCGCTTTCTTCATAAAATGTTGATTTCTTACAGTTTACAATAACATTACAAAGTTAGAGTGCAACTAGTTTGAAGCCATTTTCAATGAAGTTGGTATTTTATAAGTTGGTCTACTATTACTCGTTAACTTGTTAATTATATATAAATATATAACGTCACCCTGTCTTACGCCTCTCTGCAGTTGGTTTCGTACCCTGGTTCTGTACTCGGATAGCCATCGTAGCCCTAATGTACAAACACTTGAGTACTTCGATATACCGATAGTCAACTTGGCACCGCTGAAGGGACTGCGGCACCGCCCAAATTTCGACGGAATCGAAAGTTTTTTCATCCACATACGCAAGGAAAAATGGCAGATTGTACTCTTCGGTCTTCTGTACAATTTTCCAAAGGGTATGTGATCTATGGTAAGGCTTTTTCAAAAACCGGCTTGTTCGGGAGGCTGGAAGTTGTCGAGTCTGCGTGCGAGATGATTTATAATGATTCTCGAAAACAGCACGTAGCCGCGGCTGACAGGGGAAATCGGTCCGTAGTTCTTGAAGAGAGCTTGTTAAGACGAGAGCTCTCCAACTTAAAGCTTTCACCCTTGCAATCACTGAAACATCACTGAACATCTAAGCAGCATGCAAGTTGTATACGAGCCTGTATTGAAGTTGGCTTTTATACTAGTGGCTGTATTTTCTGGCTGTATAAGCGCTTAAACAGTTCTTATAAGTAAAAAATGTACAAATTATACAGATTTATGTGTTAGTAGCTATGTACATTAGCAGTACAGTAATAAAAACTCCCTGACCCTGTATAACAGCTGCATTACAACTGTTATTTGTTGTGTAAGGAAACTATTACACTACAGATATTGTCTTACAAGTTTTAAAGATACGCGTTCTAAATTGGGTTTTGAACGGATTTACAAATGAATATTAAACAAAGAGAACTTTGATGGCCACATTTAAAGTTAAAGTAAAAAAAAAACATAAAAATTGAGTTTTGACGGTGATCGTTGGTGAACTGATTGTGCAAAATTAGATTTATGGTCAACTTGTATATGTTTTCTATCAAAAAATTGCCACAACAGCATAAAAATACGTGTGGCACTCGGGGACTGCCGCGGTAAAGCTATTGCATAGCATTTTTATCAATTTATGCAATTATAATTATTTATTTATTTTATTTATGCATTATTTTTTTCTTTGTTTTTTTCTTTGATATTAATTCAAGTAACACTTTTTGAGCGTGGTGACCAATAAGAAAACATTTTTTTTCTTTTATTGAATAAATGAGAAGTTAATATTGTTTAAAATATTTTTATTATCTTACAATAGATGTAGGTTATGAGATGCAACATCTCTTCGCAACGCCAGTGAATCGAGCCGATCGGAAAGCACTCGGTCGTCGACGATTCGAGCCGCTCTGCGCTGGATGCGGTCAAGTGGAAGGAGCTGGTACTGGGGAGCCCCAGCCCAGAGATGGGAACAGTATTTCATGTGCGGCCGAACCTGCGCCTTATAAAGTTGCAGGCGGTGTGCCGGCATGAAATACTGTCCCGCTCTGCTGAGCACGCCAAGCTTTTTAGAGGCCAACTTGGCCTTCCCTTCCAAGTGACCACGAAACTGCACGTCACTCGATATGTCGACGCCGAGGATTCCGATACTGGCTGAGGCAACAAGGGGAGTGCCTTGAAACTGAGGGGATACGACAAATGGGTTCTTTTTAGCGGTTAACGCGCAAACTTGTGTCTACTGGGGGTTAAACTGGACTAGATTTAGTCGTCCCCAATCCGAGACTCTGTTCAGCAAAGACTCGACTTCAGACACAAGTTTTTCCCGGCACTCGGAGACGTTTTCCCGAGAAATATTGGCTCGGCCGGTGTAAAGAGCATCACCAGTGCTGTCATCTGCATAGCAATGAATGTTACGGGTATGCAACATATCATTGATATGCAGAAGAAACAGCGTTGGCGATAGCACGCAGCCCTGTGGAACACCAGCATTAATAGGCTTGCAATCGGAGCTTGCACCGTCTACAACGACCTTAATGCTCCGATCTGCAAGAAAGCTGGTGATCCAATCGCACAATTTCTCTGAAAGCCCATAGGAAGGGAGCTTCGAAAGAAGCGCTTTGTGCCGAACCCGATCGAAGGCCTTCGCAATGTCCAAACTAACGGCCAATGCCTCCCCCTTGAACTCTACTGCCTCCGCCCATCTGTGAGTGAGGTAGACCAGAAGATCACCAGCTGACCGACCACGGCGAAAACCGTATTGGCGGTCACTAATCAGCTGGTGATCCTCAAGGTACCTCATGAGCTGGCAGTTTACAATGGACTCCATTGTTTTGGAGAACAAGGAGGTGATGGCGATTGGCCGGTAGTTGGACGGGTCTGAGCGGTCGCCTTTTTTAGGGATCGGGTGGACGAAAGCCGTCTCCCATGATTTTGGGACTACGCCTAGGGAGTAGGAGTACCGGAAAAGACGCGTTAAAACCGGTGCCAACTCCGGAGCACACGTCCTCAGCACAATTGGGGGGATTCCGTCAGGCCCACTCGACTTGTGGATGTCCAGGGAGAGGAGTGCTTTGCGAACCGAGCGCTGTGTGAACTGCACTTCCGGCATGGAGCACTCACACCGCGGGATGGTCGGCGACGTACTCCCCCCGTCATCGAGAGACAAGTTAGACGCAAAGAAAGAGCCTAGAAGATCGGCTTTCTCCTTTGCAGTATGGGCCAGTGAGTCATCCTCCCTGTGCAGAGATGGAAGAGATGGCTGACAGAAATTCCCCTGGACAGCCTTGGCGAGAGACCAGAATGCACGGGTTCCAGAAGGAAGGCGAACTAGTTTCTCGCCAATTCTGCCTATGTGCTCTGACTTTGCCTTGGCAATGACTCTTTTGAAGGACCTAGAGGCGGAATTATACTTCTTTTTTAGAGCGCTGGTGTTTACATCCCGGGACGCTGATGCATCAACCCAGGCTTGGTAGCACTCCTGCTTATAGCATGATGCTATTTTACAGGAGCGATCAAACCATGGCTGAGATTTGCCTCCAATGGGCACCACAGAGGAAGGAATAAAAAGTTCCATACCCTGAAGTACCACATCAGTAACAGAATCCGCAACAACGTTGGGATCATCCGGCGAGAAGCAAACCCGCCCCCAAGGGTAGGATGCAAAGAAAGACCGCATCCCATCCCAATCGGCTGACCTATAGTGCCAAACACGGCGGCAGGCTGCAGAATGGAACCGCGATTTCAGCGTGAGTGGCACAACACTCCGGACCAGACAATGGTCCGAGGAGCCTAAAGGGGCGTCGACGGAAATCTGATATCCGTCCGGGTGAGAGGTCAGCAGAAGGTCCAACGGGGAAGGTGCATGATCCTCCACATCTGGAATCCGCGTAGGCGAAGTAACCAGTTGTGTCAGACCATATGCCAAGGCAAAATCATGAACAGATCTCCCCGCATGATCGGTTAAACGTGAACCAAGCCATTCGGCGTGATGGGCGTTAAAGTCGCCGAGGATCACGATCTCTGCGGAGGGGATCTGCTGTAGCAACGAATCTGCAGCCATTTGGACGTGGTCGAAGAGTCGGTCTGTTTCGGCATTACCGCTATGGGACCTATAGAGGCACCCGTAGACGCGCGGATGGTCGTCGCTGTCTACGCGTAGCCAAAGGATGGACAGGTCCGAACCTTCAAGTTTGGCGAGGCGTCGAGAACAGATGTCCTCTCTGACGTAAACGCAAACTCCAGTCCGAGGCACAAAGGAGTGTTCCAGTTTGTACCCCGGGTAGGAGAGATACGAGACATCAGCCGGAGAGGACACCTGCGTCTCGATCAGAAAGAGCAGAGCCGGCCTCGCCGTCTCGAGATGGTAGTGGACGGCGTTTAGGTTAGAGTGATGTCCCCTGATATTGCAGAAATTCACGGACAGCGTGGCAGGGGTCGCCTTGGTCTTGTTGCTCCGTTTGCCCCGAGCAGTTGTAGTCTTGAGCGGAATTTCGCCCCCCGCAGAATACGCGGGGCAGCCTGAGCACCCACGCTCAGAAGTGGAGAAACATGGTCGTGGATGCTCAGCGAGGGATTCTCCAGGGGTGCTGGTACCCTCCTGGGGTAGTCTATCTTTATTTAATTCCGCTACCATGTTGATGGGGGGGGGGGGGGATTTGGGCCTCCGGCCACCTGCACTCACCAGACGAAACGCGGAAGCAGAGCTTCCACTTCACGCCGGTATTCTGTGAGGTCGTGGTACCACCCCGGTTCGAGCCGGCCCATCCGTGCGACAGCAAGACTGACTTCATTTCAGTATTATTACACAAAATGTCGTAAAGCGTTTCGTTTTCGAATTATAAAGTATCAAAAATGTACTAGTGGTGCCACATAACTTCTTTACTGTTTTGCATAATAGAGCCGCGGGATGGTTTGTATTTTACTAAAATTATTTATTTAGAAGATACTTACATTTTCAGAAGTTGTACAAACGTGAATAGTCGGATAAGCATGATCCAAAAGAACACGGCGTTTTCTTGTAGGATTAAAATCCTTTTCTTGAAAATGTGCTGAACATATTTTGCTATGTTTAGAGGGAAACCAATTTTTTTCCCTGTCGCCAAAATCCATTTTTCCTTAACTTCTGGGTATATCGGAAAACTAAAAAAATATAAGAATATTGATTGAATAAGAAAAAATATTTATTGTTAAATAAAAACTTACGCTTTTTATTTAACAGCAAAGTTTATTTCTAAAATAACCTGCTAGAATTTATTATACAAGGCATAGAATATCGATAGCGTCGATAAACTAAAATCTAAGCACATCCTTAATTGGCGTCTGGCGTCAGCGGTCATACTACGATGCGTTGAAGGGCAAAGTATCGTTCAATAAAATCGATTTTAAAATGTATTATTTTACTCACCAATGATAAGAAATTCCTTTAGAAGAACGATAACCCTTTCCTGAACAGTTTGAACAGTTCGAAACACAGCAATAGACCATTTTTAACCACTTGCACTATGACTAACACGTGATGACGGTTTGTTTCGAACTGAGTCACGAAATTCTAGTAGTTGGCTTTTAAGCCATATACACGGCGCGCGTTCCCAGCTCGTATAACATTTCTACTAGCAATATTAAGTGATATTCTATGCCTTGTATAATCAATTCTAGCAGCTTATTTTTAGAAATAAATTTTGCTGTTAAATAAAAAAGCGTAAGTTTTTATTTAACAATAAATATTTTTTCTTATTCAATCAATATTCTTATATTTTTTTAGTTTTCCGATAAACCTAGAAGTTAAGGAAAAATGGATTGTGGCGACAGGGAAAAAAATTGGTTTCCTTCTAAACATAGCAAAATATGTTCATCACATTTTCAAGAAAAGGATTTTAATCCCACAAGAAAACGCCGTGTTCTTTTGGATCAATCTTATCCGACTATTCATGTTTGGACAACTTTTGAAAATGTAAGTATCTTCTAAATAAATAAAGTATTTTAGTAAAATACAAACCATCCCGCGGCTCTATTATGCAAAACAGTAAAGAAGTTATGTGGCACCACTAGTACATTTTTGATACTTTATAATTCGAAAACGAAAAGCTTTACGACATTTTGTGTAATAATACTGAAATGAAGTCGGTCTTGCTGTCGCACGGATGGGCCGGCTCGAACCGGGGTGGTACCACGACCTCACAGAAAACTAGCATGAAGTAGCGGTTTACCTCTGCGTTTCACTTGGTGAGTGCAGGTGATCGGAGGCCCTTTTTACTGGAAATGAGGCATTCCATCTTAGGCCTCACGGGTGACAACGCATCTACATTTTGATTTGTAATAGAGGGTAGATGTAGATGTCTATGCCACAGCAACCACTTACCATCAGGTGGACTGTGTGCTCGTTTGTCACCCTTATCCTACAAAAAAAGTCAAAACAAACAAAATTATCGTATAAATTATTATATATAAATAATTATATAATATAAATAATTATATTAATTTTAATTATATATAATAATCTATTTATGATAGTTTCAGCTCGCAAATGATTGGTTTGTTTTTGTTACTGTAACTTGTTACTTCATTGTAACTGCTCACAAAATACTCGAAGAAGTCGATTGATGTTCTAAATATAACTAAAATCATTTCTATTTGCGACGCTAATGTGCGTGTCGTACCACTTTAAAACCCCTTTTTGAGAATGATGAATGGAAAAATGTTTGTTAATCATTATGTTTTGCAAAGGAACTATTAAGTTACCAAACATGTTATTTCAGGTCTCAGATATCCAAGTTAACGTAACACCATCAAAATCTCCGTCACCTTCTATGTCATCCAAATCTGCTAAGCGAGCGATACAGTTAGATCCGGACATAATGGAAACTCCCAAAAAACGAAAAATGCAACGTATAATAAATGTAAAGAAAAATGTTATAAAAACTCAACGATCGAAAATAAAAAGTTTACAAGGTATAAACCGGAGATATAGAAAAAAAAATTATAGAGTTACAAGAAATAATAAAGGAATTACAATCAAATAGATTAATTAATAGCGACCAAGCCTTTTCTTTAGAAAACACCAACGTTAACACAAAAGAGTTATTTAAAAGATGTGAGAAGAAATTAAAATCTAAAAAATTTACACGCGAAAAATACTCACCGAGCCGTCGGAGTTTTGCGATGACGCTACATTTTTATTCGCCAAAGACATATCTTTACGTGAGGCGCAAGTTTGAGACCTGCTTGCCTCATCCCAGAACCATTAAAAATGGTATCAATCTTTTGACGCAGAACCTGGTTTTACCACAGAGTCCCTTGATGCTATAAAATCTAAAGTTTAATCTACACAACATCCAATATTATGTAATTTGGTGTTGGATGAGATGGCGATTCCATCGAATGGGATGGGAAACGTATGTATCGTTATGTCAATTTCGGAAACAATTTAAACGATGGTGAGGATAATTTGTGTGAAGCTAAAGAGGCTTTAGTATTCCTTGTTACTGCAATTAATGGTATGGACTATAGAAATGTATACAGATATTCGCCTTCACCATTTGATGAAAACCTCAGCACAAAAAGTATCAAAAAGACAACTTTTAAATAAATATTCGCATTTTACAGGACAATAAATAAATAAATATTTCAATAATATAGGTTTATATGGGTCCTTAAATGGCGACAATATGCTAAACAGCCTAAATGGTATTTCGAGGATTTTATGGTCATAGTAGCTGTACTATGTACGTTATGAATTCTATCATACAGTCATTGGTTTTTAATCAGTTTTATAATAGAATATTTCTATTACATACCTACGTTGTAGGTATACAATTTTTTGCAACAAAACATATAATTATCTGTAGCGATAAGAATAAAAGATGAAAAACCTTGCCTTGGGAATAGTGTTGGATAACATTAGATTTAACATGATCTTTTGACTGCACCAAATATTTTTATTTTTTCAACATATTTATTACAAATTAAGTTTTTTCACGAGCACATAATAAAAACGCAACGCATGAAAAGTGGCGATATTCTATAACTTATACAGATTTAAATTGTACTGTGGCTGTTATTTATTTTTCAGTTTGGTGATATACCTCATAGACAGATGTAATAAAACTACTGTATTTATAAGAAGTATACAAATACGTCATAAAAATAAGTTTTAAAAAAACCGGCCAAGAGCGTGTCGGGCCACGCTCAGTGTAGGGTTCCGTAGTTTCCCGTCCGTCACAATAAGTGTTCCCACTTATGAGTTTAAAGGTGGGGATCCATTATGTTCGCGCTCCAGCAGCGATCCGCGCTCCTGCAACAGCTCGCGGTAGTGGGTACGTGCGCGAACATGGAGCGTGCAACATTGCACGCTCCGCGGCAGGCGCTCCGACTTTCCATCCAAGTTCAAAATGATTTTCCTAGAAAGTCCTTATAAAGTTCTACTTTTCAGATTTTTTTCACATTGTTTTTTACTTTTGGAGCGATTATTTCCGAAATTATTGACATTATCAAAAAATGATCTTAGTAAACCCTTATTCATTTTTAAATACCTTTCCAACAATATATCACACGTTAGGGTTGAAATTAAAAAAAAATCAGTTCCCACTTTACATATAGGGGGGCTACCCTAATAAAACATTTTTTTCCAATTTTTGTTTTACCACTTTGTCGGCGTGATTAATACACATATTGGTACCAAATTTCAGCTTTCTAGTGCTAACGGTCACAGAGATTAAGCGAGGACGGACAGACGGACAGACAGACATGGCGAAACTATAAGGGTTCCTAGTTGACTACGGAACCCTAAAAAGCGGTCAAGAGCGTGTCGGGCCACGCTCAGTGTAGGGTTCCGTAGTTCCTCGTCCGTCACAGTAAGTGTTCCCACTTATGAGTTTGTACAAAAACAGTTGTTTCCATCCAAGTTCAAAATAATTTTCCTAGAAAGTCCTTATAAAGTTCTACTTTCCAGATTTTTTTCATATTTTCTAAACTTATGGTTCAAAAGTTAGAGGGGGGGGGGGGGGCACACATTGTTTTTCACTTTTGGAGCGATTATTTCCGAAATTATTGACATTATCAAAAAATGATTTTAGTAAACCCCTATTCATTTTTAAATACCTTTCCAACGATATATCACACGTTAGGGTTGAAATTAAAAAAAAATCACTTACCGTAATAAAACATTTTTTTTTCAATTTTTATTTTACCACTTTGTCGGTGTGATTGATACACATATTGGTACCAAATTTCAGCTTTCTAGTGCTAACGGTCACAGACATTAAGCGAGGACGGACAGACGGACAGACAGACATGGCGAAACTATAAGGGTTCCTAGTTGACTACGGAACCCTAAAAAGGCAGTTTGCATACACCATTGTTTATAAGTAAGACTTGAGTGATACTATAATAACACTTAGAGCTGTAGTAAGCAAGTGACAGCATGCAAACAACAACTTCTATACAGATTTAATGTTAAAATCAGATTCAAGTGTCACAAAATACTTAAATTTGTAAACTAGAGTTTTTATATTCTGATTAAGAACCTTAAGCTTACTTAAAGTCCATAATACAGACTCTATACAGTTTGAGCTGTATAATAACTCATAAACGCTTCTTATAAGGGTACAATCTCTTATTTACACTCTTAAACGCTTATAAAAAAGCTTCTGGAAAAATAGTTTATAAAGAGTCCCACTTTCTCCATGAATTCGGCCAGCTGCTGGCCCCTTGGTTTCCGTTGACCTATTCTAAAATTTCCTACCTTCAGCTCACTATTCTCTCTTGTGCCTAGTTTTGCGTTGAAGTCTCCCATTAACACCGTATAGTGATTTTCTGAAGGAATGCATGGCTTTAAAGATATTCTCATACATTTCCTCCACCTCCTCATCAGGATGTACTGTCGTTGGTCTGTAAGCCTGTGTGACATTTAGTGAATACCGTTTGGTGATTCTGAGTATAAGGTAAGTGACCCTCGTCGACACACTCCCAATCTTTACAACGTTGTTAACGAGAGACTTGTTGACGATAAATCCGACACCTCCTTGGGACAGATGGTCGCCTTCCCTGTGAAAGAACAAGTTGCCAGATTCGTGGATTACCGTGTCTTCCCCCTCTTTTCGGACCTCAGATAATCCTATAATATCCCAGCGCAACTTGCCTGTCACTTCTTTCAGCTCCAGGATCTTCTCGTCAGTCCTCAGGGTACGTGCGTTATATGTTGCCAGGTCATGTCGTCTTAGGTGGCAACTGAACCTCCACCGGAGATTCTTAGCAACCCCTGCTCCGCCGTTAACATGGTCGCCACCGCATGCAGGAATAACTAGGCCGCCGAGAACTGAGGGCCGTCTCTTCGTAACTTTAATCATGGGGGGATTTTAGCCATGGTTACAGGCTTGCCAAGCGGGTTGGCAACCGCAGTTTTTTATTGTATTACTGTTGTTACCAGGAAGATGCTGCTGCCCGCCTCATGCCTGTTTCCCTCTGTCACCTCTTACGACACCCACAGGAAGATATATTCTTAACCGTCACTACACGGCATTAGAACGGCACGGCGTGGATAATAGATTAGGAAAATTAACTATTAAAAAAATTAAAGCGGTCTTCAAAGAAATGTTATAATAAATTAGGTCAGACAAGAAACATCTTTCGTATTCTTACTAGATTTACTATAAATATTGTATGTCGTAAGGTTTAAATAATTCATAAGAGGGGTTGTTGTCCAATTTCTTCGTTATCAAGAAAGATGTCAGGGTCGCGCTTGTACTTCGGGGGCGTGAAGTAGCTGCTGGCTTGTGTTACGCTGGCGCACACCATACCGTCGCCAGCTGGTGGTGAAGTACGGAAATAAACGTTTCCACTTGACCGAAGGGGTCTTGACTAGACACTACGTGCTTTGATCTGAAATGATGTTTAAATGCCGTTCGATTACAATAGAATTTAAGTCGGTTTAGGTGAAGACACATAAAGCTGACTAGTAGGCAATGTAGCAATTTTCAACCGACTTCAAAAAAAGGAAAAGTTCTCAATTCGACTGTATTTATTTTTTATACATGTTACCTTAGAACTTTTTCCAAGGTGAACCGATTTTGATGATTCATTTCCTTTATTTGAAAACTAGTGCTTTTCGTGTGGTCTCATATAAATTTGATCAAGATCTGACTTTTTTGAGTTATCCTTAATAATGCGTATTTAATTGACTTCAACTCATTGATAATGTTCTCATTTTATTTATAATTTAATCGGTTGCACAAAATTTTTAATTTTACCACTTGTTGATAGAAGTAAAAGCGACAAACGAGCATATAGTCCACTTAAAGGAAAATGGTTGCTGTGACCCCTACCTCCATGTATCTTCAATTAAGAATCTGCAGAGGTGTTGTCACTTTTGAGGACAATTGTCATTCCTCATTACCATTTAATAGGTTTTCCGGTTTTCGTCACCCATCACACAGCAGCAATCTGTTGCTATTTCATGCTCGTATTCTGTTCGAGCGTGATCCGTCACGAGCCGAGCCCACTCAATTATCCGCATCTTTATTCTTAATCAATGTGTCTTTGTACAACAGCATCCAATTACCATACAGTGAACTAATGGCTCAAATAATAACAATTTAGTTAAGTTTACATTATATAATAGACTAGCGACCCACACGGCTTCACTTGGATATGGTCTATTAATGCGACGTTATTTAGACTTAATATAATCAAAGACAATTTTACCAATGTAGCGTAATGTACAGTGTACAATGTGTATACAGACAACCAGACAAACATTTTAAAAATATTTAATGTCCTTATTTCTAAATTTGAAGGTATTTGTATGTCATTAAATTACGTATTGAAACTCCGAGCATAACCCTCTCTATAGCTTGCTCAGCGACATTGAGCTTCCTCATACCGCAGGCAGTAGAATCAGAGTAACCGACATCACCCAACAGATTAGTAATTAGGCAATGGGCTGGCCATATAGCTCGAAAAACTGACAACCCATGGGGAAGAAAGTTTCTCTGGTGTCAGCCTCGTACCTGTTGGTGAAGTGTAGGGCGGCCCCTACTAAATTGTGCGATGTACTCGTTAAACATGGGCTGCAACGTATTAGTAGCATTACGTACGGTTACTTATGGTTACTCACGTCGGCCATTGCGTAGTGCCACCGCACTACAAAGGTCAGCAAAGAGAAGACCACAACGATTGCGTGGAGAAAGTTCATGATCGCTGATGTTTGTATGAGTTTTGTTCACAGAACTCTATTACATACTCTCTACCGAGAGATCTTGTTTATTTTATGGCATTATTTGATTTTTATAATTTTTGAGCAATGTGACTTTAACTGATTGATTTTGACGTGTGAAGATTTTTTTTAAATTTATATTTTGCATTTTAATGTCAAAATGTAAAACGTATTTAATTAAAACTAGTATGTATATTATTACTGGACGTTACGATTTTTGTTTAACCTAAATATATGTACACGTATATATAATAAACAAACAATACTATTTAGGCGAATTTCTTCTTTCGTCCCTGTATCGGCAACACATTACACCAGAAGTTCAGAAATCAGGAGCGAGGAATGTTTTTATTCGTGTTGTTTTATAAAATTATCTTTTTTACTTTGTTTATCTTACAAGAGATCACACATGGGAATGCAATTGTAGAAAAAAGGCTCTACTCGTCAGAAGTTCTGGGTGAGGGAGATAAATTGTATTATTAAGGCGCTACCCTGACCAAAACCTGGCAAAAGTGCGTTTTTCAGAGACTATTATCTCATTAGTTATGAGAAATAAGCTACATCTAAAAGCACATTATTAATGTTCGATATCCTATCATCACATTCCACGTTCTAATTTGTTTTTATGTGTTATGAATACATTTAAAATCTACTTTTAAAAAATGACTAAAATTATTGATTACATGTATCTGTTGGTAAAGGAAATGCTCTAATCATTTGAGAATTACACTCATTAGTGTAATTAGTGTAGTGTAGAAAGGAACCAGGACCGGAGATATCGCAAAAGGCCTATGTGAAAATATTAATCTATTATAACTGTATTTCCATGTGCGCATTCGGTGTAAGAATAAACGAGTACACTGCCTCTCCCTCTCTCGCCCTAATTCATTTCAGGAGCATTGACCCCGACCCTATTGCCTACCTACCCCTGACCCTAACTATTACTTTAACTTTAGTACAGTAAAATTAAGCATTTATTGCGAATATTGTTTTAGCTGACTTCAAAAAATAAAGTGATTGTCAATTAGCATGTATTTATTTATTTGTTTTGATACTTTAATTAAAACCTGTAAACCAATAACATTAACTAAAGGCAACATAAAACTTCAGGCAAAATTACCGTCCATTCATTCACAAACAGGTCCCACTCAGGCTTTGCGTCCAGGAGAGCAGTGCGGCGAGGACACGAGGAACAGACAATGCGTGCCCATGGTACTACAATAAATTCATGCATGCAATTACGACAGTAGTTATTTGGTACAAAAAATCGACACAGTACAGTACAGACTTAGGTCTAGAGCGTTTATCTTCCACGCCATGATAGCGTGTTGATACGCTCGTATGTTTGTATGTGTATATTTTTGTACGCAATATCTTCGACTACTGTGAACGGATTGTAATGTTACTCTTTTTTATTAAATAGTTTATACTATTCCAAAGGATGACTCTATAAAATTTTGAAGAAAATTTTACCCCTAATATGATAAAATATGAAGTTTTCTATGTTAATATTTAGATGACATTTCAGTTGTCACCTTAATGCTTGTGATATTCCTTAAAGTTAAAAAAAATACGGTCTATATACGTCCCACTTCTGGGCACAGGCCGCCTCTCATTTCTGATAGGGTATTAGGGCGAGGTAGTGTCCGCCATGCTGCCCCAATGGGTTTTGGCGAATTTCCCATGTCTTCGAAATATTTTTTCCTTATTTCTCAGACACGCAAGTTTCCTCACGATATTTTCCTTCACCACCGAACACGTGGTAAATCAACACTTAAAATTGCAATTAACAATTTCATTGGTGCCGGCGGGGACCGAACCCGGGTTGATCGCATTGGGTTGAAATTTATAGCGAACGCTAACCATCTGAACTAGCTATCATGGCTCCTCGTGATATTCCTTAGTCAACTTAAAAGGGCGAAAAAATAAAACACATAATAAAAAAGCAAAAGCCAAATTTAAAGAACTAAAAAGAATAAATTAATCTTCACGGATTTAAAAGTGCATTTTTTATAGTATGAGGATAACAAAAGAGCACACAGTCGCCTAATAGTAAGTGCCTTTAACTGTGGCCCACAGACATCTACATTAATCGTCAATTAAGAATCAAAATTAAAAAAAAAATAAGATGCAACCGCTGAGGTATACTATTTAAGAATGTGTTTAGTTACTAGTAATGATATTTAATTATAATAGTAATAGAACGGGAAGGAGGACAATGGTGATTTTAGATAGAATACCTCTGATTCTGAAGTTAATGAAAAACTACAGTAGGGCCGCGAAAATCCTCAGACTCAGGCTAATCCGAAGGTCACTGTAATCCGAACTGCCGAATGCGAGGGGCATTTCCTTTGTTCTGCCGTGACAGCTGACAAGTGGCGAATTACGAGTCTTTTGTTGACAATTCTTCTGCTCCAAATGTCAAAAAAAATTTTGTTTGGTCCGGGCTGACAAAAATGACCAGTCATTATACGCAAAGATGATGCTACGTAATTTGAGGGACAAAGCCTTATCTTGGTCAATAAATAGAACCCGCCAGACTAAAATAGATGACTTTATTTATACTTAAAAATAACATATTTTTCTATTTTAAGTTTGTACATATACTTTATAAGTTCATTAAATATATTTTTTCAATGGATGTTTATGGTTTTGTTTTCTAAAAACTATAATCCGTATGCTCTGTGAGTCCAAACAGGGCTTTTTTTTGGTAGATCGGATCGACACTCTCTGTATTGTGTTTTTAACAGACTTTATGGACTGCGGCGGTAAAATTTTTCATTGTATTTTTTTAAATAAAAATACGTGTTGCAAAACCTAATAAACTAAATTATTTATATTATTTATAGTGTTTCCTCTTGATATTAATTGATTTTCTTCGCGTGTTAGTGCGGTACCTTGACAAATTGACAGTAAAGCCATGTGCAATATATTCTGCCGTATCATGCCGTGAGTGTCATAGGAGGCGACAGAGGGAAAGGCAACAGAAGATTTTATACGTGGTAGAGTCATGCTGCAGTTATATTAGTAGTATAGTTGCAGCACGAATGGGTCGGCTCGACCGGGGAAGGACCACGCTCTCACAGAATACCGGCGTCAAATAGCAGCTTAATGCTGCTGTGTTTCGTATGGTGAGTGTAGAGAACTGGAGACCCTTTTTACTGGAAACGAGGCATTCCATCTCAGTCCTACTACTTTTATGAAAAGCAAGTATATATGGTAAAAGTAACTATATTAAAGTTGGTAATGCTAAGATCACTTAGCGGTCAGCCAAAGTCGAAACACGTGTCGTATTATCGTCGGTGGTGTGTCTGTCCTAGTGTAGTAGTGTTGGGAGTAGTGGTCCTGGGATTGATGGTGATGGGATTAGTGGTGACGGGATTAGTGGTGACAGAGTTAATGCACGCTATTAAGGGAGTGTGGGATGTGCTGTTCAAACTAGGTAAGACACATCATTTTATTTTATTGAGCGGATATGTGCGAGGTAATTCTTACCAACTTTAATATAATGGATTTCCGCAAAGTAAGGCCTGATTCTATTAATTAATTAGTAACTAGAATTTTTAAATGAGCTATGTTGCAGTTATGTTTGGTTGTAGCATGAATGCGTTGGTTCGACCTGGGCAGGCCCACACTCTCACAGGATACCAGAATCAAATAGCAGCTAAATACTGCTGGATTTCGTATGGTGAGTGTGGAGAACCGGAGACCCTTTTTACAAGAAACGAGGTATTCCATCTTAGGTAAAAACGTATCTGCATTTCGATTCTTAATCGAGGTTAAACGTAGATTTCTGTGGGTCACAATGTACACTTACTGTATGCTTGACTGTGTGCTCGTTTGTCACCCTTATTCTTATATTCACGTGAAAACCGCACATTAATATGAAACTAATTTTACGGTTTTTATCGCGTTTACTTTTTACTTTTTAATTTCTGACATTTCGGCTGCTTTACAGCACCCAAAATTTCATTGGTACCCCGGCTAACTTTAACATCGGGATTGACATCGGGCTAAATATGACATGTGTAAGAGAGACTTCTAAAATATAACGCCCTCCAGGTCGCCCTCCAGGCCGCCCGCCAGGCCGCCCGCCAGGCCGCCCACCAGGCTAAACGGAGACAAGCCATCGGCACGGCGATTATAGTGCAGTTGCACTCTATCTCTCTCCATTTTCACTCTTATAATCCAATGGGACGGTAACACGACATGACCGGAGAGAGGCAAATCGACGCGATGCAGGACACACGGCTTTACGTACTTTCCGATGCGCGGGGGTGAGACACCACCAACTTCCTGGCTCTGGGTAGCTACTGAGAATTCATGACCAGCAGTCACATTTACAACCACTGAACCAAAGAGGCAGTCGTTGGTCGCGTGGTTGTAGAAGTGACAAGACTGTAATGTACGAAAGGTGTGAAATGAAAGAGGGACGTGTTGCTTGTTCTAGATCATTTCCTATATAAGATATTTTTTTGTATTCTTTGTAAATGGATGGAATACCTTTATATTAATGCTTTCGTTATTTTCAATCTATTTTTCCTTAAATTATTTTTCTACATTTTTCAGTTTTTTATTTCAGTCAGCTCCTGTAAAATAATTATAGTTTTTTCGAATTCAGTGAATTTTCGTCATATCCGGGATTGTGCCACTTCTTAGTTATTTAATTTTCTTTTTCATCATAATCAGTATCGTTATGTTTAATCCATTAAATAATCAATTAAATTAATTCCCATTATGTTTTTCTCTATTTTATTAACTTTGCAGACCGCGGCGGTGCGCGTGCACTGTCGCTGCGCACCGCCAAGCAGAGTCGCCATGATATGTGTTAACCGACCGTATGATAGGTGTTAACTTAAAAGGGACATATTACTTGTTCTAGATCTTTAATTATGTCGCCTAATTTATTCTACCTTAACACTTATATATAGTCATAAAGGCTACACTACAGTACTCTCCCGCATAAGACAAACAAAAAGATATAATAACGCGATAAATTCTATAAAATTAGTTTCATCTAATGGGTTAGGATATAATAAATTGATTTGCAGCCAACGACAGGACGATCATGTCGTTGGTGCGTGAGTCACGGATCATAGGGCTGGTTCGTACATGCATTGATTTGCAATTGGCGCTTTGTTGGTACGTAGGCGCCGGTCACAAGCCCGGCGAGTGCGCTACACCATTGTCCACTCGTTACAATGCTAAACTGTCCATACATATTCCCGTCGCAGACCGTCGCCATTCGCAAATATAACGAAGCTACGAAGTTACGTAGTTAAATGCGGTGATTTTTTTAAACTAATTCTTAGTTGGTTACAAGTTATATTTATTAAATCTTTTATCACAGCCCGTTAAAAGTGCACTGCCTCACCTAAACAAATCTCCCGTAAGCACCTTTTAAAGAGATCAAAGTTGATATGGACCATATCTTCGAAGTTTAGTCACGTGTGACACAGCAAATTTATTATTAGCGACCCACCCCGGCTGTGCTTGGATAAGATTTAATAATGTGGCTTCAATGGTTGAATACTCAAAGAGCTTCAAAGACCACATTTTATCCATTTTTCATTTTTCAAAAAGCTTTTTCAGATAAAATATAGCCTAGATCCCTCCGGGCATTGCTCGCTATCTATTCCTAAAGTTTCATCACAATCGATTCAGCTCCCGCGGAATGACTGTTAGCCCGGACAGACAGACAGACAGATTTAAAAAAAAGATAGTTTATATATTAATACGTAACGTAATTAAGTGCATGCAAATAACCCTCTGAGCTTAATTGAAGCCAGTCATTTCAAAATTAGAAACAAACACTTCAACTTTATTTATATAAGTATAAGGTACGTGAGGGTAAGTAATATGGTCACCTTTGCCGCCCAATAAAACCGAAATTAACAGAAGGACAGAGACAAAAACACAAATTCGTATTTACTATAACTAATATATTTAAAAAAAATTAAAAAAAACTTACTACACTACACCATACTAAAATCGACTAAAATATATATTATTGTTTCGCGATGACGACTATAACAAAAAAAGACAGGGGGCAAGGATAATGATTGCGTCACCGTGGTGGTGAGGTTTTACGCTCAGAAAGCCGGTTGCGGTAGCAGGTTGCAGAGTCAATTTCACAGAGTACTTTTTAATATACATAAAGTCACTTTGGCTCGAACGGCTAGGAATTAGATATCACCTTAAATCATTAATTGCTGATTAATATTGTAAAAGTGTTATAAATGATTTATGTTACAAGTTTTGTTTTGAGCGCCTTTTTATTAAATATTTTACCTCTAATCTGTCTAATGTGTGTTGTATTATAATGTCAACTGCCAAAAGGTCGACGATGAAGCAGCGCCCTTTTGACCCTTTAATATGTGATTGATTGATGAGGAGCTATCGTATCACAGAGTCATCTATGAAAACAAGGCTGTAGTTTTTGAGGTATAAGGAAATTACCATATTAACCTCACGTACTCGTACTATAATTTTCAACATTATTATTACATTATCTTACTAAGTTATATACGTTTTAAACGTGCTAGAGCCATGCTGCAGTTATATTAGTAATATAGTTGTAGCACGGATGGGTCGGCTCGACCAGGGAAGGACCACACTCTGACTGAATACTAGCGTGAAATAGTTGCTTAATGCTGCTGTGTATCGTATGGTGAGGATAGAGAACCGGAGGCCCTTTTTACTGGAGACGAGGAATTCCATCTTATTCTTCACGAGTGATGACGGTTCATCATCATTTTGATTTGTAATCGAGTATGGATGTAGATGTCTATGGGCCGCAGCAACCACTTACCATCAGGTGAACTGTGTGCTCGTTTGTCACCCTATCCTATAAAAAAAAGTCCAGAGTTGACTGGTAGAGAATTTTTTTTTATAGAAGAAGGGCAAACGAGCATGCGGCTCACCTGATGTTAAGTGACTACCGCCGCCCATGATCAACCGCAACACCAGGAGAATTGCGGGTGCGTTGCCGGCCCTTTAGAAAGGAGTAAGCTCTTTTCTTGAAGGTCCCCAGGTCGTATCGGTCCGGAAAAATCGCCGGTGGTAAACTATTCCACAGAGAGGTTGTACGTGGACGAAAACTCCTTGTGATGTTTGTCGCATGTGGATTTAATGATTTCCTTTTATTATGTCCATGATATTTGCGATATTCTGGGTTGGCATCCGTTTATTTATTTATTTATTTGATATACACAACAGTTCAAGAATACTGAAAGTTCATTCATCCCTCCCGTTGGTAAACCTTTTTTAGGTTAATACAATAAAATGTAAATAAAAAAATTAAATTATAGAAATAAACAACTGACTTGCTACAAAACAAAAAAAATAAAAGACTCGAATGTCGTGGCGGCGCAGCGGCAATAGTTGCCACTCTCAAATTTAAAAAATATATATTTTATAATCTATGTTTGCCACATCCAATGTAGAGCGATCCTGCACCATCAGTTTCCTGGCATATTGTTCTTTCTATACAATTGGAACGCGGAAATTTTGCGTGCGGTTTTTCATTGATATGTTGTCGCGTGGCTCGTCGCTTTTGGTAGGTGATTAGTTATTTTTATATTGACGCCGCCACTCGACCGTTTACATAATCATTCTGGCTTTTGAAATATTCACCAGCAATTTGTAAAATATTGTTTTGTAAATACATACGTCAGTATGGCGCGGACATTTTATTTTGAATTAAACGTTTATACGTGGTAGAGCCATGCTGCAGTTATATTAGTAGCACAGTTGTAGCACGAATGGGTCGGCTCGACCGGGGAAGGACCACGCTCTCACAGAATACCAGCGTGAAATAGTAGCTTAATGCTGCTGTATTTCGTATCGTGAGTGTAGAGAACCGGATACTCTTTTTACTGCAAACGAGGCATTCCATCTTAGTCCTCACGGGTGACAACGCATCTGCCTTTTGATTTGTAATCGAGGATAGATGTAGATGTCTATGGGCCGCAGTAACCACTTACCATCAGGTGGATTGTGTGCTCGTTTGTCACCCGATCCTATAAAAAAAACCAAACGTACATAATATAAAATGTACTTTACCGTAACTAGAACACCTGAGAAGTGTTTTATACTTTTTCCTTTTGCTAAAACTGATTTTTATTGTTTTAGTTAAGTATATGTACGGAGCAAGCGCAAAGATCATAGGAAAAACATTAACTTATTTAAAATTCCAATTTTAAGCCTTAATACTTATAATTAAATCTTAATATTTATAACTAATAATTACGATTTTTTTTATTTTTAATAAACACATATCGGTAAACTGATAAGTAGGGCTTTTTAATAATAAACGCTTTTATATCTATTTATTAATTTACTAGGCGGGCATAATCTTTTAAAATTGAAAGTAAGAAAAAACTCATTTCGACTAAGAACGGAACTTGCAAACGAGATATATCTCAATTAAAATTGACTGTGGCTGGGTAAATATAACAGGAGGTAATTAAAAAAATACGTAAAAAGGAAAACTAAACTAAAAAGACTCGCTAGAGAGGGTTTATTTCGATAGTGAATAAGGCTTTATATAATTGTAAATATTATTAACTTTTCTCTCATTAATTTATGTCAGTTTGGAGGCTAACAATAATGTCCTCTAGACCGAACTCGGTCACAGCAGACGGACTCAACGGGGACTATAGCCATCTGCGTGGGATAGGATTATAATGCTCGAATGTGTGCGCAAACACAGGTGCACTATGTACTATATACTCTATTCCTTCACTGTCATAGTCCGGTGGGACGGCATCCCGACACAACCAGACCAGATCAGACGAAGGACCTACGGCACTTTACGTGGTTTCCGAGGCATGAGGGTGAAACACCATCAACTTTCTGATTACGGGCTACTGCTGAGAATTTATGAAATTTACGGAAAGAAATAACTTTCTTTGGCCAGACTCGGGATTAGAAACTTGGAGACTATTATATTTTTTTTAAACTTGTTGTAAGCCAGTTCTTGACCACAATTCCACCTGGTGATAATAAATGAAAACCTATTCAGATGGAAACCCTCGGCAGAGAAGACCAGACGGCTGAGGATAAGGTAGAAAGGTAAAGAATCCAGCGGGCGATGTGAGTGGTATCGAGATCGGAGGTCGGGGTCCCAGTCTACAGAATGCAGAAACGACTACAGGAATAATTTAGGTCTGCAGACTATCTTACATATTGGTCACCCCGTGAGGTACGTCCAGATATTTTGTTTCGAGATTAAGATTTATTTATTAAGATTCACACATTATTATATATACTCTTTGTGCCTACATATCAGACATGAACACAACAGTGGGTGCAGTGCTGCTCAGTGCTAGATATAGATATCAAATCCCAGGCGTCGTTATCGTTAATATTAAACGTCAATAAGAACAATACTTAATTTTACAATCCTTTAACACGAATGTGTCGCTCTTATAATGATATTATAGTTCTGACGGAGTCAGGTAAGGACATTGATGTCTTTGACAATAATGTAAATAAGCTTCGTACTCAACTGTTCCACTACTTCAAGTCAACTCCACATTAATTATTTATCGTCTTAATAAAAATTTCACTAAATTGTCGTAAAATTTGTTAAATTTACAAATTGTTTTTTTTTAAATAAAATATATACATAAATATGTTTACGGATAACGCATGTTGCAACTGTATGCACGCGTTTTTGGTTTGTATTCCATGTAAAACTTTTTATATAGTAGATATTTATGTTACGTAAAAGTATAAACTGTTGTGTATATCAAATAAATAAAGAAATAAATAAACGGGTGCCAACCCAGAATATCGCAAATATCATGGACAGAATAAAAGGAAACCATTAAATCCACATGCGACAAACATCGCAATTATTAAATTTTTCCACATAGCACAACAAAGCTTCGAGATAATCGCGGACAAACAAATAGTAATACGGAATATAGTGACACCATCGCGTTCCAAATACGGGACGCCACTCCATAACCGGAAAGGAAGCGGGCAATGGACTGCGCACCCGAAATGGCGACAAATTCGCTATTGTTTTTCGTGTTGGAGACTTTGCAGCGCTGGAGCCTGCCAATTGGCGCAATAAACAAATGGTACTTATCATATATTTTGATCGCGATACATCGAAACAGAATAGAATAAGCATTTAGTAGCTTTATAAGCTATTGCAGCTTAGTACCTTCATAGCTTAGTGGCGCAGTGGCTTAGTGACAATTGCTTTGAATTGCGGCGCTGAGGGCAGTGAATTCGAATTCCATGCCGAAAAATTATTTGTATGAAACAAATAATTGAATACAAATAATTGTTCCTGGTCTGGATGTTAGCACTTGTGAAATTTGTGTATGTAAATTACCTCCACGACAGAGGAGAAAATCCTAGTGTCTGTGTGTGTAGTAGTGTAAAATTATTTTTAATTAACTTTTTTTATCGCCTCATCCAACACAATGTACGTAATGCACGGCGACGTAGGAATACACATACAAACACAAGTAACGTGGTAGATCCACTCTTTAATAAATAATTTATTACTTTGCAACCTTCCGCTAACTAATTACAATGATGTGTCTTACCTGGATTGAAGAGCACCTGCCGCCCTCCCTCAATTGCATGCGCTAACTCCGTCACCACTAGTCCCAGCACCACTCTCACAGAATACTAGCGCAAAAAGCAGATTAATGGTAAATTTCGTATGGTCGATATAGAGAACTAGAAAACCTTTTGACGGAAAATACAAGACGTTCTATTCTGATCTGTACGAGTGATAATGTATCTACATTCTGATTGTTAATCAAGGTTAAATATGGGTGACTGTGGGTGGGCCAAAACGTCCACTTTACATCAGGTCGTCTACGTGCTCATCCTTATTCTATAAAAAAAATCGAGTATTTTTAACCTAAAATTATTTTATTTAATTTCTTTGGCTATTTGTATGAGTAAGAACAGAAAAATATAAACCAAGGTTTGTCTAGGTTTCTTTAGAAACACCCACACTGTTTGGGTAAGTTCAAAAAATTTACTTTAAGTAATAATACAAAATGACTATTGTCTCGCCGCCCGTGCATTTCATATATCCCCATATTTTATAATTATGATTAGTAATGATTTCTTACATTTACGCGAACACTATACATTGATCCAAACTACTTTTTAGGATTTTATCGCGTTTATTTATGTTATTTTTAATACCCGACCTTTCGGGTGCTTTCCAGCACCCATGGTCACGGGGGACTGAGGTGACTGACGTCCCAATGTCAAAGTTAACCACGGAGTATCTTCAGCTTTTTAATTGTTGTCTTTGGTCCGATCTACGCAGAATGAACTAACTGCGTTTTGAAGTCTGGCAGTGGTATGCTTGGGTTTAGTTTTAATTTTATTAATTATAGGGTCCCAAGCAGGTGGTAGTACCCAGCCTCCTTCTCTATTGAAATTAGGATGTTTATTAATTTCAATAGCCTCACGTATCATCCTTGGTGGGAATCGATATTCTTTCGCGAGGATTTGTGGTCTATCAAATCTGATGTAATGATTAGGGCCGTCTAGGATATGATCGCAAACTGCAGACGTCAACGTCAACGTTCCGGGAAGTCTGTAGTTTGCGATCATATCCTAGACGGCCCTAACCATTACATCTGATTTTTTGCCTTAAGTTTTATTAAACTCAAGTTTGAAATCCGCTAACACCAATAAAATTTGACATATTTGATTGATGATAGGTACACTGCGGTGATCTTTTCCTTGCTCCGAAATATGTGATTTGAATGGAGGAGGCTGTAACTGTCATAACATAATGTGTTAACTTGAACATAAATATGTATCATAGACTTGTATTTAAATTAATGGCCTACTATTAAATAATTACATTGCCTCAGGTTATCGGCCGATTGATACCAACTTGTTCAACCCGCAGAAGCCGGTCAAGTGTTGTCGAAGCAGACTCAGTTTTTCAACAAGTATCTAGTATATCAACGCGGAATTCGAAGGAAAGCCATAGAAATGTACTCGGAAAATAAATCTTAGTTAACCACTTGTGTAAACAAGAAGGCACTGTGAAGTGAGTGTTTCATAAACAGATTCCAAAAAGAAAGAAAGAACTTGCAGAACATCAATATTACAAACAAAAAATGACTTAACTAAATATAAAAAAGCGGCCAAGAGCGTGTCGGGCCACGCTCAGTATAGGGTTCCGTAGTAGTTTCCCGTCCGTCACAATAAGTGTTCCCACTCTAAGGTGTTAGGAGTTTACAAGGTGAGTATCCATTATGTTCGCGCTCCAGCAGCGCTCCGCGCTCCTGCAACTGCTCCCGGTAGTGGGTACTGTTGTTTCCATCCAAGTTCAAAATGATTTTCCTAGAAAGTCCTTATAAAGTTCTACTTTTCAGATTTTTTTCATATTTTCTAAACTTATGGTTCAAAAGTTAGAGGGGGGGGGACACATTGTTTTTTAATTTTGGAGCGATTATTTCCGAAATTATTGACATTATCAAAAAATGATTGTAGTAAACCCCTATTCATTTTTAAATACCTTTCCAGCAATATATCACACGTTAGGGTTTAAAATAAAAAAAAAATCACTTCCCACTTTACATATAGGGGGCTACCCTAATAAAGCATTTTTTTCCATTTTTTATTATACCACTTTGTCGGCGTGATTGATACACATATTGGTACCAAATTTCAGCTTTCCAGTGCTAACGGTCACAGAGATTAAGCGAGGACGGACAGACGGACAGACAGACATGGCGAAACTATAAGGGTTCCTAGTTGACTACGGAACCCTAAAAAATGGCCACCGACTCAGCGTAATGCTCCAGTAATGGAGTAAATAGTGCCCAATATGTGATGTATTTCGATCGGTTTAACATGTTTTTTTATAACGATTTCTTATATTTACGCGAACACTACACATTTAAATAATACTAGTTTTTACGGATTTTATCGCGTATATTTAACTATAAATACTCGACGTTTCGAGCGCTTTACAGCACCCATGGTCACGGGGGAACTGAGATGTTCATAGTTAACTATGACATCTAGACGTTGTTGCTGACATTGTAAAGCGCTCGAAACGTCGGGTATTTATAGTTAAATATACGCGATAAAATCCGTAAAAACTAGTATTATTTAAAAAAAAATTTTCTGCTAACAGTCTGTAATTACACTGGCTCTCTACCCTACCATCTCTTCCCTGAAAGACAGCAGTACGTGCTTAGTAATAGAAATAGGGAAACTAATATTACTTATCTCGAAGCAATTCAGACCATTTTCGACCCACTATAACTTCGTTGTGGATAGAACTAGAAACCTGCATTTTCAGAGGTAGAGACACGCTGCAGTTATATTATGGTTGTAAGTAACACGAATGGGTCGGCTCGAACGGGGATCAAGCATGCTCTCGCAGAATACCAGTGTAAAACAGCAGTTTATGATGTTGTGTTTTGTATGGTGAGTGTAGAGAACCGGAGACCCGTTTTACTGGAATCGAAGACCTTTTCTACTGGAAAAAAAACATTCCACATTAAATCTTAGGGGTAACAGCGCATCTGTATTTTGGATCTTAATCGTGATGTCTATGTGCCACAGCATTTAATTAATACCGGGTGGACTGTAAGTTAGCTTGTTAGCCTTATTGCTTAAAAAGCTTACGCACAAGAAAAAATATTTCTTTCAATAATAGTTTTAAATTTATTTAAAAAAAAACACAGGTTAAGGATATTTGACAGTCAATATTTGCCAAAGCTGGGAACAAACTTCTCATTTTGCGAATAATGGACGTGAGACATTATAAATTGCGTCGCTTTTAGCGATACGACCGCCCTTTGTACTGGCATTAAATTTTGAGTGTTCTTTTGTATTTTTCTTTTTTAGTTATGTGGTGTTGTGCAACAACTACTAGGTGGCAATGTTGTTTACAGTTAAAGAAAAGCTTAAACTTTAAAAAAAATAAAAGCTGACTTCAAAGAACTAAAAATAATAAAATAATTTTCACATAACAGCTTCTGAAGTCAAGGTTTAATGAGTATAGAGAGAATAACTCTTTAATACACTATGTAATTTTTAATTCTTTTAAATGGACTCAAGAAAATCTCAGGCTCGTGCGTCGAAATATTCTTTAATGAAATTATATAAGATAACACGCACTAAGCGGCAACGGAACTATACTGCAGCAGAACTGCGCGGCAAAGTTCATCAACTGACCAACTCGTGTCGCTCTGTTCCGCCTGGTGCGGTCCCCCTTTATGCTAACAACAACGTTGCCGTGTAGTGACGGCGGAAGAGATTCCACTGGCCAGTATAACGCCGCGAGTGTCGTGAGAGGCGACAGAGGGAAAAGGTGCAGGTGATGGGCAGTAACGTTTTTCTGATAACGTTCCAAAATAATAAAAAAAACTGCAGTTATTGCATTTTAATAAAGTGCAATAACAGATAACATTCTTCTAGTTACCTAACTAGAAGAATGTTATCTTAACGGGAAATACTAGCTGTTCCCCGCGACTTCGTCCGCGTTTATATATAATATAAACGCGGACATAAGATTGGATTGGATTGGATTGGCGGATATAAGATTGGATTTTTTTATGTATTTAGGACAACCAATAAGATATTCACGAACATAATGTAAATACTACACATTACAGGAAGGTTTATATCTAAGTGTCGTCTTAATTAAAGGTTGCCACGGCATGCAATATGGACAACGAACATGTTTCTTAAAATTTACAACTTTTATTATTTTAATACTTTTTTGCGCGGAACCATAATTATTTTTCTTAAAAAAGTAGCCTTAGTGACTTCTTATAACATCAGCTACCTGTCAGTGCCAAAGTCCCGTCAAAATTGGTCCAGCCGTTTCAAAATCAGCCGGAACGAACAGACGGATAAGTATACAGACAAACAGATAGACAAAAATTAATAACAACTGTTTATTTGTAACAAACCTTATAATATACTTTCATATGCATTAACTAAAAAGCTTTTATTTTGACATTACAAATAGACACTTCAATTTTATTTATTTGTAGGTCGATAAATGTAAATAATATTCTCCCATACTTAGCGATGTAGTTTTTTCTCCAAGTTAATACGGGACTACCCTTAACTATACCTATTTATTGAATAAAACTATTATTTACGGATTTTATCGCGTTTAATTACATTAATTTATTTTTATTATTATCCCGACGTTTCGGGTGCTTTACAGCGCCCATGGTCACGGGGGGGACTGAGATGTTTGACGTCCCAATGTCATAGTTAGTCCGGCTACCTTCAGTTTTTTAATATTAATTTTTGGTCCGATTTACGCAAAACGAGCTTATAGTATCATGAAGTCTTGCAGTGGTATGCTTGGGTTTGGGTTTAATTTTGTTAATTATAGGATCCCAAGCAGATGGTAGCACCCAACCATCTTCTCTATTGAAATTTGGATGTTTTTTAATTTCAATAGCCTCGCGTATCATCCTTGGTAGGAATCGGTGTTCTTTTGCGAGAATTTGTGGTTTATCAAATCTAATGTAATGGTGGGGACGATCTTGAACATGTTCGCAGACTGCAGACTTCCCGGAGCGTCGGTGCTTCACATCAGCTATATGTTCCTTCACGCGGGTTTTTATAGATCTCTTTGTTTGACCTATGTAAGAGAGACCACATTCACAATCTAGCTTGTACACACCTGCATCTTGTAGAGGAATATTGCATTTGATGGATGGTAAAAATTGACTAATCTTCTTCAGCGGCTTGTAGTATGTCTTAATGGACGCTCGCTTCAAGATGTAGCCAATCTTGTCCGTGACTCCTCTAACATATGGTAGTAGAGCAGGCGCGCGCTCGACTGTGGCCGGCTTCACTCGTTCACTGTGACGTAGGCGCGGGACCCGAAGCTTGTTGTCTTGCAATACTTGCTTGACATGCTGAAGCTCCGCAGCCAGATGTTTTCTGTCACAGATCCCTCGTGCTCTCTGAAACAAAGATTTACCCACGGTAGCTAACTGTGAAGGATGATGGTGAGATTCACCATTTAGATATCGGTTGGTATGGGTCTTTTTCCTATACACAGTGTGACCAATAGTGTTATCAGGATTTCGGATGACTAAAACATCTAGGAAAGCTAAAGAATTATTTGCCTCTAACTCCATTGTGAATTGTATTTTAGAGTTTATGGAGTTAAGGTGGTCTAAAAATGCAGTTACTTTGTCAGATGGTAAAATTGTGAAAGTGTCGTCTACGTACCGCTTGTAGAACCTTGGATTTACAGGAGCAGTAAGAAGGGCTTTCTCCTCAAAGTCCTCCATGAATATGTCGGCGACTATGGGAGACACAGGTGAGCCCATCGCCACACCATCTACTTGCTTGTAGAACTCCTCCTTCCACAATAGATAGCCAGATGTGAGGCAATGTTCAAGTAGTATTGCATATTCTTGAGGCATGTTATTTTCTTCTAGCTTCCTAGTTACAATTGAGATGCAGTCCACAATAGGTAGGCATGTAAATAGTGACTGAACATCAAAACTGACCATAGTTTCATTGTTAGCGAGATGTAGGTCTTTTATCTCACTCACAAAATGGTATGAATCCTTTGTGTGTGCTCTGGTATGTCCTCTCAGTGGTGATAGTATTTTTGCTAAGTATTGTGCCAGCTTATAAGTTGGTGAATCGATCTGGCTCACTATGGGACGTAGGACAAAGGATTCATACCATTTTGTGAGTGACATAAAAGACCTACATCTCGCTAACAATGAAACTATGGTCAGTTTTGATGTTCAGTCACTATTTACATGCCTACCTATTGTGGATTGCATCTCAATCGTAACTAGGAAGCTAGAAGAAAATAACATGCCTCAAGAATATGCAATACTACTTGAACATTGCCTCACATCTGGCTATCTATTGTGGAAGGAGGAGTTCTACAAGCAAGTAGATGGTGTGGCGATGGGCTCACCTGTGTCTCCCATAGTCGCCGACATATTCATGGAGGACTTTGAGGAGAAAGCCCTTCTTACTGCTCCTGTAAATCCAAGGTTCTACAAGCGGTACGTAGACGACACTTTCACAATTTTACCATCTGACAAAGTAACTGCATTTTTAGACCACCTTAACTCCATAAACTCTAAAATACAATTCACAATGGAGTTAGAGGCAAATAATTCTTTAGCTTTCCTAGATGTTTTAGTCATCCGAAATCCTGATAACACTATTGGTCACACTGTGTATAGGAAAAAGACCCATACCAACCGATATGTAAATGGTGAATCTCACCATCATCCTTCACAGTTAGCTACCGTGGGTAAATCTTTGTTTCAGAGAGCACGAGGGATCTGTGACAGAAAACATCTGGCTGCGGAGCTTCAGCATGTCAAGCAAGTATTGCAAGACAACAAGCTTCGGGTCCCGCGCCTACGTCACAGTGAACGAGTGAAGCCGGCCACAGTCGAGCGCGCGCCTGCTCTACTACCATATGTTAGAGGAGTCACGGACAAGATTGGCTACATCTTGAAGCGAGCGTCCATTAAGACATACTACAAGCCGCTGAAGAAGATTAGTCAATTTTTACCATCCATCAAATGTAATATTCCTCTACAAGATGCAGGTGTGTACAAGCTAGGTTGTGAATGTGGTCTCTCTTACATAGGTCAAACAAAGAGATCTATAAAAACCCGCGTAAAGGAACATATAGCTGATGTGAAGCATCGACGCTCCGGGAAGTCTGCAGTCTGCGAACATGTTCAAGATCGTCCCCACCATTACATTAGATTTGATAAACCACAAATTCTCGCAAAAGAACACCGATTCCTACCAAGGATGATACGCGAGGCTATTGAAATTAAAAAACATCCAAATTTCAATAGAGGAGATGGTTGGGTGCTACCATCTGCTTGGGATCCTATAATTAACAAAATTAAACCCAAACCCAAGCATACCACTGCAAGACTTCATGATACTATAAGCTCGTTTTGCGTAAATCGGACCAAAAATTAATATTAAAAAACTGAAGGTAGCCGGACTAACTATGACATTGGGACGTCAAACATCTCAGTCCCCCCCGTGACCATGGGCGCTGTAAAGCACCCGAAACGTCGGGATAATAATAAAAATAAATTAATGTAATTAAACGCGATAAAATCCGTAAATAATAGTTTTATTCAATGTGTAGTGTTCGCGTAAATTTAAGAAATCATTATATACCTATTTAATAAAGAAATTAGCAAATTTGGTTCACAATTAACAAAGATATCACATAACATACAAAAAACATACAGTCTAATTGGCTACCTGCGCGTTTTTATCTATCCTCAATTATAAATCGACTCAAAATGTAGTTACGTTGTCACCCTTGTGAACTAAGATGGAATGCCTCGTTTACGGTTGAAGGGGTGGCCGGTGTACTGTACATTTATCATACGAAACAGCAGTATTAAGGTGGTATTTCACACTAATACGTATATTATATGCAACCATAATAATAGCAACAGCGTGACTCTACCATGCTCTAATATTTCTTGATATATTAGTGAACTACACAAATTCTAAATTTGACTCTTTGCTTGAAACTTATAGATTTAGGTTATGGAATTAGAACCTATGTGTTAAAGGTTACGTAAATATTTGACGAATAATGTTTCATAGGTAGATTGAACGGTACATAAAAAAGTTATCAAGGTTTTGAAGTAGGAAATTGAAGTCGTGAATATAATTTTAAGCGAATTAATAAGAATAAAATTTTATTAAATGATTTTTAAAATTCATAACATATATGGCCTTACTCAGAATCATTGATTAGCGTACTTGCTTAACTTAAGTGTTATCTCTATACCTGTCTTGTTCCATTGTGATTGTTGAGTAATGACCAAATCCCTTCAAGTAAAAATATCAGTTAAATGTTATCGCTTACTACAAACTAAGGTAATACTTTACCTAAACAAGAATAAGACCGTGTGGCCTAATGGATAAGGCGTCGGACTTCGGATCCGAAGATTGCAGGTTCGAGTCCTGTCACGGTCGTATGATCTGATATTTTTTAAGGCTTTATTTTGTTTTTGATTGAATAACTTTAGTTTTTTTTAATAATTTTTGGTTTCAAAAAAAAAGGAGAAACAGGATTAGATGTTTTCTATTAATACTTAACTAAACAAGTAGTATTTTATATTAGAGTGTAAAATACAAAGAGTAGATATAAATAAGCAAGTTAGCTTATGTATACTCTAATTAAAAATATATTCAATTACGTAAGTTTATTTTTGCTTCGCATTTGGAAATTATTGTAATGGATCTCATTTTTAAGCCGAAATCAAATTTTACTCATCCATTTGAGATTCCTTGTGTCATATGTAATCCTTATCTACTGTTTTTGAAAGGATTTAAAAAGTGTATGCGTGAATGCGTTACTGAGTGAAAGCGTGCGTGTTTGGTATGCACGCACATACCAAACTAATTCAATTTCAGTGAAAGGGTGAAGAGGCATCTCTCATTGTGCAATTTGTGTATGTAAACTTCCTTCACAAAACGGGAGAAAATTTTAATCTAGTGACTTAAATTTTATTAAATAAAAATATTAAAAACTGCGGTGGCTATATACACATATATCCATCGGATTTGAAGGCAAAATACAGATATACCCCTGAAGACTTAGAATGTTTCGTTACCAGTGAAAAGAGTCTCCAGTTTTCTACACGTACTATTTTACGCTGGTATTCTCTAAGGGCTCGTTGTTCTCCGTTAGTTGAACCGACCCATACGTGCAGCAGGTATAACTGCAGAGTGAAAGTTAATTTTATTATATTTTTATACTTCAGTAAGAAAAGGTTGGGAATTTAAAATAAGTTACGTGATATATCCGTTAGCTAATATTAGATTTATTCTTTTGTGTAATCTTTGCTATTAATGTAAGGTAACATTATAAGTATTTTATACAAAATTACAATTCAACCACAAAACAATTACAACACACAAAATATGCAAAAGACATTAATTCCAAATTAAAACAAACTATAAGTTATATTGAAGCTCTATTTATGGATAATATTTAAAATTTTCAGTTTGTGTTAATCAGCAACAGAGAAAGATTTTTTTTAATATGCAAACATCAAAAGTTCTTTTTCTTTAACTAACTTTATTCTAGGATTTTTTCCTGTATCGTGGAGGCAGTTTAATATAAATAGCACAAGGAGAAATTTCTGGACCCGGATAAATTATTTGTAGGCCACTGCGCCATGGAGCCCCCATTAAAAATGCTGGAGCTTTTTCACTATCGTGTCACCGCACCTAGTAACAAGTAAATAGGAAGCATCTAATAACATTCATTATCAGCGGCTATAATTGTTTGTGTTCAGGGCTGAATTTAAGAGAAGATCTCGTATTTTTTTTGGAACAAATGAAAAATGTTTTTCACAGGTTTCAATATTTTATACGTAATACTAAAATATACAAAAGAAAATAAAAATAAATGTTGGGTGAATGAAAATTTGCGAGCTCTTTTCTTTGAAATATCATTAATCATTTCGGTGAAATACTCAGTAAGGATAACTCTGACAGGCGAGCCTGTGACATTGTAGTTAAAAGTCTATTTTTTACAACTTTAATTTTCGAAAATAAGTGCACTGAAGACAGTTCGATAATATAAACACGAAGTACATTCTCAACTTAATTTCAACATTTGGAAATGTAACTCTTAAATTTTTTTTTCGAGTAATTGCTAGTAGAAGAGCTCCTTAGATTTATTTATTTTTGATAATCGATTTTATACAAAGCGATCAATGAAGCGAAATTGACCAATTCATTACCAAGACTTCGACATAAATTTTCTTCACATATTTTGATATTTGTTTTTTAGATTTTAAAAGTTACTTGCTTAGATCTGCGTAATAAAATAAAATGATTATAGTTTACCTTACCTGGTTTGAAGAGTAGTCAGGTACCTTTTAGGTTTTTGATGTTATTGTCTCCACAAGGAAGGGGGAGGCCCCAGACAAGAGTCTCTATAAATTGACCTAAATCCGGCCCTGGTTGTGATAACGTTAACAACAACGGGACGAAAATAACAACGCGCCTGCGAGATAAAACGATATAGGTAGATGGCAGCATCCTTGTTGCGTGCAGCGGTGGACATTACCCTGGGCCGGCCGGTGTCAGTAGCCCGTGACGGATCTCCCAATCCCAACTACTCGTATGCACCATCGAGCCCGTCACCTCTTGCGTAGTGCAGATAATTATAAAACAAATATGTACGTTAATCGTTCTTCAATCGCCCGCCCCACTACTACATGATATAATGTTATCCTACAGTAAAATACAATATCCTACGCTATTATAATTCTGAATACTATAATTCTCGAAACATATATATAAAATTGACGGGTTTGTTTGTAATATCTAAATAACTTCCTTAAATTGAGCTGAGGGGGTTATTTTTGATATCATTTAAACATAAATAACCATTTTCACATTTTTATTTTATTTTTATTTTGTTATTATATAATAAACTATGTAAATTATGTGATAAGAAATTGTGTGATGAGAGAAAAATGTGGTATGCAAGATAATGTTGTCACCAGGATTAAGAAAGTAATGCTTCGTTGGTTTGATCATCTAGAAAGAATGATAGGAAAGCAAATTTATATGGCAGATGTGAACGGCAGAGTCGGGAAGAGACGCTCTAGAAGAAAGTTTATCGACCAAATTGGCGATATTTTGAAAGTGGGCCACATTAGAAGTACCCTTAACCGACGAGCATGTATGCGTAGATATATGGATGTAAAGGAGGTGAAACAGGTGTGTCAGGATCGTGCCAAATGGAAGTCCGTAGTCTCTGTCTACCCCCTTGGGTGACAGGCGTGAGTGTTTATGTATTTTATGTATATATATATATATATATATATATATATATATATATATATATATATATATATATACTTACCTAGTCGGACTATTTATCCCAGGTAAACGTATTCGTCCACAACTTGGAGCATAGTGCTCCCAACAACTACCGGCATAGGTGTGACATGGACATTAGACATAATCTTTGTTTTGTCCATATTCATCTTAAGACCTACCCGTTGAGAGACACCATTGAGGTCATTGAGCATAGTGCTTAGGTCCTCCAGCGATTCTGCCATAAGGACTATATCGTCGGCAAATCGAAGGTGAGAGATGTACTCGCCATTGATGTTAATACCGTATCCTTTCCAGTCCAGTAGCTTTAAAACGTCTTCCAATGCAGCGGTGAAGAGTTTCGGGGATATAACGTCACCCTGTCTTACACCTCTCTGCAGTTGGATAGGTTTCGAACTCTGGTTCTGTACTCGGATAGCCATCGTAGTCCTACTGTACAAACACTTCAGCACTTCGATATATATATATATATATATATATATATATATATATATATATATATATATATATATATATATATATATATACATATACTTATTTTTACTTATTATACTGACGTCTAGCAAAACCAGTATGGACCCCAGAGGAGTGTGCCACAATATCTTTGCATCTTTCCAGGTTAGCTGGAGTGAATGAGAGTGTCTTATGTAGGTGCTAGATTATGTCTAAGATATATAGTTTTCCGAGTAAATCACTAAACCTGTAAAGTTCTACTGTAGGGTACCTACCTGTAGGCTGAAAGTACCGGTGTGATCTGTCTGATGGTGTAAAGCAGATAAAGTTCGTTTTAGAAGTATTGAGGGTTAAAATATTTGAAATTATAAAAACTAAAAATGAATTTAATATTCTAAAGTTTGGACACAGTCATTGGTGGTTTGGTTTCAATACTAGTTTCTCAAATTAAATAAATCTCTAGTTTCTTAAATAATCGTGTCCTCACTTTTACTTTACCGTCGTGTACATAGAAATCAACACTTAAAATTTCAATTAATCATTATTAGTGCGACGGGGCTCGAACCTGTGGTGCTCATTATCATCACGGGTCTTTTAACTGTTATTTGCATTGAATAAAACTACTATTTACGAATTTTATCGCGTGCGCGGTGCTTTACAGTACCCATGGTCACGGGGGGGACTGAGATGTTTGACGTCCCAATGTCATAGTTAGTCCGGCTACCTTCAGTTTTTTTTAATATTAATTTTTAGTCCGATTTACGCAAAACGAGCTTATAGTATCATGAAGTCTTGCAGTGGTATGCTTGGGTTTGGGTTTAATTTTGTTAATTATAGGATCCCAAGCAGATGGTAGCACCCAACCATCTTCTCTATTGAAATTTGGATGTTTTTTAATTTCAATAGCCTCGCGCGTATCATCCTTGGTAGGAATCGGTGTTCTTTTGCGAGAATTTGTGGTTTATCAAATCTAATGTAATGGTGGGGACGATCTTGAACATGTTCGCAGACTGCAGACTTCCCGGAGCGTCGGTGCTTCACATCAGCTATATGTTCCTTCACGCGGGTTTTTATAGATCTCTTTGTTTGACCTACGTAAGAGAGACCACATTCACAATCTAGCTTGTACACACCTGCATCTTGCAGAGGAATATTACATTTGATGGATGGTAAAAATTGACTTATCTTCTTCAGCGGCTTGTAGTAGGTCTTAATGGACGCTCGCTTCAAGATGTAGCCAATCTTGTCCGTGACTCCTCTGACATATGGTAGTAGAGCAGGCGCGCGCTCGACTGTGGCCGGCTTCACTCGTTCACTGTGACGTAGGCGCGGGACCCGAAGCTTGTTGTCTTGCAATACTTGCTTGACATGCTGAAGCTCCGCGGCCAGATGTTTTCTGTCACAGATCCCTCGTGCCTCTGAATCAAAGATTTACCCACGGTAGCTAACTGATCCTGATAACACTATTGGTCACACTGTGTATAGGAAAAAGACCCATACCAACCGATATCTAAATGGTGAATCTCACCATCATCCTTCACAGTTAGCTACCGTGGGTAAGTCTTGTAAGGACTAACTATGACATTGGGACGTCAAACATCTCAGTCCCCCCCGTGACCATGGGTACTGTAAAGCACCCGAAACGTCGGGATAATAATAAAAATAAATTAAAGTAATTAAACGCGATAAAATCCGTAAATAGTAGTTTTATTCAATGTGTAGTGTTCGCGTAAATTTAAGAAATCATTATGTTATTTGCATTTCCAAATGATCAATGTGGAAAAAAAGTCATTGCCAAGCGGCACACGTCCTGGTGACTTCATTAGAAAAGCGAACTGTTACCTTTCCGAGAAATTATTATTGTAAACCTTTTTATGAAGTATAAAACCGGCTGTGGTCCTGTTAGAATAAATCCCCGTGCATCGCAGTTGCGTCAAGTAACGTGTCCTGACACTAAAATATCTATAAAATTGCGAGTATCTCCACTAAACATAAAGTGGATATGCTATGATACAACATACTCGTTGAAAGCAAATAAAAGAACAGTATAATGGTGCCGTGTTTCGTATGGTGAGTGTAGAGAACTAAAAACATTTTTCGCATCTGCGTTTTGATTCTTAATTGAGCACAGATGTAAATGTACGTAAGCCACAGTTGCCACTTATTATCATGTGAACTGTGTGCTCGTTTGTCACTCTATAAAAAATCTTTTTAAATGCAATCTAAAATTAAATCTATGTTAAAGTAAAGTATGTGAAAAAATGTGATAAGAGCAAGACATGAAGTTGCAGTATTGCTTACAAAGAAAAAAATGCAAGAAAGAAAACTCATTTCAAGACTATCACGTTGTATTGAATCCAGAGAATTTAATTATACGACCCGATGAAGAGATTAAATAATGCGATGGAGATATTTAAATAAATTACATGTATAATGAACAAACATTTTTACAAAAATTCGTTCAAGTAAGACTAATGATTTTGTTTTATATGGTATTTTATACCACATAAAACAAAATCAAATAATATATATTTATGATAGGTTTTGTAAAAAGTAAACGAGAAATTTTGATTTCTGTTCCTAAAAATACATTATAAGTTTTATAAATCAATTTTAAAAGAATATTTTTTAATTTGTCCCTCAGATCTCCAAAACGCTATCCGCCATATTAGATTCCGTCGTGATGACACTGGTTAAGGTATCTAGCTAATGTGCTGTGTGTTATTCCGAAATTTTTCAAGTTATCATTACGCTTGTTGAATTTTATTCCGAATTTTATTGAAAAGGCATCATGGAAGACGGATTCGTAAAAGCAGAAACTACTAATCTACCAAGGATACATACATTGATGGTGAAAAATTTTGCATGCAGTCCATATGCCGTTCTGCCGAGTTGAGGAATGTTAAAATATCAATCCATTGTACTTATTACCAACTTTTGTTTATACAATAACACAATACCGGGTCAGAGTATATTTTATAATACATAGTTATGTTTATCTATGATTACAATCATTAGTAATAATTAGTTCTAGTATCTAAGATAACCTAGTCTATTACAAAATTTTACTTGCAATACCTGCCTATCAAATCATGATGTTTTCTTTTGTATAAACGACAGTTTTTTTTTTTACTATGTGCGAGCAGCTATGCAGGTCTAGGTAAAGAGACCAGTATCATTGCGACCTAGAAGATCTATTGTGATCGCTGCTATGGCTATAGTTCACTGCTAAGCCCTATGTCTTCAATAAATCGAAGGAGTTGCTTAGGCGTGAGCAATTTCACTTCTTCAGGGCGGAGTAGATAGTGTCCCAGATGAGTGTTACGTTTGCGCATTAAGGGTCCGCAATCGGTTAGGATGTGTAGAGGCGTTTCTTCCGTTATGGAACAGAGCCGACACATCCTTGAGTCGCTTAGTCCCAGGATGGGCATGTGCTTTTTAAGACAACAGTGTCCAGTTAGGGCTCTTGCCAGAATGCGCAGTTTATTTTTACATAATCCCAGGGCTTCTGAAGCGAATTTACGATCAAAAGCCCGGATTAAGGTTTCAGAATGTTTTAAGCCTGGTGTGTCAGACCAGATCTTAAGTGATTTATTGTGATAAAGAGTTTCAAGGGTCAATCGGGCTAGGCTTCTTGAGATTCCACAAAATGGCTCGGGTCCAAATTGTGTGCACTTTGAGCCCTCCCGTGCAAGTTTGTCAGCAAATTCGTTATCTACAGTACCCTCGTGACCCGGAACCCATCTTAAAACGACCCTGTTGTTACAACCCAGGGCGTTTAAACGGTTTACGCAGTCTCCAAGTAGCTTTGAGTTCACTAAGTTTGATCTCAGCGCTAGCAGTGCTGCTTGACTATCAGAGTTTATGTAAATTTTATGGTTGACGTAGTGTTTTTGCAGATTGATTTCCGCACACCGAAGTATGGCGAAAATTTCTGCCTGAAAGGTAGAGGTGTATCTACCCAAATTCATACTAAGTTTAAATTTGGGGCGTTCCCCGTAAATTCCAAAGCCTACGTCGAGGCCCATTTTAGACCCATCGGTATACCTTATGAGGCTACCGACCTCACAAATAACCTGGCCATTCAGCCAGTCTTCTCTGGAGGGTAATTCCACTATATACTTTTTATCAAAAGTGTATAGTGGACGCATGATATCTGAGATCATGCATAAGACCGGTGATTCCTTAATTCAGTCGAGCATGGATCTCAATCTGTAGGAGAGCAAGCTCAGACCGTCCTGGGCGTTAATCCTATACAAACTAGCCCTCGCCTCCTTGTCTAGATAGAGATCAAGGGGCGTTGGGCATAGAAGTGCATTAAGAGCCGCTCCAGGCGATGATCGCATAGCTCCAGGTGCCATTAGGCAGGCAGTCCTTATAAACGACAGTTAAATATAAGTCATATTTACAACAAAATAAGTATTCAGGTATCTTCTTGCGAGTTCTAAACAAGTATTTCTTATATTTAAGTCAGTTGGCACTTAAATCCATAATTTCCCCGGTGTTCTTATGCTCGTACTTTTGCAATCTGGCACAACATACCAATGATAAAGATACCTCATTATTAAATATCTAAAATATATTACCTATTCCTTTGCAAAATAGGCAGAATCTTAGGGCAGTGATTTAAAACGATAAATTAAAAGTAACTTTTAAGGCACTTTTCGGTTTTAAAAAACTTATGTAAAAATTATAGTGGCTCATTTATCACTCTAGGATTCATTGAAAACAGTATTTGTAAAAGGACGTAATACCCTATTGCTTAAAAATAACCTTTTCAGAATTAAAAGGAGGCATTATGATCTATATATGATTTTATTAATTTAAAATATAACTTGAAAAGCTATTAAATAAAAATCATGTAAAATGTTCTGTTAATAATCATCGCAAGTGTTACTAAGTCACTCATATGACAATATTTCCCTTTAGCTCTACAGTTCGACTGTATAGTGGCGGTGTATGAACGTGGTTGTACGACATCCAGAGGACGATATGGTTTGCATTATCATCCCCTGGACGTCGTAAGAAGCAGCGTCTACCTGATAACAACTAAAATTAAAAAAATGCTGTCTACTTTGGCAAATATCCCCTTTTTAAAATAAAGATGCTAAAAATTAATGAGCTCAGATCTGCATAATTAAATAAAATGTGCTTTACCTAGTTTGAAGAGCACTTCCCGCCCACCTACAATTGCGTGCACTATCCCCGTCACCACTACTCCCAGCACCTCTACTCCTAATACTAGTTCACTGGGAATGACACACCACCGTCGATAATACGACACGTGTTTCGTTTCTAGGTAAGACACATCAATTTATTTTATCACGTGGATCTTAGCTAATTCCCTTTTAACATCTTTAATATAATAAATTTCCGCAAAGTGACGCCTGGTTTATTAATTGTACTTCTTACGAGGTATATGGTCAATCTGCCGAAGAAGAATGCCGCCAAGACTAGCTAGCCTACCTTTTCTCGAAGCACTTGGTCGTTTTTTTAAACCCTCATAACTTGGCTCGAATTATACCAGATGAAAAATTCTCAGGATATTATTAGCTCTTATGCTTTAGATTTTATTGATATATAAAAAAAAACGATTTTGTCACCGACTCACTCACTGATGATCATTAAAAATCATTGGGTACCTCCCAAAGAACTAGAAAGCTGAAATTTGGCATGTAAGCTAGTATTAGTACACAAACAACAAAGAAATTCTAAAACTTGAAACTTTACCCCCCCCCACCCCTCCAATCCCTTAAACTAGAGGGTGAAAACTTTGACTTTCGCAAATTTTGATACTAGAGGTCTGAAAATTGATATAAGGACTCATCATCATCATCACTCCTTGTTATAAATAATAATAATATAAATATTTTAGGATTTTTACTAAATCACCCCCCACCCTTTAAATTAGGGGATGGAGGTTTGTATATGGGTTTCCCGATACAAAATTAATTTCATGCTAGAGATCTAAAAATAATACAAATACACAGACTTCTTTTTTTTTTAAATCATCCCTCAACCACTTAAATCAGGTGATAAAAGTGTATATGGGGCTTTTTCATAAGAAACTTGCAAAAAGAAGTGAAATCCCACCAAAAATATTTTCATGTAAAATGTTGCCAAGACTAGATCAGGCTCGCACTGTCAAAAAGTTATCAGATCTCATGTAGAGCCCAGCTTCTAACTCTACACGTCTTAGCTCTGTAAGCTCTGACTTCACAAACTCTACATGTTAGTCAGAATATATGGCTTGGCCGTTTCACTACCGTCACATGGGCGTAAAATTAAAATGTATTCACTCTTCACTTTTCTGTTATACAATTGTTCTATTGAAGAAGAAATAAAAAGACGAATAATAATTGATATATAATACAAATAAAAAAATTAAGAAGCCGGGAGCGGTAGTCTACCTCACCTGCAGTCGTCATCTACAGCACCAGCAGCTGGTTGTAACGAAACGGCGAAGCCACATATTTTGACTAAGGTGACTAAGGAGTTGTAGAGCTAGAAGCTTGGCTTTACATGAGATCTGATAACTATTTAACAATGCGAACCTATTCTCGTCTAGGCAGCATTTTACATGAAAATGTTTTTAGTGGGATAGTATATTTCGAATATACATTTTTTTCTATTATTACATTTTTCTATCATTATTTTTCCTAAAAATATTCCCCTTAAAAATATCTCCTATACATTTATGTATATTTTGAATAGGTTTTATTTCGCTAAGACAGTGCGATTTACCATCTAAGCCACTTACTACACCACCACTACACACCACTTACCACACGGTGGGAATCTGGTCAAGCACTTGCTTGTATTAAGTAAAAAGAGATATTACTTAAGTTACAAGCTAAGTCCACAAGACCTTTTTCCTTCGAACTTTTTAACTGCAGCGATGATATTTTTAATTTGTCTAGGGGCTACCTGAATATGATAGAACTTCTCGTGTAGTATCAATTTTTTAAGGGATGTTTGTTGCGTGAAATAAGAAAATTAAAATGTTAATAGTTAAGTTGCCGTTATTTATAATATATTGTTGTGTTTCACCGCGTGCCTCGGAAAGTGCGTAAAGCCGTTTGTCCAGCGCCTGATCTTTTCTCCGGTAGTGTCGGATTGCCGTCAATCGGACTATAAGAGTGAGGGAATAGGAAATGCACCTGTGCTAATGCAAACACAAAAATCCTGTCCTTCGCAGATCGCTAATCTCCTTTAAGATAAGCCGCCGTAAACGAAATTCGGTTTGGAGGGCATAACTATATATGCTGTCTAAAAGGCATTTTATATTTTTATCTAAAAACAATGATAAAGTAACAGTGCCGAACTGAGCATAGAGCAGAACAGATAAATACGATTACAATATTATGAAAAGTTGGTGGGCCGTTCTAATAGTAAATTCCTAGTTCAGTTATAGGCCTCAAACCGATTCTAATAAATCTTAATGTACTTTGATTAATTACTAATCATGAAAGAGTAGTTGATATCTGCGTTGTGCTTTCAGATCGGTCATCGAATAATGTATTGACGAAGTGCACTAATCAGACCAACTGCCTTAATGTGAGATAACAAATGACAGATTAGATAGAATATGAATGATGCCATTCATAACTTAATTATGTACATCAAATTAATAATAAATAAGACGCCGTGTGTTAGATGTCAGAATTTTTGAATATTTAGTTAGAAATCTTAGGTTCAAATTCTGGTACACATTTGAGCAAAATCACCAATAAGTTTTCGGATCTGGAAGTGTGTTAATTCTTTACGTGGTAGAGCTATGCTGCAGCTATGTGGTAGTAAGACGTATAAGTCGGCTCAACCGTTGAAAGATCACGCCCTCTCTGAATACAAGTATTATACAGCAGCTCAATACTTATATTTCGTATGGTAAGTGTGGAGTAGATTCGTATGGTAACCGGAGACCCTTTAACTGGAAACGAGGCATTCCATCTTAGTCCTCAGGGGTATTTTGATTCTTAATCGAGGATAGATGTATATGTTTATGGGCTCACGTACCATCGATTGAACCGAGTGCCCATTTCTCGCTTGTAAGAGGGTGTTTTTGGGCAGCAAGAGTCAGGTCCACCACACGAATTTTGCTCAATATGCAGTATTCTTTATCATAATATAGTATTATGCTGCAGCATAATACTACTATTTTTCGTATGATTAGTGACAACAAAAAATTTACTGGATGGTTACAAGATCGACAGATGTCAACGATGCCGTCCTTTCTGATGTATCACCGGTGATTTTTAATCTTAATAACCCGGCCCTGTATCGTACAGATAAAATCATCGTTTTTCAAAGACGTCGCCAAATTGTAGCCTAAACTGTGTCTGCATTATTATTATTATTGAATGATTTTCCTGCTTGGAAGGAAACGATGACGTAACAAAAGATACTTGCAAAACATCCGATACGAATAATAAATTTAAAACGTTCACTATAGCGATGCTTTGTGGTGAGGGGTTAAGAGAATTTATCACCCCATTTCATCTGGTGAGTTTCGTAAGAGACAAATATGGAAAATGCCAAAAAGGTGTTAGTATCCAATAGAGAGCGGTATCCATCCTGTTTTCCATTAGAACCTATAAAAGAGCACTGCTGAACATAGACCTCCCCGTAGATTGCCTCTTAAGGGAATTTTGAGGGTTGGCAGCCGCAGTTTTATTTATTTTGAGCTGTTATCAGGAAGATGCTGCTGCCGGTCACCCGTTTCAGTTTCGCTCTGTCGCCCCTCACGACACCCACGGACCGATATTATGTATTGGATATTCCTACGTCACCAGTACACGGTAGAGAGAAAGCGTTATAACAAATTCAATTGCATCAGATGTAAAATACCTACTGTAGTGACTGGGAGAAGCGTCAAAAATTTTCGATGTTTGGTACTGCAATTTCTAATCGGTCTGCAAAGCATGGTTGTTAAAGGAAATTGATTCTACGACGAAAAAGCCCCAATCAATGTTCGGTTTTCATCAGGGGGGATATTTGCTAAAGTGGCTACGGTTGGCAATTATAGCAAATATCCTGAGGCAACCTATGGGAGAGGTCTATGTTCAGCAGTGGACTTCAATAGGTTGTAACGGTGAGGGGGGATTAATAGATTTAAATGCAGATAAACAATGGATGCACGTGACTCTAGTCCGGGTTTTATGATATTATTCCTTTGGGGAAGGAAAATGCACTTGGTGAAGAATTGTCATAATGATGATATACACGCTGATGATGTAAAAGCAATATTATGTTTATTAATTATTGTGATCACTTGGGTAAATTAATCTACTAGATGGAGTGACAACCTGATAAAACATGCACAAAGTCGATAGTTGCATGCAACGTGTCTCAGTACCGGATTTTGTGACATTCCTTGTGGAGAAACAATGAACTTAGTGAAGGGTTGAAATGATAAAAACGATGATTATAATTATGTGAAGTTTTAGTGCGGCCTTACTGCATACGATGTTAATTATAAAAAAAAATTATTCGTACAGATTTGTACCTGTTATCATGCGGATTTCAGAAAATGAATTTTTTCGATCTTGTGTATTATAATATAGAAAATATTCTCCCCGCGAGTCAAATAATCATAACGTAAACACATTTCTGTTCGTATAGCTTTAAGGATTTAAAGCCGGAGCAATAATTTTGATTACATTACGTTCCACGTATCGTTCTTGGATAATATTTGCCTTTTTTAAAGTAAGCTCTATCCGAAAGCTCATTTTTAGGATTCCTTACCCTATTACTAAGCCTTCGCTGTCCGTCCACCCATCACTCTGTCCGTCCGTCGGTCCATCTGCCTGTCAGCGGGTTGTATCTCATGAGCCCTAGTAGATAGACAGTTAAAATTTTCACAGAATGTGTATTTCTGTTACTGGTATAACAACAAATAATAAAAATAAAAATAGATTAAAAATTAAAGGAGAGACCCTAGTAGAAACGTGTTTTTACGATGTTACGGAACCGTTAATGCGCGAGTTCGACTTGCTCTCGGCTGATGTTTTATTATATGGTTATTTTTATGTTTCACACTGTACAAGAAATACAACAGCAAACCTTATTACAAAAGGTTTACCTTACTTCTTAATGAAATTGAAACCGCGATATTTTGTTTCAGACATACTCGTAAATCTTAGCTGGTTTAATGTTATAATTTTTATACCATTACCCACCACCTGATGGTAAGTAGATGCTGTGGCCCATAGACATGTAAATCCTCATCAATCTTCAATGCAAATGCGTTTTGACATTCAGCCATTCAGCCAGTCAAGACATTTGCATCTATCCTCGATTAAGAATCAAAATACCCCTGAGGACTAAGATGAAATGCCTCATTTACAGTAAAAAGAGTCTCCAGTTCTCTACACTCATCATACGAAACACAGCAGCATTGAGCTACTATTTTACGCTGGCATTCCTTGAGAGCGTTCAAGCCAACCCAACAACTCGTACAACTACTCGTAATACATAAAAATATATAAACAAATAGGACGTTGAAAGTGAGTGAGTGAGAATAAAATGTATTTGTGTGAGGTAAATGAATAACGAATAAAGGTATAATGCCATAACACAACAAGTATAAAGGAGACCAGTCAACTCATTATAGAATTTCCTTAATTGACAGGTCAGTTCACTACTCTACGCTGAAGGATTGACAGGCTTCAACGTAAACATTAACAAATATTTTGTCCCTAACTAGCAATAGCCCACGACGAAGATAGAGATAGAATATTTAAAAGATATGGAACCACGCAAATTAAAATCTAAATCCGTTAATTAATATTTTAACTGACCTCAAAAAGGGTGAGATTCCAAACTTGACTTTAAGTTTCTTGCTTATGGTACAAGCTGTTCCCCACAATATCACCCGCATGAAATTTATTACGAAAACTTAAAAAAATGTATTTAGTTTAATAACTATCATATATTTATATCTATATGTTACATTAGTACCGTATAGATATGAAAATATATACGATACTAATGTACCGTATATATTTTCATATCCATTTAGTAAAAATCTGTTGTTCTGACATTACAAACAGACACTTCAGTTTTATTTATTTGTATAGATGTTACGTGATGTGTTTGTCAACCGTGATCTGATTTTAATAATTCTTTTTTCATAATTTTAGTTTTTATCAGCGTTTTGTCGTTAATTTCATTTAATAATTTAAAATATTATAGAATCATACTATGACATAAAAACACTGCTATTTGGTCTCCTGCAACTGCTGTCATGAGCCTTTTTGTCACAAAAATGGTACAAGTACAATACTACATTGTTTTGGGATAAGTGCGTTAATATTATAATAACTATTAATATTATTTTTAAATAGGTTATATTTTAGGGGTCGTCACATATAAATTTGGATAAAAAATTCCACATCTTAAAGTGAGGCAATAATGTAGTTTCAATTTAGGATAAAATTGCAGTTGTTACCCTTTTTTTTTTTTTTTTTTTTTTACATGGGGAAATGCCTACGCATACCCGCCTCGCGGGGGCAAGGACGGGTTATGTCGGACTCGCACCGACTAAAATCCCATGTTGTTTCACCTTTGTCGCATATTGGTAGGGCTACGGGAACGCTTTCGCACACATCCGCGGCCCTACTAGCGCCTGCCGCCCCACGGCAGCACCTCCTCGGGAGAGGAAAATTCCTCCCCGTTCACCTTCCCAGGTAAGGCGCACCAGAACACATGGCGCGCCTTCCTCCACGGCCTCCAATTACGTCTGTGCAACAGACGCCCCCGCGTCCGATGCACAAAGGCCATGGGGCCAGGAAAAACGAGCACTTAGAAGTACTAGCCTTCCCGACCCCAGCGGCGGATCTGGTCTATGGCTCCGCCGCCAACCAAGATTCGGCTGCGGAGGGTAGGGAGAGCGGCGCCTCGCAATACCGACAATCCTCTCCCCCCGCAGCCCCACCACCACCGCATCAACGGTGCGGCCCCGTTTGAGTCGCGAAGGATAGGGCGAGTGGCGCATCGCCATACCAACACTCCTCTTCCTCCGCGACTCCACCTCGGCTGCAGCGGTAGAGGGTGCGCGAGTCCCCACTCGCTGCAGTCCACCAGAACACATCCGGAGTGGGCTCCCCAAGCCCACTCGGAGTGGCCACCTCAGGCCGGCCCTTCACCTCGGGCCAACCACGTGGGTTCCTCTTTGTTCACCGTGGACCGACCAAGCCACGGCTACTAAGCCCCCCCGCCACGACAAGGCGGGAACCCGTTCGGGGGGGGGCAGTTGTTACCCTGTGCTTGGGCAATTTCTTAGTCCACACAAAATAATCAAAAAATAAAACTTAAAAAAGTCAGCTTCAAAGAACTAAAAAATAATAAAATACTAGTTTTATTATAACAGCTTTTATTCTGCGATACTTTATGCATTAACCACATAAATCGTAATAATAAGACAATAGAAGTCGCATAGGCGCGTGAACTGCACCACAAAGAACTTGGCTTGGAAATATAACCGCTCAGATAAATGAATAAGTGCACTAAATTGCTCAATTCAAATCCGCAATTGCTCACATTATTAATGGATTATTTTATTATCTATCCCTATCTATCCTATTTATCCCTCCGACGTCTGCGGCGTTGCACCACCAAATCTTCGTTGGTCCGTCTCCTGCTGGCGTTGACTTCGGGTACGGACACCCTCCGTTTCCTCCTTAGGTAAAATCGGCATTATTTTATCCCAATTCTGACACCAATTGTTACGAGCCTGAGGTTCATGACAATAAAAATTGCCGATAAAATTACCGAAATTAACACTTTAGTTTACTTTACACAAATTAAAATTAAAACACTAATAATTAAACACTAACTAATTCACTTTATTCCGCTCCGAAGCTTCGCTTGTGTCGCCGAGTTCAACTCTGCTCGATCGCATCTTGCAGCTCCTATTTATATAAATTAGCAAAATATCCAGAATGTTTAAGTAAACACGCGCAAGGTACCGAGAGTTCGAGTTTTAAACTTCAAGAAGTTTAGTTCTTCGGTTCGAGACTAGATGGCGCTAGTGCGCCGATTTGAGCCCGTAACATTATTAATAATTAAAAATACAAAATTGTTTTTGCCTATTATACTTAAAACCAATGAACTTTTCTAAAAATGAATAAGTACTCTTAATTGCTCACAAAATACTTAATTCAAATCCGTAATTGGTCATACTATAATTAATTATTTAATTAGTAATTAATAATTAAAAGTACAAAATGTTTTCCCCTTAACCAATAAACTTTTTTGAAAATGAATAAGTACTCTTGATTGCTCACAAAATTCCTTATTTAAACCCGCAATCACTCACACTATTTATTATTTATTTAATTAGTGATTAATAATTAAAATTACATTTTTTTTCCATAACCGCCCAGATTAATGAGTAAGTGCACATAATTGCTCACAAATCGCTCATTTCAAATCCGTAATTGTTCACAATATTAATCAATTATTTTATTAGTTATTAATAATTAAAAATACGAAATAGTTTTTTTTCCTTAAAACCAATAAACTTTTTTAAAAATGAAAAAAAAAACTCTTAATTGCTCACAAAATGCCTAATTTTGCTCACACTATTAATAATTATTTATTTAATAATTAATAATTAAAAGTATAATTTTTTTCCATAACCGCCCAGAATAAGTGCACATAATTGCTCACATTAAATCCGCAATTGCTCGCTGCAGGCATCGGTCGCTTAATGCGCATGTTGTGTTAAGATCTTATTCTTACTATTTCTGTGGCATTAACACAGACTTCTGCTGCTGTTAAGTAAAAATAATTTTATTGTTTTTAGTTCTTTGAAGTCGGCTCTTACTTTTGATTGAAAGCTTATTTTTTAGATATGGCTTCCCCTTTCCGTTCAGCTGGAAGAAAGCTATTCTACACAAACTAGTAACTCGATGTGTATGCAACAAACTTTACGTTGTTTTGGTTTTAGATGGAAGTAAAATAAGCTAATCATTCCTTTTTTGTATGTGGTAGAGTCACATCGTAGCTATATCAAGGTTGTATCACGAATGGAGCTCGACTAGGGTCGGATAATGCTCTCACATAATACCAGTTAAATAGCAGCTCAATGCTGCTGTGTTTCGTATGGTGAGTGTAAAGTGTATCTTTTTACTGGAAATGAGGCATTCTATAAAAGTCCTCTGGGTTGACAATACATCTGCATTTTGATTCTTAATCGAGGATAATGTAAATGTCTATGGGCCACAGCATCCATTTAACATCAGATGGACTGTGTGCTCGTTAATCAGTCTTTTCTATAACAAAAAGAAAACGCAAGGTAAAGTAACTCGATGTGTTTGTATGTACAAGCTTTGTTTTGGTGCTGGTATTATCAGTAGGGCGGCAATCAGTTTCGAAGCTCAGTGCGTAGTGCATACTTTGTGCTCAGTGCGCACGGATCTCGGGCGAGTTAGCACGTGTCGCTCCGTGGACACTCGCAGCGCGGATCTAGTCGCATAATACGAAAGTTATGCATGTTAATTGTGAAAGGATAACGTTGTAAAACAGTTCAGTGTTTATGAAAAATAGTTTGTGTTATGTTTACACGTAAGTTTATTCTTAATTGTATTTTTTTAAATAATTTAGATATTACGGAATGAAAATCTATTCATACAAACAAAATTTAAGTGTCAGTTTATTACATGGAAATTGCTGCCTCTTATTAAGCTTGGGGAGTTATTAGTACATAATTAAGACAGGAATAACCATTTATAAAGTTTTTGCCTATTCTATATCTGTCTGTCCTAGCTAATTTTCAGAATATCTGTACCGATTGTAATTAGCTTTGATGTACAGATATAGAGCATTGCTTTGAGTAATCTATGGTATGTTTTATCCGAAAAGCTTTTTTTTTGAGAAATAAAAATATTTATAATATAAATGGTCTTTGATGATTATCTAAAATCCAAATAACGCCACATTAATAAATCCTGCCCGGGCGAAACAGGGACGCGTCGCTAGTTAACAATATAATTCTAGAAAACTAAAATAAAATTAGAATAAAGTATTCTTTGGTTAAAATATTCTATACCAATGTAATTAATATACTTAACTGAGCTATCAGTAAGATTTGTAACGTACCTTACATTTTTATAACTAAATGTAAACTTTAAGAAAAGTTGTTTTGCGATTTTTGTTTAGAATTCCCTTTCTATATTTTTTTTTTATAAATTTTCTCGTATGACAGAGTTGTATTTCCAAGTTCTAGTTTTTTGAACGCGTGTTAGCTTTTTTCTTCAAAGTGAATAATAAGCAGACTTATACAACATTTTGGTCCTACTGTCTCTTAATATATATATATATATATATATATATATATATATATATATATACATGGCATGTATACCGTATACTGGTCTGGTGTAGACGAGCTCGAGCGGGCATGCCAGGGAGTAGGTATCATCCTATCAGAAAGAATGGTGCAATGTGTGAAAGAGTATGAATGTGTAAGCCCAAGACTGCTATGGATACGATTGAAAGTGGGCTTAAAGAAGTTGTTTGTGCTAGGGGTCTACGCCCCAGACATGTCTAAGCCCACTCATATCCGAGAGCAGTTTTGGGAAATGGTAAGGATGGTATTGATGAAATGTAAGGGAAATGAAAATGTTGTTATGCTAGGAGATTTTAATGGAAGAGTTGGGGTGAGGAGGCTTGGTTATGAAAGGATATTGGGAACGTTTGGTGATGAAAGTATAAATGAGAATGGTGAAAGCCTCCTCACTGTATGTATGGAAAAGAATCTTTTTGTGACGAACACTTTCTTTCGCCACAAGAGGATTCACATGTACACTTGGGAAAGAGGTGATGATAGAAGCATGATAGATTTCATAATTGTGGATGAAAGATTGAGGGGCGCAGTGGTGGATACAAGGGTTTACCGGGGGTCAAACGTAGGAACGGATCATTTTTTGGTTTTATGCCGAATTAATGGTCTATTCAGGCGGTGGCGCCATCGGTCATCTGTGTCTACCACTGCGTTACAGCGTATTAGAACAGAAAGATTACAAGATGAAGGTGAGAAAAACAAGTTTAAATGTAGACTGAAAGAAAACGTAAGTGGTTTGGATGAATTATGTATGAATGAGTTAGACTTGGAGAATGTATGGCAAAATGTTAAGAAAGGTTTAGTAGATGCAGCTACCGAAGTATGTGGTGTTAGTAAAAGAAAGAATGAAAGGAAAAATAATACGTTATGGTGGGATGATGAGATACGTACGGAAGTTGAAGCAAAGAAGAGAGCATGGCTAGATTTACTAGCAACTAAGGCTGGTAATTCTAGCGGTACGAATGATGATTTTGAAAGAAAAAAGGCAGTCTTTAGACATCTAAATAAAAGAGTAAAAGAAGTAGTTGAAAGGAAAAAGCAAGAAAGAACGGATAAAAATGATAGAAGAATATCGGATAACTTCCAGGCAAATATTAAAATGTTCTGGAAACTCGTAAGAACTGCCAGGGGATGTTCAAAACAGCCTATAATGAATGCTATAAGAGATGAGAATGGCTACATTCTGAATGATGAAGTTTTGAGTTAAAAGAGATGGAAGGAATATTTTGAAAGCATGTTTATGAGTGAGGAGACAACGTATGAACTGAATAAAATAGGAACTCCAAAAGAAGAGGAAGGAGGTAGCGAGATAAGTATAGATGAAATAATGAAAGCAATGAAAAGCATGAAAGCAGGTAAGGCTGCCGGATATGATAGAGTTTCACTCGAAATGCTAAGGGCTGGAGAGGAAGTGGTGGCAGGCCTGCTGCACACCTTGTTTAATTTATGCTGGGAACTGAAACGGGTACCGGGAGACTGGTGCAAAGCCGTGATAGTCCCAGTATATAAGGGAAAAGTGTCGCAGCAGGACTGTAAAAACTACCGCGGTATCAGCCTTCTTAGCATAGTGGGAAAACTGTATGCCAAGGTACTAATTGAAAGGGTCATGAAAGAAACCGATGGAAAAATTTGGGATGTGCAAGCGGGATTTAGAAAGGGAATGGGATGTACAGATCAAGTCTTCTCCATGCGCATGATCGCGGAGAAGTTTTTGGCCAAAAACCAAAAGGTTTTTTTGCGTTCATGGACTTGGAGAAGGCCTATGACAGAGTGGATAGGAATGTGCTATGGCAAACACTGAACTCATTTGGGTTGAGCGCTGGCTTGATACAGGCATTGGAATCTCTTTATAGGGACTCTATTGCTTGTGTTAGGATCAACGGGGTCTACTCGGACTGGTTTGGCATCCATAAAGGTATCAGACAGGGCTGTGTGGCTTCCCCGTGGTTGTTCAACCTATTTATGGACAGTTGTTTGCAAAATTTGAAAGTTGAAGAATGCGGATTAAGAATGGGTGAGTTAACCATCAAATGCCTTTTGTATGCCGATGATCAAGTTATTCTTGCGTCGTCGGCGGCTGAGTTGCAAATGATGGTTACATTAATAAACAGATCATTAAAAGAAAGGGGTATGAAAGTGAACACAAGTAAGACGAAAATTATGGTTTTTGAAAGAGATGAAAGTAAAACGATATGTGAAATAAGAATAGAAGGGGAGTTGATCGATCAAGTAGATGAGTTTGTATATTTGGGGTGCGTATTTAGGAGGGATGGGAGATATGATAAGGATATAGAACGACGAGTGAACACGGGAAACAGAGTAAATGGGGCCCTGCACTCTATTGTGAAGAGTCAAAATGTGTCAAAAAAGGCACGTATGGCAATTCACAATGCTGTGTTGGTCCCTACTTTAACGTACGGTAGTGAAAGTTGGGTATGGCAGAAGAAGCACGAGAGTAGAATAAATGCAGTAGAAATGCGGTCGTTAAGGAGTATGTTAGGGCTGAATCTGAATGACAGGGTGAAAAATTGTGTGATAAGAGAAGAGTGTGGTTTGCAAGATGATGTTGTGACCAGGATTAAGAAAGGAATGCTTCGGTGGTTTGGTCATGTGGAAAGAATGGATGAGGAAAGAGTGACAAAGAAAATTTATGTTGCAGAAGTGAATGGCAGAGTCGGAAAGGGACGACCTAGGCGAAAATTTATCGACCAAATTGGCGATTTATTGAAAACGGGCCAAATTAGGAGTACCCTTAACCGACGAGCATGCATGCGTAGGTGTATGGATGTGAAGGAGGCGAGAGAGGTGTGTCAGGATCGTGCCAAATGGAAGTCTGTAGTCTCTGCCTACCCCTCTGGGTGACAGGCGTGAGTGTTTATGTATGTATATATATATATATATAGTAGCGTATTTGCAATTTCGAAAAGTAACGTATGTTCGAATCCGTTATAGAAGTTCACTACAAAAGTCGAATGGCGAACCTAACACTAACTTGAAGCTAACTGGGATAGATTAATGGGAGTATTAGTAATTGTCATTAGCGTTACTTGTATTCTTTAAAAAAAAAACATAAAATCAACATTAAAATAAAAAGCAACAAATATATTATAATAAACTTGCGACCCGCCGCTCCGGCTTTGCCTATATACAATCTGTTACGGCCTCTAGTTACCCGGGCAAAGGTCGTGGAACTCGGGCCCATCAGGAGTTCCACTCGACGAGCAACAGGAGGTCGGCCTAAATGGCTTGTGGAATATTACACGTTAGCGGTAATAAAGGGACCAAACAAAACTTACCTATTTCTTCGAAGTAGGGTCTACCTTAGGAAGATTCAGGTGTAAGTGTGGGTGTGCTTGACTGTGTTGTGGTGGGATTGTGTTAAATTATGTAACCTGACTTCCTGCTGGTTGCAGAACCGCCGACCCCAAGGCTTCACCTCTATTCTTTATATCGAAGTGGCAGTCCGTCACAAAAATTTAAGAATCTAGTAAATTACACTCGTTTCTCACTTGTTAATTGGAGACAAGCCAATTGTCATTAGGTTAATCCAATAAAGTCCAACAAGATTTAATCGAACGCGCGTCACATACAAACTCGACCTTTGTGAAAAAAGCAATATCACCGGACCGCGCGGCAAACTACTCAGGTTCGCGAAGTATATACGTTAAGGCAGAGGTGCGACTAAACCATTAACACAACGGCCAACTACCCAGTTCCACGCTCTGCGATAAGTGCAGCGCAAAAACCGACGCCGGCGCAGCCGGGCGCCGCACCCGCCTGCACCCCCCCCGCGCCTCCGCCGTCAGGCGCGCCTCCCGCTCGACCCGAGCGCCGACTCAGGCCTAAACAAGCCCCCGTCCCGGACATGAGGATCTAGGTCCGCGAGTAAATTGGCAAACGGGATAGGGTAGAGACGGCACGTTGCAAAACCGAATCTCCAACCAAAACCTCGGCCACCCTAGGGATCCCATCCGGTCCATACGACAACTTGACAATGCGCCCACGGCGCCAATACAAGGGCGAGGCGTTAGGTTCTTTAACTAACACGAGGTCTCCAACCCGAGGGGGGTCCGTCTTGTCAGACCACTTAACGCGCTGCTGCAAAAGATGTAGGTACTCCAGAGACCATCGGTGCCAAAAGCTCTGAGTTATTTGTTGCAGCATGTCAAATCTGCTCAGCCGCGAAGAGACTATTTCCCGGAAGGGGTACTCGGGCAGGGCGTTAAGTGGCTGGCCTATCAGGAAGTGGCCAGGGATTAGAACCTCTAAATCATTCGGATCGGACGAGAGGGGACAGAGGGGCCGAGAGTTGAGGACTGCTTCAATTTTACAGAATACGGTGGCAAGCTCTTCAAATGTCAAAATAGTTTCGCCAATAACGCGACGGAGATGCGTCTTTGCAACCTTCACCACCGCCTCAAAAATACCGCCCCAGTGTGGGCAAGCCGGAGGGTCGAATTTCCACTGGATGCCCTTCTTGGACATCGCAGTAGTTAAATAGGTCCTGTTGCTGGACAGAAATTCAACGACCTCCTTCAAATACCTATCAGTACCCTTATAATTCGTTCCGCAATCCGACCGGATCAGGTCCGGTAAACCGCGACGCGATACGAAGCGACCCAGTGTGGACAAAAAGGCCTCCGTGCTAAGGGCACTTACAAGTTCTAAGTGAACAGCCTTAGTGGAGAGGCACACGAAAACGCACAGATAGGCCTTATGAGCACGCGCGTTACGAAGGTTAGAGGACTTGACGAGGAAGGGGCCAGCGAAGTCAGTTCCGACTCCCGCGAATGGTCGGATGGCTCTGACGCGGTCGGGTGGTAAGTCGCCCATCATCGGCTGTGATATGGGCGCCTTCAACTTATAACAAGATATGCACTTAAAGATGACGCTCCGAATGGTGCGTCGACCCGCCAAAATCCAAAACTCCCGCTGCAAAATGGCCGAAAGAGCGTTGCACCCAGCGTGGGCATTCTGAACATGGTAGTGAGTTACCAGCAACCGAACCAAGGCGCCGTCCTTGGGGAGCAGTAGAGGGTGTCGAGCCTCGTACGGCAGTTGAGAATTTTTCAAACGTCCGCCCACGCGAAGCATCCCCGAGTCATCCAGGAAGAGGTTCAGGCGGGCCAGCGCACCCTTGACAACTAAGCCCCGCTTCAAGGTATCAATCACGAGCTCGAAATGCTCCGCTTGGATCATACGGGTCCAATGCATCAAGGCTTCGCGCCGCTCGCTAGGGGACAAGGCGGAATCAGATATTCGGTTAGATGGGTCTCTCGAGTTGCGGACAAATCGACGCAACCAAGCCGTTACTCCCAAGAGCTTGTCGAGAGAGCTGTACCGTTCTAGTAAGGAGAGATCACGAGTGGGCTTATCCTTGACCACTCCTACTCGGGCTCGTAGGCCAGGCCATTCAATTGGTTCAGAGTATTTGTTCTGGGGCCAGAACGCCTGAGACTCAGCTAACCAGCCGGGCCCCCACCACAGCGGGTGATCAACCAAGTAGGAGGCTTCACAGCCACGAGAAGCACAGTCTGCTGGATTCAACTCCCCTGGGACATGTCTCCACGTTAGACACGTGACAGAATTCTGGATTTGTGACACGCGGTTCGACACGAAGACCTCAAGATTGTGAGGTGCCGCTCGGAGCCAACAAAGTACTATCTCACTGTCCGACCAAGCGTAGACGTCCGTAATGTCGATTACCGACTTCAAGGAGGAGTGAACGTGGTTGAGCAGTCGCGTGAGAAGAGCAGCTCCAGACAGTTCCAACTTAGGGATAGTTAAGCGGGACCTAATGGGAGCCACTTTGCTTTTAGCAAGTACGAGATGGACGGAAGTATGGCCAGAAGAGCTCACCGTCCGCAAATATACAACAGCAGCGTAACCCTTCTCAGAGGCGTCGCAAAATCCGTGCAGGGTAGCCCTGCATTTCCCTGGAGGGAGGAAGCACCTTGACATGGAGACCCGGTCGATGTCTGGAAGGGAGGACACAATTGAGAGCCACTCTCGCAAGAGAGCACCGCTTATAGGGTCGTCCCAACCCAACCCGGATATCCAGAGTTTTTGAAGGAAACACTTTGCCAAAAAGATGACCGGAGTAATCCAACCATTAGGATCGAAGGTGCGAGCTACAGTTGACAACACAGAGCGCTTGGTCCATGATTTAGGGGGGGGATCGATCTTGACTCGATACGTGAAGGTATCCTGAACAGGCTGATATTGAATGCCAAGCACAGTCAACAAATTAGGATTGTCAGGGTGCTCGAATAGATGAGGGTCTTGTTGATCCTCTCCTGGGAGGTCCTTCAAAATATGAGGGGAGTTCGACAACCATTTGCGCAGCTCATAACCTCCCGACTTCAGGATGGCAATCAATTCGTCTCGCAATACGAGGGCCTCCTCGACGGTGGAGGCACCCGTACAAATATCGTCCATGTAGACCGAGGTCTCCAAAATAGAAGCCCCCCGAGCGTATCTTAGGCGCTCTCTCTCAGCTAGTTCGAGGAGGGTTCGCATGGCGACATACGGGCTGGATCGGAGTCCATAGGTGGTGGTGTTCAACTCGAACACTTGTATCGGATCGCTGGGCTTCTCGCGCCACAGGATCAGCTGATATCGACGGTCATCACGGTGGACCACTGATTGTCGAAACATCATCCGAATGTCGGCTACAAAAACAACTTGATGCCGACGGAAGTGGGTCAAAATGTCGGATATGTCCCTGATCAATTTAGGACCAGAGTGGAGACACTGGTTCAGGGACACCCCATTGGACGAGGGGGCGGAGCCGTCGAAAACCACCCGAATCTTACTCCCAGGGGACTTCAAAACCGCGTGGTGGGGGAGGAAGTAGTGTTCATGTGATCGCCAGTCGAAATGAGAAGGTGACATGTGACCCAGCTCTTGATATTCGCGCATGAACTCGACATACTTGTCGCGAAAGGCTGTGTCGCGACGCATACGGCGCTCCATAGAAAGCAACCTCTTTTCGGCCATGGTCCGAGATTGGCCCAAAGGAGGCCGTGAGTCAAGAAAGGGTAAGCGGGTGACAAAGCGACCGTCGACACGGCGGCCGGTATTGTTCTGGTAGAACAACTCGCACTCACGGTCCAGAGGGTTGACTCGAGGCGCGTGTGGCGGCTCCTCAATTTCCCAGAACCGCTGGACGACGTCCGAAAGAGACACGCCCGCCACTGGGAGCGGGTCGGCTGCCTGATGCGGTGGAGACCACAGAACCGGTCCAAAGAAACTGTGCCCAAATACAGTGGACACGGCTGACAAGCCATCGGGCTGTAGGGCTCGTATCTCGCCTAACAGGATGAACCCCAGCACGTCGGCCCCCAGCAACAAATCTATCGGCCCAGGTTGGGACCATTGAGGGTCTGCCGGTCTCAAGCCAGACGTACAACAAACCGCGCTATCATTTATACGGGCATTAGGGAGAAAGCCTACAATATCATCGAGGACATTTACCTTAACTAAGATGTGGAGGTGTTCGCTTGCAGGACCAAACACCAGCCTTGCTTGTCCCCTAGGAGCAGGAGGCTCTGCACCTCCAATACCTACCATTGGACATGATTTGGAGCTCCAGGGGAGCCCTAGTCTTCCCACTAACCGAGTGGAGGCCACACAGCGTTGTGAACCTGAATCCAATAGAGCGCGAACAGTTAAGCAGTCGCCACTCGGGTTGTACACCTTCACGGCGGCCGTCGGCAATAGAACAGTTTGACAGGTGGACTGCGGACGGCTTAAAGGATCAGTGAAGGCGGCCGTGGTGGGAGCTAGGGCGGCAGTTTCCTAGCAGGAGCTGCCTTCGTCGGACCGGCACTCAAGCCGGGGGTCCGGAAAGCGGAATTCCGGCGGCATCTCAATGACCCGTGGATGAAAATCGCAGAACGGGCCGACCTGGGGGGCTTCTGGGAACCTTGGCCTGGAGGCCCTGGACAGCTTCGAGGTCTCAGGGGGCCCGTAGTAGTGGGACCGACCAAAGGGGGGGGGGTGGTACTCCAGTCGCGGCCTCTCTGCTAATGGGGGTGAGAAGGATCTCGCTGATCGCTGAGTGGCCGCGAAGTCCCTCTCGACCCACCGAGGGGGGGTGACGAACCCCCCGCCCCTGGGGGAACGACCCCCCGACTGGTCGTGAGGGGAACCCCCTCCGAACCCAGGGGCAGGGTCGTCGGTAGGAGAGCGACGAGCGTCACCTGTCAGAGGGGGTGGCTGGGCGCCCCCGCCCGTGGGGGATGAGGGCCCAGCCGAGCCCCGGGAGAAAGAGCCGTTCGCGCCCAGGCACAAAACGGCGTGGTGCTTGCCCTGGCAGTGCGGACAGGGCCGCTGGTGCGGGCAGTCTCGTTGGAGGTGCCGTTCTAAACATGAATAGCACCAGCGGCGCTCCCTGGCGATGGTTCGTCTCGCTGAGGCAGGCTTGCCTAATAATTTAGGGCACGACGTCACCTGGTGTTCTGCTGCTCTACAATAGGAGCAGGGGGGCTCCTTCCTGGCCACTAGGCCACTATAAGATGATAGGAGGGGGCGCCCTCCCGCAGGAGCACCACTAGGTCTGAGGGGGGTTGCCAACAACTTGGCCGGGGGGTTTCGCCTTTCCCTGGTCACGGTTCGGTTAGCAGTCCGCAGATCTCCGGCGGTGCCCGCTGCGTTTTCAATCTGCCGGCACTGCTCCTCCAAGAACCGCAGCAGATCCCTGAAGGGAGGAATATAGGAGGCGCCGTCTCCGCCGTACCTCTCCTCAAAATGGAGTCGAAGATCGAGAGGTAGGCGGGACAGCACAATATGGAACAACAAAAAGGACCATTCGTCCACCGGCAAATCCAGCCGTCTCAACGAGTTGCAGGCCACCAAGACCGGATTTACGATGTCCGGTCGTAGTCGGGCCCGGTCCTTTAGCAACGGGAGGTTTAACAAAAGTTTGACGTGCTCGTCCGCAATTCGCCGTACGTTGGCATACCTTCCGGCAAGGAGGTCCCGAGCGTTCAGGTAGGCGTCGTCCGACACCTTCAAATGGCCGACGACGCCCAAGGCCTCCCCCTCTAATGAGGCCAGGAGATACGCCATCTTCTGGCTTGGTGTTAAATCCCTCCGGGCATCCACTAGGCTGTCAAAAAGTCCCACAAATGTTAACCACTCGGAGAGGACCCCGGAGAACCTTGGCAGGTCCAGAGTGGGAAGTCGTCCCAACAGCTCCGGGTGAGTGGGCTGCTTCCGAGGGGACTCGAGCAGGACACCCAGCCGAGCTTCACGCGCGTCACTAGCCTGCTTGGCCCCTGCCTCAATCAGGTCATCCGTGAGAGCAAAAAATTGCTCATAGTCGGAAAGACAGGAGTCTAGGACTCCCTGTTCCGCTCCCGAAGCCATAATCTCGGAGCATGCCTCCTCCACTAAAGCCCTTCGGGCCGTGACTTGCTCGAGCCGCTTCTCCAAGCTATGGATTCTGTCGGGTCTCCCTATCAAGCTGTGAGCATTCGCAGCCCAGCGCAGTTCCGCTTGTAAGCGAAGCGTCGGTGACCGGTGTGAAGGCATCATTACAAGGTACGATTATCACCGAATTAAACTTAGTACAAATTACTTTACACAATTAGTTTAATTATCACAATAAAAATAATACAATACAAAATACTATTTATCCAATCAGTAAATTATACTACGCAATTAATTTAATTCAAACAAATTACTATTCCACTAGTAATAACTACAGTCGGTTTACGAGACAACGCTAATTGATAATTATTACATATACAATATTTGCAATTGCCACGCTTATGTAGCAATGGTAATTATAAACCCTACTCGACGCGTGTACCTAAACCTAAGGTAATACCTAAACAGTCCGCTTACGCCGCGGGCGTGGCACAATTCTACCTACCACTAACAAAGTAAGCGACCGAATAAAGTAAATAAAACTCAAAAAATACGGTTACTACACGGTTCTATACCGGTCCTATCCGCTAACAAATAACACGCGAACAAAACGAAATTATTAATACGTATTGCAACAAACGTTACGTATTGAGCTGGGAGTGGTTTCAAAACCCATCAGGAAAACCACGCTCTGCTACCAAATGTTACGGCCTCTAGTTACCCGGGCAAAGGTCGTGGAACTCGGGCCCATCAGGAGTTCCACTCGACGAGCAACAGGAGGTCGGCCTAAATGGCTTGTGGAATATTACACGTTAGCGGTAATAAAGGGACCAAACAAAACTTACCTATTTCTTCGAAGTAGGGTCTACCTTAGGAAGATTCAGGTGTAAGTGTGGGTGTGCTTGACTGTGTTGTGGTGGGATTGTGTTAAATTATGTAACCTGACTTCCTGCTGGTTGCAGAACCGCCGACCCCAAGGCTTCACCTCTATTCTTTATATCGAAGTGGCAGTCCGTCACAAAAATTTAAGAATCTAGTAAATTACACTCGTTTCTCACTTGTTAATTGGAGACAAGCCAATTGTCATTAGGTTAATCCAATAAAGTCCAACAAGATTTAATCGAACGCGCGTCACATACAAACTCGACCTTTGTGAAAAAAGCAATATCACCGGACCGCGCGGCAAACTACTCAGGTTCGCGAAGTATATACGTTAAGGCAGAGGTGCGACTAAACCATTAACACAACGGCCAACTACCCAGTTCCACGCTCTGCGATAAGTGCAGCGCAAAAACCGACGCCGGCGCAGCCGGGCGCCGCACCCGCCTGCACCCCCCCCGCGCCTCCGCCGTCAGGCGCGCCTCCCGCTCGACCCGAGCGCCGACTCAGGCCTAAACACAATCTATTATTAATAATAATATTATGTAATAATATTTATTAAGACTTAGGTCCATAAAAAGCTTTAGTATAAAAAAAACATGTGTACAGTTCACACGATGTAGAAGCGAAACCTTCAGAAAATTGCGAGTAAAATTGCTTTGTGAAAGCGCCATCTTATCATCATCATTACAGCCCTTAACAAATCCACTGCTGAACATATGCCACGAATCACGGCCCTGAGCCACCTGCATCCATCGTCTTCCTGCATATCCTACCAGTTCGTCATTCCATCTAGTGGGGGGTGACTCGAGGACATTATTCCCCATCGGTTGTCTATTATTCCAGCTATATGGTCAGTCCATTACCAGTTTAGCTGACTAATCCATTAGACTATGTCACTCTGGTTCTACTACGACTATCCTCGTTTCTAAGTTTATCATGCAGAGAAACCCCGAATATAGGTCTCCATTGCTCGCTGAGCGGCCTTGAGCGACCTCACGTGGTCCATCAGTACTACGGCCAGCAGTGAAGGACCATATGTCAGATCCATGAGTCATCACTGGTAATACACGCTGATTATACAATCTCGTTTTCAGGTTTTGAGGTATACTTGACGAGAAAATGTAACGCAATTTCCCGAACGCCCAAGTTGAATACCTCGATTGATCTCTCGGTCGAAGTTGAACTTACCTAGTCCGACTATTTGTCCCAGGTAAACGTACTATTCAACAACGTCGAGTTTAGTGCTCCCAATAACTACCGGCAAAGTTGTGACATGGACGTTACAAATGAACTTTTTTTTTGTCCATGTTCATCTTAAGACCCATTCGTTTGGAGACACTGTTTAGATCATTGATCATAGTGCTTAGGTCCTCCAGCGATTCATCCATAAGGACTATATCGTTGGCAAATCGAAAGGTTTTTATAGAATAAGGGTGACAAACGAGCACACAGTCCCCCTGATGGTAAAAAGATGCTGTGGCCCATAGACATCTACATTTAACCTCGATTAAGAATGAAAATGCAGATGCTTTGTCAACCCTGAGGACTAGGATGGAATGCCTCGATTCTAATAAAACGGGTCTCCAGTTATTTACACTCACCATACGAAACACAGCATCCTTAAGCGGTTATTTTACGTTGGTGTAGAATGTGTGTACTGATGTACTCGCCATTAATGTTAAGACGAGACATGATGCTAAATGCAAGTTTTATAATGCCTCAAAGTATGTGATCCACTGCAGTAAACAAACCCAGAAAAATATATGATATTGTCCAGAATATATGCTAGTTAGATAATGTGTTGAAAACATGATACCACTTATTTAATACAACAGAAAAAAATCACAAACATACCTCTAAAAATTTCTTTTAACGAGTAAAAACCATACTAGTATACATGCAATCGTTCTGATTTTTTGTCAGATTTTTATACATTCAACATATTAACGTAATAGTGTTTTAATTTTTTAGTCCAACTAATAGTTTTTTTTAAATCGCATATTCTTATTTCTGAAATAATACGTACGGATGTTTGCGTAAACGCCTGTGCAGAGTCACTGCCAGCCGAGGCCTGGTGCTGTAGAGACTTGTCGCTCTTTTTGCCGTAGTATTTACGTTAAGATTTTTTAAGAACGCGTTTACAAAATTGATATAGGTATAGAATCGAACTGACACGGGTCACGCACGCAAGTGTACGCACGGTGGGCTGCGGGAATCGTAGTCAAATAAAATTATTTTGATAATTTGAAAGATCGAATTTGTTTTTGATTTCTTATATCTCAAAAATATACTTAGATACATAGAGTAATTACATTTAGATACGAAATACGAATACCTATTCTAGAGACTGCTTAGCACTAAGAGCCCTCTACTGGCAGTGAGATGTCAGCTGTGGACTTTAGGCTGGTTTTGTCAGTTATGATAAGACCTTACCTCCGGACTTGATGAAGTGACCTGTAGGTGAACTTCAGTAACTAATACTGGAACACCTGGACTAGTAGAACTAAGTGTGCCGAGTTTGGGCTCGTTTTGTTAGGTATGATGAGTCTTTACCTCCGAACTTGACGGAGTGACCTGAAGGTGTACTTTAGTAATCGCTATTGGAACTGGTCGCCGAGTACTACTAGGTGTGCCGAGTTTGGGCTCGTTTTGTTAGATATGATGTACTCGGCGACCAGTTCCAATAGCGACTACCAAAGTATACCTTCAGGTCATTCCGTCAAGTCCGGAGGTAAGGTAATACAAAACAGTAAAATAAATTTGAATTTCCAAGTGGTTTTATTTCAAACTATTCTTTTTCTGTTATTTTAGCTATTTTGCCGACAAAACTTGTTTTTTTTTTTTTGAATTTGTGAGTTGGCGGTTTAAATGTATATGTATGTAAATAGTTGACTTAGTACCCGCTCATATCATAAAACTGACTTTAAAAAATATTGATAATTAAAATATAGTGTGATGTCCAGACTCCAGACCTCGTAAACAGTTTTGATATTAGTGAGTAGGTACTGTTGTGAACAGGAGACCTCACGAAAAAGTTTTTGTTTGGAGGTGAATTGTCCGCTTGCTTTGCGCATACTCCCGAACAAGCCGGTTTCCGAAAAGGCTTCAGTACCATAGACCACATACATACCCCGCGGCAGATTGTACAGAAGACCGAAGAGTACAATCTGTCACTTTGCCTGGCATATGTGGACTATGAGAAAGCCTTTGATTCCGTCGAAATTTGGGCGGTGCTACAATCCCTTCAGCGGTGCCAAGTTGACTGTCGGTATATCGAAGTGCTGAAGTGTTTGTACAGTAGGGCTACGATGGCTATCCGAGTACAGAACCAGAGTTCGAAACCTATCCAACTGCAGAGAGGTGTAAGACAGGGTGATGTTATATCCCCGAAACTCTTCACCGCTGCGTCGGAAGACGTTTTCAAGCTACTGGACTGAAAAGAATACGGTATTAACATCAATGGCGAGTACATCACTCACATTCGATTTGCCGACGATATAGTCCTTATGGCAGAATCGCTGGAGGACCTTAGCACTATGCTCAATGACCTCAATGGTGTCTCCCAACGGCCCGTTGGGGTCATTGAGTTGAACATGGACAAAACAAAGATCATATTTAATGTCCATGTCACACCTATGCCGGTAGTTGTTAGGAGCACTATGCTCGAAGTTGTTGACGAGTATGTTTACCTAGGACAAATAGTCTGCCTAGGTAAGTCCAACTTCGACCGAGAGGTCAATCGACGGATTCAACTCGGCTGGGCAGCGTTCGGGAAATTACGACACATCTTCTCGTCAGGTATACCTCAATCTCTGAAAACTAAAGTGTATAACCAGTGCGTGTTGCCAGTGATGACTTACGGATTTGAGACGTGGTTTTTTTTATAGGATAGGGTGACAAACGAGCACAAAGTCCACCTGATGGTAAGTGGTTGCTGTGGCCCATAGACATCTACATCTATCCTCGATTACGAATTAAAATGCAGATGCGTTGTCACCCGTGAGGACTAAGATGGAATGCCTCGTTTCCAGTAAAAAGGGTTTCCGATTCTCTACATTCACCATACGAAATACAGCAGCATTAAGCTACTATTTCACGCTGGTATTCTGTGAGAGCGTGGTCCTTCCCCGGTCGAGCCGACCCATTCGTGCTACAACTATACTACTAATATAACTGCAGCATGGCTCTACCACGAATAAATGGTCGTACGTACGTACGTACGTATATACGTGGTCCTTCACTGCTGGCCGTATGAGGACGCCCAAGGTCGCTCAGCGAGCTATGGAGAGGGCTATGCTCGGAGTTTCACTGCGTGATAGACTCATAAATGAGGATATCCGCAGTACAACCAGAGTGACCGACATAGCCCAACGGATTAGTAAGCTGAAGTGGCAATGGGCCATATAGCTCGAAGAACCGATAACCGATGGGGAAGAAAGGTTCTCGAGTGGCAACCTCGTACCGGTAGGTGTAGTGTAGGGCGACCCCCCACTAGATGGAGTGACGACCTGGTAAGACATGCAGGAAGTCGATGGATGCAGGTGGCTCAGGACCGTGCTTTGTGGCATTATTTGGGGGAGGCCTATGTTCAGCAGTGGACTTGTGAAGGGCTGTAATGATGATGATGATGATGATTTGCGTATACTGTGTTCACGCTGTGTTCTCCGACTGCCGGTTGCGCTCCGCCCACTGCGGGACGCGCGGGTGAACAACGAATTTGAAATCGAGCTAAGACCTCGTCTTAATACTATACGCTTTCCAGTTCAGTAGCTTGAAAATATCTTCCAATACAGTGGTGAAGAGTTTTGGGGATATAACATCAACCTGTATTACACCTCTCTGCAGTTGTATAGGTTTCGTACTCTGGTTCTGTACTCGGATAGCCATCGTAGCTCTACTGTACAAACATTTCGGCACTTTGATATACCAACAGTCAACATGGCACCGCTGAAGGGACTGTAGCACTGCGACGGAATCAAAGGCTTTCTTATAGTCCACATATGCGGGGTAAGGTGGTAGATTGTACTCTTCGGTATTCTGTTCAATTAGCCGAAGGGTATGTATGTGGTCTATAATACTAAAGCCTTTACGGAAACTGGCTTGTTTGGAAGGCTGGAAGTCGTCGAGTCTGCGTGCCAGACGATTCGCAATGACTCTCAAAAACAGCACTTAGACGCAGCTCAGAAAAGAAATTGGTATGTCTTCCAGAGAGCGTTGTCGCTTTTCTTGAAAAACAAGACCAATGCAATTCTGCTCCACGTCTTCGAATTAGTTGCACCAAAGAGGACGGAATTAAATATCTTCTGAAGAACTTTCAGTACCAGTTTTCGACCCGCTTTTTGCAGCACTGCCGTAATTCCACTCTCGCCTGGGGCTTTGTAGATTTTAAGGGGCTGGAGAGCCATTCTAATCTTGCTCAGACTGACATCCAGGATATCATCGGAATAGTGTCGCATAAGACTTGCTCTTGGATCGTCGCATAAGAGCTGCCCATATTTATTTATTTATCTATTATATATATACATATATATATATATATATATATATATATATATATATATATATATATATATATATATATATAAATAACAGTTTTGTGCCTGATTGTTTTCCTAAGTATGTTGACACATCATTTTTATATTTATTACAGGGGAGATCAAATCTACCCTTAATTTTTTCATTAAAGTTCTATGGCGTAAATTTAAATTAAATTTACGCTTATTATTATATTACGCTGGTACTTTGTGAGAGCATGGTCCTTCCCCGGTCGAGCGAACCCATTCGTGCTGCAACCATAATATAGCTGCAGCGTGGCTCTAGCACGTATAAAGTGCATTTAGGATGCTGTTGGTAGAGGTACGTAGTCAACTCGGTAACGGAGCAGACCTTTTACGTATAATGGCATGGAAGTTTTATCATTTTTTGGTTTAATAAATCTACAGTTTTTTCGGATAAATATAGTCTTGACATCGCTTTCCATCCAAGTCAAGTGTCATTGCAGTCGGTCAGCCATTCCCAGGGTTAGCCCGGACAGAGAGACAGACGAAATTTTTAACAATGGTTGTTCATATCTTAACTGCATGCAAATAACCCTTAAAGTTAAAAACTTAAAGTTACAGCCTATATACGTCCCACTGCTGGTTAAAGGCCTCCGCTCATTTCTGAGAGGGTTTCAGGGCAAGGAATTGCGTTGCCCCAATACGTGATGGCAAATTTCACATGTTCTTAGTCATGCAGGTAAATCAACACTTAAAATTGCAATTAACAATTTCATTGGTGTCGGCGGGGATTGAACCCGGCTAGCTCGCGTACTATGAAATTTACAGTGAGCGCTAACCATCTAAACTACCACGGCTCCCTCTTAATAACCCTTAACTCAGTATAACCCTTAAATCAGTATAGACTACTGTCGTGAACCACTCCCAACACAATCATTTTAAGCGTACGAGGAGTGGTTAAAGAGGAGCATTAGGAATGTTTATATCATTGCTAGTTTATTATTTTAAAGGAAAAAAGTATTTCGAAATTACACACCGATACTTCAAATTTATTTATATCTATAGACATACAGGAATAATGTTTAAACTACAGAGCAACACGGGCCACCGGCAGACCGTATTGCTCTATGTTTAAAACTCATACGCGTTGGGATGAAATTTATATTAACATTTTTAAGTGATCAGTCGTTACCAATATCAGTTTAAACTTTCAAAATAACCAAACGAAGTAATATTATTACGTTACTATACGGAGTTAATCTTTAGTAATGCGTTCAGAAAATGAGTGGACTAATATGCTGACGTCTGTCTTTCCGTCGGAATACAATCTGGACGTCTTCAAGACGAGAGTGAATAGACTTTTGTTAGGCTAAGACAATGTGATTTTTCATCTAGGGTTTTATCACCGCTTAATACTAGGTGGGAATAAGGTAAAAAAAGAATGTTGTACAATTATTGTAACTGTTGCCGTGTAACGGTGGCGTAACAATATCCACTACCTCATATCGTCCCGTGGCTGCCGTAAGAGACAGAACGAAGACACACGAGGTGGCCAGCAGCACCTTCCTGAACACAACTCAAAATAATTAAAAACTGCCAGTACCAAACCGTCTTCCAGGCGTGGTGACAACTATCTCCCTGTGAGGTAGAAATATCCCCCATGAGGCAAACTAGAAGGTGACAAATACCTTATATCAGCCAAATGTTTGTGGTAAAACCACGCTACAGCTATGTTGTAGCACAAACGGCTCGACGACCAAGCGAGAACCATTCTTTCACAGAATACCGACGTAAAATAGTAGCTTAATGCTGCTGTGTTTCATAGGGTGAGTGCGAAGAAATGAATAAACCTTTTTACTGGAAACTAGGCATACCATTTTGGTCCTCAGGTATGACAACTGACAACTCATCTTCAGAGGGTGGAAATGTAGATGTCTATGAGCCACAACGTCTACTTACTATCCGGCGAACTGTTCGTTTGTCACCCTTATTCTGTTGAAAAGTGTTTGTTCAGCAGTTGACTTTTGATGGATTTTGAGGAATGACTTAATAACAGTACTTCTTCACTCTATAAAGTTCTCTATCTACATACAGTTTTTTGGAAGTTTTAATAATAATTATAAATTTTATCACAGCTGTATTATAACTTTGGAAAATTTATGTGAGAATGTTGCTCTAAACAACTTTAAATTGTTATAAGTCGTCACCGCCGGTTGTTGTCATATTGAATTTTGATTTCTTTCATGACTTTAGTGACACCCGCGAGATTAAGAATCACTTGACCTAAGAATCATCAAAATCGGCCCAGGCGTTTGGTCTCTACAGCGCCACTAAGGATACGTATACGTGGTAGCGTCACACTGCAACTATATTATGGTTGTAGCACGATTGGGTCAGCTCGACCGGGGAAGGACCACACTCCTACAGAATACAAGCGTAAAATAGCAGCTTAATATTACTATGTTTCGTATGGTGAGTGTAGAGATCCGGAGACCCTTTTTACTGGAAACGAGGCATTCCATCTTAGTCCTCAGAGGTGCCAACGCATCTTCGTTTTGATTCTTAATTGAGGATAAATGTAGATGTATATGGGTCACAGCATCCACTTACCATCAGGTGGACTGTATGCTCGTTTGTCACCCTTATTTTATAAAAAATATCATCATCATCATAACAGTCCATGGCAAGTCTACACGTCCCAAGCCACCTGCACCCATTGATTTTATGCATATCTTACCCGGTCGTCACTCAGTCTGATGAGTGATCGCCTTACACTTTGCTTAGCAGTATGAGGCAGCTACTTGAGAACCTTTCTTCCCTGTCCAAGTCTTTCAAGCTTTGTGATAGTATCATTACAACTTCACCTTATTGATCCGTTGGGCTATGTTAGTTACTCTGGTGCTATCGCAGTATCCTCATTAAGAAGTTTTCACACATTTAACTTCAAAGCAACAAGAAATGAAAAGTTTGAAATGCTAAGGGCTGGAGAGAGAGTGGTGGCAGTGCTCCTTCACACTTTGTTTAATTTATATTAGGAACTGAAGTAGTTACAGAAAGATCGGTGAAAAGCCGTTATAGTCCCAAAAAAGGTAAAAGGGTCGCAGCAGGACTGTAAAATCTACCGTGGTATCAGCCCGCTTAGCATTGTGGTTAAACTGTAAGCTAAAGTATTAATTGAAAGAGTTATGAAAGAAACTGATGGAAAAATTTGCGATTTACGAGCTGGATTTCGAAAGGAAATGGGGCTTACGAATCAGGTTTTAGCCATGCACGTGATCGCGGAGAAGATTTTTGCTAATAACCAGAAAGTTCTTTGTACGGTCATGGATTTGGAAATGGCTTACGACAGAGTGGATAGGAATCTGTTATGGCAAACACTCATACGTTTGGGTTGAGCGCTAATTTGATACATGCATTAAGATCTATTTATAGGGACTCTAGTGCTTGTGTCAGGATCAAAAGGACTTACTTGGACTGGTTTGTCATCCATAAAGGTGTCAGACATAGCTGTGTAGCTTCTCCGTGGCTGTTTAATCTATTTATGGACAGTTTTTTGGAAACTTTTAAAATTGAAAAATGTGTGTTAAGAAGGGTGAGTTAACAAATGCCTTTAGTGCGCCGATGATCAAGTCATATTTGCGTCTTTGGTGGCCTAATTGCAAATGAAGTTTACATTAATGAACAAGTCATTAAAAGAAAGGGGAATGAAAGTGAACGAAAGTGATGGTTTTTGATATAGTAGTAGTAGTAGTAAGTAAACGATATGTTAAATAAGAGTAAAAGGGAAGTTGATTGAGTAAGTTTGTGTATTTGTTTGTGTGTTTGTGTATTACTACCATTTAGTTTGTGATTTAACAGGGATGGTAGATACGATAAGGATATAGAACGACGAGTGAACGCAGGAAATAAAGTAAATGTGGCTCTAAACTCTATTGTGGAAAGTCTGAATGTGTCAAAAAGGACACGTATGGCAATTCACAATGCTGTGTTAATCCCGAATATAAAATCTTCTCGTTGTTTGAACCTGGTTAAAATGCAAGTTTTCCGAAGGCCAAGTAAATATTTTCCTGTTAGGTTGATAGTAAAAGTTGAACAGGAATATTTTACAATAGGAAACAGAGCAGCCAGTTCAGTCGCGTCGACTAGGCGACAAATGTTCATCTACGTTAGAATTTCAAATTGTTACGCGACACAATTCGGCCGAGAATTTGATTCGATTCGTGAATAATGCATCTGTCATCTCCACGAGCCACCGCAGGTTGGGAAGATTGACTACGACGATATGACAGTTCAGAATAATAACTATTGAATTCATTCAACGTCAGTATTTAATTAAATAAGTAATAAGTGAGGTTTCCTTGATAATCTGGAATATCTTCTCAATAACGGTATCCGTTTTATTTTTCGTCTTTGCAAGTTTGATCATATATCCACATTCTGCATTCAGCTTAAATGGCTACCAATTCAGCGAAGAAACATTAGGATACTTAACACAGTATTTTCTATTTTATTCGATTACCACTATGCGAATTATCTGAAACATGTCTCAGTTCCTAAGCGACACTCATGACAGACAGCCACATTCATCGAAGAAACTTGCTCTCTTTATACCCATTCACAGTTTGAGTTTCATATCTTCATCGTTTACTGTCCAAGTCGTACGCCTACGGAATGACCTGCCTGAAAAATTAAGACAACCTACCTGCAAATACTTAAGACAAATGTTCGGGCTCATTATCTAAAATTGCTTCATAACTGCTAAGCTCCGTCATCATTATAGTTGTAATCTCTGTATATGTTTTATCGGTATATTATATTTTATCTTTACATATATTATATTTTCTTTCAATATATATATGAATATATATATATATATATATATATATATATATATAATATATATATATATATATATATATATATATATATATATATATATATATATATATATATATATATATATATATATATATATAGATATATATTAAAAGAAATTATAATGAAAGATTGAGGGGCGCAGTGGTAGATACGAGGGTTTTTCGGGGTTCTAACGTAGGAACGGATTATTATTTAGTTTTATGCCGAATTAATGGTCTATTCCGGCGTTGGCGCCATCGATCGTCTGTGTCTACCACTGCGTTACAGCGTATTAGAACAGAAAGGTTACAAGATGAAAGTGATAAGAACAAGTTCAAATGTAGACTGAAAGAAAATATAAGTGGTTTGGATGAATTATGTATGAAGGAGTTATGTTCTGGAAACTTGTAAGAACTGCCAGGGGACATTCAAAACAGCCTATGATGAATGCTATAAGAGACGAGAATGGCTATATTCTGAATGATGAAGTTTTGAGTTTAAAGAGATGGAAGGAATATTTTGAAAGCGTGTTTATGAGTGACGAGACAACGTGTGTACTAAGTGAAGTAGAAACACCGAAAGAAGAGGAAAGAGGTAGCGAGATAAGTATAGACAAAATAATGAAAGCAATGAAAAGCATGAAAGCAGGTAAGGCTGCCGGATATGATAGAGTTTCACTCGAAATGCTAAGGGCTGGAGAGAAAGTGGTGGCAGGCCTGCTGCACACCTTGTTTAATTTATGCTGGGAACTGAAGCGGGTACCGGTAGACTGGTGCAAAGCCGTGATAGTCCCAGTATATAAAGGAAGAGGGTCGCAGCAGGACTGTAAAAACTACCGTGGCATCAGCCTTCTTAGCATTGTGGGAAAACTGTATGCTAAGGTACTGATTGAAAGGGTCATGAAAGAAACTGATGGAAAAATTTGGGATATGCAAGCGGGATTTAGAAAGGGAATGGGATGTACAGATCAAGTGTTTTCCATGCGCATGATCGCGGAGAAGTTTCTGGCCAAAAACCAAAAGGGTTTTTGTGCGTTCACGGACTTGGAAAAGGCCTATGACAGAGTGGATAGGGATTTGCTATGGCAAACACAATTCATTTGGGTTGAGCGCTGGCTTGATACAAGCATTGGAGACAGTTGTTTGCAAAATTTGAAAGTTGAAGAATGCGGATTAAGAATAGGTGAGTTAACCGTCAAATGCCTTTTGTACACCGATGATCAAGTTATTCTTGCGTCGTCGGCGGCCGAGTTGCAAATGATGGTTACATTAATGAACGGATCATTAAAAGAAAGGGGTATGAAAGTGAACGCAAGTAAGACGAAGGTTATGGTTTTTGAAGGAGAAGAAAGTAAAACGATTTGTGAAATAAGAATAGAAGGGGAGTTGGTCGAGCAAGTAGATGACTTTGTATATTTGGGATGCGTATTTAGCAGGGATGAGAGATATGATAAGGATATAGAACGACGAGTGAATGCGGGAAATAGAGTAAATGGGGCCTTGCAATCTATTGTGAAGAGTCAAAATGTGTCGAAAAAGGCACGTATGGCAATTCACAATGCTGTGTGCACAATGGTCCCTACTTTAACGTATGGTAGTGAAAGTTGGGTGTGGCAGAAGAAGCACGAGAGTAGAATAAACGCAGTATAAATGCGGTCGTTAAGGAGTATGTTAGTGCTGAATCTGAATGACAGGGTAAGAAATTGTGTAATAAGAGGAGAGTGTGGTTTGCAAGATGATGTGGTGACCAGGATTAAGAAAGGAATGCTTCGGTGGTTTGGTCATGTGGAAAGAATGAATGAGGAAAGAGTGACAAAGAAAATTTATGGTGCAGAAGTGAATGGCAGAGTCGGAAAGGGACGTCCTAGGCGAAAATTTATCGACCAAATTGGCGATTTATCGAAAACGGGCCAAATTAGGAGTACCCTTAACCGACGAGCATGTATGCGTAGGTGTATGGATGTGAAGTAGGCAAGAGAGGTGTGTCAGGTTCGTGCCAAATGGAAGTCTGTAGTCTCTGCCTACCCCTCTGGGTGACAGGCGTGAGTGTTCATGTATGTATATATATAAAAATAAAAAATAATATTTATATGTGTGTGTGTATGTGCATATGTTTATATGTATGTGTGTATTAATATAATATATTTTTTAATTTGTTTCTAACCACTTTCATAGTTCTGTCACTGCCCTTAGGTTGTCTGGCATAGAATGCTTTTAGCATTAAGTCCTCCTTTTGATACTATACACAATATGTAAGGTTTTTAAAAATGGACCTCAGACTTTATCTTTTAAAGTTTTGATGTAAAATGGATTTTTATATTTTTTTTTTACCTTCACCCTATTTTACAAACCTTTTTACGTAAAATTAATAGGTCTTTAATTTTTATTTAAGACGCGATTAAAGGTGAGTATCTATTGTTAATCGTGGTACATCTGTTAGTGGTAGAATAACTTTCATACAGCTTGACCGATTGAGGTCATATTCACCAAATTATATTATATTTGTTTTGCAGGGTTTATTATTGATAGCTATGCAAGATCCGATAGGTGGTGCTGTAGTCAATATTTATGAACCAAAATGGCTCATATTAATAATAAAAGTTGCTTTAATGCAAAAAATGTAAATCGCTATATCTAAAACCCGATAGGTGGTCGTGTGACATTGAAAGGACAGTACAACCTATTATTGTAAATTTATAGCAATCTGAATTTCCCTAAATAAATAAATAAAAAGTACTTTTATTTATTTATTTAGGGAAATTCAGAGATTATTGCACTAGCATGTTACGCAACAACAAACGAAACGTACGTTTTATTTGCTTAAGACAAAAGAAACTTGCGCAATACATTCACAAAGAATTACAAACACCTAGGTGTAAAAAGAAGACACAATTTACATTACAATTGAAAGTACATCTTTGCCTTTGCCATATTTTCATAACTAGCTGTGCCCTGCGATTTCATCCACGTATATCACGCGTCTGAGGTCTGGGCAGCGCGACATGACCTGACACCTCGCTTCTATCACAGCTGGATCCTCTCAGTTTGCATCGGGCTGCTAGAGTTATACGCGTTATATGCATCGTTCGCGCACCGAGCCGAGTTTTTAATTTTTCACTGTTTCTTAAACTACGCGTCGAAATAACACGCTATAATGAGCAATGTTTATCTCCATTAAGTTGTTTTGATGATGAAATAATTTTCGTTCATAAGGATTAATATGCCATGCCTAATAATAATGCTCATAAATCGCTTTATAATTTTCAATATTTTTGTCACAAGAAACCATATTGTGCCTTAAGTATAAAATGGGACTTTTTTTAGATGGATTAAAGTTCAATATTATTGTAAAAAATAGTATTCACGTATCATTAGCAAGTATGCCAGCGCACGCAGATAAAACAGTTCGGGAGCCCTTTTTCTTTTGCTTAAAAAAAATAATATTTAGGACTAGCTGAGATGTATAGACTACTGCCAGATAGCCTATTATACTATTCATCATGAATCGATCTATCACATACAAAGACATGTTTAAATCGGACTGGTAAATAAACAAAAAAACAAAGAAACTCTTCCGCTTTATCATATTAGTATAGATACGTTAAAGCCGTCTTTCTACGTTTACGTGGCTATTAGTTTCTGTTAACTTCCATTTTTGGGAACTTTAATGGGTTTGGGCGTTTAAAGGTATATACTAGTACCCGTATAGTTCGATTCTTCGGTTTCCACCCGACTGCCCTAGGGCTTATTCTTTGTGAATGTATGAAGTATATTTTCATTGTCTTAAGCAAATAACGAATAATAATACTATACTATAATAATAATACTTATATTTAGTTCACGTGGTAGAGCCATGCTGCAGTTACATTGGTAGTATGGTTGTAGCACGAATGGGTCGGCTTGACCGGGGAAGGATCACGCTCTCACAGAATACCAGCGTAAAATAGTAGCTTAATGCTGCCGTGTTTCGTATGTTGAGTGTAGAGAACCGGAGATGCTTCTTACTGGAAACGAGGCATTCTATCTTAGTCCTCACGGGTGACAACACATTTGCATTTTGATTCGTAGTCGAGGGTAGATATAGATGTCTATGGACCACATCAACCACTTACCATCAGGTGGACTGAGTGCTCGTTTGTCAGCCTGTCCTATAAAAAAAATTACATTATTGTATTAGTTTTTACATGATTGTTATGTGTTACAGTTAGTTTGTATCTTTGGTACAATCTGTAGCCTAAGCGGCTCGACGGCTTTTAACATTAGTGTTGTCGTTAGAACCGTCTAAATTGACCTAGGATGTAAAATGTTTCTCTTTTAAGTAAACTTTTTACACAGTCGAGTATTTTTAAATAACTGTTCTCACCATTTAATATTGAAATTATATATTGAAATAACTTTACTGTCTTTATTATTATTATTACATAGTTTGATTAAATAGTTAAGTCAGGGGGTTTTCATGCTGGTCTACCTTTCCGGTGATCATGTTATGGAATACGGGTACGCGACCCCGGCTCCCCGAGCTACTGTTATTCTCATACCTTTCCTGCCGAGATAACAGTATCCTTACACCTACGCTCCTACCCCCAACCTTCTTTTTCCTTTTCCCAAAATGGTAGCTTCCTCTACCAACAATAGCATACCCAAAGAGGGTTGGTGTCAGGCAGGCGGCCGACTGTAAAACTTTTGCCAAATCCCATGCAGTAAACTTATCAAGAAGGTTTACTGCGCCGACCCCAGATAATGGGAAATGGTTTAGAGAATGAATGAGTTTGATTAAATAGATACATTAATCCGTTGTTAGGACTTCCTTTTAAGTAAATATATACCAGTACCACTGTTAAGCTTGTTAAAAAGATATATATATATACATATACATATACATATATATATATATATATATATATATATATATATATATATATATATATATATATATATATATATATATATGTTCGTACTTTTGTATCTAAGTTTTTAGTAGTTAGTAAAAATTTTCCTTTAAACTATTACGTAACTGAGAATCAATAGAACGCTTAATTACATAATGAATACCTGACTAAATTTTCGTTAAAATTGATCCTAAAGTTTGTTCGTGGTAAAGCCATGTTACAGTTATACTGGCTGCCTATAGCACGAACAGGTTGGCTCGACGGGGGAAAGACCACGCTCTCACAGAACACCAGCGTAAAATAGCAGCTTAATGTTACTGTGTTTCGTATAGTGAGTGTAGAAAACCGGAGACTCTTTTTGCCAGAAACGCGGCAAACCATCATAGACTTCAGGAGTGACAACGCATTTGCATTTTGATTCTCAATCGAGGATAAATGTAGATGTCTATGGGCCACAGCACACACCTACCACCAGGTGGACTGTTTGCTTGTTTATTACCTTTATTCTCTAAAAAAGAAGTTTAAAAAATTGTACACCAAATGGAAAGTTCATAATTTGACGGAAAGACATTATAAAGATACAATTTTCTTTTACTTCATACACGGTCTTTCCACATTTACCATAGTCACCTCTTAGCCTCCCCAATAGGTTGTCTCTTAAGACCGATTTACACTTCGACACGTACAGTAGCCAGTTTAGTTACAGGGCAGTTGACAGTAAACGGTTAAGTGAGCAGTAGCATTCAAACAGTGTCTTCGTGGCGAGTTTAGTTAAGGACATTAGTTCATAAAGTTCGTTGGAATGTGACGTTTCAAGACTACAGAATTTTTTCGGTTTTCGTTTAGGATGGTCCTAGGAATAGGTCAAGAATTAAATGATTCAGTCAGAGAAGTATTAATGGTTGTTGTTAAAGAAGTTTTCAAGAATTTTCATGAGTGCAGCACCTCGAGCAGGTTTAATTTTACAATTTGAACTTCTACTATTATATAAACATCCGTGTTCTAAATACTCCTGTACGAATTTATATGTGATATCTTCCGTCCATTTTGTTATTAAAACTCAATATAAAATGTATACATATTCAATAAACAGTATCGTACAAACATTGTGGCGAGTTTCATTATTAAAGGACAATTGTACGTTTTGGCGCGCAAACGTTGCGTCCTGTCAACTTATGCACTGAACTAAACTCGCTTGTTTACACGAACGGCGAGTTTAGTTGCGGGTGGCGGGAGACGCGCGGGAGGACAGCACTTCGCACTTAACTCGCCGAAAAATAGCTCGGCCAGCTATCCCGTTCAACTCAATCGTTAACTTGCTACTTAACTCGCTTATTGCCGTTCAAACGAGGTTCAAACTTAACTCGCCAGGTTCGCCAGTTAACTCGCTACTGTACTTCTCGAAGTGTAAACCGGTCTTTAGGAAGGATATTTGCCGCCTGGCAGTCAACACAACTACTGCTTTCTTATTTTAATATCTTCGGTTTTCATCAGGAACACGCTAGCCGACCTTCGTCCAGTTTCCTCCCGTCATCTCTTTCCTCACACACGGGATGATATGTGTAGCTGTGTAGATTCTCTAATGACGCCACTACACATTAACATACTTACGTATTTATTAAAGTTTAAAACTCTTGCTTAAACAAAAGTGATAAGTATTGATCAGCAACTTCTCTACAAAATCTTGTAATTTACATTCGAAAGTAATAAAATCAAGCCATCGTGTAGGTAGGCATTTACTGCCACTTCTAGATATGGAAACTTTTAGAAGCTTTGATCGTTGTCACATTTTGTATCCATAAAATAGATATCTCGTGCGTGTTTGAGTTTTATAGTGTTATTACTTCAAAATTGATTAGTACTTGAATAATTTAAAATTGTAATCTGCAACAAATGCATCGCAAATGAGTGACGGAATGACGGCTTGCATTATTTTTTATTTGAGGAGCAAACCAGTATGCGGTTCACTTAATGGACTACCGATGCCTGTGAACAACTACAACACCAGGGGAAGTGCCAGTCTTATGCAACAAGTACTTGCTCAAGATCTACATATGTTTTCGTTAGGTTTCTTGAATAAGATTTTTGACTGCCCGGACTTTTTTTTAGGTGACTGCTGGTGGCGGCTAACCTGTTTTCGCTTCATCTTCAAGGTTTTCCATTCTCATTTATACTAGGCAAATTAAAGGCTTTTGTTCTTCCATCTCCTGTCCAGCTGATCCATTAGTGCTGCAGTCATAACTCAGCTATAGCGTAGATCTATCTTGTACAAGTATGTAATCGGAGCACTATTATATATCTTGCTTATGATATGCTATGAAAGTACGCGGATAGAAGATGACGCGCCGTGTTCTAAACATTGATGTAAATGTAAACACTATGAACAATGTGGCAGGACAACTTTTCAGCCTGAGGGTCTGTCTGAGCGAGCACCCCCCTTACCTAGTTCAGGACGCTTCAGTGCTATAAACAAGTCCAAAAATTAAAACAGTAGTTTAAAAAAATCTACTACGTAAAAACATTTAATGAAAAGAGAAAAGCTTTATATGCTATGCTATGCTCATGCTGTGCTATGCTCACTACCACAACTATTCGATACGATTCTGACCACAACCCATACGTTAAATCCGTCTAGCCATTTAGGCTGCAGTACGTGACAAATAGACAATCATTAATACATACATACACTCAAAAACATTACCCTATTTCTGGGTTCGTCGTAAAAAACTACTTATCGGTGGATCGTTGGAGTTTAAAATAAATGTTATTGCATATTACTTTTAAATTTATTGTTATTTGCTTAGAATTAAGTGTTCCCACGAATTTATGAGTGAAACAAATAATAATGGTAAATGGAAAGGCATCTTAATGTACTGTAATATATTTGAGCAAAGGAGTTAATCACTAGTATCAGCGCTATCGGGGACTCCGCTGCGATAACAGTCATTAATTAGTAGAAAGATATCGTTCCCATTAATAACAAATTTTGGCATCTTGTTTGGATGTTGTATTTTGTTAATTATAATAGAATAATTTTGATTGTCTCATAGGGGAAATTTTTGCCCTATTTGCCACTCTTGGCAAACGGATTGGCAACCGTAGTATAATTCGTTATTAGTTATTAGAAGCCGCTGCTGCCCATCTGCTGATAGGTTTCCCTCTGTCACCTCTTACGGCACCCACGTGACCACGGGATGCCAGTGGATGTTCTTACTCCTCCACTACACGGTAGAATTTTATTCAATATTCATTACTAGATAAAATTTATTGAAAGTGATTTTTTATTTACTGGAAAATACCTCTATCCTAGAAAGCACGAGCAAGAAATCCAGTAGTATTATATTCTTTAATCATATTTTTTTTTTTTTTTTATAGAAGAAGGGGCAAACGAGCATGCGGCTCACCTGATGTTAAGTGACTACCGCCGCCCATGATCAACCGCAACACCAGGAGAATTGCGGGTGCGTTGCCGGCCCTTTAGAAAGGAGTAAGCTCTTTTCTTGAAGGTCCCCAGGTCGTATCGGTCCGGAAAAATCGCCGGTGATAAACTATTCCACAGAGAGGTTGTACGTGGAAGAAAACTCCTTGTGAAACGTACAGTGGTGGACCGCCAAGCATCCAGATGGTGTGGATGGTATTGGGACGTTTGCCGTGTCGTGCGTTCACGAAATTTGGCGGCTGGGATTAATCCGAACAATTCCTCAGAGCACTCCCCGTGATAGATGCGATAAAATACGCAAAGAGATGCAACATCTCTTCGCAACGCCAGTGAATCGAGCCGGGAAAGCACTCGGTCGTCGACGATTCGAGCCGCTCTGCGCTGGATGCGGTCAAGTGGAAGGAGCTGGTACTGGGGAGCCCCAGCCCAGAGATGGGAACAGTATTCCATGTGCGGCCGAACCTGCGCCTTGTAAAGTTGCAGGCGGTGTGCCGGCATGAAATACTGTCCCGCTCTGCTGAGCACGCCAAGCTTTTTAGAGGCCAATTTGGCCTTCCCTTCCAAGTGACCACGAAACTGCACGTCACTCGATATGTCGACGCCGAGGATTCCGATACTGGCTGAGGCAACAAGGGGAGTGCCTTGAAACTGAGGGGATACGACAAAGGGGTTCTTTTTAGCGGTTAACGCGCAAACTTGTGTCTTCTGGGGGTTAAACTGGACTAGATTTAGTCGTCCCCAATCCGAGACTCTGTTCAGCAAAGACTCGACTTCAGACACAAGTTTGTCCCGGCACTCGGAGACGTTTTCCCGAGAAATATTGGCTCGGCCGGTGTAAAGAGCATCACCAGTGCTGTCATCTGCATAGCAATGAATGTTACGGGTATGCAACATATCATTGATATGCAGAAGAAACAGCGTTGGCACGCAGCCCTGTGGAACACCAGCATTAATAGGCTTGCAATCGGAGCTTGCACCGTCTACAACGACCTTGATGCTCCGATCTGCAAGAAAGCTGGTGATCCAATCGCACAATTTCTCGGGAAGCCCATAGGAAGGGAGCTTCGAAAGAAGCGCTTTGTGCCAAACCCGATCGAAGGCCTTCGCAATGTCCAAACTAACGGCCAATGCCTCCCCCTTGAACTCTACTGCCTCCGCCCATCTGTGAGTGAGGTAGACCAGAAGATCACCAGCTGACCGACCACGGCGAAAACCGTATTGGCGGTCACTAATCAGCTGGTGATCCTCAAGGTACCTCATGAGCTGGCAGTTTACAATGGACTCCATTGTTTTGGAGAACAAGTAGGTGATGGCGATTGGCCGGTAGTTGGACGGGTCTGAGCGGTCGCCTTTTTTAGGGATCGGGTGGACTAAAGCCGTCTTCCATGATTTTGGGACTACGCCTAGGGAGTAGGAGTACCGGAAAAGACGCGTTAAAACCGGTGCCAACTCTGGAGCACACGTCCTCAGCACAATTGGGGGGATTCTGTCAGGCCCACTCGACTTGTGGATGTCCAGGGAGAGGAGTGCTTTGCGAACCGAGCGCTGTGTGAACTGCACTTCTGGCATGGAGCACTCACACCGCGGGATGGTCGGCGGCGTACTCCCCCCGTCATCGAGAGTCGAGTTAGACGCAAAGAAGGAGCCTAGAAGATCGGCTTTCTCCTTTGCAGTATGGGCCAGTGAGTCGTCCTCCCTGTGCAGAGATGGAAGAGATGGCTGACAGAAATTCCCCTGGACAGCCTTGGCGAGAGACCAGAATGCACGGGTTCCAGAAGGAAGGCGAACTAGTTTCTCGCCAATTCTGCCTATGTGCTCTGACTTTGCCTTGGCAATGACTCTTTTGAAGGACCTAGAGGCGGAATTATACTTCTTTTTTAGAGCGCTGGTGTTTACATCCCGGGACGCTGATGCATCAACCCAGGCTTGATAGCACTCCTGCTTATAGCATGATGCTATTTTACAGGAGCGACCAGACCATGGCTGAGATTTGCCTCCAATGGGCACCACAGAGGAAGGAATAAAAAGTTCCATACCCTGAAGTACCACATCAGTAACAGAATCCGCAACAACGTTGGGATCATCCGGCGAGAAGCAAACCCGCCCCCAAGGGTAGGATGCAAAGAAAGACCGCATCCCATCCCAATCGGCTGACCTATAGTGCCAAACACGGCGGCAGCCTGCAGAATGCAACCGCGATTTCAGCGTGAGTGGCACAACACTCCGGAACAGACAATGATCCGAGGAGCCTAAAGGGGCGTCGACGGAAATCTGATATCCGTCCGGGTGAGAGGTCAGCAGAAGGTCCAACAGGGAAGGTGCATGATACTCCACATCTGGAATCCGCGTAGGCGAAGTAACCAGTTGTGTCAGACCATATGCCAAGGCAAAATCATGAACAGATCTCCCCGCATGATCGGTTAAACGTGAACCAAGCCATTCGGCGTGATGGGCGTTAAAGTCGCCGAGGATCACGATCTCTGCGGAGGGGATCTGCTGTAGCAACGAATATGCAGCCATTTGGACGTGGTCGAAGAGTCGGTCTGTTTCGGCATTACCGCTATGGGACCTATAGAGGCACCCGTAGACGCGCGGATGGTCGTCGCTGTCTACGCGTAGCCAAAGGATGGACAGGTCCGAACCTTCAAGTCTGCCGAGGCGTCGAGAACAGATGTCCTCTCTGACGTAAACGCAAACTCCAGCCCGAGGCACAAAGGAGTGTTCCAGTTTGTACCCCGGGTAGGAGAGATACGAGACATCAGCCGGAGAGGAGACCTGCGTCTCGGTCAGAAAGAGCAGAGCCGGCCTCGCCGTCTCGAGATGGTAGTGGACGGCGTTTAGATTAGAGTGAAGTCCCCTGATATTGCAGAAATTCACGGACAGCGTGGCAGGGGTCGCCTTAGTCTTGTTGCTCCGTTTGCCCCGAGCAGTTGTAGTCTTGAGCGGAATTTCGCCCCCCCCCAGAATACGCGGGGCAGCCTGAGCACCCACGCTCAGAAGTGGAGAAACATGGTCGTGGATGCTCAGCGAGGGATTCTCCAGGGGTGCTGGTACCCTCCTGGGGTAGTCTATCTTTATTTAATTCCGCTACCATGTTGATGGGGGGGGGGGGATTTGGGCCTCCGGCCACCTGCACTCACCAGACGAAACGCGGAAGCAGAGCTTCCACTTCACGCCGGTATTCTGTGAGGTCGTGGTACCACCCCGGTTTGAGCCGGCCCATACGTGCAACAGCAAAGCTGCCGCATGGCTCTACCACTGTTAAAATTGTTACTTTATAATAATTTTGTACAATTTTTATATGAATGTTAAGGTGGTAATCACCTTTTCCTATTCCTTGTAGCTATTCTTTGATATTTTAATAACTTTTTTATACCATTTCTCTTTAAAAAACGTTTAAACTTGTTTATTGATAAACTTGAAGAAACATCAAAATTACATAATAAAAGTACAAAACAGCCGCAGATGTACAAATGCTGGCTTCTCTCATTGGGCTAGAGCTAGACAAATAGTTCTGGAGAAATGTAGTTTGCAATGCACTTCCTTTATCTCGAAATACTTGTAATAATCGTATATATGTAGATTTTCACTCGCGGTTTCCCGAATAATTTATAGGTGCCGGTGGGGATCTAACCCAGTTTACCCTTGTTAAAATTTGAAAGATCTCCTGAGCATTCACAGCTTAGTTATGCAAATAAAATAATTTAAGAATATATGATTTATTTCTGGTGTATAATCCCAGTTTCCATAACCATTAAATAACTAAACAGAAACAAAACCAAACACATATTTTTGTCGAACTAAGAAAATGATTCGGACTTTTTCTATATACTAATGTTTTTAAAAGGCTGCGGCCTGTGTGCAGCAGTAGACGCTTACATTCTGATAAAGAAGAAGACGAGTATGATCAAAAGATATTTATGTGGTAGAGCCATGTTGAAAGGCCACTACACTCTGATAGAATACCAGTATAAAATAGTAGCTTAAGGGGAAATATAATGTCAAATGGCTTAACAAGATCCTTCGTTATGCCGAAAATATTGCAGCATTAATTTTGAAATAAATATATGGTAAAGTTGAGGATTAATGTTAGTGATTATGTTAGACGAAAACACGATTTCATAAAATTTTCTCGATAGAAAAAAAATCCAAAGTTACCTCCAAAATAAACAATAAACCGCTGTTATTCATAAAATACTTTAAATAAGATCATGAAACTTTGCATACTAACAGAACTAACTATAAAGCAGTGCTTATGTTATTTACTTTTTTTAAAATACCATTATTTTAACTGTAAAAAGAAATTACCTAAACTATTGGCCTTTTGAAGCGTGATTCTCGCAGCACGGTCACTACGCCTCGGCCTTTGGACGGGGAGGTTGTGTCGCTTACGATCAGAATATACATTACGCAACAGTACGACGTAAAATTAAAATGGGAAATAACCGTGATAAAAATAAGAAGCGGCTGGCTTGGCGTTAAGAAACAGGCATAAATATGATAAACCTAATGAAATAAGTGTCTAACGACCTTTATACTTACAGTATTAGTGATTACAAACATATCGGTACATAGCATACGACGCGCGGGGAAGTGGGGGCGAAATTAGAATTTGAGCTGACTTACTCTTCCCTCTTAAAGATGCTTTATTTCATATGGTGAATATAGATAATCTGAGACTGTTTTTCTCCTTTGATCCCCAGGGGTGACAATACCTAGCAGTCTGCAACTATATTAGCATAGTTAAAGGTTATCAGCTCTTTAGAACTGAATACAACGTTGTTTACACTGCTACTTGGCTGCAGAAAGGGTAACATTGAATTTAAGTCCGGTAATAAATTGTCTTTAGTTTCAATCATAACTGACCTAAACAATATAAAACATTAACTATACATATATTATTATTCAAAAGTATCTTATTATTAAGAACTAAGACGGAATGCCTCTTAGTCCTTAGGGGTGACAACGCATCTGCATTTTGATTCTTAATCAAGGATAGATGTAGATGTCTATGAGCCACGGCACCCACTTACAATCAGGTGGACTGTGTTTTTTTTATAGGATAGGGTGACAAACGAGCACACAGTCCACCCGATGGTAAGTGGTTACTGTGGCCCATAGACATCTACATCCATCCTCGATTACGAATCAAAATGCAGATGTGTTGTGACCTGTGAGGACTAAGATGGAATGCCTCGTTTCCAGTAAAAAGGGTCTCCGGTTCTCTACACTCACCATACGAAATACAGCAGCATTAAGCTACTATTTCACGTGCTCGTCTCATCTTTTTTCTATAAAAAATAACGCTAGTAATATATAAGTCAATGTGTATTGCTGACATTAATGGTTCTATATTTAAACATTATAAGTATTCATTAAATAAAATTTATAGACAATTTTATAGTTAATTCTGTATGCACTACCTACTTGCTCTATAACTCTATTTCTCATTTTCATGGGTTTGCCAGTTAGGTTAGGTCATCTCGCGTTTGTACATTGCATTTACATGTTTTAATGGTTATCATTTACCTGTATGCTTAATACAGAATAAATAACAGTGAAATTCGCCGTGTAGTGGCGGTTAAGAATATCCACTACCCCATATCTTCCCGTGGGTGTCGTAAGAGGCGACAGAGGGAGACAGGCAGGAGATGGGCAGCAGCATCTTCCTGATGACAACTGTGACGTAATAAAAAACTGCGGTTGCCAACCCGCTCGCCAAGCGTGGCAACTACGGCAAATACCCCCCAATGAACAAATACACAAAAAGACGGCCCCCAGTCCCCGGCGGCCCCGCTATTCCTGGCTACGGTGGCGACCATGGTAACGGCGGGGCAGGGGGTGCTAAGAATCTCCGGTGGAGGTTCGGTTGCCACCTACGACGACTCGACCTGGCAACATATAACGCACGCACCCTGAGGACTGACGAGAAGATACTGGAGCTGGAAGAAGAGGTAGACAAGTTGCGCTGGCATATTATTGGATTATCCGAGGTCCGAAGAGAGGGGGAGGACACGGCAATCCTCGAGTCCGGCAACTTGTTCTATCACCGGGAGGGCGACCATCTGTCCCAAGGAGGTGTCGGATTTATCGTCCACAAGTCTCTCGTCAACAACGTTGTAAAGATTGGGAGTGTGTCGACGAGGGTCGCGTACCTGATACTCAGAATCACCAAACGGTATTCGCTGAAGGTCATTCAGGTTTACGCACCAACCTCGGCACACCCCGATGAGGAGGTGGAGGAAATGTATGAGGATATTTCCAGAGCCATACATTCCTCAAAAACCCACTACACGGTGTTGATGGGAGACTTCAACGCAAAACTAGGCACAAGAGAAAGCGGTGAGCTGAAGGTAGGGAAATTTGGAGTAGGGCAACGGAACCGAAGGGGCCAGCAGCTGGCCGACTTTATGGAGAAAGAGGGACTCTTTATGATGAACTCTTTCTTCCAGAAGCGGCCCCACAGGAAGTGGACCTGGTCGAGCCCCGACGGTTCGACAAAAAATGAGATTGACTTCATTATGACGACCAGACGCCAACTGTTCAGTGATGTCTCAGTGATCGCAAGGGTGAAAACTGGCAGCGATCACCGAATGGTTAGAGGCACACTGAACCTAAACGTTAAGTTGGAGAGGTCTCGTCTAATGAAGTCAACGCTCCGTCCCCCTCGTGCTCTAATCCAGAATCCCGAAACCTTTCAGCTCGAGTTACGTAACCGCTTCCAGTGCCTAGAAGATTGCAATGCAGTGGACGATATGAACGACAAGCTCGTGGAAACTGTCCATGCGGTCGGAGCTAAGTTCTGCAAGACCCGCCGCAGAAGAACACAAAAACTCTCCGATCACACTCTTAATCTCATGGCTGTTAGACGGGAGATGAGGCTGCAATCGTCAACAGATTTGACAGCATACAGGCAACTGAACAGACAGATCTCCAAATGCATGCGGCGAGACTTACGCAACTTTAATACTTCTCGTATTAAAGAAGCGATCGAGCGGAACCAGGGCTCCAAAGTCTTTGCCAGAGATCTGTCTGCCAGAAAGAGCCAACTGTCAAAGCTGAAGACTGAGTGTGGCAACATCGTTTCCGGGACACCTGAGATTTTGAGTGAGATTGAGAGGTTCTATGGGCAGCTGTACACATCATCGTTGGAGCCACACGCAAGTGTGAGTAACGATCCAAGAGCAAGTCTTATCCGACACTATTCCGATGATATCCCGGACGTCAGTCTAAGCGAGATTAGAATGGCTCTCCAGCACCTTAAAAACGGCAGGGCCCCAGGCGAGGATGGAATTACAGCGGAGCTTCTGAAAGCGGGTGGAACACCGGTACTTGTAGTCCTTCAGAAGCTCTTCAATTCCGTCCTCCATGGTGGCACTACTCCAGAGGCGTGGAGCAGAAGTGCGGTGGTCTTGTTCTTTAAGAAAGGCGACAACGCTCTCTTAAAGAACTACAGACCGATTTCCCTTCTGAGCCGCGTCTACGTGCTGTTTTCGAGAGTCATTACGAATCGTCTCGCACGCAGACTTGACGACTTCCAGCCTCCCGAACAAGCCGGTTTCCGAAAAGGCTTCAGTACCATAGACCACATACATACCCTGCGGCAGATTGTACAGAAGACTGAAGAGTACAATCTGCCACTTTGCCTGGCGTATGTGGACTATGAGAAAGCCTTTGATTCCGTCGAAATTTGGGCGGTGCTACAGTCCCTTCAGCGGTGCCAAGTTGACTGTCGGTATATCGAAGTACTGAAGTGTTTGTACAGTAGGGCTACGATGGCTATCCGAGTACAGAACCAGAGCTCGAAACCTATCCAACTGCAGAGAGGTGTAAGACAGGGTGACGTTATATCCCCGAAACTCTTCACCGCTGCATTGGAAGACGTTTTCAAGCTACTGGACTGGAAAGGATACGGTATTGACATCAATGGCGAGTACATCACTCACCTTCGATTTGCCGACGATATAGTCCTTATGGCAGAATCGCTGGAGGACTTAAGCACTATGCTCAATGACCTCAATAGTGCCTCCCAACGGATAGGTCTTAAGATGAACATGGACAAAACAAAGATCATGTTCAATGTCCATGTCACACCTATGCCGGTAGTTGTTGGGAGCACTATGCTCGAAGTTGTTGACGAGTACGTTTACCTGGGACAAATAGTCCGACTAGGTAAGTCCAACTTCGACCGAGAGGTCAATCGACGGATTCAACTCGGCTGGGCAGCGTTCGGGAAATTACGACATATCTTTTCGTCAGGTATACCTCAATCTCTAAAAACTAGATTGTACAACCAGTGCGTGTTGCCAGTGATGACTTATGGATCTGAGACGTGGTCCTTCACTGCTGGCCGTATGAGGACGCTTAAGGTCGCTCAGCGAGCTATGGAGAGGGCTATGCTCGGAGTTTCTCTGCGTGATAGACTCAGAAATGAGGATATCCGCAGTAAAACCAGAGTGACCGACATAGCCCAACGGATTAGTAAGCTGAAGTGGCAATGGGCCGGCCATATAGCTCGAAGAACCGATAACCGATGGGGAAGAAAGGTTCTCGAGTGGCAGCCTCGTACCGGTAGGCGTAGTGTAGGGCGACCCCCCACTAGATGGAGTGACGACCTGGTAAGACATGCAGGAAGTCGATGGATGCAGGTGGCTCAGGACCGTGCTTTGTGGCATTACTTGGGGGAGGCCTATGTTCAGCAGTGGACATGTGAAAGGCTGTAATGATGATGATGATGAACAGTGAAATAAAATGTTTTTAATAGGCTAATAGTAACTCTCATTGACCGTGTTCAAAAAACGAGAAGTTTCGACATTCGATGCAACATTTTTATGTATTTTCACAGATTTCTTGGAAAGAGCTGACGCGATTTAAATTATTCTTTTTTTATTAATTGTTTTATACTTCACGGATATTTACCATATAAATTTGAAAAAGAAAAACACTTCTCACTTAAGGTTTTGAAATAAGGGGATGAAGACTTTAAAATAACTGTTTAGAGGGAATTCCAGTTGTTATATTAAACTTGTGTTATTCCTTAGCTAACTTAAAAAAGGTAAAATAAATAAGTAAGCTAAAAAGTAAAACCCGACTTCAAACATTTAAAAGGATATAATAATTTATCACTTAAGAGCTTCAATATTCGGGTCTTTATTTATTCGATACATTATGTGTTAGCACCGATTTAGATGCTATTGTGTAAAAAAATATTTTTAGTTATTAAAGTTAATTCTTGCTTTTTTAACGCTCTTTTATTATCTTCGCGTGTGTCTATCTATCTATGTAACGCAATTTTTAATATAATTTTCACTAACTTGTAAATGGTCGATTGACTTGAAATTAATTGAATTAAATAAATTAATTTCAATTTTTGCACCAATTATTACTTTTTATGTATTATTAATACGAGGTTGTAAACAAGATAATAGAGATGGGTGATATGGAAGGAATGAGTGTGAATGAGTGCTGGAAGGAAATGGCTGATTGTATCCGAAGTGTGGCAAGGAAGGTGTTAGGAGAAACAAAAGGGAAGCGTATGATAGATAAGGATGGGTGGTGGTGGAGTGAAAGTATTAGAGAAGTTTTGAGAGAAAAGAAAAATGCCTTTAAAGAATGGCAGGGCGTAGAAGACCAGAATGAATCAATAAAAGAAAGTAAGAGAGAGGCGTATAAAGAATGTAAGAAGAGAGCGAAGAAGGAAGTTGCTATTTGTAGGGCAGAGGCGCAAGATAAATTATATCGGTCCCTTGAAAGCCCCGAAGGTCAAAAACGACTTTTTCAAATTGCAAGAGCGAGAGAAAGGAATGGAAGAGATGTTTCACATGTAAAATGTATAAAAGATGATTCTGGAAAAATTTTGACTGACGATGAAAGTATAAAGAAGCGATGGAAGGAGTATTTTGAGAAATTGATGAATGAGGAGAATGAATGGAATGGTATGCTTGAAAACCCACCAGTGAATATGGGCTTAGTGAGAGAAATTAGTGTGGAAGAAGTAAAAATGGCTGTTAGGAATATGAAGAATGGGAAGGCAGTCGGCCCAGATGGAATACCAGTAGAAGTGTGGAAGTTGCTGAGTGCGGATGGATGGAAGTGGTTGAGTTTATTTTTCGGTAAATTGTTGCAGGAAGAACAAATACCTGAGGAATGGTGCAGTAGTATACTGGTCCCCATTTTTAAAAACAAAGGAGACGTTCAAAACTGCAGCAGTTACCGGGGAATAAAACTCATGTCACATACTATGAAAGTCTGGGAAAGAATAATAGAGAGAAGAATGAGAGAAGAGTGTGAGATAACACAAAACCAGTTCGGATTCATGCCCGGTCGAGGTACGACAGATGCCATTTTCGCATTACGCCAATTGTGCGAAAAGTACAAGCGCGTGCATAAAAATCTGCACATGGTTTTTGTCGACCTTGAAAAGGCGTACGATCGGGTTCCCCGTGAGGTTTTGTGGTGGGCGTTAAAGATGAAAGGTATGCCTGGGAAGTATGTGAGGTTAGTCCATGCTATGTACAGAGCATCCCGTACATGTGTACGATCTGCCGCGGGAACTACGGGCAGTATCGATGTGGCGGTAGGGCTGCACCAAGGGTCGGCATTGAGCCCTTACCTCTTCCTACTGATTATGGATGCTTTGACGTCGGACCTGCAGGATGAGGCACCCTGGTGCATGCTCTTTGCCGATGACATCGTGCTTGTCGGGGAAGAAGGCATCGAGGTACAGAGCAGACTGACGGGGTGGCAACAGAGGCTGGAAAGTGTTGGCTTGAAGATCAGCAGATCCAAAACCGAATATCTGTGCTGTGATTTCGGCGGTCTTTCCAGTCCTGTACCCATGTCGTTGGATGGCGCTATACTGCCTACCTGCTCAGATTTCAAGTACCTCGGTTCCCTCATTCAAGGCGACGGCGGAATAGATAGAGCTGTGCAGCATAGGATTAACGCAGGGTGGATGAAATGGCGACAGGTCACAGCCACAACGTGCGATCCCCGAATGCCAATAAGGCTGAAGGGGAAAATTTACAAATCGATCATCCGACCTGTCGTCATGTATGGAAGTGAATGCTGGGCCGTCAAGAAGAAGGATGAAAATAGACTGCATGCGAATGAAATGAGAATGTTACGATGGATGTGTGGTGTGACAAGGATGGATAAGATAAGGAATGAGTATATAAGAGGAAGCCTGAAAGTAGCGCCAGTGGTAGAAAAGGTGAGAGGAAGAAGATTGGCATGGTTTGGGCATGTGATGCGGAGGAATGAAAATCATGTCACAAAACGAGTGTTGAATATGAATGTGGAGGGACACACGGGCAGAGGAAGGCCGAATAAAAGATGGATCGATTGTGTGAAGAGTGATATGAGAATGAAACGAGTAAGTATGGAAATGACGGCTGATAGAGAGGAATGGAACAAGAAGGTTTACTGCGCCGACCCCAGATAATGGGAAATGGTTTAGAGAATGATGATGTATTATTAATACAATTATTTAATAAATTTATCCTAGCGTCCTGATCGAGTCACCAGGATAAAATAAAATAATTACCAGGATCATCACAGCTCATGATCAATTCGTCTTGTTTAATAGTATTTTAAACTAGTATATTATATTAAAGTTTAAATATTTAATAAGTTAATAAAAGTTTAATTATTCAATAAGGTCAAACAGTAGTTAAGTGCGAGAGAATTGTAATATGTCCCTCTGAGTCCAGAATGATAAAACCAACAACCGGCTAGTTACCGTGTTACCCGAAATCAGTTGGAAGTGGAGCAGCGTCATGCCGTCGCTGTAGTGTGCTCTTTCCTTGCGATAACTAATTGCACACTTTAATGCACTGAATGCAATTTATGTACACAGCTTTATTATGGCTGCAGAACGAAAGGGTTGGTTTGACAGGGAACCACACTCTTACAGAATTCCAGCGTAAAATAGCATCTTAATGCTGCCGTCTTTTATATGGTGAGTGTAGGGAACCGGACAGCCGGAGACCCTTTTTATTGGTAACTAGGCGTTCCATCTTATTCCTCAGGGGTGACTATACATCTGCGTTTTGGTTTTTAATAGCGGATGGATGTATAGACATCCACAGCGTCAACTTACAGGTGCACTGTGTGTCCGCGTGCTACCCTTATTCTATAAAAAGACACGGCGTCCAATTCAAGACTCCGCTTTTTTACGACAAAAAGTTTGGTTCGTATCATATGACAAGTTTATTGCTACGTTATATTTATGTTTGAATGACTGAATTAGACTATAAAAATATAAAATATGTCCATAATAAACAATGTCAAGTATATTATATTGTATCTAACAGAAAAAGAAACTTTTTTATTCAATGTAGATCATAACAATACTTATTGAAAGTCACTTTTTTAATTTACCACTGGTTCGCAAAAAAAAAACCTCTGTCCGGGGAAAAACCAGCAAGAAACCCAGCGGGACTATTTTTTTTCCAATAATAGCTTACAATCATGTTTACAATTAACAGCACAAGACAAATTAGAAATAGCTTGGTAGCGATCACCCTCCCCAGGGGTTATTATCATCCATAAATTTCTTAATATTATAATAACCCTTTTTATGCAAACCTAGTTTTACAACATTTTTGAACTTTGTGTATGACAAATTTTGTATATTTTCTGGGATTTTGTTATAAAAGCGTATACATCGCCCCAAGAATGAATTACTGACTCGGTGGAGTCGAGTAACTGGTACTACTAGCTTGTGTATGCTCCTAGTATTTACGGAATGAATATCACTTATTCTCGCAAAACTACTTTTATTTTTGTGTACGTACATTATATTTTCATAAATGTATTGAGAGGCCAGAGTTAATATATTGATTTCCTTAAATTTTTGTCCCAGTGACCTAATGACTAAGTGACTCTAATGACCCTCTTCTGCAAAATAAATATAATTTCAGTGTCAGTCGCGTGTCCCCATAGCAAAACACCATACGACATAATGCTATAGAAATAACTAAAGTAAACTATTCTAGCTGTTTCAACACTGGTAAGAGTTCTAATCTTTTTTACAGCATATGCTGCTGAACTAAGTCTGCTAGCTAGTTTTGATATATAGGGGAGCCATTGAAGCTTTGCGTCTAGTGTGATTCCAAGAAAAATGGTGGTATCAACAAGGCTCAATTCCTCCCCATTTAAAATTACATTAGTATTGACATGTTTAACATTAGGAGTGACGAATTTCATACATTTAGTTTTAGTTCCATTCAAATGCAAATTATTAACATTAAACCAATTGACTAACTTAGCTATAGCATTATTTACTTCGTCGTAATTTAATAACTGTCGTTTTAATTTGAAAGTTAATGAAGTATCATCAGCAAATAATTCTATATCATGGTTATCCCCTACTATGTAAGGTAAATCATTTATACAAGAAACAGAAAGGGGCCGAGAATTGAGCCCTGAGGCACGCCCATTAGTACAATCGACCCGGAAGATCTCACACTATTGATGAGAACTTTTTGCGTTCTGTCACTTAAATATGAAATAATTAATTTAAGTGCATCGCTTCTTACTCCTTAAGAGGTAAGAATATCCGCAGCGTACAAAACATAACTGTAGTTGAATTATTATTCATTGTACATAATATCATGTATTTAAAAATTCATTTTTGGGTAGGATAAACATTACTCGAGTAGAGTTGTTGGTCAAACCTCGTTAGTCTAGCGGTCATAAACAAAGCTCCTGATCATGTGGTCCCGGGTTCCAATCCCGGGTCATGCCCAGAAAAATCGGTTTTGAGTTTTTCCCTGGACTCAAGAAGTTGACAACGTTTCTTCTCCCAGTTAAAGTCGTTGGTCTTGCGTCTTGCGCCGTTGGTATTACGCTCCTGTCGTGTCCCTTCGGACTATAAGAGTGAGGAAATGGAGAGTGCACTTGTGCTTGCGCATACATTCGAGCACTATATTCCAGTTCTCGTCTAGCTAGTGTCCGTAAAGACTCACCAACGTGAACAAAATCCGTTTTGGAAAACACTATGTATATTGTTAATGTTATTTTGTTTTAAACTCCTTTGGTGCACGCATTAGGAACGACGAAGCAAACCGTTTGATTCGTATGTTGACAACAGAGGGGTAAACCAACCACGCATATGGTTGGGTCATATATCCATATTGTGTCCATGATAAGTGAATTTGTCAATATATATTTCAAATAATATATTTGTTTCCAGGTTATAAATAAATAAGTGAGCATACAACGCACCTGTCACAAGAGCATGCACTAAGCCCTCGAGTGTCCATCCTACCCAAAGAGCGAGGCCAAAGAAACCTTCAAAATGGAGAACATGCTTTCAACCATCGCGCCAGTGGTCACCACGGAGTTATACAACGCAACCAATGTGACGGTCGCTATAAGCCCCCTGCGGCATGGGGGCAAGATGTTCGGTGTGTTGGTGAAAGTAGTGTACGCTATTGGCATAATTGGCAACGCCGCTGCCATCGTAGCTCTGCGACGGGGCGAACGTCGAGTCAGGAATAGGAAGCATCTGTTGCTTCTCACATCCCTAGCAACCAACGATCTGGTCGCGCTGGTAAGTATCGCCATGCGTTGAAGTCTTTTCTATTAGATATCTTCAAGCCCTATCGTTAAATCAGTAATTAAAAAAAGACGGAGTCGCAACCATCAAAAAGCAGTAAAAGGGAAAACTTAAGAAAAGGAGATCGAGATAATAGGAAACACTGTATACTGTATTCTATCTCATTCTCTCGCAAGCTAAATCCTATAGATGTATGTATATAAAGTTTTACACACAGCACAAAAAATAAGGCAAATCTAACCTATGTCACTTCCACAACTAAGGTGAATTTAATGACACCTCATATGTTAAAATCCATCGGGATATTTAGGCTATAGAGCGTACCAAAGAAATAGACATACATATATTCTCTCGAAAATTACCCTCCTTCTGAAGCAGTTGGGTAATTTATCTCGGATGATTTCAAATCATTTATGTTATGGTGGTATAATACTCCAAACAATACTCGCTTAATTTCTAGCCTTTGGGTGTCCCAGAAAACTAATTCGTAAAAGAATCGGAGGATATGTTAAACGCAGTTTCAGTCACAGTGTCAACACAATATTTCATTAATAAATGTATTACAGTGAAACTCAATAAAGAATTCAACGCAGGTGTGTTGTCACCCTTGAGGACACAGATGGAATGGCTCGTTTCCGGTTCTCTACTCTCACCATACGAAACACAGCAGCATTAAGCTGCTATTTTACGCTTGTATTCTGTGAAAGCGTCGTCTTTCCCCGGTTAGATCGACCCATTCGTGTTGCAACCATATTATAGCTGCAGCGTAGTTCTATTACGTGTAAATCATAAAAATTTTAAAAAATCTTAAGAAAAAGGACTTAAATAGTTAGCCTTATCAGGATACTTTATCGGTATTGAAGCATTAGTTTTCCCGGCAGGTGCCACGCAGTGCATGTATGTAAAAATGTTATTGTTTCTGTGTAGGAATCATTGTGTGTTGATGATTATCATTCAATAATAAGTCAAGTTATAATTATAAATTTGAAGTGAAGCCCTACTCCACTAGATTAACTTTATTAACCTCATTGGGTTATTTGAATGCTGTAATGATATAAACAACCATTTTTTTAGTTTATCTGTCTATCTCTGTTTGTATGATCGGACTAATCTTCGTTACAGCTAAACCAATTGTAATTAAACTTAATGAGTAGATAGAGAGCAATGCCAGAAGTGCCCTAGGCTAAATGGAAAAATGTATAAAATAAATCGTCAGTGGTGATTACTTCAAAATCTTAATAACGCTACGTTAATAGATCTACTTATATATTAAAGTAAGTAAAACGTATTTCTTTTAAAGTATAAGCACAAAAGGTAAAAAAATCTTATTGCAGCGCAAAACATAGCAATGAAACATACGAGGGTGGATTGAAAAGTACTCGGCCTAACCAAGAAAATAAACACATACTAAATCAGTTATATTTTTATTTTTCTACATAATCACCATCAAGTTCAATACACTTTTGCCACCTCCCCTTCCAAGCATTTAGACCGTTGAAAAAAATGATTCTTCCTTAGAGTCAAAATATGCGTCTACAGCTGCTTTGACCTCGTCGTTTGTCGAAAATCTTTGACCTCCCAAGTGCTTTTTTAGGTTAGGGAACGGAAAGAAGTCTGATGGTGCCAGATCAGGTGAATACGGCGGATGCGGTAACAGTTCAAAGCCACAGTTGTGAATTTCAGCCATTGACTGTACTGACGTGTGAACATAGGCATTATCTTGATGAAACAGGACTTCTTCTGAGCATTCCTCGACGTTTTTCTTTTATTTCCTATCGTAAGCGACGTAGTAAGGTGCAGTAGTAATCAGAGTTTATAGTCTGACCCCTTTCAAGATAATCAATCATAATCACACCTTTCGAGTCCCAGAATACTGAAGCCATCACCTTATTTGCCGACAAAATCGACTTAGCCTTTTTAGGGGGTGGTGAACCAGGTCTTCTCCACTGTTTTGATTGTTGTTTTGTTTCCGGTGTACAGTAATGAACCCATGTTTCGTCCATAGTAACAAAACGATTCAAAAAATCATCTGCATCGGCTTCAAATAACTCCAAACAGTCGCGTGAAATAGTCAATCGCGTCCTTTTTTGTTCAACTGAAAGCAGTCGCGGAACCCACCTCGCAGACACCTTGTGGAAACCCAACTCGTTGACAATGATGTTTTGAGTTCATTCATTAGAGATGCCTATAATCTCGGCTATCTCTCTAATTTTTAATCTGCGGTCTCCCATTATTAAATCAAGTACTTTTTTAATATTTTCGTCAGTAGTTGACGTCGAAGGCCTTCCAGAGCGGGGTTCATCTTTCACACTCTCTCTACCACGCTTAAATTCTGCTATCCATTTTTTGACGGATGAATATGACAGAGCACAATCGCCTAATGTACTGACCATGTCATCATGGATGGTTTTTGATGATAGCCCCTTCTTATGGAGGTACTTAATGACGGCACGCTGTTCGATTTGCTCCATTCGCGGAAATTATGTCCGATTACTTTGTTAATAAATTTATAAAATCACAACTAATTATCGCACACGTTTCGAACTGCACACAATGAACTAGTTTTTTTTTTTTTATATAGAATAGGGTGACAAACGAGCACACAGTCCACCTGATTGTAAGTGGTTGCTGCGGCCCATAGACATCTACATCTATCTTCCATTACAAATCAAAATGCAGATGCGTTGTCACCCGTGAGGACTGAGATGGAATGCCTCATTTCCAGTAAAAAGGGTCTCCGGTTCTCTACACTCACCATACGAAATACAGCAGCATTAAGCTATTATTTCACGCTGGTATTCTGTGAGAGCGTGGTCCCTCCCCGGTCGAGCCGACCCATTCGTGCTACAACTATACTACTAATATAATTGCAGCATGGCTCTACCACGTAAAAAGTCTGAACTGAACTAAATAATGTGGGTAGATTTGATTTTTAGAATTGAATGGATCTGTGTTAGGCCGAGTACTTTTCAATCCACCCTCGTATATCGCATTGATTGCCTCGTATAAACGATTCAATCACGGTTTGTAAATATTTGGCATGTTCCCTGTGGAGTGCCCTGTAAGAGGAGCCATCTAATTTTTAAGGATATTGAAATTTTCATTTCTGAGAAATATATCGCCATCGTTCTAACGATTTAATATGTTTGCGCGAATACTACACATTAAAATGAAACTATTTTTACGGGTTTATCGCGTATATTGAATGCGGATTTTGACGTCTGTGTACAGTTAAACGAACACTCGAGAGTGTTGCTCGTGTGATGAGCTACTACATCAGATTTGATAGACCACAGAACACCTTCGAACATGATTTACTGGGCTATTGGCTAAAATAAATAAAATTAACCCCAACTCAAGCATACAACTGCGACATTTCAAAATACTAAGCTCATTCTGTGTACATCTGAAAAAGTAATATTATAAAATTAATAATTTAACTGAAGGTAGTCGTGGTTAACTATGACATTGGGAACAACAGCAACAACAGAAAACTCGAACTCCTCGGGCCCCACGTGACCCTGGGTGCTGTAAAGTACTCGAATCATCAAAAATATAATAAAAGAATTTGTCAATATACGCGATAAAATGCGTAAAAACTAGTATCATTATTCTAATCATGCAGTCTTTTACTTGGTCTTATTGATTTCTCTTAGGACGTAATTTTATAAATTATAACTTTATAAGCGATTGCTGTAACCGTGTAGTGGCAGCACAAGAGTCCAATTCACAATCCTCATCATACCGTGGATATCGTGAGAGGCGACAAAGAGAACCTCAAACAAGATATTTGCAGCAGCACCTTTCAGAAAAGAGGCTACTCTTTCTTAGATGGCTGCCAACGCACCTGCAATTCACCTGGTTTTGCAGTTGTTCAAAGTCATTTACTATCAGGTGAGCCGCATGCTCATTTACCCACTCTTACACAGGAAATGTTAATGATTTCTTCGCAGGGTCTTCCTTCACCATTGAGCCGACAGCAAATAGGCAATTATGATTACAAGTAACAATAATGCTGGGAAGAAGGGAGTATTGAGCTAGATTTAATAGTGAATATGAACGTATTTAAAAAAGATTGACAAGAAGTTATTCGAAGATAAAATTTCGAACTAGCGTTTATTACTTCAATAATGCTGGGAGGAAGGGAGTATTGAGCTAGATTTAATAGTGAATATGAACGTATTTAAAAAAGATTGACAAGAAGTTATTCGAAGATAAAATTTCGAACTAGCGTTTATTACTTCAATTATCTACTGTGTTGTAAACAAAACATAAAACCTGAAAACTTTCCTGAAAGCTGCGCCTCACCTTTGGCAACAAACCGAAGGATTTTTTCTATTATAACTCGAGGTAACGAAACACAGTTACTGCTTTCGAATATAAATCATCTAAAAAGCTTTCCATCTCGCCAGCCGCTTTGGGAACAAAGCAGGTGTAGAAATGTGAACGGCGAAAGATTTTATGGAAATAACGACATACTCCCTGATCAAAAATTCGGGCATGTCTCGTATAATTTGAATGCTACATTTATATTAAATTAAACTAATTTTTCGTGTTTCATTTTAACTCCTTAATTTCACATGGTTGGCCCTACGACGTGTACAGTTCATTGATTAATCCATTCAGATTTCAAAAAAAAAAAAAACGAAAATTTCACTTTGAATTTAATTTTAAATTTCAGTTTAAATTAAATTTCTTCACTTTAAATTAAATTTTAAATTTCACGAAAAATTAGTTTTTCACTCCACTGTTGAACTGTGAACATAGGTTTTCCCATAGATTGCTTCCCAGGGCGGATATTAGTTATAATAGTGAGATTAGTTACCACGCTTGGCAGGAGGGCCAGCACTTACAAAAGTTTATTTTAGTTACAACCCATCTCCTGGTGTACTTCCGTTTGTTGTCTCTTACGACAACCACGGGTCGATGTTATAGGGTAATGAATATCCTTATACCGTCACTACACGATTAGACATTATGTGTGTATTCATTAAAACCCTAAAATCAAATGCTATTATCATGAAATTATATTTTACTCTTTTTAATTCTTTTAAGTCTGCTTTACTGTATATTAAAATCAACCATCCTACAACCACACAACCATCTCTCAAGCTCTAACGTCGTCTGAATAGTTTCATGAATTTTTTTTACCCTATTTTTCTACTGTTAGCGGTGAAAATTTATTGCCACTATCATTTTGCGGATGGGAATTGTTGTGTGAATAACGAGGTTATTTTGATTTTTTCTTAATGAAGCATTGATTGAAGGGAACGCATTTGCGTTTTGATTATGTATTTTTAACACAGTATCCAATATTTTCTAACTAATCAAAATCACCACCCAATGTACTTTGTGCTCGTTTTTAACTCTTAATAACACTATTGTATGAAGAAAGAACTAGTTATTCTCTTTGGCAACGCCTATGCTGCATTAAATAATATTTTCTAGGTGCTGGTGGTGAGACCACTTTTTTGTTCAGGAGTCAGTCACAGGAGTCTCTCTGGTCAGGTACCAGTCTTTTACCTATTTCTGTCGACGAACAGCAGGGCCAGCTCTGCTGTGTTACGGTTTGAAGAGTACAGAGAGCCATACGTTTGATTGTCTCGTTATTCTAGTGAGGTAACAGATCGTAATTTCGGGTTGGTCCAAAATCATTTATTGGGTTTTATCTGTCAAGAAATTTTAGTAGTAGTCCGGAGTCAAGAAGTTGACGATGCTTACTCCCGTGCCTAGGAAAACACATAAAGCCTGTCCTGCGCCTGACCTTTCTCCGTTCGTGTCAGATAACTGTCACATCGCACTATGAGAGTGGGGAAATAGAGAGTACACTTGTGCTTGCGCATTTACTCGGGCATTATAATCCGGTCCTGAGTAAATAGCTGGTCTTCATTGAGACGGGCTGCGGTGACCTGTCGGTGTGCGGTGAAATTCCCTCTTCATTATTACAGAGAGTCATTATAATTACAGGCATTTTTTTTATTTTTAGGAAACCTTACCCCCACACTAGGATTTTCTCCTGTATTGTGAAGGCAGTTTACATACATAAATTGAACAAGGACAAACATCTAGACCCGGAACAATTATTTGTAGGCCATACAAATAATGGTTCCGTGCGGGATTCAAACCCGCGGCCCTCAGCGCAGCCACTCATTGCCAAGCCACTGCGCCACGAGGCCGCCAATTACATCCAAGTCATTAGAGATGTCCTTAGAGATGCATCTGCATCTTTGTTAAATTTTGTGTCAATCAATAACAGACGAACTGTTAGTCCGATTATCACTTTATTTTATTTTTAAACTCTTTATCTCTTTAGATCCCGCACAGAAAAGATTTTGTTGGAGTATTTTGTTCCGGAACTAAATCTTTTCGTTTGTCTCAATTCATACATGGTTGCTAAAATAAATGTATGCATCGGGGCAATAACGAAACTGGTTGTATTCCGATTTAGTATGTTAATTTCTAACAAAGGCAGCGACATATATTTATTACCAATATAATGATTATATGGTTGATAATAACCCCTGGGAGCTTTATATGGATAATAAGGACTGAGAACTTTATATGGTTGGTAAGGACCCCGCTTCCAAGCCGTTTCTAAAATAAATTTGGTTAATAGTTTGTACAACCTTCCTTATTACACGACTTACATGAAAAAAGTCCCGCTGGCTTTCCTACTAGTTCTTCCCAGCATATAAGACAGTCGTTCAATATAAAAATAACTGGTAACTAAGTAGATGATAAGATTATTTAGAAAATATAACTTTCGTTTTTACATTTGTTTACTAAATCCGTTAAAATTCATTATCATCATCACAAATATCATGATTATAATAGCCCACCTCTAGACGTTTCTTTAAATTGGGAGTATTTTCAATTCATAATTGAACAACAAAATCAAAGTCAAGAATTTTATTCAATTCAAGCTTGTTTAAATCTGCATAAATTCATAGATATTGTTTAATTCTTCAAAATAACACGCAATTAACTGTTGTTGTAATAAAAGTCAGTTATTTCATGCATTAATGATCTAATTTATAGTGGGTAAACGAATAAAGCATTATATTTATTCCCACAACTCATAATTATAATAGTAATTGTCACGGTTAATTCTTAAGCCGTGAACACCGGTATCATCCCTAAATTACTTAATCTTTTAACAAAGCTTCCTTGTTCACGAGCACATAAAACAATTTTAATACCGGCACTTTAAATATAATCGTATAAGCTTTTATATAGTTCGATGAAAGAGCTTGTATCGTCTCTTTTTTTTATAGAAGAAGGGGCAAACGAGCATGTGGCTCACCTGATGTTAAGTGACTACCTCCGCCCATGATCAACCGCAACACCAGGGGAATTGCAGGTGCGTTGCCGGCCCCTTTAGAAAGGAGTAAGCTCTTTTCTTGAAGGTCCCCAGGTCGTATCGGTCCGGAAAAATCGCCGGTGGTAAATTATTCCACAGAGAGGTTGTACGCGGAAGAAAACTGCTTTTGAAACGTACAGTGGTGGACTGCCAAGCATTCAGATGGTGTGGATGGTATCGGGACGTTTGCCGCGTAGTGCGTTCACGAAATTTGGCGGCTGGGATTAAACCGAACAATTCCTCAGAGCACTCTCCATGGTTTATGCGAAAGAAAATGCAAAGTGATGCAACATCTCTTCGCAGTGCCAGTGAATCGAGCCGATCGGAAAGCACTCAGTCGTCGACGATTCGAGCCGCTCTGCGCTGGATGCGGTCAAGTGGAAGGAGCTGGTACTGGGAAGCCCCAGCCCAGAGATGGGAACAGTATTCCATGTGCGGCCGAACCTGCGCCTTGTAAAGTTGCAGGCGGTGTGCCGGCATGAAATACTGTCCCGCTCTGCTGAGCACGCTAAGCTTATTAGAGGCCAATTTGGCCTTCCCTTCCAAGTGACCACGGAACTGCACGTCACTCGATATGTCGACGCCGAGGATTCCGATACTGGCTGAGGCAACAAGGGGAGTGCCTTGAAACTGAGGGGATACGACAAAGGGGTTCTATTAAGCGGTTAACGCGCAAACTTGTGTCTTCTGGGGGTTAAACTGGACTAGATTTAGTCGTCCCCAATCCGAGACTCTGTCCAGCAGAGACTCGACTTCAAACACAAGTTTGTCCCGGCACTCAGAGACGTTTCTAGTCTACTTATACGTACTTCTTTATTTAAAAAAAATAAGTGGCAAGCAAACTAACAGTACACACTTTAAACAAAAGAATCAAAATAAAATACACTTCGGACCGGAAGACAACTTGGCGCCAGAAATAGATAAGAGAATTATATATATTCAGACAGACTCCCAAGAAGAAGAAATACCCTACCCCTTATTATACTCGTAAGGTTGAGCTCCACATTCCTCAAGGACAGAAGACAGAACACAGAAGTGGAAATTTTTTTAAAGATTTCTTATATTTACGCGAACTCTACACATTGATTAAAACCACTTTTACGGATTTTATCGCGTTTAATTTATTTGATTTTCAATTCCCGACATTTCGCGTGCTTTACAGCACCCATCATGAGTGCTGGGGGGTGAGTCCGTAAAAGTGTAATTTTAATCAAGATTTTTTAATACAACATTAGGATTTTCTCTTGTATCTTGGGGGCTGTTTACGTACATATTTTGCACAAAGACAAATATCCAAATGTTGAAGTCAAAGAGTAGCTATAGCCTATTTACTAGTCAGATCAGGGTAAAGATCTCCTTTACTTGCTAAACTGTAAATATTTTATTAGTTAAACATGCAATTTATAAGTGGTAGAGCCATGACGCGTAATGCATATTATGGCTGCAACAAGAATGAGTCGGTTTGAACGGAGAAGCACACCCTCTCACAGAATACCAGCGTAAAATAGCGGCTCAATGCTGCTGTGTTTCGTATAATAGGTGTGGAGAAACGAATACTCTTTTTACTGGAAACGAGGCATTCCATCTTAGTCCCCAGGGGTGACTTCGCATCCGCACTTTGATTCTTAATCGGGGATAGATCTAGTTGTCTATGGGCCACATTATCCACTTACCATCAGGTGGACTGTGGGCTCATTCGTCACCCTTATTCTATAGGAAAAAATGCAACTTTCCTCACTATGTTTTTCCTCTCGACCGGGCATTTATTTATTTATTTATTTAACACCAACAGGACATACACTAACAATAAATAACTAACAAAAAATTGGTTGCCTGTAAAGTCGGTATACGGGCGAAAGTTTTACGTGACAACGACTTTGAGTGGTAAAATAATTTTAATGTGAATATTCATTCGTATAGTAGGAAGAAGGATGAAATAACACTTTTTATGTCTGTCTCTCTCGCTCTTAGGCGGGCTAACCATGCCCGAGTGGAAGGGACGCGTGCCTCTCACTCGCTCTCATTGTGAGCGCATAACGTGAGCGGAGCGTAACGCAGTTTCTTGAAGTGTCACCCGGCAAACCAATTTATAAGACGTTGTCACGTCAAAAAAGCATAATATTTTTGCAGAAAATCATAAAAACTAAGTGTAGACTTAACTATAGGTGTTACACACATTTCATTACAAATACAATAGACACAAATAAACATATGCAGTGAATTAAATTAAATACAAAAATTAAGAGATCAATAAATATATCAGAATTTAGTGTTATATAATTAATTAAATTAAATCATGCATATTCCACTATTGTTATTAGCATTAGAAATTTTATGGACGTTGAACATAACAAAAATAAAATCATTAATAAATTATATACACAATCGTTACCTAATCACAATTTAGCTTAAAGAAAAATAATATAATTTTACTGTGAATTATAATTATTTGAGGAATATAAATGTAATAAATCATGTTTAAATTTCCAAAGATTATCTGAAAATATGTCAATATCAACTTTTCTATCTTTATATTTGTTATCAGTAGTCATTATGGCACCAATACCATTCTTATGTGATAATTTATATATAGCATTAAAACTCAACATCTATTAATCGGAGAATAGCGCGCTTGACGAGAACGTGTGCTCTTTTCTATGAATGGTATATAAGACGATGGCCTTTTTGACTTCAATGGGGTACGAAAATTTAATTTGGCTAGTAAGTAAGAACTATCAATGACGCCATTCACCAACTTATACAAGAAAATAAGGTCAAGGAGCTGTCTTCGATTCGAAAGTGGCTGAAGCTTAAAGTAATTTAGCTTATCTTCGTAAGTTCTAAGAGTTTTAACTAGGTTATGATCGTAAGATAAATGCAAAAGAAATCTCTTTTGTATCCTTTCAATTCTATGTGAGTAAATATTAAAGTGGGGATTCGATACTACGCTGCAGTATTCCAAGATACTTCGTACCAAGGCTGAGTAAATAATTATTTTAGTGCGAGTATCCCCGAATTGCTTACAGTTACGGAAGAGGAAGCCAAGAGTCCTGAAACGCTTGTTGACAACATTATCTATGTGGATATTATAACGAAGCTTTTTGTCAAGCATAACTCCTAAATCGCGTATGTGGGGAACTTCAGACAGAATACCACCATCAATGTAATATGTAGTTGCAAGAGATGTTTTCTTTCTAGAAAATTTTATAACATGACACTTGTCAGCATTTAGTGTCATACCCTTGCTGCGACACCATAATGTCAAGTTATTTAAGTCTTCCTGTAAGAATTCTGCATCAGAATTTGAGGAGACAGGTCTAAAGATGTTTAGATCGTCAGCAAACAAATAAGATTTCGAATTCTTAAAGCAATTACTGATGTCGTTGATGAAAATGTTAAACAACAAAGACCCAAGATGAGATCCTTGAGGTACGCCAGTATAGGCAAAAACGGCTCAGAAGCATAACCATCAACAACAACAGTTGACGACCGATTGGCAAGGTATGACTTAAACCAGTCCAGAAAAGGGTTTTCTATACCTATACTTTTGAGTTTGACAAGTAAAATAGAGTGATCAACCTTGTCAAAGGCCTTACTGAAATCTGTGTAGATTACATCAACGGATAGGCCAGTGTCAAGAGATTCAGTAATGTCTTCCACAAAGGAAACTAGGTTAGTTACTGTTGATCGAGCACAAACCCATGCTGTTCAGATGTAACAAATTGCTTAAAGTGCCATGAAACAACGGGACATATAAGTTTCTCAAACACTTTTGAAAAAAACAGAAATAATGGAAATAGGTCTATAATTTTTAGCTTCCTCTTTGTCACCGGTTTTGAACAAAGGCAACACAAGGACTTCTTTCCATAAGGTTGGATATGTACTAGTCCTAAGAGATCTATTGATTATCAGTACAATAGGCAAAGCCAATGCGTTAGCGCAATTGCGTACAAATATTGATGGAATGCCATCTGCTCCAGCTTCTTTCCTAATGTCAAGTCTTTTTAAAACATTTTAAACCTGGTCCACTGTATAAGATATACAATCAAGGTACACATTGCAACAAGGGTTCATTAGATTAGGCCTAATATCGAAGTTTTGGATATTATTATTGCGACTATATACTGACGAAAAATGACTAGCGAAAACATTACAAATGTCTGTTCCATTGAAAACAAATTTATTATCGTCTTTAATTTTAGAAGGATACGAACTTTTCCCTTTCTTTCGTTTTAGGAATGACCAAATCAACTTTGGGTTTCACTTTAAAGAGAGTTCAAGGCATTCTATATACTTAGCGTAGGAGTATGCTAGCATCTCCTCACATCTTCTTTTCAGTAAGTCAAAACAGAGTTTATCGCGAGGATTGTTATATTTGCGAACTTTTATCCTATATTAATATTTTTCTTTAATACATTTTATCAGACACGGAGTAAACCAAACTGGGTATTAATGACTACGCGGTTTAGCCTTAGGTACATATTTCCGTATTAACTTACGAATCATGTCATAAAATACTGCAACCATATCATCAACACAAAGACATTCACCCAAAATTTCCCTCCAATCAATTTCATTTAGATCCTTCCTTATATTTTCATAATCAGCCTTGTGGAAGCAAAATTTTGTAATTTTGTTATTAGGGACTAGTGGTGCCGGATCTGTAAAGTCTATCGAAAAAACTAATGGCGGATGAAGGGGATCAACACATGTCAAAGGATCAGGACATGACAGAATATCAACAATGTTAGTATTAGACAAGACAAGATCAAGCATTTTATTTTTAGAGTTCTTAATTAGATTAAATTGGTTCAATTCATTGCACGAGAGAAAGTCTGTTAAGAGATTCTGTAGATAGCTGTTGGAGTATTCTGCACAAAGATGCCCGTGGGGCTCTAAAGACCATGTTATACTACTTAGATTAAAATCTCCAGCAACAATTACATTTTCATCGAGTGATTCCAATACTCGACTCGAGTTATTAATGAAATGCTCAAAAATGTGTTTTTGGACGGGTGGGGGAATATACACAGCACATATATAAAGTCTTTCTGACTTACCTTGGACGTTTTCTACTTCTACACAAACCCAAAGATCCTCGCACTTGGACTCGAAACTAAAGAGCCGCTCCGAATTTATTTGCTTAGATACAGCTATAAGTACACCCCCGCCATTCTTTGAAGCGTTGTTTACACCTGCAAGCGTCACATATCCATAAACTCTTCATTTCTGAGCTCATCACGTTAAAATCTTGCATTGTGATTCGCGTGCATGCTACATGATATGGCATGTTGTATCTGCGCTTAAAATTGGTACTAACAATTTTCTTGGTGCTGGCGGATTTAGGATCTGGGTTGCCCAAATGCTGTGAAATTTACGGCGTATTTTTAGCCGCTGAGCTACCACTGTCATGATGTTTATGAGTCATGACACATGATTTTGTTTTCTAGTGATAGTAGAGGTACCTTTACTTACTATTAAACAAATTCATGTGTTTTATCTCTTCAGATATAAAATGTATTTTTACAGATTAATTTAAACAGGTATTGTTACTAGGTCATCATGGCTAATGATCATTGCGTGTTGTTTTAGTTTTTAAACTCAACTTCGATTACTAGTTTTTCTGTTAGGTGAATACTAAATATTGAGTAAAATTATTTTTACTTACTTTTACTACACTTCAGGTACTGCGTCGGGTATTAAAAATAACTTAAATTATTGTTATTAAACGTTATAAAACCCACAAATTAGTTTTATTCAAATTTGACTATTTTACTTTATAAAGATACATACGAGGGTTAGATAACTATATCAAAACTATTATCTAACAATAGCCTAAATAGCCACCAATCAATCGTCTAGATTCCATTTAGCATTGAACTGTAAGCCGTTTTATTTGTGAACATATTACATTATATGCCTAAAGTGATCTATTTTAGTTTATAAATTCCCCTTAAATTATCTCAATGAATATTTGCAACAATGAATCTGAATAATGTTTAATTGACAAGGTTTTGAATAAAATTATTAATGGATAATACTCATTTGTTGATTTCCTTATTTCTTGCCTTTAAAAATACTGGGCTTTTTTCTATTTCGCAGAGTTCTTTTTACCCGACAAGGGTAATGTTTTTGAGTGTTTGTATGTATGTTTGTTTCTTTGGCACGCTCTGTAGCTTAAATGGCTAGGTGGCTTTTAACATAATATGGGGTGTCGTTAGCTTCGTCTAAGTTGTGGAAGTGACATGGCATATAAAACTTCTCTCTTTTCAGTAAACTTTTTTCGCAGTTAGATTTTTTTTAAATTGCTATTAAATATATTGGACTTGTTAATAAATAATAATACACGGACAGATATCAAGACGAAAAATAATTACGTATATGACATATAAGTATAATGTTCCATACGGGATTCGAATTTGAGGGGAACATTTTAAGTTTTGGGACATTTTTTACGGATTATGATACTTTACTGCCACCCATAAAAAGAAAAACCCTAAAGACCACGGCATATTTTATTTATAAAAAAGACTATTGCGCTGAGAACATACGGAAAGTTAAGGAATGTCTTATGAATATATCTTGGTCTGATATATACTTACAGACTGATATAAATAACGCGTTTAATACATTTCATGAATTTCTATGTTTAATTTATAATTTATGTTTTCCACTTATTAGAATAATGATAAATAATAATAATACTACAAACAATTGGATAAGTCGAGGTTTAAAAAGAAGTTGTAAAACTAAAAGATTACTCCGATATAGATACTACAGGAATAAATCAGAATTAAATAAGAAAAGTTACATCACATATTCAAAGATTTTGAAAAAATGTATTCAAAGATCGAAAAGAAATTCTACTATAAAATTCATACACAAAAGCAAAAATAAATGTAAAGCTACATGGTCTGTGATAAGAAATGCAATCTCAAATTCAAACTTCGACCATGGCGTTACGGATTTAAAAATAAATAATGAACTGATTAAAAATCCTACTGACATAGCTTCGATTTTCAATAATTATTTTACTGATTTCCCTAATAATTTGACAATAATGAATAAACCAAACAGCTATACTAGTATTGAAAAATCACTACCTAACTCAATGTTTGTTAAGCCCATGACACAAGAAGAGGTTAAAAAAGAAATCCTATCTCTTAATAACACTAACTCGGAAGGATATGACGGTATTAATACGAAAATAATTAAGAAGTCTGTAAATGAATTAGTCTCTATTTTAACATATTTAATTAACTTGTCATTTTCATGTGGTACTTTTCCAGAAACATTAAAATTGTCGATTGTAAAGCCATTATTTTAAAAGGGTAAGAGAAATGACATTACCAATTATCGTCCAATTACATTAATACCAATATTGTCAAAAATACTAGAAAAATGTATGTACAAAAGATTACTAGATTTTTGCAAGAAATTCAATTTAATAAAGAATGACCAATATGGCTTTCAGAAACAAAAATCTACAACATTAGCCACATTTAAGCTCATTAGTTCAATCTTAACAAAAATAAATAATAATTTTTTAACCACAGCATTATTTCTTGATTTATCGAAAGCCTTTGATCTCGTTGCGCACAGCATACTATTACGAAAACTGGAAATGGTCGGTGTCAGAGGACTTCCACTAAAGTGGATATCTTCCTATTTAGCTAACCGTAGACAATGTGTCGTAATAAAAAAGATTGTCGGAGAGGAAATGCTGTCCTTCTCATCTTCTTATAAAGAGAACAAACATGGCATTCCTCAAGGCAGCGTGCTGGGTCCAATATTGTTTCTTCTTTATTTAAATGGTATAACTCTAATCACCAGTCATAAATGTATTTTATTCGCGGACGATATTTCAATAATTGTAAGCACTAATAAGAAGCAAAACAATTCAATACGTAATCATGAAATCGACATTAACAACACAATTGATACAATTATTAAATGACTACAATTATAAAAACAATTTAAAAATTAATCTTAATAAATCAACTTACATTCAATTTAATAAATCAAAACACACAAAATACAATTTTAATCTTAATATCGACAAATTAAACGAAGTAACACAAACCAAATTCCTAGGAGTAATAATCGATCAAGATTTAAGCTGGAGAGGTCACATACATCAACTATGCAGTAGAATCAACCAATTTGTTTATGCACTTAATAAAGTAAAAAATGTTACAGACAAAAAACTGCTGTTCTAACGTATCACGCTTACATAGAATCTTTACTACGTTATGGTGTTGTAATATGGGGCAATGGTACAGATAAACAGAGATTATTTACTGCACAAAAGAAATGCATTAGAGCTATTGCTGGAATCGCACCGGATAAATCCTGCAAACCAATAATTAGGAGCCTAGGTTTGTTGCCACTACCATCTCTGTATATCTACGAAGTTTGTAATTTCGTACATAAATATAATAATCTGTTTACAAAGGCATGTGATATGAATATAAGACTAAAAAGAAATGCAAATAGACTTGTATTAGATGATGTACCGCGATCAAACAAATATAGCAAAAGCTGTTTAACCATGTGTATTCGAATCTATAATAAAATACCAAATGAAATCAAATCGAATAATAATAATATATTTAAAAAAAAATTATTGACTTATCTCAATGAAAATCAATTTTATGACATTAGAGACCTATTTGTTAAATGTAAATGATATACATTTTTTAATGAATTGATAATCTTTGTTTATTTATTATTTTATATGTCTAATTTTTTTGTATTATGATTAGAAAATTTCATTTGTATATGTGCTATTTATGTAAATTTGCATGCTATCACAATCACATAGCAAACATGTTGTGCTTTAAGAATTGTACCATCCTTATCTGTCCATGTTTTATGCAAATATATAAATAAATAAATAAATAAATAAAATAAACAATAAACGGTAATATACTACTATAATCTTATATTTAAAAATAATAGTAGTGTATTGTAATACTAGCGCATCGCCGACACACCATACAAGAAGAATCTGACACGACCGGAGAGAGATCAGGCGCAGGACTTACGGCGTTACGTGCTTTACGAGGCACAACTGTAAGAACACCGTCAACTTCCTAACTCCGGGCTGCTGCTGTGAATTTCTTGACAGAATAACTAAATTTTTTTGACTCGACCTGGGATTCGAACCCAGGACCTCATTAACAGCAACCGCGTTTACGAACAGTAGACAAATGAGGCAGTCCTTCGTAATTCCAAAACGTAATGTAATTCCAAAACGATTTTGTTCCTTTTAAAGGTATTTTGAATCCTCGTTTGATATTGTTTTTAGACCACTTTTATAGTTTTATTTTCCATTTGGCCCGCACCTGGAAAATGCATCGTAATCGATTTTCGATTTACTGGTCTTAAACCGTTTATGTAAAGAAGCTTTTTGTTTTATAGCTCAAATTATTTCTTTATTGTACCACTTGGGGTAAGCATACTTCGCATATGTGGCTTCGATATTATGCGTAGTGTGTTGGTGTGCTGCAGGTGGGCATGGTGTGTGCTCTGGTGGTGTCGGAGCAGGTGCCTGGTGCGCGCAACACGCGGATGTACTGTGCAGCGCGCGTGCTTCTGCGCGTGTTCGGCGTGGGCAGCGTGTGCATCGCAGTCACCATGGCACTGGAGCGCTACCTCGCGCTCACCAGGCCTTTCCTCTACCAGAAGGTACGTACCATTTTAATTTTTTTTATTATAAGAGTGACAAACGAAAACACAGCCCACCTGTAACCTGATGGTAAGAAGATGCTGCGATGCATAAATATTTACCATCCTCGATTAAGAATCAAATTGTAGATGTGTTGCGAGAGGACTAAAATAGAATGCGCCGTTTCCAATCACCTTTCCACTACAGTGACGATACGAAACGCTGTAGAATTAAACTACTATTTCACGCTAATACTCTGTAAGAGCGTGTTCCTTCCCAGCCGAACCGACTCTTTCGTAGTACAATGATGGTGTGTTTCGTATGGTGAGTGTAGAAAACCGGAGATCCGTTTTTATTGGAAACGTGATATTGCATTTTAGACATCAAAGGTGACAACGTGTATGCATCATGATTTTTAACTGAAGATAGATGAAAATGTCTATAAGCTACAGCATCCACTTACCATCAGTTGAACGGCTGTGTGCTCGTTTACCACCCACATCCTATAAAAAATAAAACTTTTAAACTTATCGTGCAGTAGCTACGTAGCTACGTACCCCATGTCGTCACGAGGGTGTTATGTCTCACGATAGACGGAAACCGGGACGTGAAGTATGCAGCAGCACTTTCCTGATAACAACTCGGAACAAGAAAGGAGACTGCTGTTGCCAATCTGTCTGCCAACCGTGATGATTATAGCAAAATTCCCTCTATGCATGAGGAAACTTATGGGGGATGCTTATTATCGGCTGTAATTGATAGATAGATGAATGGATTCAAATTCAAAATATAAAACGGCTTTGATATACAATTGGGACTATCTATAACTAAAAGAAAACTACGGAATCTTTAAACTAACCTTAACTTAATCTTAGATATAACACCCTATTATAGAAACCGACATAAACTCAACATCTTTGTATAGGACAATAACGCCTTGGCTTTATCTTTAGACCAAATTTTAAATTTTTCCATATTATGAATGTCCAAATAAGTAAAAACTACTCGTAAACAGTACCGTTCTTTTAGTACTTGACTAAATTTTGCACACAGATATCGTACTAAAATCTGACTAACATAAAGAACGGAATGTGTTAAAGATATTTCTACAAGGTTAGTTTTCAAATAAGTAGTAGTAAAATTTTAAACTGAAGTTAAAATATATATAATGATATACCGTTATTGCATTTTTGAAAATGACAAGTAAATAAGGCTTCTACTTTTATTTATAATTGTCCCAAATTGAATGCGATTTATGGGCAACAACGTGTTTGCCTCTTACGAATGCGTGTGTGCAGTAATATCAGCTAAAATGATGCATTGCCTCGTATTTTGAATTTAAAGGATAAAATTGACAGTATGTTTGATATTTTTTTATTAATTTTTCTCCATCATTTGTTTATCTTACTTATTTTGCACCTTCTCTGCAAATTTGGCCGTTAAAATACACTGTATGTGTAAGTATTTTCTTTATAAGTATAAAACACACTCCGTCATACTTTTTTAAGTCAGTAAACAAACTTTTTATTACGTCAATAAAGTTATTATTTGTATTATTAGCCAATAATAACTAATACATAATAAAACAACAGTTAACAACTAATTATTGTTTAGATTTTGATGACATGATTTGGTGTTTTGTCCCTAATGTTTACGCGTATGTTTCTATTTTGTCTTATATATATATATATATATATACAGGCTTGAATGAAATAGTAAATTTATTCTATTCTATTCTAATGCAGAGCATGTTAAAAATTTTGCGCATACGGATCAAACAGAGCCTGATTTTAAGCATACACGATCGCGTAGCTTGGTACTAATAGTCAGAGACAACATATAATGGGTTCACGTACGACTGTTGAAAGGAATTGTATGTGTTCGGGTCAAATTGTGTTTCGCTTAATTACTTGTAAGATCGTAAGAATTTTCGACAATAATATAAAAGACAATACTACTAATTAGTTTTAAAACCCAATATTATTATGTATATACTCATTTTTTTGACTTCATATTTTGATTTATTATATTGGCCGTATGAAGACGCTCAAAGTTACTCAACGAGCTATGGAGAGGGATATGCTCGGGGTTTCTCTGCGTGATAAACTTTGAAATGGGGATATTTGCAGTAGAACCAGAGTGACCGACATAACCCAACGGTTTAGTAAGCTGAAGTGGCAATGGGCCGGCCAACCGATAACCGTTAGGGAAAGAAGGTTCTCGAATGACAGCCTCGTACCGGTAGGCAAAGTATAACGCTATTCCCCACTAAATGGAGTGATGACCTGCTAAGAAATGCAGGAAGTCGATGGATAAAGGTGGCTCAGTACCGTACTTTGTGGCATATCTTGGGGGAGGCCTATGTTCAGCAGTGGACTTATGAAGGGCTGTAATTTTTGTATGTTAACTGCCCCCACGATACAGGAAAAAATCCTAGTAAGGATTTTACATTTAAAAAAAATTGACAATTATTAAAAAAGAATAAGAAGCATAGCAGCATCAAGCTGCAACTTTACGCTGGTATTCTTCGAGAATGTGGCCCTTTCTCGGTCGAGCCAACCCATTTGTTAAAGTCCAACACGCATTGGGGCAGCGTGGCGGACACTTCCTTGCCCTAAAACCCTCTCAGAAATGAGGGGAGGCCTGTGCCCAGCAGTGGGAAGTATATAGGCTGTAACTTTACTTTACTTTACAACTTTCAAAAGCGCATATTAGTAGAACAATACTGGTTATAGTTTATTCCTTCCTAGAATAAATAATCTGGAGTAAGATCGAAATCGTTTTGACAGATTGTATTTATCTCTCCCGCGAAATTTACTGACCCTTGTTAGCGAAGTCGACACGAGCGGGTGGGCTCGTCGACACGTCAGCACTTATCTCTAATAAAGCCGTAGGAAAAATAAGATTGCAACGGAACAAGCTTTGCTTTCGTTCATATTATTCACCATTCACTTGAGATGTTTTTTCGTGTCCAACCTTATTAGGAGACCACTTACTACTAAACTATTTTGTGACAATCTAGCCTTTAAAGTATTCATGTACAATCTAGAATATTAAGCAAGCTTGTTATCAAGTAATTGCACGCCAAGAATAGCTTTTATTGTACATTGTTCATTCTCTTGCGACTTCAAGGAGATTCCTCGAGGACCAAGTTAATAACAATAAATGCTAAATTATAACACGACATTGTGCACAAGTAGATAGATAGATAGATAACTCTTTATTGTACACCTAAACAATACATAAACGAAAGAAGAAGGAAAAAAAGTGGGTCACAATGGACGGTCTTATCGCGAAAAGCGATTTCTGTTAGACAGCCTTTGGATGGATTGATGGACGGATGGATGAAATTGTGTAGTTTGGTGATGAGAAAGAGAATGTTTAAATATATTCATATAACTTATAGAAATAAATATCATAACATGAAAGTATGAATATGGCTCGAACTCAAAGATTTAGATCTTAATTGTGACAAGCTTCTGAAAAATAGAAAAAGACTGGGTGAGTCTCGCTAATAGAGCTAGGGCATTCCATTGACGGATTGCTTCGGTAGTAAACGACTTATCCAAAAATTTGCGAGTAGATACCACCATCATAATAACTACATTAATTTCTAGAATAGAATGTTTACTATATAATTGGATCGACAGTAACGGGTCTTAAGAAAAATGAATGGATTATATTAGGAATGTTCTGCATAAAAAAGGAATGAGTGAAGATACAACGAATAATATAGAAGAAAGGAATGAGTGAAGATATAACGAATAATATAGAAGAAAGGAATGAGTGAAGATATAGCGAATAATATAGAAGAAAGGAATGAGTGAAGATACAACGAATAATATAGAAGAAAGGAATGAGTGAAGATATAGTGAATAATATATAAGAAAGGAATGAGTGAAGATACAACGAATAATATAGAAGAAAGGAATGAGTGAAGATATAACGAATAATAAAGAAGGAAGGAGTGTTACAACATGCTATGGCAACCCCAAATTACTTGTGATTAGAGCACGAAGAAGCATATCTAGAACTTAAAGCAAAGTCGATGTTAACATTGAATAAAAATATCAAAAACACTTTAAAAACTTTCAGAAGTGAGAGGGAGTCAGTGAGACGTATACAAACTGTAACTTAATTTTGTTTAAGAAAGTACAAAATAAACTTACAGGCTACATATTTGCCATTGCTAAGCACTACCTTGTCTCTCATTTGTAAAGAGGTTATGGATCAATAATATGATAATATAAGTCCCAATAGTGGCCAATAGCTCTCATTTCTGGGAAGGTGTTAATGCAAGGAAGTGTCCGTCGCGCTGCCCCAATGCATATTGGCTGTTCAACCTCACATGTCTTCGAATATTTTTTTTATATCTCAGAAGTGCCGGCCCCTTCACGATGTTTTCCTTCACCGCCGAGCACGTGGTAAATCAGCACTTAAAATTGCAATTAACAATTTTATTGGTACAAGTGGGGGGGGTACTCGGAGTACTCGTTGTTCCTAAGCACTTCCAAGTCCCTGAGCTATCACGGTCTCTTATTTTATAGATAGCTAAATAATTTCGGATTGCTGGTTAGGGTTTATTAGTTTAATATTTAACCGTGTAGTGGTAATGTAAGCATAACCAGTACTTCATGCCGCCCCGTGGATGTCGTAAGAGACGACAGAGGGAGACTGAAACAGGAGATAAGCAGCAGCAGCAGTTGCCAAGCGTGGGGACTGTGGTAAAGTCCCCTAAGGCCTATATTGAGCATTATAGGACGTTATAGATAACCGATGGATGATTGTTTAATATTCGGATTTGAATTTCATTTATTTTTAATCTTAATTTTGAAAAACTTCCGTAAAGCGAGTTAAACTTTTTTGGTCTCAAGAAGTAAAGACCGTATTTCACGATAACATTGCAATATGACTAATAGATGAAAATACTGTCGCTGCAAGAACTAGAAATAGAATGAATAGTGTAACGAACGGGGATGTTCATTGAATAATGGCCGTTCTCAGAATTGCTTTATTAGATCACAAGATCGAATTCACAAACCAACAGGATCGATTCATCGTATGAATTGTAAAGACCAAGATCAACGACCTGTGAAACTACATAAAATCTAACTGAGGCTTTTCCTTAAAAAAAATTTTTATGGAATCTGGATGACAAACAAGCACGCAGTTCACCTGATAGTAAATGGATACTGCGGCCCATAGATATCAACATCTGTCGCCATTACAATTCAAAATGAAGATGCGTTGTCATCCTTTAGGACTAAGGTGGAAGGCCTCATTGCCAGTAAAAAAATATTATTATAATACCTATTTACCACAGGAAGTACCACATTGCAAGTAAATTCACGATACTTTTGCGCTCCACCACTGTGTGATTTATTGGAGTTTTCTTCCTCCCAAGACTTTTTTTGTGAAAGCTTTACCATTGACGATTTTTCCGGTCCGATACAACATAGGGGTTTCCAAGAATTGAGCTTATTTGTTTTTAAATGCTGGCAACGCACCTACAATTCCCCTGGTGTTGTAGTTGTTCATAGGCGGCGGTCAACACTTACTATCAGGTGAGCTGCATGCTCGTTTTCCACCTCTTCTTAAAAATTGGCGTCATTATTTTTTAACTTACGATGTCGACGGCTGCATCAGCTTCCGATTCAGAAATCGTACGTACGTAAATAGTACGTAGACAAGTTCATTTCCTATTTTGATCCAACATTTGTGCAAATAAAAAAAAACACAAATTATTTGTCATGTCTGAGCTCCTGTCAGCAAGACTACACTCGTTATCATAACATTAGGTTTTGAAAAACATGTGTCTTTGTTTTAGTGCCTGCACTCAAGGCACTATGATATTCTTTCTCTTTTGAAAAACGTTACCCCCAGTAGCTCCAGTATCTTGGTTACATGTATTTGTAGACCATACAAATACTTATTCCATACAGGGTTCAAACCTGCGGCCTTCAGCGCCGAAACTCAATGTTAAGCTACTGCGTTACAGAGCCGTCATTTACAGCGCAAATGTTAGCCTGATTGAACACCACCTGATTGCACAACTGGCTTCTGTAGTTCATAGGAATCTATCATCAAAATCTTGATGCATTGTGACCTGTTAGGTCTAGGATGGAATACCTCGTTACCCTTAAAAGGATCTGCGCTTCTCCACATACGAAACAAAGAAAATATGTTATTTTTTACAGTGGTATTTTGCGAGAGCGTGGTTCTACCCCGGTAGAGCTGACTCATTCGTATTACAACTGTAATAAAGCTACAACGTGGATTTCATTTATGATTTGCTATCAAAAATATTTACAGATATTGCAAGTGGAATAAATCGAGTTTGCGGTTTTTATGATTTTGCTTTCATCCTTTCCCATTGCAGAAAGTTGAAAATAGAAACTGTGTCTGTGTTTTTCTGACCGCCAAAATAACCGACAACATTTTAGTTTTGTTCCATCGAGCGGCGCGAATTTCTTTCTATTTTCCTCAACCGTAATGTTACTGTCGATATTAATAGTAAAGCTTTGTTCTTCTTTAGAGTTTCTTAGAAATAGAGTTAAACGGAGCCCTAAAAAAATCACTCTGTTGTCTACCTCTCCATCTGTATATCTGTCCATCTCAAAAACTAAACTAGTTAAAAGCTTAAAACACCAGTTAATTGCCTACTAGGTTTCCGCGCACTGTGCAGGACAGAATTATATTGCTCAGTGTACGCGCAAGTACAAGTGCACTCTCTCAATTCACACAACTCAAACAATTTACAAAAGTCACATTTAGCATTCCATAGAAAACGCCCATAGACCACCTGTTTGTCTTCCTGTAACGGGAAAAGGAGGGAGACATTTGATCGAAACTAGCAACACCGTCTTTTGTTTGGTTGTAAAATAAGATCGTGTCTGGCTTTCTGTTGGCTTAATTGATCACAGCATCTTCAACACATGATGATAAAAGATACCCTCTTAGATGGCTGAGGTTTATAAGATACCATTGTCAACAGACCATCAAAACAGTACATAGAGAAACCCACCGAACAAGAACGTGTGTTCTTGAGTTCTTCTGGAATTTCCGTTCTATATGAACCATATCTAAAGTTCCTACAAACATCAAATTATATAGAGTTTTAGCATACATTTTGCCAGTGGTACAGACGTGAACCAATTGTTGGTTGTTAATTTCCTCACTCTCTTAGTCCGATAGGATGGTAATATGACACGACCGGAAAGAGAACAGGCGCAGGACCTCAGGCTGTACGTGTTTTCCGAGGCATGGGACTGAAAACACCGGCAATTTCCTGACTTCAGGATGCTCTTGAGAATTTCTAAACGTAAAATCCCAATTACTGATTTTGGCCTGACCCGAAATTCGAACCTAAGATTTCATGACCAGCAACCGGGTTTACTACCTCTGGTCCAACAAGACAGTACCTACGTTATACACACTGTATTTAAGCAGCAAATAATGAAAACATCGCTTCAAAACGTAGTTTGTAAGTGGTGATAAAAAAAGAACCTTTTTTGTATCATTACTTCTTTTTAAAGTCAGAAGAAAGCATAACCTCAATAAATACGCTGTTTAAAAAATACTTTGTCATAATACGTACGGAACACTAATTTTTAGTTCTCTAAGGTTATAATTCCTTCGTTGTTTAAGATAAACACTCGAGACGGTCCAGTTAAACTTACATAATACTTTTAAATGAAATGTATTTTTTATTAGCTTTATCTTATCCCCCCCCCCCATGATCATGGATGCTGTAAAGTACTCGAAACGTTTTGAAATATAAAATAAGCCAATATAAGCTATAAAATCCGTAAAAGCTATTGAAATAATACTAGTTTTTACGGAATTTATCGCGTATATTTAACTTTTTAATACGTCGGGTATTAAAAAGTTAAATATACGCGATAAATTCCGTAAAAACTAGTATTATTTCAATGTGTAGTGTTCGCGTAAATATAAGAAATCATTCCGTAAAAGCTAGTTTCATTTAATTGTGTAGTTTTCGCGTAAACAAGAAATTATTATACGAAAGTTTTAGGCGATAATTATTTTAACTATCTGTGCTTTGACTGCAAATGCAGAAAATAGTGCGAAAAAGTCAAGCAAAGGTCAAACAGTTAACTTGTTTTATATGTGCATCTTAAAAGTTTGTTTTCCTCATGTTCAAAGGTCTTTCTTGAATGTTTTCTTACACTACACAATCTGTGAAACACCTTTAAATAGTATGTAATTTTTCTGTCCGTGTGTATGTGACTAAACTCCTCCGAAACGACTGAACAGAATTTGATGAAATTTTATGTGTGTGATTAAGTTCATTCGAGGATGGTGTTTTCTACTAGTGATACTACCATTTGTAAATTGATTAGGTACATGTAAATTCAGTAACAATTCACACTTGAACTCTTAAATCTAATTAACCTTAAAGTGTAAATTATATTTAAATAATAATAAAATAATAAAAACACAACTCGTTTTAACTGAAAAGTCTTTAAATTTAATATATTTATAAAATCCAATTCAGTTGCATGGATTAAAATATGCCTGAGAATCTGAACTGCGTTAGATCCACCTGATGTTTAAAAAAACAGGCATGAGAGTTTTGCTCCTTAATAGAACTCTACAACTCACTGAATAAACATCTCAATGCCTATCTCTATCTCAGGTATTTTCATTCAAAGCATAATGCTGCTGCGCTTGTTACGGTAAATATAAAAAATCACAGACCCTAATGTAAGGATAACAAGGCACTCTATCTTAGTCCTTAAGAATGACAATGCATCTGCATTTTTAAACTTAAGAGATGACAGATGCAGGTTTCTATGAACCTCAGTATATAATTACCTTCAGGTGGACTATACTTGTTTTAATACCCTCGCTTCCATTGAAACACAACACTTTGACATTAGAAATAAGCCTGCTCGTAAACTTATTGCAGAAACGTTACATGATCCTCGATTTTGTTGAAAAAACTAGAATTACAGCTAATTTAAGTCCCATATACGATTACTCGCTTACACGCATTTCTGTGAGGGGTACTAGCAGACTTCATATATCATCGACAAATATAATTTCTCAGACAGGCCTTTCGTTTATTAAATCAGCATTTAAAAGAAGACTAAATAAATTATCATTTTTTAAGTGCTTATCAAAACAAATTTAAAGAATGTGTGTGTGTATGTGTTGCATATTGCATTTATATTTGGTCTAAAAATTACATGAACAATTTCGTTAAACCAGACGGGGATTCAATCCAGAATGTACAGTGGCTGCCTCTCTGATCTGGTGGTCGTGAGCGCGGTTGCTGATTATGTCTCGGGTTCGAATTGCGGTTCGGTCCAGCAAAAAAATAATTGAGCTTTTATGTCAAGAAATTGTCAGTAGAAGCTCGGAGCAGCAAGTGGCAGGAAGCTGGCAGTGTTTCAATGTATTCACTCCCGTGCCTTGTAAAGTACGTAAAAGCCGTTGGTCCTGCGTGTGATCTCTCTACGTACATATCGACATGCTGTCACATGAGCCCGTGAGGGGGAATAGAGAGTGCATCTGTGCATGCACATACACTTAAGCATTATAATCCTGTATTACACTTATAGCCATTGAAACTGGCCATCATTATTACAATAAACTATTTCATACATTGAACATTAGACGCTCTCTAAAAAGTTTAAGTAGCAACATACCCTAATAACGAGATAAATAATGTTTTTTTACGTTAACATGCTGCTTCCCGTGCATAGCTCTGGGAGTCATGGCCGCGATTTGTGCAGTAAATATAGGAGTTGATACAAGTTGTGAGATATTGGCCCCGCGCCGCGCCTGGGCTATTCGTGGGAGAGGAAATAAAAGAAGCGTGTCAAGGACCGCACGCAAAAGAAATTCTTTACAAGTAAATTATTATAACATAAAAACCAAAAATAAATAAAATAAAACTATTTTTAGGGATTTTATCGCATTAAATTGCACCTAAATATAACTATTTCCTTGAGTAAACTAAATTAAAATTAAACGCGATAAAATCCGTAAAAAAAAAAGTAAATAAAAATAGTTTTATTCTATGAGTAGTGTTCGCGTAAATATAAGAAATCATTACAAATATATTATATTAGTTAGAACAATAGATCAGAGCACTCTGTTGCACTAAAATATATGTATATTGCATACACAAATCATATATATTTATATCACGGAAATTCACTCATTAAAATTTTCCAGTTATACACGATATATGTATATTATTAATGTGCATAACTGAGGTGACAGTTAATACTCTGCTGAGACAAACTTAAATCACGCCGTAAGAAAAAATCTAGTTCAAACCGCACTAGTCTTTCTAAACATTCTTCATGCCATTATTCGAAAGAGAATTGCATCCCTTTTGTGCAGGGTTCGTGGGAGCTCCAATAGCATTCTGAGGGCAATATCTGATAAATTTGATTGTCCCATCCTAGGGCACTGGATGCACTGGTTAAGTGTGATGACCCCTCTAATATCTGCTTCACAAGCACTCCTAAGAGTTAGGCCGTGCGTTACCGCACGGATCGCTTAGTAACATGTATTTTAATATAAATACTAGGCTAAGTTAAATGTAAGATTGATATTAGTTTTGGAAGTAATTATAAGTTGTAACGCTGCTACTTTTATAAGTAAATTATTTTTTAAATAAAGTCATCGTTGTCAACTTAACTCACTCGCATGTGCCCGCCGTCATGGCGTGATAAAAGTATTTGTAATTAAAATTGTGTGTGTAATAACTTAAGACTATCATAGGTCAAGCTAATTAGTAACATAATTATGGACTATATGTATATAACAAAATCCTTGAATAATTTTTACAAATACCTTTTTATTATAAAACATTCTTTTCTGTAACTTACATACATTACAGGAAAGTTTCACTACCACTCACTCTTAGAATCATAAGCCCCCTAATTTTGCCACTAACTACGGTCCAGAGCCACCTGAATCTATAACAACCTGAATGTTTCAGCAGTTCGTCTCTCTATTTAGTGGGTGGTCGCCCAACTCTACGCTTGCCAGTACGAGGCTCGAGAACTTGTCTTTCCCTTTCGTTAGTCGGTTCTTCGAGCTGATTGGCTGACCCAAGAGAGCTTAGTAGTAATTAATACAGTTACTAAAAGTCGAAAACCCTACGGAAAGTTCTGACAAACGTTTTCCTCTCGCGCGTTGTATTTTTTTATAGAATAAGTGTGTCAAACGAGCACACCTCCTGGTAAATCGATGTTGTAGACTATAAACATCTGCATTTATCCTCGATTAAAAATCAAAATGCAGATGCGTTGTCATTCCTAAGGAACAAAATGGAATACCTCTTTCTCACCAAAAAAGGTCTCCACTTCTCAAGGATGACACTTAGTAATATGATGTAATGTCTCGTTTCCAGTAAAAAAGGTTTCGGATCTCTGTAAGAGCGAGCTCAAGCCAACCCATCGGTGCTACATACAAGCATAATATAGTGCAGCGTGGCTCTACCAAGTAGTAACTTATACCGCTTAAACAATTAGAAGACATCCGTGACTGCCTCGTGAGTGCAGTGTCTCGTAAACCAACTGCTCATCATGGATTTTTCTTTCATGAAGTTCTTAGCAGCAGCCTGACGTCAGAAAGTTAGCGGTTGATCTCTCTCCAGTCGTGTCAGTTTGCCACTCCATTGAACTCTGAGAGTGAGACAATAGAGTGTACACCTGTGCTCGCGCATACACTTGGCCACTATAATCCTGTTCTGCACAGATGTCCTGTCTCCATTGAGACTGGCCGCCGTGACCGATATATGGTCTGGAGGACATTATACACGAAAATGAGCCGCTTATATAAGATTCAGCTGTGAACTTTTAGGTATTGATGAAGAATATGCAAAATTGAATAAAAACTCGCGACAATTTATTCATAGATTTAACTTTAGTAAACAAAAAATTCAATTCTTATATTACCATATCAGAAAATTACAAACACAAGTGTCAAAATCAAAACTTTTTAATCGATTTAAGCTTGTTTAAACTTCAGAATCTAAATCGGTTCGCAAAAACAAAAAAAGGGAAAAACCAGCAAAAAATATAAAACATGTCCTATGTAATGATTTCTTATATTTACACGAATATTACATATGGAGTAAAATTAATTTAAACTTTTTTAATTTCCAACGTTTCTGGTACTTTACAGCACCCACATCACGGCTTGGGAAATTAAATCCAAACCCAAGCATACTTCTGCAAGACTTTTAAATACTGTAAGCTCGTTTGTATATCGAACCAAATATTAATAATCAAAAGTTGAAGGTAGCCTAGGTTGATTACAACATCAGGACGTCAAACACCTTAGTCCCCCGTGACCATAGGTGCTGTTAAGTGGCTGAAACGTCGGTAATTAAAAAAGTTAGAAAACCGTAAAATTAGTTTTATTCTACGTCCTTTGTATATAGTATATAGCCCTTCTCATCGATTACGATGACTGCAACTCTAGAAATTAGAATATTTTCCAATCTTGAGCCTTGATACGGCCTGCTACGCCAAAGCCTGGTCTTAAAAACTCTTTAACGTGCTTTGCAGTAGAGTTGGCCAGCTGAATTGTGTAGCCCTACTCCTGGGTCTCTCTTTGTGCAATTGGCGTTTTTCGTCTAAAGTCTTGAGGTGGCTTTCCTCAAACGAGTATGAATATATTAATAATATGTCCTCTGTATATATTATGTTTATGTGTGTTGCATACTTTTATACAGGTGACAAGCATGTAGTGGCGGTGGAAAAATGTCCACTACATCATACCGTCGTGTGGGTGTCGTGTGCAGCAGCATCTTCTTGATAACAATATATTAAAGAACTGCGGCTGCCACGTGCCGACCCGTCTGAACTGAACGTGACAACTGTGACGAAATCCTTCCAATTGTGCAATCTGTGGGAGAGCTCCATGTTCAGCAGTGAACTGTTCTTCTCTTTCTCTCTTCTTTTTGAATTTGTAAAATGTATATACCTATGTAGAGAAATATCAATATTATTTTGTGTAATTGTAATCAATTATTAATTTTGTTTTTTTTTTCTATAATTTGAAGTCAAATTCTCACCACTCCGTTGACCGCTTGAAAGCATTGAGTCCATCGCGTCGTTTGATTGATTCTTTTATAATAGGAAATACACTACAACACTAATTAATAAACCGACGAGACTGGTGGCTTTTTGAAGCTTTTATACAAGTTATAATCAAACAGCAAAATAACAAATGTCAATAAATATTTTAAAATACAATACTCAAATGCTATAATAAAAAATACTAAAACTAAAAACTTAAATCATCATACAGTCCAACTCTCCGTTATATCGTGTGAAGAACGCTGGCTGCATTTCCTCGCTGAATGGCTATACTCAAGCTTGAGCTTGAGCGAGAGAGAACCATCCCTCTTACCACCAGCATTGACGACCACTCGCGTGTAGTTCCTTTAGAAAAATGTAGTTTTAACAAAAAATATTAAATAAAACGCACAACTTTGCAACAAGCAATCAAACTGCTGGAGGCGATCAAATCTTGAATGTTAAATAAACTCTATGCAGTCTAGATGCGCCTCTGGTTAATCTGTCGAAGTAAATAAATACTTAGCTCGAAATAATGCCCATGCCAGAAGCGAATTGTTGGGAGAGAATTGTGTGTAATGCAATGATTATATGCAATTATTTACTTTGATAACAACTTGATGTAAATTGAATCGTAGAGAGATAAATGGTCAATTATTACGGCCTGTGTAAATACTGGTGATTGCGAAACATGCTCAGTAATTTATTGCCCCCCTCTACGGATAGGGATCATGTTCCTTAAGTTCGTTACAGTGTCTACCGAGGCGACGTACTACTGATTTATGTCTCGCAAATGCATAACCGGCGGGGAAGTACGGTTTTCGAGTGGCAGTTTAATGCCCAGGGTTGTCATGAACCCATCTATTACAGCCTATCAATACCTATCAATAGTCCACCGCTGAATGTAGGCCTCCCGCCAGATATCTTATATATATATATATATATATATATATATATATATATATATATATATATATATATATATATATATATATATATATATGCGAGCACACAGTGCACCTAATGGTAAGTGGTTGCTGTGGCAAATAGATATCTGCATCTATTCTCGATTACAAAGCAAAATGCAGATGCGTCGTCACCTATGAGGACTGAGATGGAATGCCTCGTTTCTAGTAAAAAGGATCTCCGGTTCTCTACACTCACCATACGAAACACAGCAGAATTAGGCTACTATTTGACGCCGGTATTCTGTGAGAGCGTGGTCCTTCCCCGCTCGAGCCGACCCATTCATGCTACAACTATACTACTAATATACCTGAAGCATGGCATGGCTGACGCTAACGGGACGATATGGAGTATCAGATATTCTTACACGAACAAAACCAACCACTAACAAAATATATCAAGTAAAAAAATAAAAATACAGAAGTTGCCAACCCGCCTACCAAGAGTGGCAACTATGGCAAGTATCCCCTCTATGTGGCAATCTGTGGAAAAGGCCTATGTTCTGTAGTGGACTTTTGATGGTCTGCAATGGTATGGTACGATATGGTATGATAATATTAAGTGGCGAAAAAGGATCTCTAATTATTGCTCAGTTTTTTTTTATGCCACTGAGATAATAAATTACACGGATATAGTAAATATACAGTTATACTAGTGGTATAACACCTTTTTTACGTAGGACTAGGAAATCATCTGGTTAGGATACCACCTAGCTATTTAAATATCTTTATATACCAGCTGACAACCCTAGGAAGAGACAAGAGTGTATTTACTTTACGAATCACCAAGTCCGCACATTTACATACATATTCCCATTCTGTAAACTACCATAAAAATTTCCGACAGCACAAACTAACCCCAGTGATTAACCCATTAGATGATAAAACACATTAGATGATCTAAGACTATCCCAAACCCATATTATATTCTTATTTAAAAACCATACCATACCGTTGTTTAGTAACCATAAATATTTATCATAAAAATTCACTTTTCATGTAATTTGACAAAGCCAATGCAATGGTTAAATGATTAATTAAAGAAAACCAACTGCGTAAAAAAAAAAATAACCGACAAAAGAAAAATATTATACCCAATTGTCTGTAATTGTCTATAAACAACGTCTTAACAAAATGTAGTGACAAGAGCTTCAGCGTACGGGTTGCTTCTGCCTCAACACCGCACCGCTGCGTTTCGAGGCAGTTTTCGATATGCAGCAACCAAGTGTGGGAACAACTTGCCGCCGCCGTTCCGTAATATACAATCGATACATAGCTTCCGTCAAAAATTTAAATTGTTCCTCTTAGATCAGCAATCTCAAAGTTAAGTAGTGCAGATATTTTGATAGTATGTAATTTTGTAAATAATGTATAAGCGTGTATATGTGTATGTATGTGTGCTTGTTTATATTTATGTATATATATGTACATATATATATATATATATATATATATATATATATATATATATATATATATATATATATATATATATATATGTATAAGTGTGTGTGTTTGAGTTTTTTATATTGTATATGTGTGTGTGTTTATTTATTGAAATTATGTAATGAAGCGGTGTACTGCAGCTGGTTTGTCTAGTTGTTTGTAGCTTAAACTTAATTACGTTCCTGAGTGAATTTCATTGCAACCTCTTACAGTATTAAGAATATTTTATAAGAATTATGACAATATTACAAGAAATAAATTTTTGTTATTATATTTGGTTTAACACAACACAACTGCCTTCTGCATATAAAGAATATATAATATATGTATATATATTTTTTTATATTTATTTGTGTATTTTTATTTTAAATATATAAGGGTGCCACTGAAAATCAGGGTTGGGGTTTTGTACTTCTGATACAATCCAACATATCCTGAGTGGCTTTCCTTTTTGGAGCAGAGCAGCATTAACGGGTGGATTGTCTTTGTAATACACCCTATGCATTACTCCTTATTCTCTAGTTCTTTATTATTATTTTGTTTTCTTTTTTATATTATTGTTTGCTTTTTTTTTGTTTTTTGTTTTATCATATCTATAAACAAGGAGTGAATGTCCTGTTTCATGATTTCTATGTAATTTTTTTTTTGTTTTTTTGTTTGTATAACTACTTAAATGTTATTTGTTTTATGTAATCCACTTGAGTGTGTTGCATGTGCCAAATAAAATCTGTTTCTTTCTTTCTTTCTAAATTGCACTTCTACAAGTAAGAAGAATTTAACAATACCTCTATTTAAATTCATGAAGCCGTTTAGGCTACAGAGCGTACCACAGAATTTATATATATATATATATATATATATATATATATATATATATATATATATACATATATATATATATATATATATATATATGTATATATATGTATGTATATAATAAAGTAGTAAAAGTAAAGTTACAGCCTATATACGTCCCACTGCTGGGCTCAGGCCTCCCCTCATTTCTGAGAAGGTTTAGGGCAAGGAAATGTCCGCCGCGCTGCCCAAATGCGTGTTGACGAACTTCACATGTCTTCGAAATATTTTTTTTCTTAATTCTCAGACATGCACGTTTCCTCACGATTTTTTCCTTCACCGTCGAGCACGTGGTAAATCAGCACTTAAAATTGCAATTAACAATTTCGTTGGTGCCGGCAGGGATCGAACCCGGGTAACTCGCGTTCTGTTATAGCGAGCGTTAACCACTGAGCTACCACGGCTCTCATACACACATATATATATATATATATATATATATATATATATATATATATATATATATATCTATTCCAATCATTAGCCTCCTTCTAGAAACTTTATTGTCTAGTGGTCGCAAACGCGACTGCTGATCGTGAGGCCCCTGGTTCGTACACCGGGTCGGGCCAACAAAAGTCGGTTGTTCGGTACTCATCAACCTGATCCTTCCCCCCCCCCCCCGTACATTTACCGTCCCATCAGACAATAAGAGTGAGGGAATAGAGAGTACAAATGTATACTTGCGCTTACACTTGGGCACCATAATCAGGATTATCCTGCGCAGATGGTCAATCTGCGTTGAAGCGCCGCCGGGACCGGAACACTTCCTGAGCTAGGTCACTATGAAACTTAAACAAAACACGACACATGTCACCGGTGACGTTGCTAATCAATAAACTGCCTGTAAATTATTGCTGACGGCTTCATGGCGCAGTGGCTTTACAATGAGTTACGAAGCTCGGGCCGCGGGTACGAATCCTGCACGGAAAAAGTATTTGATTTGGCCTACAAATAATTGTTAGGGGTCTGGATTTTTGTCCTTGTGCAATTTATGTATGTTAATTGCTTCCACGATACAGGAATAAATACTAGTTTGGAAAAAACGTTTTTTTTTTCAATTACAAGTAACTAAATACAAAATATATAAATAAACAAAATGAAATTGTTATCTGTCATTTCTTAAATGTATACGATTACTACACGTGCAGGTCGCGAGCACGGTCGGAGCTTCCGCTACGTAATTAGACCCGCCTATGTCATATCCTGCGCTTTTCTCTATAATTCTGCAGAACAATGTTAAGCAAATACCGCTCTCAACGGATTTACAACCATAACAAACCGTTACGACATTCCCGACTTTAAACGAGTCTTAAGCTTAGTACACACTTAAATCTTATAAAAACTCTTGCCGGACTTTTTGTAGTGTAAAAAGTGCGGAGTATGTACGATATTCTTAACGAATTCAGATTTTGTGTGTTAGTTTTGGTCAATTAAAATAGTTTGATCAACGAGCACACGGTCCACCTGATGATAAATGGACCATCTACATTTATCCTCGATTAAGAATCGAATGAATGAGAATAGATGGAGATGACTATGGGCCGCAGCATCCACAAACCATGAAGTGCGCTGTGTCTTCGTTTATTGCCCATATTCTATAAAAATGGCACAAAAATTAAAGAATTTACAGACAAATAGTTGTAAAAAAAAATGCATTTTTCTACGCGGTAGAGCCATGCTTCAGCTATATGATAGCTGCAGCACGAATGGGTTGCCTCTCCCGAGGAGGCACTACACACCCTCGGATTGCCAGCGTTAAATAATAACATAACGTTACTGTATTTTGATTATTGAGTTTCAAAAACCGAAAAACCTTATTACTGCTAATGTGGCATTCATTTTAATCCTCAGGGAGACAACACATCTGCGTTTTGAGTCTTATGATTGAAGTAATATGTACTACATAAACACCGCGAACAATATCTGTGCGAGGGGCGTGGAAGGAGGCACGGAGTAATTTTGGCACAAACTAAGTGTGATCCCGTGGGCACCAACGCGTCTTGCAGACAACCAAGTCTCGGCGTCTCTTTCAACGACCCATGGTCAAACAGGCTATACATAATACATAAACACTCACGCCTGTCACCCAGAGGGGTAGGCAGAGACTACAGACTTCCATTTAGCACGATCCTGACATACCTTTCTCGCCTCTTCCACATTCATATACCTACGCATACATGCTCGTCGGTTAAGGGTACTCTTAATTTGGCCCATTTTTAGTATATCGCCAATTTGGTCGACAAACTTCAGCCTAGGACGTCCCTTTCCGACTCTTCCATTCACTTCTGCAACATATATTTGCTTTGTCAGTCTTTCCGCATTCATTCTTTCTACATGACCAAACCACCGAAGCATTCCTTTCTTAATCCTGGTCACCGCATCATCTTGCAAACCACACTCTTCTTTTATCACACAGTTTCTCACCCTGTCACTCAGATTCAGCCCTAACATACTCCTTAGCGACCGCATTTCTACCGCATTTATTCTACTCTCGTGCTTCTTCTGCCACACCCAACTTTCACTACCATACGTTAAAGTAGGGACTAATACAGCACTGTGAATTGCCATACGTGCCTTTTTTGACACATTCTGACTTTTCACAATAGAGTGTAGAGCCCCATTTACTTTATTTCCTGCATTCACTCGTCGTTCAATGTCCTTATCATATCTTCCATCCCTGCTGAATACACATCCCAAATATACGAACTCATCCACTTGCTCAATTAACTCTCCTTCTATTCTTATTTCACATACCGTTTTGCTTTCATCTCTTTCAAAAACCATCACTTTCGTCTTACTTGCGTTCACTTTCATTCCCCTTTCTTTTAATGACCTGTTCATTAATGTAACCATCATTTGCAACTCGGCCGCCGACGACGCAAGTATGACTTGATCGTCGGCGTACAAAAGGCATTTGATGGTTAACTCACCCATTCTTACCCCGCATTCTTCAACTTTCAAATTTTCCAAACAGCTGTCCATAAATAGGTTGAACAGCCACGGGGAAGCTACACAGCCCTGTCTGACACCTTTATGGATGCCAAACCAGTCCGAGTAGACCCCGTTGATTCTAACACAAGCACTCGAGTCCCTATACAGAGACTTTAATGCCTGTATCAAACCAGCGCTCAACCTAAATGCGTTCAGCGTTTGCCATAACACATCCCTGTCCACTCTGTCATAAGCCCTTTCCAAGTCCATGAATGCACAAAAAACTCTTTGGTTTTTCGCCAAAAACTTCTCCGCGATCATGCGCATGGAAAAGACTTGATCTGTACACCCCATTCCCTTTTTAAATCCCGCTTGCACATCCCAAATTTTTTCATCAGTTTCTTTCATAACTCTTTCAATTAGTACCTTAGCATACAGTTTTCCCACAATGCTAAGAAGGCTGATACCACGGTAGTTTTTACAGTCCTGCTGTGACCCTTTTCCCTTATATATTGGGACTATCACGGCTTTGCACCAGTCTCCCGGTACCCGCTTTAGTTCCCAACATAAATTAAACAAGGTGTACAGCAGGCCTGCCACCACGTCCTCTCCAGCCCTTAGCATTTCGAGTGAAACTCTATCATATCCGGCTGCCTTACCTACTTTCATGCTTTTCATTGCTTTCATTATTTCATCCATACTTATCTCCCTATCTCTTTCATCTTCTTTCGGAATTTCTATTTCATTTAGTTCACACTTCTCCTCACTCATAAATTCGCTTTCAAAATATTCCTTCCATCTCTTTAGACTCAACACTTCATCATTCAGGATACAGCCATTCTCGTCTCGTATCGCATTCAATCTAGGCTGTTTTGAAAGTCCCCTGGTATTTCTTACGAGTTTCCAGAACATTTTAATATTTGCCTGGAAGTTATCCGATATTCTTCTATCATTCCTATCCGTTCTTTCTTGCTTTTTCCTTTCAACTAATTCTTTTACTCTCTTATTTAAATGTTTAAACTCTGCCTTTTTTCTTTCATTCTCATCATTCTTACCGCCAGAGTTACCAGCTTTGGTCGCTAGTAAATCTAGCCATGCTCTCTTCTTTGCTTCAACTTCCATACGTACCTCGTCATCCCACCATAACGTATTGTCTTTCCTTTCATTCATTCTCTTACTAACACCACATACTTCGGTAGCTGCATCCACTAAACCTTTCTTAACATTATGCCACACATTCTCCAAGTCTAACTCATTCACACACAACTCATCCAAATTACTTATATTTTCTCTCAGTCTGCATTTGTACTTGTCTTTCACATCTTCATCTTGTAACCTCTCAATTCTTATACGCTGTAACGCAGTGGTAGACACAGATGTCCTATGCCGCCAACGTCTGAATAAACCCCTAATTCGGCATAAGACCAGGTAGTGGTCCGTCGCTACGTTGGACCCCCGGTAAACCCTTGTATCCACCACTGCGCTCCTCATTCTTTCATCCACAGTTATGAAATCTATCATGCTTCTATCATCACCTCTTTCCCAAGTATACATGTGAATCTTCTTATGACGAAAGAAAGTGTTCGTCACAAAAAGATTCCTTTCCACACATACGGTGAGGAGGCTTTCACCATTCTCATTTATACTTTCATCACCAAACGTTCCCAATATCCTTTCATAACCAAGCCTCCTCACCCCAACCCTTCCATTAAAATCTCCTAGCATAATAATATTTTCATTTCCCTTACACTTCATTAGCACCATCCTTACCATTTCCCAAAACTGCTCCCGGATATAAGTGGGCTTAGACATGTCTGGGGCGTAGACCCCTAACACAAACAACTTCTTTAAGCCCACTTTCATTCGTATTCATAGCAGTCTTGGGCTTACACATTCATACTCTTTCACACATTGGCCCATTCGTTCTGAAAGGATGATTCCTACTCCCTGGCATGCCCGCTCGATCTCGTCTACACCAGACCAGTATGCGGTATACATGCCAAGTGCAGTGACATCCTTCCCCTTCCTTTTCGTCTCATTTACACATAATACATCTATTCCTCTATCATACATCATATCGCATACTTCATCCATTTTATCATTCATTGCCCCACATACATTCAACGTAGCCAGACGGGCCTCTGCAATCCACTTTTCGCCTCTCTGGGAGACAGAACGTGACGGGTGGCGAACCTCGTCGCCGGTTTTCCTCCCGGAGATTCTTCGCACCCCTGCCCCATTAAAGGGGCGCCGGGAACTCGGGGCCATTTCTTTTACTTTTTGCCTCATGGTGCGAAAACTAGGGCGTGGCATATTTTACGCCGCTACCACACGGCGAGTAGCCGAGTCTGTTCTTTCGGCTTTGTCGCTCTTTTAGCACCAAACTCAAACAGGCTATCTTTTTTTTAATAGTTACTTTTAATGTGGGCAACGCAGAATGGGCATGAGAATTATATAGTATACAATTATGTAAAGTGACAGTCTATATATACGTCCCACTTCTGGGCACATGTCTTTATTGTGCTACCCCATTGAGTGTTGGCGGTTTGCGGACATGCGGACTTTCTCACGATGTTTTCCTTCACCGCCGAGCACATGGTAAAAGTAAATTATAAAAGGAATTGAATTCGTAAAATGATATTAATTTTACATAAAATTGTGTAAATTGGTAAAATTATATCGTCAAAACATTTCTATCGACTCATATGCGCCTTTTCATCAAATTAATTTATATTTGCGAAGATAGTTCAACAATACCTCTGAAAAGTTTATACGCAGCCTTACATTACTAACAACAACAATCTTAAAGTAATTACTGCAAAATAGTTTCGCAACTATGTGCCATCAAGCACAAGTTGTTAAACGAATTAAAAAGACACTTGGCTGTTTTACACCACCGCTATTTCTACTGTAGTTTATTATGAAAATAACGCAAGTGGTGTACGTGCTGATTTACCATGTGCTCGGCGGTGAAGGAAATCATCATGAGGAAACCTGCATGCCTGAGAATATTTCGAAGACATGTAAAGTCCGCTAAAACCCCCTCAGAAGTGAGAGAAGGCCTGTGACCAACAGTGGGACGCATGTATATAGGATGTAGCTTTATAACCCAAAAAGCTTACACTTGTGAAAAATTTCCTTCGTATTGTGAAATAAAGTAAAAGTAAATTAACAGTCTACGATACATTCCAATACTCCCCCCCCCCCTGAACAAATTCCGCCTTTTCGTGGCGGAGGGGCTTAGTAGCCGTAGGTTGGTCACCCGCGGTGAACAAAATGGAACCTACTCGGCTGGCCAGAAGTAACACTGAATGGGTTTGGTGAGCCCACATCGGATGTGTGTTCGTGGGCTGCGGCGAAAGGGTTGTCCTCTGCCCCTACCACTGCAGCCGAGGTGAGTCGCATAGGTAGAGGAGTGTTGGTATGGCGATCCATCACTCGCTCTATCGTCTGTGACTCTGGAGGGGCCGCACCGATCATACGGTGGTGGTGGGGCTGCGAGGGGAAAGGACTTAATCGGGAATTAATAAGGAATCCTGGTTGGTGGCGAAGGCATTGACTAGCTCCGCTGGGAAGGTAGGCTAGTGCTTCTGAGTGCTCGTTTTTCCTAGCCCCATAGATTTCGCATATCGCACACTGGGGCGACCGTTGCGCAGGTGTAGTTGGAGGCCACGGAGATAAATGCACCACGTGTTGTGGTGCGCCTTATCTACGAAGAAGATAGGAAAGGATTAGTCCTCTCCCAAGGAGAAGCTGCCACGGGTGGCCAGAGCTGTATGCGAAAACGTTCCCGTGTTTTAGTTCCCGTATCAGTATATGACGAAGGCACCACAGGATTTAGTGGGCGCGAGTCCGACCTAACCGTCCTTGGCCCAGCGAGGCGAGTACCCGTAGGCAAGTAAAACAGAAAAACAAAAGATACGCCCCAATATTATAAGCCGATCATCCCAAAATCGTTGATGACCTAAATCCGTAAGGGCTTAAAAATGATCGCATTTTGGAAAACCCTAGTGAAAAGTTGCAATGCAGTCCAGTAGAATTCTGATGAGTTCTTGTAGTGAATTTGGAATTTATACGATACTTTTTTGCTACAACAATATTATAGCTGTAGCGTGGCTCTACAGCTATAATATTGTTGTAGCAAAAAAGGACTGGCTCGACCGGCAAAGGACCACACTCTCACAGAATACCAGCGTGATATAGCAGCTCAATGCAGCTGTGTTTCGTATGGTGAGTGTAGAGAACTGAAGAGAAAAATCTGCATTGGTGGACTCTAGTTGTTCCCGATATACTTTTTATTCCCGATATTTTTATCCACTGATGTATACCTGGTAAAGCTGCATTTAAAAATGCGATTAACACCAATGAAAATGTTTATAGTTTAGAATTTTTTTAAAATCGGGGTTTTCGGGTACTATAAAATTAAACCTAGTGGTACACGGTCTACCACGTTCTGTGACCACGGCTCTAAACCGTGTGATTACGTGGAATACACACACACACACACACACACACACACACACACATATATATATATATATATATATATATATATATATATATATATATATATATATATATATATATATATATATATATATATATATATATATATATATATAAATAAATAAAAACAGGATTAGTATAAAATCACGAAAGGAACGTTATGGAAATGATAGAAGGTTAAATCAACAACAGCTAAGTGAAGTATTAGGGATATCGATCTGAGATCGATTACTTGAGCTGTTAGTGTTGGCATGTTCATATTTTAATTTTTTATTATTATTTTGTAGATATACCGCAATTATTTTTATCTCGTTAGTTAAAACAGAAAAATTATCGAAAATAGATATTAAAATGCTTAATTCAATCTAGAATCGATTATATTGCGGTCAAAGTAAATAATACAATTTTAATGAAACCTTGCAACCTTTTTATCTTAAAAATATTAAATCGATTATAATAACACAAATAAAATACGTGCTAGAGTAACGCTGCAGCTATATTATGGTTGTAGCAGGAATGGGTCGACTCAATCGGGCAAGGACCACGCTCTCACAGAATACCAGCGTAAAATAGCAGCTTAAAACTTCTGTGTATTATATAGTGAGTGTAAAGATCCGGAGACCCTTTTTACTGGAAACGAGGCATCCCATCCTTAGTCCTCAGGGGTCACAACGCATATCTGCATTTTGAACTTTCATCATCATCGTCATTACAGCCCTTCACAAGTCCACTGCTGAACATAGGCCTCCCCCAATGTATGCCACAAAGCACGGTCCTAAGCCACCTGCATCCATCGGCTTTCTGCGTGTCTTACCAGGACGTCACTCCATCTCGCGGGGGGTCGCCCTACACTTCACCTACTGTACTATGGCAAATATCCCCCCAATTTCGAACTTTAATTGAAGATAAATGTAGATGTCTATGGGCCACAGCATCCACTTACCATCTGGTGGAGTGTGTGCTCGTTTGTCACCCTTATTCCATAAAAATCGATTTTCTAACATATTTCTTAATTTGTTGTTTTTTCGAATTCTAGATTGTAAAAATATCTAGCTTTTGTATTTTACTTTAGAAAAATATAACCAATTTTTTAAAGTATAAACCAATTAATTAACTCCATGCCCAAAAATCCCATTCTCCTTTAACTTTGATAACAATTACGTCATGCGCCTTTATAATATACAAGAATATACTCATGAAAACTTTTGAAGCTTTTGTGAACTTTTGAAGTTTTATGATATTTACTTAAATGATATAATTATGACCTCGTAATTGGTACTAATTTTTGGCAATTTATTGTTAAAGTTAAAGTTACGAGTACAGCCTGTACACGTCACACGGCTGAGCAAAGGTCTCCTCTCATTTCCGAGAGGGTTTTAGGGCAAATAATGTCCGCCGCGCCGCCCTAATGCGTATTGGCGAACTTCACATGTCTTCGAAATATTTTTTATTTCACAGACATGCAGGTTTCCTCACGATGTTGACTTTCACCGCCGAGCACTTAATAAATCAGTAATTAAAATTGTAATTAACAATTCACTGGTGCTAACGGAGATCGAACCTGGGTTAATTTATTTCCAGTTAAAAATTTGTATGCCAATTTGTATGTAATTCATACTAGTATAGGACAATATGCAATTTTTTTCATATCTTTAACTTATTATATACTTATGATCAACAAAGAAACCTATTATTTCATGTATATAAATTGCTCACATGAAGCGTCCGTTGTATAACTTCAGCGTACTGCGAACTTCCACTTCCTCTTTATTTCAAGTTCAGAGATTTGTTTACAAACTTTATGAAGAACGAAATATATTTAACATTGAGCATAATTTACATTGTATGCCCGCTGATTGCATTTTAAGACTACGAATCGACTTTAGAGAAAATACTTAATATTCTATCCATCCCATTGCAGCCTATAAAAGTTCACTGCTAATGACCTCGTGGATTTTACTATAGTTTGACAGACGGGTAGGGAGCTTTTTTTAATAGAGATGAAAGCAGACTAGCGTGCGGCTCACCTGGTGTTAAGTGTCGATATCCGTGTCCTCATTTAATTTCGAGTTGTTATCAGGAAGTTGCTGCTGCCCATGTCCAGTTCCAGGTTTTCCTCTGTCGCCTCTTACGACTTCCGCTGTACAGTATGGTGGTGTTCTTATACCGCCCTGACACGGTTAGAAAAATATATTATAAAAAATATATTATACGAAGGAGCAGAGTTATATAACAAACTAGCTTGCCAGGCAGACATTGTTCTGCCCTTTTCGACGACCCTTTGTCAGGTCCTATTAAAAATCCTTAAATTCGCAAAACGAAATTTTTTGAGTCACGTATGGTCAAAAAAACTATCCTATCTCTCAAGTTGGACCAAACTGCACATGGTGTGCAATTTTGATATAAAATTGGTTAAGTAGTTTAGGAGTCCATCGCGGACAAACAACGTGACACGTAATTTATATATATTAAGAAGATTGTCTAATAACATGAAAAAGGTAATTGATAGAATCAGGCGTTACTTTGCGGAAATCCATTATAATAAAAATATAAATTACTGTAAATTATAATTGCGGAAGGTTTCGAAGTAATTTATATTATAACATAAAAAAGATCCAGTCCTTTACTTTATAGAAAAAAAACTTCAAACAACGCATCTTAAAAGATTTTTCTATAACATAAAAAAGATCCAGTCCTTTACTTTATAGAAAAAAAACTTCAAACAACGCATCTTAAAAGATTTTTCTCGATTTTAAACCAATAACTTATTTAAAAAGCCTATGTAATTCACTTGATTTTATATTTATGTTAAGCAATTTAATTAAAATTAATTTTATTATATGCATTCGATTTTATCCATTTTTTTTCAAACTTTATTCTATGATTATTTTTAACGCATGTAACACGTTATCTCCGAAGTTCTTATTAATTGATAGCGTATTACTTTTTCAGTGGCCTCATATAATTTCAACCTTATCCGATTATACATAATAGCTTATAATAGTTTCAATAAACCTTAGAAGGTGTTAATTTTCAAATAACCCAGTTATCACTATTAAGCTCGGGGGATTATTTTCATGCTGTAAAAGTTACAGCCTATATACGTCCCACTGCTGGGCAAAGGCCTCCTCTCATTTCTGAGAGGGTATTAGGGCAAGGAAGTGTCCGCCACGCTGATGATGCTATAAAGACATAAAAAATCACCTTCAAAATTTTAGCCAGTCTATCTGTCCGAGATAATATACGGAGTGGTTAACTTGATTTTAATAAAACTCAACGACAAGATGGAGAGCCATGTCAGGTTCGATCTAGGCATAAATTTATCCGAATATCTTGGAAAATTTATTGGCAAAAACGAAAAATATAACATAAATATTCTCTGATTAATTAATTTAAATCGATACTATCCAGGCAAATCCGGGATAGGTTACAGTTGCATACTATTAAAGCCCACTGCTGAACATAGGCCTCCCCCATATTTGCAATAATTGCAAGCGCTGTTTTTTATTTTAATTCGTTATTAGAAAGACGACACTGCCCATGTTCTGACTTGTTTCCCGCTGTCGCCTCTTAGGACACACTGATGATATTTGGCACTGGATATTCTTACACCGCACTACACGGCGCAGTAACAGTACTAATAAATTGTTGTACTGTGTGAGCAGCAGGTGACGTACTACGTGATCCGCACGGCGCTGCTGGTGTCGTGGCTGTGGGCGGCGGCGCTCACCTGTGCGCCGATGCTCGGCCTGGGCCTCTACTACGACGAGTCCAACCACTGCTGTACCAGATACCGTAACGCGGTAACCACCCTCGACTTCGCGTACGCCGTTTTCTACGTATTTTTTGGTGAGTTATATCTTATCTAGCAGCATCGACGAGTTTGAGCTCCACGGACTTTCATGTAAGAAAAAGTTGTAGCATGAATTGGTCAGCTCGGTCGGGGAAGGACCACGGTCTCATAGAATAAATAAAATAAAAAAGCCTTTTATTTCCTGTAAATTTACATTACTTATAATCTATGCATGTGTGGGTTCGGTTTACTCTATGTTATTTATTTATTACTCACTTAATATAGATGTATCTGTATCTGAAGTATATGTACCTATATGATAATACTTATTTAACAATATTTATATAACTAATGTTTTATATAACTTTATTATGTAAAGCTTTCATAAATTTATATTTATCTATTTAGTTATATATCTATAACTATTTTTTGATAATAATATTATATTTATTTGTCTAATCTTATTTTTATTTAATCTACCGGAACCCCAGAATGGGTAAAGGCCTCCTCTAGTGATGCCCATTTAACTCTGTCTTGAGCTACTTGTCTCCAGTTTGAACCAGCTATCGTTTTTATATCATCTTCCCATCTTGTAATAGGTCTCCAACTTGTTCTCCTCACAGAATACCAGCGTAAAATAGCAGCTTAATGCTACTGTGTTTCGTATCGTGAGTGTAGGTAACCGGAAACGCTTTTTACTGCATACGAGGCATTTCATCTTAGCCCTAAGAGGTGACAATGCATCTACAAATTGTTTCTCCATTTGCTGTAGTAACTATCGGTCCGTGGGGTCTACGTTCGATGAAGTTCCTAAAGGAGCTGTATCCGCAACTGATCATTTCTGCTGGTAATATGAGTGTTGGTTTTTATCTCGCTCAAGGACAAAGTATAGCCATACAGCAAGGAAACGCAAGTAGCCAAGTTCAAACAAATAAAACAACGGATATGTTGTCACCATTGAGGACTGATGGAGTGCCTCACAGCATGTTAATTTGCTGGCTCTTAATACTCTTGAAACTGGAATACAGAAGTGCAGACACTACTTTTTGGCAGCACGAATAGGTACGATGATGGTTTTTATCTAGACGGAATCCTAGGTTATCTTCTATTCATCTACATCATCATTAGCTCGTAAAGTTTCACTGTTGGACGCCGGCTTCTCTCCCTGTAGGAAAGATTTGGGTTAGTCGTCACTCTCGACACTCTTGACCGTCTTAATATTAAACGTCTCCTTTGCTGCTACCCGCCGTCACTGATTTGGCGTAAAGTGATGGTTATACCGCTATCTGTCGAAAGACATAACATCTTTCTTTATTTTCTGTTGTAACCTCTAACGAAATGGTGGAATAAATTCCCTTACAACATCAACCCTAGGGCATTTGAAATATTCCTAAAATTTTCAGATATTTCAAAGATCCCTTTTTATTGGTGACAAAGCATACCAACTTGATCATCAAAGGTGATAACGCATCCACATTTTGATACTTAATCGAGTACAATATAATTGTTTTCGTGCCATAGCATTTAATTATCAGTTGGACTGTGTGCTCGTTTGTACCCTCACATTTATAGTTTTTGGACCAAACGTTACGATTACAGTCCATTAAAGTCCAATGCTGAACATAGGCCTCCCTATAGATTACCTCACAGGGGAGATATTTGCTATAGTAGCCCGCTTGGTGAGCAAGTTAGTAACCGTAGTTTTTTATTTTTAGTTTTAGGAAGACGCTGCTGGCCATCTCCTGATTTGTTTATCTCTGTTGCCTCTTACGGTACACCAACGGGATAATATCATCCCGTAGGAGGGGTAGTGGACTTCCTTACACCGCCACTACGGTACAGCGGTAACTTTGGTTCGTACAGACAATGTACGTACATTTATATTAACCGTCTGCAGCGCAAATAACGTTCATAACTAAATAATGAAGTGCAAGCCCCTTACATTGAGTTGTGGTGCAGGCACGCTGCTGTGCGCGGTGCTGGTGTACTGCAACCTGGCGGTGATCCGCGCGCTGTACGCGATCACGCTGGGCGGCGGCGCCGTGCGGCGCGTCTCGCGCAGCAGCTGCCGGCGCGCCCCGCACGCTCCTCATACCCTCCACACCCCGCACAACGCCGCTACGCCGGAGGAGGTCGCCTTCAGCCGCCTCATGGCCACTCTCTCCGTGCTCTTCATGCTCTGCTGGCTGCCGCAGATGGTATGTACAACCTACGCACACACGCTTCCTTTTTTAGAAAATTAATTTTAGGATTTCGTTAAGTCCCGTGGAATCACAGTCACTTTGATTTCAAGTGTTAGAGACAACACGAGATTTAAGAGCATCTGAAAATTGAACAACGTTTCAGTATAGGGCGTAAGGGTGACGAACAAACACACAGCCACATAATGGTAAGTGCATACAGTGGCCCATAGATGACATTTATCCTCGATCAATAATCAAAATACAGATGCGTTGTCACCTTTGAGAATTAAGATGGAATGCCACGTATCCCGTAAAAGGGTACTCCGGTTCTATACACTCATCATGCTAAACACTGGTATATTTTGACAGCGTGGTTTTTCCCCGGTCGGGCCGACCAATTCGTGCTACAACTGGCTATACCACGTTGTTTTATTTTTCTAGCCATCCGGCAGACGTTTTCCTGCCCTTCCGGTAGGTGTCCGGTAGAAATCTCTCCGGGACTTTTTACAGGATTAAAAAAAATAACTCGAGCATAACATCATGTTGTGTTTTACTTATTGCACTGAATCGTGTAAAACCTACAAATAATAGAACGGTATGCAACCGTCAACGACCGAGTGCTTTCTGATCGGCTCGATTCACTGGCGCTGCGAAGAGATGTTGCATCACTTTACGTATTTTATCGCATCTATCACGGGGAGTGTTCTGAGGATTTTTTCGGATCAATCCCAGCTGCCAAATTTCATGAACGCACTACGCGGCAAACCTCCCGATACTATCTACACCATCTGGTTGCATGGCGATCCACCACTGTACGTTTCACTGGGAGTTTTCTTCCGCGTACGATCTCTCTGTGGAGTAGTTTAGCATCACCAATTTTTTCGGACCGACACGACCTGGGGACCTTCAAGAAAAGAGCTTACTCCTTTCTAAAGGGCCGGCAACGCAACTGCAATTCCCCTGGTGTTCATGGACGGCGGTAGTCACTTAACATCAGGTGAACCATATGCTCGTTTGCCCCCTCTTCTATAATAAAAAACCAACAAAATCATAAAGTTATTCAGACTTGAAAAACGATTAGAAAAAAAAATACGTTGAAACGTCGGGAATTAAAAAAATTTCATACTTAACGCGGTAAAATCCCTTAAAAATAGTTTTATTCAATATGTAGTGTTCGCGTATAAATGCATTTCATCACCTTTTTTTCTTTTTCATTCTTTAATTCTTGTAGCAGAAGAATTTTAAAGAAAATCGAATGTGGGAACACTTGTCAATTTTCAAAAGTCTTTCAGTATGAACTTAGAAATAAACTGAATAAGAGCCTCTGAATTATTATTTTTGCCCGTTTGTGGGTTATTTCATTTCTGGAGAACACGGTCCAATATTTTTTTTGTTTGCTAGGTAAATGTTACGTCAAATAATGATTGATCGGTGTCATGAAACTGAAGCTTATTTTCACTGACACTACGCTTTGATTAATATTGAAAGAGACAATAAAAACCGTTACACTAAAAAGCGGTTATCTCTTTAATTTCTTATGGTTGATGTTATATTATGAAAATATTGATATGCTGATGAACTTCTAGAAGATACACGTTCAAAAAACATGCTGTAGCTATATTACGGTTGTAACACGGATGCTTCGGCTCGACCGGGGAAGGACCACGCTCTCAAAGAATATCATCATAAAATGCAGCCTAATACTGCTGTGTACGGTGTGTGCAGAGAAAAGGAGACCCTTTTTACTGAAGACTGGGCACTACTTTTTGATCCTCAGAGATGACAATATATCTGCATTTTGATTATTTATCGAAGACCGATGTAGGTGTCAGTAGGCCACAGCATCCACTTACAATTAGTTCACTTGGTGGTAATTCGATGTTGTGCTCGTTTGTCATCCTCATTCAATAAAAAGATGCTAGATGTTTTTCTTTATCAGAACTCAAGGTTTCTTAGTCTACGCGGCTACTACTGCCCACACATTGAAATCGCGTTTAATTTAATCTGTCCAATGTTGGTGTAAGACTTATAAACCACATTTTTATTTCAGATTTGTAAGAAAAAGTACCAACTGTGTTAATTTACTAGTTAGTTTGGTTTGTGATTGTGTAGGCGATGGACTAGTCAAAATTTCTTGTACAATTCCAATTTCCTTCTTACCCCATATATCCAGACAAACTCTCTAAACTCTAAGATGATGGTTGGGTACTACCATCCGCTTAGGATACCTTATAGCTTTTAATCAATAAGATTAAATCATTACATTTACCTTTTAATATTAACCAGTTTAAGTATAAACCATTAATATATACGTTTTAAACGGAAAAAGTATAAAACCCTTTTTTCATATTCTTATATTGTCACCCGATTCCGCGCTATGTTCGAAATTCAAGTGTGTAGCTCATCGGGGAGTTAGTTTAAAATTAATTATTAAATTCGACCCGAAGTCATACACGAAAGCGAGTTAATAAGAACGTGTTAATTAAAAGCTGAAGGAATGAAATCCATTTTTCAGAACCCTGGATGTTCTGAAAATTAATTTCATTTAGTCTGTAACAGTCCATTTCTAAATATAGGGATCGCAGTACTATTTAGCATCATTGAGGCTACTGCCCACCGGTATATATAAGACGACTTTTTACCAACTTAATTTGGGATACTAGGAATGTATGATATCCTAGTGACTTACAATGGCTTGGCCTGGATCTAATAATATGACATCATTTCAACTTAAGAAAATCATCAATGACCGTTTATTTTGTACAATGTTCCAGACTTTTAAGATTGAATGTAGCCTAGATCACTCCTGGTTGTCTCATTACTCTCTATCCGTCCGTCAAGTTTCATTGCAATAGATCCAGCCATCCCGAAGATCAACCGGACGGACACACAGACTAAAATATTTAAAATTGTTAATCATGTCTTAATGACTTTCAAATAACCTCCTCAGCTCAATAAAAGTCAGTTATTTCGAAATTACGAACAAACGCTTTAATTTTTCATTTATACGTATAGATTAATACCAAAAACAAATATACTTTGCATTGGTAAGTTCTTTTTTATAGAATGCCTCGTTTCCAGTAAAAAGGGCTCGGGATCTCTACACTCACCATACGAAACACAGCAGTACGAAGATACTAGTTTACGCTGGTATGCTGTGAGAGCGTGGTGCTTCCCCGATCGAGCCGACCCATTCGTGCTACAACCATAATATAACAACAACGCAGTTATTTTTACTTCTTATAATCCAGTGTTGAACTACCTACAATCCCTTCTGGTGCTAAGTGTTGAGTGGGTAGGTAAATCACACAGTCTTACTCGTAGCATAACAAAAGCCTATGTATCTTGCCATTATTAGCATTCCACTCCTTTGCTGTACGAATTACGAAAGATTTGTTATCTAAAGCTGAGAGGAATAACAATAGCATCAAGGCGTCTAACGTTTTAGTCCCTCCATCATCATGAGTGCACTCCAAGCTTCAAAGTTTAAAATAAGTTATATATTATTATTCTATTTTCGTTAATCTATGTTTAAAATATTGTAAAACAAATTATGTTTTAATCATAATTGAAACATATCTAGTGACTCTAGGGCATACGTTCTCCTTTAGTCAGACTGGTTTCCTACGATAAACATGTCGCAAACTTATTATACTTCATTTTTCTATTAGAAATTCCAGTTGTCACCATAAACACATTCCGTCCATCGCTTCCCTCGCAGTTTACGTATAGGTGGAGTTTAATTGAACTGTTGTATTGCTAATATACACACGGACAGAAGTTATTGCTGTGTTTATTACCATTGTGTACTAATTGAATAATAAACTCATGGAACGTTCCATTATTACTATCATTCATCGACTATATCACTTCCCGTCAATGATCAGTGCAATCGTTATCATAATGAGAGTAACACCTTAGCGTGATCAGTACGCGGGGCACACTTGCGGTAGATTGGTATCGACCATTAAGGAGTACACCATGCCATTTGTATTCTGCAAATGTCGTTATTGTGCTCGTGCGGATGCAAAACAAGGGTGCCTCGTGTTTGCGGCCTTGAGACCTGCGCGCTTCTGATAATTATGCTGGGTACATTAAAATATTTTGGTGCTGTTAGTGATTCAACATTGCAGCGCCTGTTCAAGAGATTCCACATGAAGACGTCACATGTCAGTTCTCCCGTGAGCATGGGTGCTGTAAAGTTCTCGAAACGTCTGAAATGTAAAAGAAGTTGATAAACGCAACAAAATCCGTAAAAACTAGTTTCTTTAAAATCAATAGAACAACATGGAAATCGCCTACTGTGACTTTCAACCTTCTATTTAAGATTTTTTGTTCATACCCTATATAATATTAGCATCCAATTTTTTCGCAAAAGGAGTATTATATATTTATTGGAACTACTATACTAAATTTCTAACAATACCTCTCGTACGTACTCTGGGTGTACCTGTGCTTAATGCGCCTGTGCAAACAATCATTTCATACGCCCGTTTTTTTATACAATATGTGTGACAAACGAGCAAACAGTCCTAATGATAAACAAATGCTATGGCCCATAGACATCTATTCTCGATTATAAATCAAAATGTAGAATGCATTATCACCCCTGAGAACTAAGATAGAATATCTACCTCGTTTCTATACGTTTCGTATTCTCTCTTCTACCTTGCCTGAATGTATCCGATACACGACGATATCGGCCAATAACTCATAAGTTTTACGTGGTAGAGTCACGCTGCAGCTACAATAATTATAATAAACGTTTATTTCGGACATCATGAGCCATATAGGTTAGTAACAATTTTTAGAGCTTATAACTAAAGTTAGTAATTGACAATTGAACATAAAACATATAACATAAAACACAGACAAACAGAAAAACCACACAAACAAATATGGCACCCGGTCCTTTTTTTTATAGAAGAGGGGGCAAACGAGCATGCGGCTCACCTGATGTTAAGTGACTACCGCCGCCCATGATCAACCGCAACACCAGAGGAATTGCAGGTGTGTTGCCGGCCCTTTCGAAAGGAGTAAGCTCTTTTCTTGAAGGTCCCCAGGTCGTATCGGTCCGGAAAAATCGCTGATGGTAAACTATTCCACAGAGAGGTTGTACGCTGAAGAAAACTCCTCTTGAAACGTACAGTGGTGGACCGCCAAGCATCCAGTTGGTGTGGATGGTATCGGGACGTTTGCCGCGTAGTGCGTTCACGAAATTCGGCGGCTGGAATTAATCCGAACAATTCCTCAGAGCACTCTCCATGGTATATGCTAAAGAAAATGCAAAGAGATGCAACATCTCTTCGCAGTACCAGTGAATCGAGCCGATCGGAAAGCACACGGTCGTCGACGATTCGAGCCGCTCTGCGCTGGATGCGGTCAAGTGGAAGGAGCTGGTACTGGAGAGCCCCAGCCCAGAGATGGGAACAGTATTCCATGTGCGGCCGAACCTGCGCCTTGTAAAGTTGCAGGCGGTGTGCCGACATGAAGTACTGTCCCGCTCTGCTGAGCACGCCATGCTTTTTAGAGGCCAATTTGGCCTTCTCTTCCAAGTGACCACGAAACTGCACGTCACTTGATATGTCGACGCCGAGGATTCCGATACTGGCTGAGGCAACAAGGGGAGTGCCTTGAAACTGAGGAGATACGACAAAGGGGTTCTTTTTAACGCGCAAACTTGTGTCTTCTGGGGGTTAAATTGGACTAGATTTAGTCGCCCCCAATATGAGACTCTGTTCAGCAAAGACTCGACTTCAGATGCAAGTTTGTGCCGGCACTCGGAGACGTTTTCCCGAAAAATATTGGCTCGTCCGGTGTAAAGAGCATCTCCAGTGCTGTCATCTGCATAGCAATGAATGTTACGGGTTTGCAACATATCATTGATATGCAGAAGAAACAGCGTTGGCGATAGCACGCAGCGTTGTGGAACACCAGCGTTAATAGGCTTGCAATCGGAGCTTGCACCGTCTACAACGACCTTAATGCCCCGATCTGCAAGAAAGCTGGTGATCCTATCGCACAATTTCTCGGGAAGCCCATAGGAAGGGGGCTTCGAAAGAAGCGCTTTGTGCCAAACCCGATCGAAGGCCTTCGCAATGTCCAAACTAACGGCCAATGCCTCCCCCTTGAACTCTACCGCCTCCGCCCATCTGTGAGTGAGGTAGACCAGAAGATCACCAGCTGACCGACCACGGCGAAAACCGTATTGGCGGTCACTAATCAGCTGGTGATCCTCAAGGTACCTCATGAGCTGGCAGTTTACAATGGACTCCATTGTTTTGGAGAACAAGGAGGTGATGGCGATTGGCCGGTAGTTGGACGGGTCTGAGCGGTCGCCTTTTTTAGGGATCGGGTAGACGAAAGCCGTCTTTCATAATTTTGGGACTACGCCTAGGGAGTAGGAGTACCGGAAAAGACGCGTTAAAACCGGTGCCAACTCTGGAGCACACGTCCTCAGCACAATTGGGGGGATTCCGTCAGGCCCACTTGACTTGTGGATGTCCAGGGAGAGGAGTGCTTTGCGAACCGAGCGCTGTGTAAACTGCACTTCCGGCATGGAGCACTCACACCGCGGGATGGTTGGCGGCATACTCTCCCAACCATCCCGCCGATCCGAATTTTGCCCCCCCCCCCCCCAGAATACGCGGAGCAGCCTGAGCACCCACGCTCAGAAGTGGAGAAACATGGTCGTGGATGCTCAGCGAGGGATTCTCCAGGGGTGCTGGTACCCTCCTGGGGTAGTCTATCATTATTTAATTCCGCTACCATGTTGATGAGGGGGGGATTTGGGCCTCCGGCCACCTGCACTTACCAGACGAAACGCGGAAACAGAGCTTCCACTTCACGCCGGTATTCTGTGAGGTCTTGGTACCACCCCGGTTTGAGCCGGCCCATACGTGCAACAGCAAAGCTGCCGCGTGGCTCTACCACAAATAAAATCCTGCCCGCAAGATGACTACTTGACTGCGTGCAGCCGTATCCATCGAGCAAGCATCGGCGAGTCCCAACGGTCTGCCAATGCAAGCAAGATACTGTTGGGGCTGTCGCGAATGCGCCTTAGGTGTGAAGCGCAACGTTTACGCATTATGGCGGTGAAACCATCTACGTGAGCCTCCGCAAACATAGCAGAAGCGCTACAGAAACGCGGCAGCCCCATCAATACCCGGAACGCGTTATTGTATTGTACGCGAAGATTACTGTATGTCCTCTGCGTAAAGTCAACCCACAGACTGCACGTATAAAATGACTGACTGTAAGCCTTGAAAAGCGTTATCTTTGCTTCGTCAGTGCATTTAGCAAATCTGCGAGCCAACGTATTACAGCGAACAGACAGTGACCTCCGCTCCCTCTCAATATCCTGGTTGTCTTTCAGGTCTTCTGTGATCCAGCTATATTATGGTTGTAACACGAGTGGGTTGGCTCCACCGGGGAGGAAGGTACACGCTCTCACAGAATACCAGCGTAAAATAACAGCTTAATTCTGCTGTGTTCGTATGGTGAGTGAGCCGGACCATCTTAGTCCTCTGGGGTGACAACGCATCTACATTCTGATTTTTAATTGAGGATAAACGAGATGTCTATGGGCCACAGCATCCACTTACCATCAGGTGGACTGTGTGCTCGCTTGTCACCCTTACGAGTATTACATAAAGCAACGTGGACTACACTCGACGACATCGTTCAATAAATCGACTAGTGATAACAATCGGCCACTCTGTTCGTACGTACGTCATTAGCATGCGGCCAGCGGCTCGCTCACCGGCGAATTATTTCATTGTTTCGTCAAATGGTATTCGAATTAAAAACCGAAAGAACATTCGCAAACATTGCGAATCATCGCTCGATATTTATAGAACAAATGCGTGCATGATTCGAATAATTAATACTTAGTGGACAGCGTTGTCTATAGCTTAATAATTGTTTGATTTAAAATAGAGAGATACTCCAATAAGTATTAGAACACATTTTTTCCCTAAGGCTCTGTCTGTCCTGGCTTACTATATAATCTATTAGTGACTACCGCTGCTCATGAACAACTGCAACACCAGAGGAACTGAGGGTGCGTGCCGGTCTTTTAAAATGAGTAGGCTCTATTCTTGAAGGTCCCTAAGTCATCTCAGTCCGCAAAAATTTCTAGTAGTAGTCGATTCCACAAGGAAGTTGTGCGAGGAGACATACTCCTGGTAAATCGCACAGTGTTGGACCGGCAACTATCCAGTTGTAATAGAAGGTATCGCGAGTTTTGTCTTGGTTTAGGGAGCCAGTATAGTTACAGACTGCGAGGCATTTCATTTCAGTCCTGAGAGTCACCTCTTCAGCATCGCATCCATAACCTTCTTTATTTGAAGTTGGTTGCAGTTGCTCGTCGGCTGTAGTAGCCACTTACTATCAGGTAACTTACTTCACTTATCACTTAGATTTGATATACAAGATTTTTTTTGAATAAGGTTGACAAACGAGCACAAGGTCCACCTGATGGTAAGTGGATACTGTTGTTCATAGGCATATTCATCTATTCTTAGTTAGTGATCAAAATGCAGATGGGCTGTCACCCCTGAGCACTAACATGGAATATGTATAATACACCTCATTTCCAGTAAAAACGCTCTCACAGAATACCAGCGTAAAATAGCAGTTATCTGCTTCCCCGGTCGAGCCGATTCACTCGTGCTACAACCACAATAAAAATGTAGTATATTCTGTATATTTACAAGTGTTGTGGATTTTTTACCAAAACCTATCTACGTGAGTTGGTCATCACCGTCTTACTTACCTTAACAACCATGTTGCAATGTACCCAGAGGCGGTATAATTACAGGTTGTGAATCATTCCATTTTGGTCCTCCGAGGTGACAACGCATCTGAAACCTTATTTGTTTGATTTATTTTCAGTGTCCATGAACTCCGAGTAATGAATCTCATGACTGTCAGCCCTGAAATTTAAGATGAAATGCCCGTTAATTTAAAGGTTCTCTAATATCGACGCGGAATATTTAAGGAACTATTATTATACGAGGGTGGATTGAAAAGTACTCGGCCTAACCAAGAAAATAAACACATACTAAATCAGTTATATTTTTATTTTTCTACATAATCACCATCAAGTTCAATACACTTTTGCCACCTCCCCTTCCAAGCACTTAGACCGTTGAAAAAAAATGATTCTTCCTTGGAGTCAAAATATGCGTGTACAGCTGCTTTGACCTCGTCGTTTGTCGAAAATCTTTGACCTCCCAAGTGCTTTTTTAGGTTAGGGAACAGAAAGAAGTCTGATGGTGCCAGATCAGGTGAATACGGCGGATGCGGTAACAGTTCAAAACCACAGTTGTGAATTTCAGCCATTGACTGTACTGACGTGTGAACACGGGCGTTATCTTGATGAAACACGACTTTTCTTCTGAGCATTACTCGACGTTTTTCTTTTATTTCCTCTCGTAAACGACGTAGTAAGGTGCAGTAGTAATCAGAGTTTATAGTCTGACCCCTTTCAAGATAATCAATCATAATCACACCTGTCGAGTCTAAGAATACAGTAAGAGTATAGTCAGAGAATACTGAAGCCATCACCTTATTTGCCGACAAAATCGACTTAGCCTTTTTAGGGGGTGGTGAACCAGGTCTTCTCCACTGTTTTGATTATTGTTTTGTTTCCGGTGTACAGTAATGAACCCATGTTTCGTCCATAGTAACAAAACGATTCAAAAAATCATCTACATCGGCTTGAAATAACTCCAAACAGTCGCGTGAAATAGTCAATCGCGTCCTTTTTTGTTCAACTGAAAGCAGTCGCGGAACCCACCTCGCAGACACCTTATGGAAACCCAACTCGTTGACAATGATGTTTTGAGTTTGTTCATAAGAGATGCCTATAATCTCGGCTATCTCTCTAATTTTTAATCTGCGGTCTCCCATTATTAAATCAAGTACTTTTTTAATATTTTCGTCAGTAGTTGACGTCGAAGGCCTTCCAGAGCGGGGTTCATCTTTCACACTCTCTCTACCACGCTTAAATTCTGCTATCCATTTTTTGACGGATGAATATGACAGAGCACAATTGCTTAATGTACTGACCATGTCATCATGGATGGCTTTTGATGATAGCCCCTTCTTATGGAGGTACTTAATGACGGCACGCTGCTCGATTTGCTCCATTCGCGGAAATTATGTCCGATTACTTTGTTAATAAATTTATAAAATCACAACTAATTATCGCACACGTTTCGAACTTCACACAATGAACTAGTCTGAACTGAACTAAATAATGTGGGTAGATTTGATTTTTAGAATTGAATGAATCTGTGTCAGGCCGAGTACTTTTCAATCCACCCTCGTATATAGACGTGGTAGACCATGCTGCAACTATATTAGTAGTGTCTGTAGCCTGTAGCACGAATGGGTCAACACACGCTCTCACAGAATACCAGCTTAATGCTACTGTGTTTCGTATGATGAATGTAAAGAACCGAAGACCTTTTTGCTGGAAACGAAACATTCCATCTTAGTCCTCAGGGGTGACAACACATCTGCATTTTGATTCGTATTTGAGGACAAATGTAGAAGGTTATGGGCCACAGCAACCACTTACTATCGGGTGGACTATGTGCTCGTTTATCACCTTATCCTATAACAAATCTACTCTAACGAGGCAGTTAGCCCTTGCAGAAACAATATGTATTCCATAGACATTAACACAATAATTAGGGCTAACTATGGTTTGCTCTGGGGCTCCCCATCGTACTCTCATTACATGCAAAGTTTACATAACTTGCGAAACATCGGGGTCGTGCCGGATCGGACAGGGCTTTGAGTGTGTTATTAATGGTACTCGTATTGTTTGCCGAAACCTCAACTACTTGTGCTTTGCGTGGATTTTGAAAGAGCTTAATTACAAATGTACATTTTTTATTATATAAATTTCTAAATTGATGTAAAAATGTGATAATTAATGTATAAAAAATGTACTTATATTGATGTTTTGTCTGATTAACAACTTTTTACTAATAACTAGATAAGAAGCAACATTCGCAAACAAAAATAGTTCTCGTAATTATAGAAGCCGTTATAATCCGTCACTCCGTCCGTCACAAAATATACTCCGTCGTGTGAGTTTATTCAAAGAATTAGTCAATTAAGGTGTTATTGGTCTCGTGCCGCGACCCTAATTAATTGCCTACATGTAGTGCCCGCGTTGTATTTCGTGGCAATTACCCCGTGGCAATAATTACTAAACAAGCAATTTACAACAGGGACAAATGAAAGTATTTGACCAGTCCAAGAGTACTTAATATCGTTTAAAACAATTATTTTTTTCATTTCCACGGTGTAAGAAGTAATGCTCTTAAATTAACTATTTAATATTTAAGTTACAGAACGCAAAAAAATGTCATTAATAGTGTTATCGCCTTAGGGTTCGTGACAATAAAAACTGCCGGTTAAATTACCAAAATTGACACTTTAATTATCAAACACCAATTACAACTTAAAACACACTAATAATTAATCACACTTAACACTTAGTTCGCAATTATATCTCTTCGAATTATTCACTTATATTCCCAATTAAATACTGCCCCGGTCGCGATTTTTACTGGCCTTTTCCACTGAAACATCTCGAATATTCGAGCACATACCGGTCCCAACCAACTAAGTGTAAAGAGTTATTACCTAGTTCGGCTACGCGATACTAGATGGCGCTAGTGGCATTAATTATGGCTTGCAACACTACCCACTCCTAAGACACGCTCGTCCCGAGCATTATCGGCCCCCTAATAATGCACCAGTCTATCCACGTGGACGGTCTTAGGAGTAGTACCTCTTGCACCTTTCTGTATCCGGTAGGTTACGTCATTGGTCCTTGTCACAATCCGGTACAGTCCGTCTCATCTGGCTTGAAGCTTTGAAGATTTCCCTTTGCTGCAGACTGGATTGTGCAACCACACTACTAAGCCTTCGTCGAACCCTTTGTTGTTCATTTTGCGGTCATACCGGCTTTTCATCTTTTCAGACATTTGCTGGCTCGATTGTCTGACGTGCTCATAAATGTCATTCATTTTTTTCCGCAAGTCATTTGCGTAATCGGTTATACTGTGTAATTCTCTTCCAAAGTTGGCGAAGAAAACTGGTGTCACTGATGTACTTTAGTGAACAGCACTTCGACATGACAACAAAAACGGTTTTATGTGCTCGTCCCAATCTCTTTGCCGATTTTTCACAACTTTTGCTAGCTACCTCTCCAATGTCTGATTAAATCTTTCTTCCATTCCATCAGATTGCGGGTGGTAAGAAGTTGTTCTTGTTTTATGAGCACCCATAACTCGGCAAGTTTCCTGGCATATTTGAGACTCAAAATTCTTTCCTTGATCGCTGTGAATCTTCAAAGGAACTCAAAAATGACAGAAGACTTAATGAACTAGTTTATCTGCAACTGTTGAAGCTTCGAGATTTGGTCACAACCATGAAATACTTGTTACTCCTTTCACTTTCCGGAAACGGCCCCGCCAAGTCAATGGCTATTCTCTGCCATGGTGCAACAACATTGTACAACTTCAATGCACCTCTACTACGAGTTTGAGATCCCTTTACAGCCGCACAACCTGTACATTTGGGACACCAGTCCCCGACATCGTCTTGAAAGTGTACCCAGTAAAACCGTTCTCGGATCTTTAGTAGAGTTCGCTTAACTCCTAGATGGCTTCCTGAACATCCATTACAGTACAGCTGTAGAATATCGGGTACTTTAGCTTTAGGGACAACCATTTGCAAATGATAACTGTCTCCTTGATCATTTTCTCATTTAGGGCACAGGACTCCATCCTGAATCAGCAAGGTTTCCCATTAGGTCCAATAGATTTGCGTGGTCGAACTCATCGCTGAGAAGTGGCACTCCACTTGGGCTTAGGAGCACTGGCCTTCATCCATTCTATAATCGGCTTGATGTCCAAATCTTCCTGCTGTGCATGTTGTAGGCTTTCTTTCCATTCGTTACTAAGGTGGTCTGTACTGAGCATCCTCACAGATACCACTTCCTTACCCTCTTACTCAGTGCAATGCTTACAGTCTTCAGGAAAAGGTTTTCTTGACATGCGTTGTCATGAAATTTCCCGCTGCGATGTTCAATCACAAAGTCGTATGCCTGCAGAAGATAAATCCACCTCGCAACTTGTCCTTTTGGTTTTTCTGATCTGCAGTAGCTATTTTAAGTATTTTAAGTAAGTGAAATTTCCGCCCCCAGAAGATATTTGATAGAGTGCTGCGACGACTTTACCACAGCAAGCAATTCCCATCTGGTGACACAACAGTTCCTTTCCGGCTTTGACAACGACTCGCTGAAGTACGCTATCACAATCTCTTGATCACCATTCCGTTGAGACAACACACCGCCAAGTCCTATATCACTTGCATCTGTGTCAACTATAAATTCCATCAGGGTACCCTAAAATAGGTGTTTTGCACGGACGGTACTTGAGCTCCTGGAATGTGATATCACAACTTTCATTCCAGCAGAAATGTCGCTTCTTCTCGGTTAGCTTGTGCAGAGGTTATATAGTTTATCACCGGCGATTTTTCCGGACCGATACGACCTGGGGACCTTCAAGAAAAGAGCTTACTCCTTTCTAAAGGGCCGGCAACGCACCCGCAATTCTCCTGGTGTTGCGGTTGATCATGGGCGGCGGTAGTCACTTAACATCAGGTGAGCCGCATGCTCGTTTGCCCCCTCTTCTATAAAAAAAAAAAAAAAAAAAAAAAAAAGAGGTTTGGCTATATCTGCAAAGTTCTTCACAAATTACCGATAATAGGAACAAAAACCCAAAAAAGCTCTATGTATATATTCTAACCTGCGTCTTGTCTTTTGGAACCGACCAATCCTTGACTGCGGTGATTTTCTCTGGATCCGTGCGAATACCTTCTTTCGACACTACATACACCAAAAAGCTACCTTGCCATTTGAATAGTGAATCTTCGGACTCAACTTGAGGTTGGCACTCTGGATCTTTATGAGCACGCATTTCAGATTTTGAAGTGTTCCTCAAACGTACAGCCTTCGATAATGAACCAAGAAGACCAGACAAGTATCGCCAATCAGCCCGATAAGTACAAGTTCCATCAACCTTTCAAACGTTGCTTGAGCATTGTACAATCCAAACAGCATAACTTTAAATTGCCACAAACCCTTTCCTGTTGAGAATGCAGTTTTCTCTATGTCCTTAGGGTCAATTTCAACTTGCCAGTAGCCACTTTCCAAGTCCACTGTACTAAACCACTTCACTCCTGTAAGCATATCCACCTTGGACAGTTTTCTCCTTGTCCTTAGGGTCTCGTAATGTCGTTCAGACGGCGGTAGTCCACACAAAACCGCATGCTGCCATCCTTCTTCTTTACCAGCACCACAGGCGAACACCATGGTCTAGATGAAGGTTTAATAACACCATCCTTAACCATTCCCTCAATCATGGTTTCTACTTCCTTTTCACGTGCTACCGGCAATCTTTTTGGCTGCTGACAGATGGGCAATACTTCTCCTGTGTTTATTTTGTCTTGAACTAAGCCAGTCTTTCCTATGTCAGCATTGTTTGATGAGAAAACATCGGCGTACTTGAGTAATACTTCTTCGCCTTGACCATTTCATTTGGTGATAGAACGCTGCGACAGTCTTCTAAAAGTGTGGTCACTCTCGTTTGTGCATCCTTGCTGGGGGTCCTACTCGATAGATATTGGCACCGACGCAACCAATCCACTTCCTCACAAGTACCAACCAGTATGCCTTTTTCTACAACATGTTCCTGGTCACAAAGTTTCAGCACCCGTACTCCTGAGATGTCAGTGGTTCTGACCAAGGTTCGAGCCACTTTGCACGGAAGGTCATTGTCTACCCTTTCCACGAGTACACAACGATGAGCTTGCCAAGGATTCCGCAGAATACTAACCGGCACTATCATTTCCGATCTCGGTAAAAGAACAATCTTCTTAAGGCTGTAGGCGTTCCGTGGTAATGCCTTTTCCACGAAAAGTTCTTCTTGTCCACATTTCAAAACACCTTGCTTAACATCGTTCACACAACCGTTCTTCCTCATAAAACCACTGCATAATGTCATTTTTATTCGGAGCTTTCTTAAAATCATTGAAATGAAATGAATGATTTTTATTCAATATACTCGTAGATTATTAGAAGTCATTTTTTTATTTACCACTGGTCCGAAAAAAAACCTCTGTCCTGGGAAGAACCAGCAAGGAACCCAACGGGAACTTCTTTAAACATATTTCACTTTAATTTATTTTGTATAATTTTTGAATGATTTTTTATAGAACCAGCATGGTGGCGTTCACCTCATTCCTAGGGGCTATTTTCATTTATATATTCTTTGATATTATAATAAACCTTTTTTACAATTTTTCTTTAATAAAACATTTAAACTTGTTTAATGACTAATTTAGTACATTTTCTGGGATTTTGCTGTAAAATCATATAAATTAACCCATGAATAAATTACTAATTCTGAGGAGTCTAGTAGCTCGTATTACAAGCTAATGTAGGTCTCTAGTATTTAAATATGAACATCCTTATTCTTATAAAAGCTGTTTATGTTTTATGTACATACATTAAATTTATACGTGGTAGAGCCATGCTGCAGTTATATTAGTAGCATAGTTGTAGCACGAATGGGTCGGCTCGACCGGGGAAAGACCACGCTCTCACAGAATACCAAAGTAAAACAATAGCTTAATGCGGCTGTGTTTCATATGGTGAGTGTAGAGAACCGGAGACCCTTTTTACTGGAAACAAGGCACTCCATCTTAGTCTTTACGGGTGACAACGCATCTGCATTTTGATTTGCAACCGAGGATAGATATAGATGTCTATGGGCCGCAGCAACCACTTACCATCAGGTGGACTGTGTGCTCGTTTGTCACCCTATCTTACCACCTCCTATCACTTTAACTGTTCTGTTCTCTTGGTAAGGAAATGACTTACGAGCAGCTCCTTGAGGCAATGGAGGCGAGGTATGGCGATGCACAGCTGGAACACGTCTTTCCTGAGCAGCTTAAAGATCTCGTGCAACGCTTCAATGACAACCTGCAACAAACCAGGCCCTTTGAGGTGGAGAAGCTGGTTCAAAAAGCATACCGGTCTATATCTGCGCTCATTGAAGGGAACCTGGTACAGACAATCATCGACGACATCCGTGACCTTGAAGTCAGAGCTACTGTGAGGCTTGGCCACCACAAGACGCTTAAGGGTGCCTTGACCCATGCATTGGTGGTGGAAGCCGTGCGGCAGGATCATCGTTCCCATCGCGTCGGGGAAGTTGCAGTAGCTACAGTTCACGACTGCAATAAAAGATACAGCCCTAGGTGTTATGGCGGTATCTTTGATCTTGCTGCCCTAAACGAACTGTAAAAAGGGAAGATGATAGATCTCGAGAGCAGTGGCGAAGCCTCCATAGAAGCCCAGAAGCCCGGCTTGTCTTATTAAGCTGATTTGTCAATAATATCAAGTAATAAAATAACTCGTAAACTATTTCAAACTATTTCAAATTTCCCCGCACTTTGTTTGACCTCGTAGCCTTAGGAATACTGCTGTAATACATATAAGGAGAGTTGAATTGAGTGATTGCTCTCTCTTGCACGCGTGAGCTTTTTACCGGGTTTTCGAGAAGACGATTGCTCCCTCTCTAACATGTGCCAAAATGTTCTATAATGAAATATAACTACGACTGTATAAATAGTAATTAGTATGGAGATAAAAGCTCGGCTTTTTAGTGACCATTTATTTTTTCCTCAGAGCTGGACGCCTTTAAAATTATTATAGTTTTAACACTTTTGACTGCCTTTTTGGTCTAACGTTCGTAAACGCAATTGCTGATCATGAGGTCCCAAGTTCGAAACCCGAGTCGGGTCAAGAATCATTTATTGGGGTTTTCTGTCACAAAATTCTCAGTAGCCGTAGTATTACACTTGGGTAATATAATCCAGATGCGCAGATGGCTATTTTCCGTTGAGAATGGTCGCCGTCTGTCTTGAAAACTGAAACTTGTCACTTCGTTACGTTAAATATATTGTTTCGCGCCACAGTTGATGGTACTAGCGCCATCTGGTATCGAGTATGAGAAATAGGAGTGTCAAGATCTTTCTGGAACTCTCCCAACAGCGCCATCTAGTAACGAATAGAAGACTTAAGCTTTCTATAAAAGTCCACTCTCGAACTTTCTGCATTTAGTCGGTCGGGACCGGTATTTGCTGAAACATTCTGGATGTTTCGGTGGAAAAGGCGTATATAAACCACCGGGGCGGTATTGAATTGGCGATACGAGCGAAGCTTTCGGAGTGAAACAAAGTGAACTAAAGTGTTAAGTGTGAATAATTATTAATGTAATTTAGGTTTTAATTGGTGTTCAGTAATTAAAGTGTCAATTTTGGTAATTCAATCGGCAGTTTTTATTGTCACGAACCTTAAGCTCGTAACAATATTTTATTTAGATGTCAATAGGGTATAATAATATTTTATGTCAACAAAAGATCTAATATAACATTAAATAAAAATAATAATTAAAATTATAATATTAACAATTAATACTAATTATACACAATATACTAATCCGTATTAGTAAGCTGAAGTGGCAATGGGCCGGCCATATGGCAGTGGTAAATAAAAAAATGTCTTTTAATAATCTATATTAAATAAAAATCATTCATTTCATTTCAATGATTTTAAGAGAGCTCCGAATAAAAATGTCGTCTAGCAAGATTATCTTTTTGTAGAAATTAGGGTGACAGACTAGCACACAGTCTACCTAATGGTAAGTGGAAACTGGAGCCCAAATACATCTACCATATTACTTCACACTATATCTATAACGAGCGACCCGCTCGTTATAGATATAGTGTAAATCTTCGCTTGGATAGGATCTATTTATATGGCGTTATTTTTATTTATGATAATCAAAGACCATATTTATTTTAGTAGTTTTTCGTATTTTTTTTAAATAACAATCAAGTTTTTCGTATAAAATATAGCCTAGATCCCCTGGAATTGCTATCTATCTATTTATAAAGATTAAGCACAATTGGTTCAGCCATGCTGAAGACTAGCACGGACAGACAGATTTTTAAATGGTTATCTATTTATGTCTTAATAGCATGCAGCCGTTACCTCCACACTACAATTTTCTCCTGTATCGTAGAGGCGGGTTACATATATAAATTTCATAATAACAAACATCCACACCCGGAACAAGTACTTGTAGGTCATACTTATTCCATGTGGGATTCGAACCCGCGGCACTCAGAGCGGTTTCTCAATGCTAAGCCACTGTGCCAAGAAGCCGTCATTGCCGGCCTTGGCGCTGATGTAGCGTTGGAAGAGTTAAGTCAATCAACGACGTTTGCAGGTAACATCGGCGCTGTACTTAGCGCTGGGACCATCGGCGTGGCCGCGGCTGGCAACACTGGCGGTGCTGTCGGATGTGCTGATGCTGCTCAACTACGTGCTGGACCCGGTGCTGTACGTGCTCATGCGGCAGCGCCGACGTCTCTCACCCTCCGCCTTCTGTCACTCGCTGGCGCATTGTTTTAAGCGGGTAAGTTATATAATTTAAATTAATATATCGACAAGTCTGACGTAAACATCTTACCAAGCAGGATAGCATGCTAATAAATATTTAGATGTGAAAATATTCTTAGTAAAATATACATTAGACATTTTTAATACCGTAATGTCAATAAGCTTAGAAAAAAGCTTAGATTGTGTTTCGTTTCATTTTCTTCGCCTTTTTGGTCGTCATCTTCGTCGTCTTCCTCATTTTCGTTGATTTGTTTTACGCCGCCCCCATCCATCCCAAAAAATAATCGCGATTTAAACAAATATTTTGAACTTCTAACATTGTTTGAATCTAGAAATTAGAATATTAAAACAACTTTGCCAAAATTCCATATGGACAAAGACCACAACCGAACAATCTTTTGCAGTGCATAGATCGAACATTACAGAGTGTTTTCAAAAATCAATACAATTGTTTTAATTACAGAATCACAAGACATCGACGGAATCGATGAAGACTTCGTGTTGTCCGCAAGAGACGGTGTTGGTGAGCGACAGCTCGGGGGCCGAGCTGAAGCCGCTGCGTCCGCCGGCCCCGCCCTGCGCTGCGCTCGTGCGCCTCGACTGACGCACAAACGTACGAACTCACGAGCGCACGAGTGTACGAGCGTGCGAAAGCAAAAGCGCACGAGCGTGCAAGTTCAAGAGTGCACGATTGTGCGAGTGCAAGAACGCACGTTCGTGCGAACGCAAGAACGCACGAGCGCAACGCGACACTTGCGTGCAACCCGCACGCCCATTGAAACCACCGCTGTGTCCCACTAAGTACTAAAGTGCACGTGAATGAAACCAAATTTTGTTGTGGACAGTATCATTTTTAATAGAATATGATGTTTCTGAATTGTTTGTACAAATGACAAAAAAATGTATATCAATAATTCAGTTTGGAGAGCTACTTTTTAACGTGATATTATTGTCATGTAAGATTTAATAAACTATTCAAGATTATTTTGTATGTTATTTCCGTGATTCAAAGGTATAACATGTATAACATTTACTTGTATATGAGTATATCACTAGATCATTGATATATAAGCAACAGATTGTATCTTTCTCATCTTGAAGTGTTAATAATTCTTAACAAGTAAAAACTGGCCAAAAGTGCGTGTCGGGCCACGCACAATGTAGAGGTAGAGTTCCGTAGTTGCCTGTCACAATGCGTGGGCTTTTTTGACCATGAGCATATAAAGTGAGTTCTCGGTTTGACCGAGATAACGACTAAAAAGGGCCCAAATAGGAAGAGGGTAACTAAAGGACTTATTTTCAAATCAGAATAATCTTTTTGGTTTTGAAAAGATGTACATAGTTGACTATCTATCTATACATTCCCGGCAGTGCAACCCTAAGATATGTATGACCGTAACGAACCTTCCCGTAATCCACCACTGCTCTAAACTACCCTGAGGGTCACCCACGTAAACCAAGAGTATATGATTGTATGAATACTTTGAATGACGCCTACAATAACTACAAAAAAATTAGCGAAAGTTTAGTAAGTTAGAAAACTTCTCCCTGCCTATACCGCAAATTAAAAAGAAAAGTTATAGTAGTAATGCATGACATGTCGTTTTCTTCATAATTTTTTTATTACTTACAGCTTAAAATAATACAAGCAAAATAATGCAGCTAGTTTTAGGTCATTCTCTATGGAGTTGTAACGAAATTTTTACTAATTCAAGTGTATTTTATAAGTTTGTCGACTATTACTCGTTAACGTATTAAGGGGATACCTTGAAAATAAATCATAGTTTTGGAGGCGTGGCTTATCTCTTAGTCGGTTAAGCTCACAGACGACTGAGGGAGTGTCAAAAACGGAAAGTGATGCAACGACTTCATTATATTCAAATTATGAGATAGTTATACCGAGCACGGGCTCGGTATCGCGCGGATAAGCGCCTATGTGAGAACTTAGATATGGTTATTTACTATGCTTTAAAAATAATTCCATGTACCTATTTGTAAAAATATTGTGGTGACATGGAGAAATGTACTTAGATAGAGCCTACTTTGCAATTTATTTCTATAGAGAAAATTACATGTTATCGTGTTTTGCTTATCATAAATCCAAGGTCATATAGTCAAGAATCACATACCAAAAACTTGGTTCGTAATCTTTAAAACTTAAAAAAATATGTGAAATTTCAAAAACACCAAATTTTCGAGGTATCACCTGAACTCTTCTTAGCTATGATAGTTTTTCTTTTAACTTCATTGTATATACTACTATTGTGTATACTTCCCATATTTTCAGAGTCAGCGGTTTAATTGGTGGGGGGGACAAATGACACTAGTGAAAAATACTACTTTAAAGCTAAATATTTCGCCCCGAATCGAAAAGATGTTGTTCCATACCCCCAGTGTTTTGGTATGGTAAACACGATGGTATAGACAGGTAAAAAAATCGTCCACCATTTACCTGTAACCAAAAGAAATGTTTTTGAGGTTTTATTAGATATATGTAAGTTTTGTAGGCATCACTAATATCTATTATTATGCCAAATTACAGATTTGTAGCACCTAGGGTCTCCGAGTAAAACCGCGGACGGACGGACATGGCGAAATTATAAGAGTTCCTTGTTGTGTAACTACGGAACTCTAAATAAACGAATTGTACGTAATGCGAAATATAAGAGTCATCATAAAACTGTTAATTGTTTGTAAATAAAACTATTCTAAAGAAAAACAATTTTAATGTCAAACTAAATTTTTGATGTGATTTTTTTTAATGTTTACACACCTTATTTGTTAATTACCACAAGTACGTATCACCCTAAAACTGCATATCCTTTATGAAGTATTTACAAGTGGCGCTAAGGTGTACTGAGGCGCAGATGGTGCCTATTTAAGTTCAAATTCATTTAAAAGTCACAAAATCGAAGAACTTCTATATCTTTTGATATAGCATTCAGTTTTCAATGAAATTAATTAGTGTTTTAAGTGGTAGTTTATAATACCCGTATGATGTATGTGCATATTTTACAAATTGTCGTCGTAGTCACGCGAATACCTACCGAACGTAAGAACTAGTCCTAAAGGTAACTAAATAGTAAGTCAATTCGGTACTTAACGTAGCGTAGGTGTTGTGTCATAAATGTATGTAAGCTACGTGAAGGTAACATGGTCACCTTAAGTTTTGCCGCCCTATAAAACCAAACCTAGGAGGAGGACAGAGACAAAAACATAAGGTCGTATCCTATAACTAATATATTAAGAAAACAATAGCAAACAAGCTTTGGCAATAGTTTGGAACACTTCGAAAAAACACCTTAAAAAGTAGTTAATGACCATACTTACAACATTGCAACTGTCAAAATGGGGTCGATAAAACAGCGCCCTTTTGACCTTATATTATTTGATTCACTGATGAATACGTATCACAAAGCCATCTATACAAATAAGGCTATAGTTTTTTAATTTATAAAAAAGTGACCATAAAATTTATAGTATACCGGATGACTATATTATTACCCTCACGTATGCTATATTATGTATAATTATGTTTTTACACTTTATTATCAATTTTAGCATCTGTTATACGAGCAATAATATAATTGAACGTATTTAAATACAAATTATATATGATAACATCAAAATTGTTTTAGTTAAGACAGTCACAAAATGACACGCTTTTAACAATAAAACAAAATTAAATATTTTTCAATGTACGAGTAAGTTGTACCTGTGTACAGTGTATTGTAAAATAAATTTATTTTGATGTTAATATATTAAAAATGTTTGTATTATAATTTGTTTCGTTTTTATTACAGTCATTCCCCGTTTTTCCTATTTCTTAAAATTTTAATCTTCCTCACGGTGTTTTTGTTTTATAATTAATAACAAAGAGTATTACAAAAAAAAAAACGCGAAATTACAAGGATTCCTCGTTAAAATTATATGTTTTTCGTTCGTTGCTTGAAATAACAATTACTTGGTAAAAATAGTTCGTTTTCTCTACAAAAATAAGCTCAGAACAAATTTTAGATAACTTATTCATTTATTTAGTAATAATCATTCTCCCGATGCATGTTTAGGCCAAAACTCTGAGACATGATTTGGGAGGTCTAATTTGTAGATTCGATTGAATATCGACCATCAAAAAATATTTATACATTTTCGTTATATTTCACGTAAGGGAGAAAACTGACATAATTCAATTAATGACCGAAAAATCTCCAACACAGGCCCCAATATCTCCGAAGTTCTACATATTATGTCAAAATAATCATTTGATTGAGATTGAATTTATACCAAAATAATCATCAACATTTGCTTAAACTACACTATAATTTTTACTTTTTAAATCGTTACTATTATTTTTTTAATGAATTAAATAAAAGTACCATATATTTCACCGCGCCGCGCCGACCATCTGAATTCATTACCACGCGAGCAGTTCTCGAGGTTGGACCCGTGTCGCTTTATTTCGCGCGCTCCATCTCGTTTCGATATTATCGTAATGTACATCGAGTGCCGTAGCGCTGCTACTTGGTGCATGCTAGAACATCGTCAACTACGCCCGCTGTTTTAATCGCTGGAAGTATTTACTTTCGTACTGTACATTTCAATTAGAATAAAGTTCGCACATTATTATTATACCAGATAGTTAACACAAAGTTATTTTGATTGTTGCTGAGCTTTCTTACCACTCGGAATGGCGAAAAATAAATACTTAATATAAATAAGTATCAATGTGTCACTAAGCGTAAAAAAAGAAATATCCTATCTCTGGAGAAATAATATTCGAGAATAAAAATGTCTGCATGCTTGTCATATGCACTGGCTCAGATTGTGCACAGTAAAAGTACTAAAAATCTACAAAGACGACAAATTTTGGATTTTGAATGTATTACCCAAGTTACAACCGTTTTATAAAAAGTGTGTGCTGCCTGAAATTCCATATCCGGAAATTCAATATAAATTCCTAATGAATAATTCATTATAATCATGTTTTCCTAATTTAGAAACTGCTTAGCGCATTTATTGACTCTTACTTACTTACTTACTTACTTATCGTCACGCACAATCCCTAACGGGGTAGCCAGAGAGAACAGATCGCCAAGTGTCACGATCCTTACATACCTCTTTCGCTTCTTTCAGGTTCATTAACTTCTTCATACATGCACGTCTAGGTATCCGAGTAATCTTGACCCTCCCCTCTTCGAGCAATTTGCTCACATGGTCTTCGAAAGTTAGTCTCGGTCTACCTCGACACCTTTTAATATGTACTTTCGCTCTATATATTTTCTTCACCATTCGGTCTTCACTCATTCGTTCAACGTGCCCAAACCATTGGAGTACGCCCCTATCAATTTTTGTGATAAGGTCATCTTTCAATCCTGCCATATTGCGAATCTCTTCGTTTCGCTTTCGGTCGGCTATGACTCTTGAGATCAATAACTGCAGGGGTGAACGTTCATTTTCGACATTAACCGTGTAAATATTCATTTAGAAAGAAAGAAAATGTTTATTTCACCACATAATCACAACGCCATGTTTTATATATTTGTTTTATTTCTACGGTTATTATGAAAGGAATGTAATAGACGTTGCAAATGTGACGAAAAGGGGACACACTCAACATTTGGCGTGGCGAACCACAGCCGCTGTTTTTCATTGTGGCCCGTTTCGTCTCTTTCGAGGCTATACTATAAATTATTTTCTAAAATTACTAAGCTTAAAATCTAAACTATAATGGAAGGACAGCGACAGATCCAAAATACAATATAATCAAAGCAATAACAGATAGTTAAAAAATAATATTAATTAAAACAAAAGAAAGAGAAAAAAAACTAAATGGAATACAAATAATAATAAAAATGAGAATTAAAACTCCAAATTTAGTGTGCATTTTATTAAATCCTGACATGCTATGCTTATGAAAATATATTATACAAATTAATATTATTAGTATGTATGTGTGTGTGTGCGTGCGTGCGTGCGTGCGTGCGAGCGTGCGAGCGTGCGTGCGTGCGTGCGTGCGTGCGTGCGTGCGTACGAGCGTGCGTGCGTGTGTGCGTGTGCGTGTGCGAGCGTGTGTGTGTGTGTGTGTGTGTGTGTGTGTGTGTGTGTGTGTGTGAGAGAGAGAGAGAGAGAGAGAGAGAGTTAGTGAAGAGAATTATGACTACATATTACACTGCATTTGTTAATGTAAAATAAGGTTCTCTTAGATAGAATAATATAGAATATAGAAGATAGAATCTTGATGAGCCTAAAATCTAACAGTGCACCTGGTTGGAATATGACTTCAACAAAGTATTTAAAATTTGTAAGAAATGAAGTCATTCCTATTATAACTCACCTTGCCAACCTTTGTTTTAATAAGGGGATATTCCCTACCCTGTTGACACAATTTATTCCGGTACACAAGGGTGGAGATAGGACGGAAGTGAATAATTGTAGGCCCATATCCATATTACCTAGCATATCAAAAATTTTGGAAAATATTATCAATACTCGTTTAGTAATTTTTTTAATAAATATAATACTTTGTCTCCTTCCCAATTTGGGATTTAGAGCAGGTAGATCTACAGAACATGCTGTAACTGTAAGCTCGATAATAATTGAAGAAATTGATAATAAAAATAAATGTTTAACGGTGTTTCTTGATATCAAAAAAGCCTTCGACACCGTCTCTGTCCCTATCTTAGTAAATAAATTGAAAAAGGTTGGTATAAGGAGAACTCCATTAACTCTTTTTAAAAGCTACCTCTCTAATAGGAAGCAGAGAGTCAAATTGGAACAGTACCTAAGTGAAGATGCAGAAATAGCATACGGAGTTCCACATGGAAGCGTTTTGGGCCCTACATTATTTCTTCAACGACCTTTGTAGCCTAAAAATAAATAACGCAAAAATCTTCTCCTATGCCGATGATACTGCAGTCGTCCTCTCTGGAAATTCCTGGCAAGCTGTGAAAAGTAGTGCCGAAAAAGGAATGGCCCTATGGCTAGTTGGTTAAAAGGCAAATTGCTCTCGCTAAACACAGATAAAACTAAGTATATATGTTTCAGTATCTACAATAAAAACCAACCTGCTGACAGATTTTGTATCAGGGTTCATGATCGTAGTAACACCCAGGATGCAAACTGCAACTGCCCGATCATTAATAAAGTTACCCATACTAAGTACCTGGGCGTCATATTGGATCAGAGACTGTCCTGGTACCCACAGCTTGAGCAAGTTGCCTGAAGAGTCAGAAAGTTGATTTGGGTCTTTCGATCATTAAGGCATATGGTTCCAGGTAATAATAAATATTACCTGAAATAATAATAAAGACCGAGAAACATCAAGAACAATTTTGAATGAGATATAATATATCGCCTTGATTCAATCTATTTATTTATTTTTTATTTTTTTAAAAAACGTTACCCCTACACTAAGATTTTCTCTTGTATCGTGGGGGCAGTTTACAAACATAAATTGCACAAGGACAAACATCCAGACCCGGAACAACTATTTGTAGGCCATACAAATACTTGTTACGTGCGGGATTCGAACCCGCGACCCCCAGCGCAGCCACTCGTTGCTAAGCCACTGCGCCACGGAGTCGTCAATCTGTCTTGGAATATTGCATTCCTGTTTGGGGAGGTGCGGCAAAAAGCAAATTTATAGAGGTTGAGAGAGCACAACGTGCGCTTATTAAAGTTGTGTACTTTAAAAATATTAGATAACCCACGGAAAGGCTTTATATCTCGATAGTGGGTACTTTCGGTAAGAAAGCTGTATATAAAACATATCATAAATAAACACAAAAATATACCCTACGATGCAAGTAAAAAAGGAAAAAGAAGAAAAAATAATGTAGCTACAGTACCCTAAACTAAAACTAAGTTTGCTAGTACTCAATATAATAGTCGTTCGTCTCAAATTTATAATAAAATCAATAAACAACTAGATATTTATTCGAAACAATATATCGATGGAAAATGGTAGTACATAATTGGTTAGAATCACATAGTTATGAGAACACTGAGTTGCTTTTACATACAGTAAAATAGTACACACACATACACATACACACACACACACACACACACGCACGCGCGCGCACACACACACACACACACACACACACACACACACACACACACACACACACACACACACACACACACACACACACGTATTTGCATACATAGACAATTATCATAACCAGAAGGAAAAAAAAGACTGTAATATTGGGATAGCCTCAGAAGTGTTCCAGAAAATAAAATCCAGTAATATCTCCACAGCACTTTAATCACAAAATTCACCTGTTTCTTGTACAACGGCCACGCGATGATTGCCTATCGCAACGACTGTCCGATATGACATTTACTTCGATTATCAATACACTATCTTAAATTAATATAACAGTTATTAACAAACGATTATTCATCCACAATTAGTTGATAATTAATAATACATTTAATTATTATAATTTAGATTAACAATGTAATATATTTCATTATAAATCAAAACTGTTTACACTTTAACATCTGCCTACCTGTTGCTACTTATTACAATCAATACAGCATCTTTATATTAGATTTAGAGGTATAATAATTCTAGGATATATAGAATAATATTAATCAGTCGTACATTAAACTAATTAGGCTTACAGTAAATACTCTCTTTTAGTCTGTAAGTTATTCTTATAGATAATGATATGAAGGAGCGAATTCACCTGGTACAGGCATTATTTACTTAAAAGCCGAATCCAGCCACGAATGTCTGTAAACCAATTCTATTTGATGAAATAAATTTTATTATTATTATTATTTTGGGGGTATCTATATAGTTTTCTCATCTGGTTGGGTTCTATAAATATAATTATAAATGAAAATAAAATAAATACAAAAACAAATAAATAAAAGCCCAACCAGATGGAATCCCTCGGCAGGGGGAAGAAAAGGCCGATGGTTAGGGGGAAAGGGAAAGAAACCAGGGGACGATGCGGGCAGTATCGAGGAGCACTGCCTTCTGCATTTGAGCCCAGAGCGGTCCGTCACGGAGTCCCAGTCGCCTCAGATGACCCGAGAGGCTAAATGGGACTAGCCCATTCGCAGAGACGACTACAGGAATAATTTCGGTCGGCAAACCAACCCACATGTTGGTCACCTCGTGAGCCAGGTCCAGATATTTTATTTTCTTATCTGATTAGGCTTTCACTAGGTTCTCGTCATATGGAATGGTAATGTCGACCAAAAATATCCTTGACTGTGCCCGGTCCATCAGCACAATAACAGATTTATTCGCAAGAATAGTCCTGTCTGTGATGATGACCTGGTCCCAGTAGAGCCTGGCGCGGTCATTTTCGAGCACGGCTTTCGGTAATTATTTGTAATAAGGCAGTTTCCGATCCACGAGCCCGTATTTCTGAGCGAGCTCCTGGTGTAGAATCCGGGCTACTGGGTTGTGCCTGTGCAAGTACACAGAATTAGAAAGCGCCAAACAACTGGAGATGACATGCCTAAGTGATTCACCGGGATGGCGACAATCTCGACAGACGTCGACGGTGCCATCCTTTAGGATGTATCTCCGATAGTTGTTGGTCTTAATAACCTGATCCTGTATTGCACAGACAAAACCCTCGTTTTAACCCCGAAGAGATCACCGAAACGTAGCCACTGGAGAGAGGTGACTGAATCTACGAAGGGCTCATGTAGAGCCCTGTAGTACCTCCCGTGGAGCTCCTTCTCCTTCCATACGGTCTCCCTGTCGGAAATGATTTGTACTCCTGGATCCCGCCATTGCTCGTTGGCTAAAGATAGAGAGGTAAGCCCTTTATCACTAGAAATGACGTCATTATAAAATGGATCATCCGATCTCACCAGGAAGTAATGACGGAGGCTGCACACTTCGCGATTATGCATGGTGAGCGTGCTCAGAAAGCCACCCACACCGTGCTTTCGCGGCAAGTACAGCCTCATTACCGACGATCTCGGATGATGCATCCTATGGGACGTCATGGTAGTGCGGACTTTTCTATCCAGGGCGTTAAGTTCAGTCTGAGTCCACCTGAGTATGCCAACAGTATACATGAGGACAGGCATGACCCAACCGTTATATGCGTGTGTCTTATTCACACCGGACAAAAAGCTGTGCTGTATAAAACATGTCGCAAACTGACTGCTTCATACCAGCCTCATCGATACCGATGTTCTGTGACATACCCAGGTCCGATACCTATGTTTCGGCCTCGGAAAGGGTTCTTAAGTTGACGGGCATAGATAAGTCTATGCCCTCAGAGTTAGCAACCCTTCCCGTTTCAACATGGAGGACCGCACACTTATCCGTCCCCGGCTCCATTCCAATGGAATTGCTAAATACACAAGTGATGTTTAGCAATTCCATAAGATGGGAGCGACTGGAGGCGAATAACTTGAGGCCATCCATATAGAAAAGATGGGTCACTTTTGTCCCTCCTTTCCGTAGCTGAAATCCCCTCCCGGAGCGAGAGGGTTCAGAGAGATGCAGAACCAGATTGGACTCAGACAATCGCCCTGGAAGATACCCCTTCTCATCCTTATGTGGTTCTCCGCAGCCATTATCCGCTCGCCCAGATGACAAAGGACCGTACTCCAATGCCCCATACACTGCTCGAGGAAGACTATAACTGTACAGTCTATCTTGTACAGCTCGTGTACTCTCTTTAGCCATGTATGGGGCAACGAGTCGAATGCCTTTCTGTAGTCTATCCAGGCGGCGGAGAAGTTCCGACGGTTGCGTTTCACCACTTTGCCAATGACCGCGTCAATGAGGATTGGTTCCTTGGTTCCACGACCACCGCCCCGACATCCATTTTGAGCGCGTGACATCACCTGATTTAGCTCCAGGTGATGAGTGATTCTCGCGCTCAAAATGGATGTCAGTGTCTTATATATCGTGGGTAGACACGTGATGGGGCGGTATTTGCTCGGGTCTGTGGTATCCTGATCTTTAGGAACCAAGTGAGTGATCCAAGTAGTTAAGAGGCTCGGGAGCGACTTCTGATCGAAAGCCTCTTGAAACTGTTGGGCGAGCACAGCGTGACACACTACAAACCCCTTCAGCCGGTAATGATGCAGCCTGTCGAGTCCCGGACTTTTCCAGTTCGGGGCCCTACGGACGACCTCAGCCACGTCTTCTGGCGTTACGGTGATGGGGTCCATAGGCGTAACACTCGCACATTGGCTCGCCACAACTTCCATCCAAAGGCCCTCGTTGTGGTTTACGGGTTCTGACCACAGACCTCGTCAAAATGCAACAGTATTAGCCCGATCCGTTCCTGAGCTCCACTGGGATATATAGAGCCTCTTCTGATCACTCTGGAAGAGACGATTCTCGGTTAATCGGTAAATCGTCGAATCCGCTTCCCCCAAGCAGCGATCTTTTGCTTCTGGTCGTCTATGCGCTCCGTTAGTTTCTGCGTGATATCCGGCTGGGACAAAGTGATATTTGTCCCAGCAAACGCCATTCTAACGGTGCGCACAATCCTTGGCCTAGTATTGCCTGACCTGAAACTTGTCAGTCTGCCGATGTGGGCCCTTGCTTTTGCGATACGTTCCTCAATTCTTTTTCTCCAGGCTGGGATGGCGCTACTTTGTTTATTAACGCGTCCAGCCATGGGAAGTTTGACGCCAATAATACGGCAAACTGCCACTGCGACGCCAAAAAGAACTGAGTCCATCTCGCATTAGGTCCCGGCTGGCTTCCAAATAGGCTACCAGCATTAGGTTAAGAGCCCTCACGACAGCCCGATTTCGCTTGCTTAAGGGTATGCCGGGAAGTCGCGGTCGATTTTCGAGAGGCATTTTCAAAATCGGCTCTTCTTCATTTGCTCTAGTTCTTGGGAGACCATTTCATCATCGTCCGAATAAACCACAACTGGAAGATCCATGATGGCTTCCACGCGTGGATGCTGGTCTGTCGCCTGAAAAGCCGCATCCCCAGCCATAGCCAATTCATTCGATGAGGGAATGGCCACACGTCGTAGTCGTTCGAGCTCGGCATCATCAAATATTTTCGAGCGCATGATGTACCGAACTCGGTCTGCCAGGTTTTGTTCCGTGACGGGAATAGACGCCTCCAGCTCAGCAAAAAAGCAATGTATCCGAGCCCGATACGCTATCCCTGCAGTTTCTTTCCTTTTCGCCCTATAGTACGCCCGCAATGCGTTTGCGTTCATATTTTTTGTCCAACGCATGCGGCGCACTCCACCAGTGACGGATGCTGCTAGCCGAGTCCGAGAGGATCCTGCCGGCATCAAGCCTTCCGATGGGATGATGGATGCGAGGGGCTGCTAGATGATCTTGCAGCTCCTCGCGCTTGGCTGGCGGCCCGCATGCTGCCGCGTCTAGCGCCAGCTCCAGACGTGCCCCGGTGACCCCCAAGCAGAGACCCTATACGCTTTCTATTACAATCCATCATCCATTTTTGGGCGCCAATTAACGGGAGACGCCCAGGTCCGGCACCGTTTCATTGAATCATTGTACGGCCGTAAGCACAAACGGGCCTTTGCACCCTGAGTACTGCCGAGGCACGGCGCTCACACCTCTTGGCAAGGCGCTGACTGACTGCACCGACGTATCAGTTTTGTCACTTAACTCTTATGTCAGCGGGCCATGGGATCGTCACTTCCCTACGCATTTTTATATATTATTATTATTATAATTACTTGGCGAAAGCACAACCGTATAAATCCATAACTAAAGAAAATAAATGTCAATTTGTCATGTCAATGATTCATAAATTTTTTGTTTATTACCAGTTTATTGCTGAAAATAAACTGAAAATTTCTTCGTAAGAATTTTAATAATGATAGAGATAAAATGTTAATGCCTCTTTTATAATAAAATAAATATACCAACTTAAAAGTTATTCTCTATTTTGTGCCTAAATATAATCCATAAATTCTACTAACAAAATGTCCAAATGGTATGTACGTTTCTTACGATTCATAATAATTTAAATCTGAATCTGCTTAACTTAGATTGTACAAGTTTGATCTAAGCACAAAAAAAAAACAATTATATAAAACGCTTTATGAAATCAACACAATCTGTAAGTATATTAAAACTTTTTCAGGCAATCTGAGCGAAGCATTCATGAAATGCTGAAAGATACGCCACCATTGCGTGAGTCTAGTGATTCTATCACGTCTGGAACGGAAGCTAAATTCCCTACTTCACGATCTATGCCATTCCCTCCAGCATATGGTAATAAAGCCTCTATTTATGGTATTAAATTATGTATTCACATTTCACTTAGGGGTTAATTTGATATAAATCAATTAACATCCTTTGCTCCTTACTTGTAACATAAGAATGTCGAGAATTTTCTATACTATTTAGCAATGTTGTTATATTATATTACTAATGCTAATCCAAATTTATATTGATGGTGTAGCACCTCCGGATGTGTCCCAGAATGGTGCAGCGGGAACAAGCACACTCTTACGTTCAGGCTCTACTAAACTAGAGTCATTAAAAAACTGGGGAGTTTCAACATATAAATGTACGAAACAACTTCTATATGAAAAACTTGGCAAGAGCTCTAGAACAGTTGATACAGGTAACAAATATTAGCTTATATTCTCTAATCTGTTTATTATGTAATACTAAATCTGCCACTGATGAATAATACACTAGTAAAATATAAATATTATATTTTGTTTAATATACTTGTTAACTAAACACAATATGAAACATACTTGATTAGGAAATTTGTTTAGTAAGCCAAGAGGGCATGGCTGCAAATTGAAAGTTGTATTATAAAATATGAAAAAAGCGTAATGAAAAAGAATAGTAAAAATACCCAATAAATTACCAATAATAATTATGAATATTTACAATCATCATTATCTTCATTAGTCTTTCCCAAGAAATTCCACAAAACATTATTCTGACATACCTGTATTTATCAATGTCTAATATGTTTTAAAATGTTGCTGATCCTTATGCTGGGGACCTCCCTACACCCACACTGCTTCTTTTTAACTTATTATAAGCCAGTGACCACAATCCTACCTGGTGGTAAATAGAGAACCATACACATTTTTTATTGAAAACAAAGTATTCCATTCAAGGTATTATTAAACGCGATAAAATCTGTAAAAGTAGTTTTAATCATGTGTAGTGTTCGCGGAAATATAAGAAATCATTAAACAAGATATTCCATCAAGGATAAATGTAGATGATTTTAGTTCACAGCATCCACTTACCTACATGTGGACTGTGTGCTCGTTTATCAACCTTATTACATATTGAATAAAAATAATTGTATCCTATTCATTTTACTGTAGAGCTGGAGGTGAAGATTGAAGCTCTGCGGGAAACACAGCGCAGGTACAATGGGGTGCTGCGGTTGACCACAGCTCTGGCTGCACAGATGACTGCAGCTTCCCACACACAGCGTGCTCTTGCTGACGCCTTCGCAGATCTCGCCCAGAAGTCACCTGAGCTGCAGAACCAGTCAGTGCACAGCTTTTCATATACTCTTTTTGCTTAAAAACATTACCTCCTGGTTTTTTCCTGTATCGTGGGGGCAGTGTACATACATAAATTTCATTCGAACAAAAACTCAGACCCGGAAGAATTGTTTGTACACCATACAAACACTTGTTCCATGCGGGATTTGAATCCAAGGCCCTTAACCCCGCAACTCATAGCTAAGCTAATGCATCACATAGCCATTCTTTCTGTGCTAATGTTCAATAAAACAGTGTTACGGATTTTATTGCATTTACATATAACGTAACATAACATAAACACTCACGCCTGTCACCCAGAGGGGTAGGCAGAGACTACGGACTTCCATTTTGGCACGATCCTGACATACCTCTTTCGCCTCCTTTACATCCATATATCTACGCATACATGCTCGTCGGTTAAGGGTACTTCTAACGTGGCCCATTTTCAAAATATCGCCAATTTGGTTGATAAACTTTTTTCTAGGGCGTCCCTTCCCGACTTGGCCGTTCACATCTGCCATATAAATTTGCTTTGTCACTCTTTGCTCATTCATTCTTTCTACGTGACCAAACCACCGAAGCATTCCTTTCTTAATCCTGGTCACAACATCATTTTGCATACCACATTTATCTCTTATCACGCAATTTCTCACCCTGTCATTCAGATTCAACCCTAGCATATTCCTTAAAGACCGCATTTCTACAGCATTTATTCTACTTTCGTGCTTCTTCTGCCACACCCAGCTTTCACTACCATACATTAAAGTAGGGACTAACACAGCATTATGAATTACCATATGTGCCTGTTTTGACACATTCTGGTTCTTCATAATACAGTGTAGTGCCCCATTCACTCTATTCCCTGCATTTACTCGTCGTTCTATATCCCTATCATATCTACCATCCCTGCTGAATACACATCCCAAATACACAAACTCATCCACTTGCTCAATTAACTCTCCTTCTATTCTTATTTCACATACCGTTTTGCTTTCTTCTCTTTCAAAAACCATCACTTTCGTCTTACTTGCGTTCACTTTCATTCCCCTTTCTTTTAATTCCCAGTTCATTAATGTAACCATCATTTGCAACTCAGACGCCGATGACGCAAATATGACTTGATCATCGGCATACAAAAGGCATTTGACGGTTAACTCGCCGTAAGCCGTCATAAGCCTTTTCCAAGTCCATGAACGCACAAAAAACTTTCTGGTTTTTGGCCAAAAACTTCTCCGCAATCATGCGCATGGAAAAGACTTGATCTGTGCACCCCATTCCCTTTCTAAAACCCGCTTGCACATCCCAAATTTTTCCATCAGTTTCTTTCATAACTCTTTCAATTAACACCTTAGTATACAGTTTACCGTGATACCGCAGTAGTTTTTGCAGTCCTGCTGTGACCCTTTTCCTTTATATATTGGTACTATAACTGCTTTACACCAGTCATCCGGTACCCGTTTTAATTCCCAACATAAATTAAACAAGGTGTACAGCAGGCCTGCCATCACTCCCTCTCCAGCCCCTAGCATCTCGAGTGATACTCTATCATATCCAGCTGCCTTACCTGCTTTCATGCTTTTCATTGCTTTCATTTTTTCATCTACACTTATCTCCATACCCCTTTCCACTTCTTTCGGAATTTCTAGTTCATTTAATTCAGACGACTCTTCACTCATAAACACGCTTTCAAGTATTCCTTCCATCTGTTTAAATTCGAAACTTCATCATTCAGAATACATCCATTCTCGTCTCTTATAGCATTTATTATATGCTGTTTTGTATTTCCCCTGGCAGTTCTTACGAGTTTCCAGAACATTTTTATGTTAGCCTGGAAATTATCAGATATCCTTCTATCATTCTTATCCATTCTTTCTTTCTTTTTCCTTTCAACAACTTCTTTTACTCTCTTATTTAGACGTCTAAATTCTGCCTTCTTTCTTTCAATCTCATCATTCATACCAGAAGAATTACCAGCTTTGGTTGCTAGTAAATCTAACCATGCTTTCTTCTTTGATTCAACTTCCACCCGTACCTCATCATCCCACCATAACATATTACTTTTCCTTTCATTTGTTCTCTTACTTACACCACAAACTTCGGTGGCGGTATCCACCAAACCTTTCTTAATATTATCCCACACAGTGTTCAAGTCTAAATCATTCATACACAAGTCATTCAAACATCTAATATTTTCTCTCAGTCTACATTTATACTTCTCTATCACATCTTCATCTTGTATTTTCTCTATTCTTATACGCTGTAACGCAGTGGTAGACACGGATGATCCGATGCCGCCAACGCTTGAAAAGACCATTAATTCGACATAAGACCAAGTAATGATCCATCCCTACGTTGGACCCCCGGTAAACCCTTGTATCTACGTCTGTGCTCCTCATTCTTTCCTCCACAATTACGAAATCTATCATGCTTCTATCATCACCTCTTTCCCATGTATAATAATAATAATAATAATAATAATATTCCACAACTATCACACAACGCCATCTAGTCCCAAGCTAAGCAGAGCTTGTGTTATGGGTACTAGACAACTGATAAACATACTTATATATTTCTAAATACATGAATATTATAGATAAATTACACCCAGACACAGAACAAATGATCGTGCTCATCACATAAACATTTGTCCTGGGTGGGAATCGAACCCACGACCTCCGGCATAGCAGTCAGGGTCACTAACCACTAGACCAACAGGCCTGTCAGTGTATACATGTGAATCTTCTTATGACAAAAAAAGTATTCGTCACAAAAAGATTCTTTTCCGCACATACGGTGAGGAGGTCTTCACCATTCTCATTTATACTTTCATCACCAAACGTTCCCAATATCCTTTCATAACCAGACCTCTTCACCCCAACCCTTCCATTAAAGTCTCCTAACATAATAATATTTTCATTTTCCTTACATTTTGTCAACACCATCCTTACCATGTCCCAAAACTGCTCTCGGATGTAAGTGGGCTTAGACATGTCTGGGGCGTACACCCCTAGCAGGAACAGCTTCTTTAAGCCCACTTTCATTCGTATCCATAGCAGTCTCGGGCTTACACATTCATACTCTTTCACACATTGACCCATTGTTTCTGAAAGGATGAAACCAACTCCCTGGCATGCCCGTTCGGTCTCGCCTGCACCAGACCAATACGCGGTATACGTGCCATGTACAGTGGCATCCTTTCCCTTTCGTTTCGTCTCATTCACACATAACACATCTATTCCTCTGTCATTCATCATTTCGCATACTTCATCCATCTTATCATTCATTCCTCTACGTACATTCAGCGTAGCCGGACGGGTTTCCGCAGTTCACTTTTCGCCCCTCCGGGAGACAGAACGTGACGGGTGGCGAACCTCGTCGCCGGTTTTTCTCCCGGAGATTCTTCGCACCCCTGCCCCATTTAAGGGGCGCCGGGAACTCGGGGCCATTTCTTTTATTTCCTGAGTCATGGTGCGAACAAGGGGTGGTGGTAGATTTTACGCCGCTACCATACGGCGAGGAGCCGAGTCTATTTTTTCGGCTTTGTCGCTCGTTTAGCACCACCCGGGTGACACGTGTAGGGTGGGCCTAAGGTTAGGTGGTCGGAGCCTACGGACGCGAGCGACTCATCCCACATATTGCATTTAATTTAAGTTATATTTGATTCCCATGGTCTCATGGGGACTGAGGTGTTAGACATGCCAATACCGTAGTTAGCCCAGTCTACCTTCAGCTTTTGAAAACATTGTGAATTATAAAAAAGTAAAATAACTTCAATTAAATGAGTTAAAATCCGTAAAATTAGTTTTGATTAAAACTACTTTTATGGAATTTATCGCGTTTAATTATACTTTTAATTATTTTTATTTTTAATTCCCGACGTTTCGGGTGCTTTCCAGCACCCATGGTCACGGGGGACTGAGGTGACTGACATCCCGATGTCATTGTTAAGCCCGGAGTACCTTCAACTTTTTTATTTATTGTTTATGGTCCGATCTACACAGTATGAACTTATGCTATCTTGAAGTCTTGCAGTTGTGTGCTTGGGTTTAGTTTTAATTTTATTGATTATAGGGTCCCGAGCAGGTGGTAGTACCCAGCCTCCTTCTCTATTGAAATTAGGGTGTTTTTTAATTTCAATAGCCTCAAGTATCATCCTTGGTAGGAATCGATGTTCTTTCGCGAGGATTTGTGGTCTATCAAATCCGATGTAATGGTTGGGGCCGTCTAGGATATGATCACAAACTGCAGACTTCCCGGAACGTTGATGCTTCTGTTGAAAATTAGTTTTTCTTAATGTCTAATATTTGTGTAAGTATATCATTATGCAGTGCTAATGGCTTGGCTCCTCCAGAGTAAGACCACACTCTCACAAAATACCAGAATAAGAAAGCAGCTTAATGCTACTGTGTTTTGTATTGTGAATGTAGAGAACTGGAGACCCTTATTATGATATGAGGATATGAGGTTAGTCCTCATGGGCCACAATGTATCTGCATTTTGATTCTTAATTGAGGATAAATGTAGATGTCTATGTATGGGCTACTGTATTCACTTAACATCAGGTGTACTGTTTGTTCGTTTGTCACACTTATTCTATAAAAAAAACAGTTTGGTTCTAATGCGTGGAATATCGACAACAAAGGGGTGAAGACCCGCCGACCGCCTAGTTGCTTGATAGTGGAAAGTTGACGTAGGTATTAAAACGTAACTCCTGGTACACTCTCAGAAATGCATCCTATAGAACACCGAGAGGCTGGCTACTCTGCATGACGTAAATGCACTGTACTTTGTACAGTTGTATAACACTTACATTTTCCTTATGTAAGAAGGAAAAACGAGCACGAAGCTCACCTGATTATAAGTGACTGCAGCTGCCCATGAACAACTGCAATGCCAGGAAATTGCAGAAAATCACTGGTGGTTATATCCACAAGGAAGTTGTGCGAGGAAGAAAACTTTAATATTAACATTTTTAACTTTTATATTTCAAAAAAAATTTTTAATGACAATTTGCAGGTTCTTATACAATGCGGACACGCAGCGCTCGTTGACACGAAACGGAGATATTCTGCTTGCAGCATTGCACTTCTTCAACAACTCTCTAAACACACTCACAAACAAGACTATTGAGGACACTCTTCTTACCATACGCCAGTACGAAGCTGCAAGGTAAATGTAAATTAAACTAAAATTTTCAATTATCAATTCAATTTAACTAGTTGTAGTATCGCTATTTTTTTTATATGAAACAGTACTTTGCGTACATTGTGAAAAACAACTATCGAATGTTGTTTTTCACAATGTACACAATACAGTTGTTTTAACAAGCCAAAATCCACTTGAGTATTCACTCAGATGATCTAACTGCCATACCAACTGCAAGAAAGCAGTGTTTGTCAAATGCTATTTAGTATTGATTCATTTATTGCATGTCTGGATATACTAAATGAAATAAAAATGTTTAGCATTTTATTATACATTTTAAAAGTTTTTATAATAAGGTTGTACTCCAGATCATAATGCAGTTATTATCACTGTCATTGAAGACATTATCATACATTCATCTTTCACTATCAGAGACTGTAAGCTAATTCTAAATGGGTTTAGGGAGCTTCGGAGGAAGTGAGAGATACAAGTGTCGTGCCTTTTTTGCTTAAAATTTATTGTTTTATTAAGTGTTGTTGATTTACTATAGTAAATTTTTCTGTCTTGGTGGAGGTTTTAATATCTGTAAATTAGTAAGTGTTTGTAGTTGTGCCGTTTTTATGTAATTTTTTGTTGTAGTAATATAATGGAGGACGAACCTCCCGATCCCGGAGGGGTTCGCAATGATTCCTTTTCCTTACCCATTAACATTGATAATGTAGAACTAATTAACCACAAACGTGCCCAAGTAAGTAACGAGTCTGCCCATCCACAAAAAATAGTTATTACTGATCCAAATCAACAGTTTCCTTCAATACAATCCTCATATACCCATCCTGATTTTATTAATAAAAAAGTTAAGTACGTAAGTTAGGAAGTAAGTTAAGATGATGCCGCTCCTTTTCTAGTTCACGTAAGTAAAATCTCAAATGATCAGCTGTCTGGAGTAACTCTTAAACCAATTAAATTCGGTCACTTTCTGTATCATAACAATATTAAAAATATAGTCCATGATGGAGTCAAAAAAGTTGGACGAAATAGAATATCAGTGGAGTTTAAAACAGCTGCAGATGCAAACACCTTTATCGATCACCCAGCTCTCCAAATTTCTAAATATGAAGCAACCATCCCCTCATATAGTATCACTCGTATGGGGCTATTTAGACAAGTTCCCATAGAGTGGACACTAGAAGAATTAATAGCAGCTATAGAAATGCCCTCTGGCTACGGTTCTATAATTAAAGCACGGCGACTTAATAGACGATCAGTGAGTGACAGCAATAGCGTTTCATGGGTCCCAACTCAGACGGTTGTTCTAACTTTTTCTGGACAAAAACTTCCCCCCATATTTACTGTTTTTACACCTCAATGCCAGTGGAAAAATATGTTTTGCCACTAATTCAGTGTCATAAATGTTGTAGATTTGGCCATGTTACTTCCATGTGCCGATCATCCCCTCGCTGCTTTGTTTGTGCACAGAATCATGAAGGTTTATCTTGTACTCGACAAACTCCTACTTGCCTATTCTGCTCTGGTCCCCACACCGCAAAAGACCCTACATGTCCTGAACATCTAAGGCAAAAATCTATTAAACTTGTTATGTCACAAGAAAATATTTCATATTTAGAAGCTTCAGCTAGATTCCCTCAGACAAAAAGATCCTTTGCTGATACAACAAGAATCCAGCCTCGTAATTGTTCTCAACAGACCCCTTATACTTTAACTGACAGTCTTTCAACCCCTTCGGCTCAGCTCTCACAAACTGCATCATATAAAAAAACAATTTTTATCCCTCAATGTACCTGCAGCCAATCATTAAATTCTGGATATGATATGGCAGCCCATCAGGCAATTGTTGAGAATCCTAATTCTTCCCTTCCTACTGGGTGTGCTCTACTGGGAAATGACAACAACTCCTCTAGTAATGATAATTTCTGCGAACTTATGATATCAATTCTAATTAACATGATCTCCCGTTTTAGTGACACGGAACTTCCTCTCAGCTTACACCAAAAACTTACTCAGCTTTCCTCCTTAGCCCGTAACATTCGCAGTCCCGCCAATTCTTCAATGGAAGTGTCGGAGCATTAGAAATAAAAAAATGAACTCATTTACCTCATTAATAAATTTCACCCCTTCATTCTTGCCATCCAGGAGACATGGCTTAGGCCTGAGTCTCATTTTAGGGTTTCAGGCTACGCATGCCTCCGGGATGATCCGGGTCGTGCTGGCACCTCTATTTTAATTTCAAGAACAGTTACATTTTCACAAATTCCTCTCCCTTCTCATAGTCCAGCAGTAAATGCTGTTGCTATTAAGGCCTTTGATGTCTCTATTCTCTCTGTTTACATTCCTAATCCTGATGTAAATGTTTTAACAGAACTTGCAACACTTATTTCTTCTCTGTCACCTCCTATTTATATCCTCACCTAGGTTATTTTGGGAGATTTTAATATGCATCATACTGTTTGGGGCTCCCATCTGTGTGATTCACTGGCTCCCTTATTTTTAGATCTTATTGATAATTTTAATCTCTGTATTCTAAATGACGGGTCTCCTACCCGTCGAGTATCCCCATTACAAAATGTTAGAAGTGCCGTTGACCTAACTCTCTGCTCCCCAGATATTGCTTCCCTTCTTTTGTGGCAAATATTACCTTCTAGCTATGGCAGTGACCATTTTCCTATATTCATCACTCCTCCTACTTCACCTAGAATAAATTTTACATTTTGCCCAAGACTAAAGTATAATCTATCCAAGGCTAATTGGCAATTATATTCTACAGTTTTAGAACAAGAGGTTTCAACTCTTCCCCCAATTAACAATGATAATATTGCTCCTGTATATATAGAGTTCAGAAATGCAATTATTTCTGCTGCTAATAAGTCAATCCCCTTAAAAAAAACCTTTCAAAAATAATTATCCTTTCCCTCCTTGGTGGGACCAAGATTGTTCAGCAGCTTGTAGGAGAAGTAAAGAGACTGAATTAATATACTCCCGTGCTATGACTGCAGATAATTATATCTCTTAAAAATTGCTGCAGAAACCTTAAAATTACTGTCAGACAAAAAGCGAACTGGTTGGTTTAAATTCTGTGAGTGACTGTCACCTAGGACTCCCCCATCTTTGGTCTGGAGAAATGTTAAAAAATATCGCTGTGCAGTTTCTAGTGAAAATATAATTTCTAATGATCCTTCCCCGTGGATAGATGAATTCTCTAATAAACTTGCACCACAAACAGTCCCATCTTATGATGAATGCCTAGTTTTTAATTCTGCTTTTTTAAAAACGAATGATAAATTTGATTCCCCCTTTTCTTCTCAGGAATTGTTTACTGTACTCAATGGACTTAAAGACTCCTCACCAGGTATTGATGGGATTCCTTATTCGTTTATAATTAATAGTAGTGAGAACACTAAAACTGTCTTACTATCCATTTTAAATTTTATATATATTACTGGTGATCCTCCTGCTGAATGGAAAACCCAAATTATTTTGCCCATTCTCAAACCAGGTAAGTCTAGCAATGACCCTTCCAGTTACCGACCTATTGCCCTTTCTTGTACTTTGGCATAAATCTTGGAACATTTAATAAAAAATCGCTTGGAGTGGTTTTTGGAAAGGAATAATCTCTTACCTAAAAGCCAATTCGTTTCCGAAAAGGTTTAAGTACCTAAGTACTTTGGTCACAGATATTCATATTGCTTTTTCAAAACATGAATTTCTCATAGAAGTTTTCTTGGATATTTCTTCTGCATATTATAATGTGCTTCTTCCTGTGCTCAGGCAGAAAATGCTTAATCTGAGCATTCCAGTGAGGATAGTCAATTACGTCTCTAACTTTCTCTCTTGTAGATCAATATCTATAAATGTTAAAAATCTCCTGCTTCCCACAAAAATTATATGGAAAGGACTTCCACAAGGCTCAGTTCTTAGTCCTCTCCTTTATTCTATATATACTCACGATTTAGAACTTTCAGTAAATTCTTTTTGTAATGTTCTTCAATATGCAGACGATTTAGCTCTATACATCTCCTTAAACAACTTCACAGTGGCATGTTCCCGTCTAAACTCATCCATTGATTATTTACAAGAATCATAATCATAATCATAAATTTTTATTTGCAAGAATCACGGTATAAAAAGATCTTACAATTTGTCTAGTACAATCGTGTTTCGCTAACAATGGTAAATAGCATGCAAATACAGAATCAACAAAATTAATTACAGTCTAAAAAATCTTTTACGTCATAATAACATTCGGTTTTTAACCAATTAAACAAATGTTTCTTAAATAATCTTTCACTTAATAATTTAAATTCATTAGGTAGTTTATTAAATATTTTTATACACATATTTAGGCAACTTTTGTTGTATTTAACGATTCTAGGAATAACATCTAGAACTAGTTTTTCTGGGTCACGTCGGTTTCGGGGATATATATCACGCGCTTTAATAAAAAATGACTTATTTTTAAAGACAAACATACTAACTTCATAAATGTATAGTGACGGGAGGGGTAATATACCAAGTCTCTTAAATACTGGTTTACAGGAAACATTTGGCGACATCCCGCACATTGCACGAATACATTTTTTTTGGGCAACGAATGCCCTATTTCGGTCAGTACTATTACCCCATATTACGATTCCATAGCGAATAATAGACTCTACGTATGCGTGGTACGTTGCAATTGCCGTCTTAATATTTGTGATGTTTTTAACGATTTTAAGGGCATATACAAATTAAAGGAACAAATTAAAGAATGGTTAACTAATCATGGCCTCTCTTTATCTGTGGCCAAGAGTAGTGTGGTGATCTTTTCCCGCCAAAGGCGAGTTCCCGATATATCTGTTGTATATGATAAGCAACCTATTCCAGTTAGAGGCAATGTTAAATTTTTGGGAGTTATCCTTGATTCGAAATTGGCCTTTGGTCCATACATTGAATATATAACACAAAAATGCGAAAGAAACATAAATATTCTTCGGTCTTTGTCAGGTGTTTGGTGGGGGTCCCATCCTTTTTCTCAGAAATTACTGTACAATGCTTTAATACGAAGCCACCTTGACTATGGATGTTTTCTGTTGGAGCCTTGCAATAAATCATCCCTGAAAGTATTGGACAAAATTCAATCGAAATGCCTTCGCATTATTACAGAGGCAATGAAATCCTCATCAATAAATGTTCTTCAGGTTGAGTGCGTAAATCCTCCTTTAAGATTAAGAAGGCAATACCTTTCAGACAGATTCTTATTTAAGATCTGCCAGCTTTCAGATCATCCCATGGTCCCCCTGGACCCATAAGGACTCTCCCTGCTTGTTTAAAAGTTTTGTAATTTTTCTTCAGCTTCCTTACCCAATCTTTCAATTTAAAATAAATCCACTCTTTGATGTTCCTTACGAGGCTATTGTTTACCAACCCGACATTCATCTAGATCTAGGTATAGAAAAGGATTCTCCAATGGCAAATTTGAAATTAAAAGAAATTATAGAAAACACCTTTAAAGATTGGCTTGTCATGTACACAGACGCTTCAAAACAGTCTGATGAAGACTATACTGGAGCTGCTGTTTGGATTCCTAAGTTCAAAATCATTTTTAACTTTAAATGCCCCTTACTATCCTCCACTTTTACCGGTGAAGCAACTGCAATCAGTGAAGCTTTGTTATATATAGAGTCACATAATCTTTATAAAACAGTTATTTTCACAGATTCAAAAAGTTGTTTGTTAGCTATTTTGTCCAATCAATTCCATAACAAACATAAATTTCCACTAATTCTTAAAATAAAAAATACCCTATTCAGATGCCATCTTAAAGGAATCCATGTTTCAGTGGCCTGGATTCCAGGCCACAGTGGTATCCATGGTAACGAAACAGCTGATGTACTCGCTAAAAATGCAATTGCTAATGGCATTCTACAAAATTTAATTTACTCACATGACCCAATTTTGCTAGCTAAAAGGAAACTGTATGAAAATTGGAATAAATTATGGGAAGTTTCCAAAAATGTTAAAGGTAAGCACTATGCTGCCATCCAAGAGGTTATTCCTCCCAAGCCTTGGTTCTTTAAATTTAACAAAGCAAATAAACATGCAACTTCAATCATTTGTAGATTAAGAATTGGACACGCCTGTACACGTGCACATCTGGCAAAAATCAGAGTAAGGGATAGCTCATTGTGTGAATGTGGCTTAGATGAAGGTTCCACAAACCATATTTTTTTCAACTGTCCCAAATTATCCTCCTCCCTTTATGATTACCTTCCTCCTTATATTCCTCGACCTATACATTTTAATTCTCTTTTAACATATACCAGTACTCCTTTTGTGTATATTTTATGTGATTTTATTAATACTAATAATATGAAACTTTAAATCCTTGTCACTTTTAACATACGGGTAAGAGTCTAATACCTGTGTTTGTCATATTTGTTCTAGGTAATTCAACAAATAGATTTGTCAAAATTCTCGGAGGAAAACTGAATCCTTGTATTATCACAGACTCTTATTTTAATTAAACTCATAAGCTTTCATTTTCTACTCAATACGTCATTGGCGAATTTTATCAAACCGCCACAAAAGAAAGAAGAAGAAGAAGAAGACAGAGACTGTTAAGCCACCAAATAAACATCATACATAAATACATACTTTATATGTGCTAGAGCCATGCTGCAGTTATATTATAGTCTTTGCATTGTAGCATAGTGTCACGTCTATGAAGTTTCGTATTTTTTTTACAAACTGTCACACAGATATTGTTGTACTTCATAGATGGGTACCGCCCACTTACGAGAGTGATGTGGCATGCTAAACTATGTCATGCCTTATTGAACAACCACAGACTATCAAGAATCAGTTTTGAAATAAATTTAATGTATACAAATCACTTAATTATTTATTGAAATTTTAACTACTCGTTCAACAAATTTTGATTTAAATAAAAAAATACACATATATGAATATGCAGTGTTTCCAATACATGAAGGATAAATTATTCGTTGGTCAGCTCAGGCAAAAAGAATAATTATAAAGGTTTTCTTATATTTACGCGAACACTACACATTGAAATAAGTAATACTAGTTTTTACGGAATTTATCGCGTATATTTAACTTTTTAAATACCCGACTTTTCGAACGCTTTACAGCACTCATGGTCACAGGCGGGACTGAGATGTTCAACGTCCATATGTCATAGTTAACCGCGGTTACCATAGATTAAAATTTAACTTTTGTTCCGATCTATGCAGTATGAACTTATGGTATCTTGAAGTCTTGCAGTTGTATGCTTGGGTTGGGATTTAATTTTATTTATTATAGGATCCCAAGCAGATGATTGCACCCAGCCATCTTCTCTATTGAAATTAGAATGTTTTTTGATTTCAATAGCCTCGCGAATCATCCTTGGAAGGAATCGGTGTTCTTTAGCGAGGATCTGCGGTCTATCAAGTCTGATGTAATGGTTGGGACCGTCTAGGATGTGATCACAGACTGCAGACTTCCCGGAGCGTCGATTCTTCACATCAGCTATATGTTCTTTAACGCGGGTTTTTATTGATCTTTTAGTTTGTCCTATGTAGGAGAGACCACATTCACAATCAAGCTTGTACACTCCTGCATCTTGCAGAGGGACATTACACTTGACCGATGGTAAAAACTGACCAATCTTCTTCAGCGGCTTGAAGTATGTTTTGATGGAAGCGCGCTTCAAGATGTAGCCAATCTTGTCAGTGACTCCTCTAACATATGACAGTACAGCAGGTACACGCTCGACTGTGGCCGGCTTCACTCGTTCACTGTGACGTAGGCGCGGGACTCGAAGCTTGTTGTCATGCAAAACTTGCTTGACATGGTGGAGCTCTGCAGCCAGGTGTTTACTGTCACAGATCCCTCGTGCTCTCTGAAACAAAGATTTACCCACGGTAGCTAACTGAGAAGGATGGTGGTGAGAATCACCGTTTAAATATCTATCTGTATGGGTTTTTTTTCTATACACAGTATGGCTCAAGGTGTTATCAGGATTCCGAATTACTAACACATCTAGAAAAGCTAAGGAATTGTTTGCCTCTAACTCCATTGTGAACTGAATTTTAGAATTTATAGAGTTAAGATGGTCTAAAAATGCAGTTACTTTATCTAAAGGTAGAATTGTGAAAGTGTCGTCTACATACCGCTTGTAGAACCTTGGATTTATGGGAGAACTAAGCACGGCTTTCTCCTCAAAGTCTTCCATGAATATGTCGGCGACAATGGGAGATACAGGTGAGCCCATTGCCACACCATCTACTTGCTTGTAGAACTCCTCCTTCCACAATAGGTAGCCAGATGTAAGGCAGTGTCTGAGTAATACTGCATATTCTACAGGCATGTTGTTTTCTTCCAGCCTTCTAGTTACAATTGAGATGCAGTCTTCAACAGGTAAGCATGTAAACAATGACTGCACATCAAAACTGACCATAGTGCTCTTGTGTGTCCCCTGAGTGGTGAGAGTATTTTCGTTAGAGTGTTGAGCCAATCTGTAAGTTGGTGAATCGATTTGGCTCACTATGGGACGTAATGGAGCATTGGGCTTGTGTATTTTTGGTAACCCATACAATTTTGGTGATTTGGCGCACGTAGGTATTATCCATTTTACGTCCAGATTTAATTTTTCGGAGTGTTTTTTTATGAGTTCACTAGTTGTTTTTAGTGTGCTATTTGTTGGGTCGTTTTTAACCTTTTTATAAGTACTTACATCCGACAAAAGTTCTTATATTTTAGAATTATAATCTGACGTATCCATGACTACCGTGGCGTTTCCCTTATCTGCGCGGAGAATCGTAAGTTCGTGTTTATTGCGTAGGTTCTTTAACGCTATAAATTCGTCTTTGGGAAGATTCGGCTTAGGCACTGAACATCGACGTAACATAGACGAAATGTCTTGACGTATCGCCTCCAAATCTTCTTTCCGCATATTGTTTTTAAATAAAGACTTCAAGATACCATAAGTTCTTACTGCATAGATCGGAACAAAAGTTAAATTTTAATCTACGGTAACCGCGGTTAACTATGACATATGGACGTTGAACATCTTAGTCCCGCCCGTGACCATGAGTGCTGTAAAGCGTTCGAAACGTCGGGTATTTAAAAAGTTAAATATACGCGATAAATTCCGTAAAAACTAGTATTATTTCAATTATATATGTGTCAAAAAAACTTGGCTACTAAAACCTATTTTGTATTTTTATTACATTAGATTTGAAAACCAAATCCTCGATAATTTTTACCTTCCGTCCCGATATTTAGCCCATTGGACCTGGCAACACTAATACACATATAGAGAAAGGCGCTAGTAAGCGTACCTTGAAAAGCTACCGGTGCAGTCAACGCCGTACTAAAAACTACAGATGTTGCAGCAATTTTATTTGTTTAAATGTTTATATGAATATTGCAATTAACATGAAATATAAGATGAATTTTATTATAATATATAAATATTCCACTGCTGAACATAGACCTCCCCCAAGGTATGCCACAAAGACATCTTACCATGTCGTCACTCCATCTAGTGGAGGGTCTCCCCACACTTCGCCTATCAGTACGAGGCTGCCACTCGAGAACCTTTTTTCCCCAACGGTTGTCGGTTCTTCAAGCTATATCGCCGGCCCATGGCCACTTCAGCTTACTAATGCGTTGCGTTGCGGATATCCTCATTTCTAAGTTTATCACGCAGAGAAACGCCGAGCATAGCCCTCTACATAGCTCGCTGAGCGACTTTTAACGTCCTCATACGGCCAGCAGCGAAGGAGTCTCACAGAATACCGGCGTGGAGTGGAAGCTCCGCTTCCGCATTTCGTCTGGTGAGTGCAGGTGGCCGGAGGCCCAAATCCCCCATCAACATGGTAGCGGAATTAAATGATGATAGACTACCCCAGGAGGGTACCAGCACCCCTGGAGAATCCCTCGCTTAGCATCCACGACCATGTTTCTCCACTCCTGAGCGTGGGTGCTCAGGCTGCCCCGCGTATTCTGGGGGGGGGGGCAAAATTCCGCTCAAGACTACAACTGCTCGGGGCAAACGGAGCAACAAAACCAAGGTCGTATCCGTGAATTTCTGCAATACCAGGAGACTTCACTCTAACCTAAACGCCGTTCACTACCATCTCGTGTCTCATCTTGTGCCTCGGGCTGGAGTTTGCGTTTACGTCAGAGAGGACATCTGTTCTCGACGGCTCGGCAGTCTTGAAAGTTCGGACCTGTCCATCTTTTGGCTACGCGTAGACAGCGACGATCAATACGCGCGTCGTCGGGTGCCTCTATAGGTCCCATAGCGGTAATGCCGAAACAGACCGACTCTTCGACCATGTCCAAATGGCTACAGATTCGTTACTACAGCAGATCCCCTCCGCAGATATCGTGATCCTCGGCGACTTTAATGCCCATCGCGCCGAATGGCTTGGTTCACGTTTAACCGATCATGCAGGGAGATCTGTTCATGATTTTGCCTTGGCATGTGGTCTGACACAACTGGTTACTTCGCCTACGCGGATTCCAGATGTGGAGGATCATGCACCTTCCCTGTTGGACCTTCTGCTGACCTCTCACCCGGATGGTTATCAGATTTTCGTCGACGCCCCTTTAGACTCCTCGGACCATTGTCTTGTCCGGAGTGTGGTGTCACTCACGCTGAAATCGCAGTTACATTCTGCAGGCTGCCGCTGTGTTTGGCACTATAGGTCAGCCGATTGGGATGGGATGCGGTCTTTCTTTGCATCCTACCCTTGGGGGCGGGTTTGCTTCTTGCCGGACAATCCCAACGTTGTTGCAGATTCTGTCGCTGATGTGGTACTTCAGGGTATGGATATTCCTTCCTCTGTGGTGCACATTGGAGGCAAATCTCAGCCATAGTTTGGATGCTCCTGTAAAACAACATCATGCTATAAGCAGGAGTGCTACCAAGCCTGGGCTGACGCATCAACGTCGCGGGATGTAAACGCCAGCGCTCTTAAAAAGAAGTATAATTCCGCCTCTAGGTCCTTCAAAAGATTCATTGCCAAGGCAAATTCAATATAATATATAAGGCCCATACCGCAAAGGAATAAAGCTGATCTGCTAGGCTCTTTCTTTGCGGCCAACTCGACTCTCGATGACGGGGGGAGTACGCCGCCGACTATCTCGCGGTGTGGGTGCTCCATGCCGGAAGTGCACTTCACACAGCGCTCGGTTCGCAAAGCACTCCTCTCCCTGGACATCCACAAGTCGAGTGGGCCTGACGGAATCCCCCCAATTGTGTTGAGGACGTGTGCTCCAGAGTAGGCACTGGTTTTAACGCGTCTTTTCCGGTACTCCTACTCTCTAGGCGTAGTCCCAAAATCATGGAAGACGGCTTTAGTCCACCCGAACCCCAAAAAAAGGCGACCGCTCAGACCCGTCCAACTACCGGCCTATCGCTATCACCTCCTTGTTCTCCAAAACAATGGAGTCTATTGTTAACTGCAAGCTCATGAGGTACCTTGAGGATCACCAGCTGATTAGTGATCGCTAAAACGGTTTTCGCCGTGGTCGGTCAGCTGGTGATCTTCTGGTCTACCTAACTCCCAGATAGGCGAAGGCAGTAGAGTCCAAGGGGGAGGAATTGGCCGTTAGTTTGGACATTACGAAGGCCTTCGATCGGGTTTGGCACAAAGCGCTTCTTTCGAAGCTCCCTTCCTATGGGCTTCCCGTGAAATTGTGCGATTGGATCACCAGCTTTCTTGCAGATCGGAGCACCAAGGTCGTTGTAGACGGTGCAAGCGCCGATTACAAGCCTATTAATGCTGGTGTTCCACAAGGCTGCGTGCTATCGCCAACGCTGTTTCTTCTGCATATCAATGATGTGTTGCAAACCCGTTACATTCATTGCTATGCAGATGACAGCACTGGTGATGCTCTTTACACCGGCCATGCCAATATTTCTCGGGAAAACGTCTCTGAGTACCGGGACAAACTTTTGTCTGAAGTCGAGTCTTTGCTGAACAGAGTCTCGGATTGGGGGCGACTAAATCTAGTCCAGTTTAACCCCCAGAAGATATAAGTTTGCGCGTTAACCGCTAAAAAGAACCCCTTTGTCGTATCTTCTCAGTTTCAAGGCACTCCCCTTGTTGCCTCAGCCAGTATTGGAATCCTCGGCGTCGACATATCGAGTGACGTGCAGTTTCGTGGTCACTTGGAAGAGAAGGCCAAATTGGCCTCTAAAAAGCTTGGCGTGCTCAGCAGAGCGGGACAGTATTTCATGCCGGCACACCGCCTGCTACTTTACAAGGCGCAGGTTCGGCCGCACGTGGAATACTGTTCCCATCTCTGGGCTGAGGCTCCCCAGTACCAGCTCCTTCCACATGACCGCATCCAGCACAGAGCGGCTCTTCACTTTCTTTCGCATATACCATGGGGAGTGGTCTGAGGAATTTTTCGGATTAATCCCAGCCGCCAAATTTCGTGAACGCACTACGCGGCAAACATCCCGATACCACACCATCTGGATGCTTGGCGGTCCACCACTGTACGTTTCGAAAGGAGTTTTCTTCCGCGTACAACCTCTCTGTGGAATAGTTTAGCACCGGCGATTTTTCCGGACCGATACGACCTGGGGACCTTCAAGAAAAGAGCTTACTCCTTTCTAAAGGGCCGGCAACGCACCTGCAATTCCCCTGGTGTTGCGGTTGATCATGGGCGGCGGTAGACACTTAACATCAGGTGAGCCGCATGCTCGTTTGCTACCTCTTTTATAAAAAAAAGGACCACGTCTCGGTTCCGTAGGTCATCACTGGCAACACGCACGGGTTGTACAACTTAGTTTTCAAGTTTTGAGGCATACCTGACGACTGGTCGAAGTTGGACTTACCTAGTCGGACTATTTGTCCGAGGTAAACGTACTCGTCAACAACTTCGAGCATAGTGCTCCCAACAACTACCGGCATAGGTGTGACGTGGACATTAAACATGATCTTTGTTTCGTCCATGTTCATCTTAAGACCTATCCGTTGAGAGGCACTATTGACGTCATTGAGCATAGTGCTTAAGTCCTCCAGCGATTCTGCCGTAAGGACTATATCGTCGGCAAATCGAAGGTGAGTGATGTACTCGCCATTGATGTTAATACCGTATCCTTTCCAGTCCAGTAGTTTGAAAACGTCTTCCAACGCAGCGGTGGAGAGTTTCGGGGAAATAATGTCACCCTGTCTTACACCTTTCTGCAGTTGGATAGGTTTCGTACTCTGGTTCTATACTCAGATAGCCATCGTAGCCCTACTGTACAAACACTTCAGCACTTCGATATACCGACAGTCAACTTGGCACCGCGAAAGAGACTGTAGCACCGCCCAAATTTCGATGGAATCAAAGGTTTTCTCATAGTCCACATACGCCAGACAAAGTGGCGGATTGTACTCTTCGGACTTCTGTACAATTTGCCGAAGGGTATGTACGTGGTCTATGGTACTAAAGCCTTTTCGGAACCCGGCTTGTTCGGAAGACTGGAAATCATCGAGTCGGCGTGCGAGACGATTCGTAATGACTCGAAAACAGCACGTAGACGCGGCTCAGAAGGAATATCGGTCTGTAGTTCTTGAAGAGGGCGTTGTCACCTTTCTTGAAGAACAAGACCATCGCACTTCTTCTCCGCAACTCGGGAGTAGTGCCTCCACGGAGGACGGAATTAAAGAGCTTCTGAAGGACTTCAAGTACCGGTTTTCCACCCGCTTTCAGAAGCTCCGCTGTAATTATCCTCGCCCGGGGACTTGCCGTTTTTAAGGTGCTGGAGAGCCATTCTAATCTCGCTCAGACTGACGTCCGGGATATCATCGGAATAGTGTCGGATGAGACTTACTCTTGGATCGTTACTCACACTTGCGTGTGGCTCCAACGATGATGTGTACAGCTGCATATACAATCTCTCAATCTTGCTCAGAATCTCAGGTGTCCCGGAAACGATGCTGCCACATTCAGTCTTCAGCTTTGACAGTTGGCTCTTACTGGCAAACAGATCTCTGGTAAAGACTTTAGAGCCCTGGTTCTGCTCAATCGCTTCTTCAATACGAGCTGTATTAAAGTTGCGTAAGTCCTGCCGCATGCATTTGGAGATCTGTCTCTTCAGTTGTCTGTATGCTGTCAAATCTGCTGACGACTGCAGCTTCATCGCCCGTCTAACATCCATAAGATTAAGAATGTGATCGGAGAGGTTTTGTGTTCTTCTGCGGTGGGTCTTGCAGTACTTAGCTTCGGCCGCATGGACAGTTTCCACGAGCGTGTCTATTATATCGTCCAATGTATTGCTGTCTTCTAGGCACTGAAAACGCTTTTGTAATTTGAGCTGAAATGTTTAGGGATTCTGGATTAGCGTACGAGAGGGACGGAGCGTTGACTTCACTAGACGAGACGTCTCCAACTTAGCGTTTAAGTTCGGTGTAACTCTAACCATTCGGTGATCGCTGCCAGTTTTCACCCTCGCGATCACTGAACAGTTGGCGTCTGGTCGTCATAATGAAGTCAATCTCATTTTTTGTCGAACCGTCGGGGCTCGACCAGGTCCACTTCCTGTGGGGCCGCTTCTGGAAGAAAGAGTTCATCATAAAGAGTCCATCTTTCTTCATAAAGTCGGCCAGCTGCTGGCCCCTTCAGTTCCGTTGCCCTTCTCCAAATTTCCGTAACTTCAGCTCACCGCTTTCTCTTGTGCCTAGTTTTGCGTTGAAGTCTCCCATCAACACCGTGTAGTGGATTTTGGAGGAATGCTTGCCTCTAGAAATATCCTCATACTTTTCCTTCACCTTCTTCTCTTATCTATCTTCTCGTCAGTCCTCAGGGCGCGTGCGTTATATGTTGCCAGGTCGAGTCGTCGTAGGTGGCCACCGAACCTCCACCGGAGATACTTAGCACCCCCTGCCCCGCCGTTACCATGGTCACCACCGTAGCCAGGAATAGCGGGGCCGCTGGGAACTTGGGGCCGTTTGTTTGCGTCGTTGCTCATGGGGATATTTGCCATAGTTGCCACGCTTGGCGAGCGGGTTGGCAACCGCAGTTTTTTTTATTATATTAGTGTTGTTATTAGGAAGATGCTGCTACCCATCTCCTGCCTAGTGTCCGTTTGTAATTTTCTAATACCAGCCTTTTACTAAATGTATATGAAAGTTTATACTGTACTTATAACAAAAGACAAACACAATTTTTAAAAATTGTCTGTGTGTCTGTTTGTTCCAGCTTATAGTTGACGCGAGCAGGTAGCTGATGTTGTAAGGAGTAACACAGGCGTCTTTTATTTTAGGAAATGAATTAGGATTCCGCGTCAAAAAAATTGAAACCTATAAAATCCAATCGTAATAAACAGCACGCGAGCGAGGTCGCGGGAACAGCTGTTATGTAAATATTGTCATAATTTGTATTAAACTTTAACTTAATTTTAAATGCATTGTGGTTTATAAAGGAATATGTTTCGGTTTTAATTTTTATATCGATAGCTATAATTTTTGCTTTGCTTTGCGTATCGTTAATCGCCTTTTTAAAATTGATTTGATATTGTTCCATCTCTAGACACGCCTAACTGTAAGCTGTCACCCGCGCCATGCTATAACGCAAAGACTATAGTAGTATAGTTGTAGTACAAATGGGTCGGCTGGACCAGGGAATGACCACACTCACACAGAATACCAGCATAAAATAGTAGCTTATTGGTACTGTGTTTCGTATGGTGAGTGTAGATAACTCAAGAGCTTTTTTACTGATAACGAAGTAAACATGCTAGAGACACAAATGGCTCGACAGGTGAATGACCACGCTCGCATAATACCAGTGTGAAATATCATGTGACCCTTTTTTTTTCCTTTCTTTTGTGTTTCGATTCGTAATCGAAGATAGATGTAAATTTTTATGGGCCACAGCAACCACTTACCAACAGGTGGACCGTGTGCTTGTTTGTCACCTATATTCTATAAAAAGAAAAACATTTATCAGGTCAATATTAGAACACGCGTTTCAAGTCTGGAACGACTACTTTATCAAGGGCATTAAAGCTTTGGAAAATGTACAGTGTAGCTTCACTAAAGTACCACGCCTATTGAAACAGCAGTCTTATGAAGAACGTTTGAAAATTTTGAATCTTACATTAAAAAACCGCAAGGACCAGGGAAATCTAATCGAAACCTTTAAGATCTTAAGTGGACATTACGACGTAGAGAAGTTTAACAAATTGTTTATTCGTAGTGAAAACACTAGCTTACCGATCTTAAGCTTTGTACAACACACAACAACCGTACAAGCACTTCATTTGTAACCCTGTAGTCATAGAGTGGAATAAGCTACCATAGAATGTAGTCTCCAATTCAAGAATAGATTAAATAATCACTATCTAAACTGCAGTAGTAGTAACTATTAGGCACAAACAGGATACATATCTGTGGTCTCAATCGCCGGGCTGCTAATATATAATAATGTCAAGATCTTTCTAGAACTCTCCCACGAGCGCCATCTAGTATCGAATGGAAGAACTAAGAAAGAAGGCCCCCCCACACTCGAACTTTCAGCACCTGGTCGGTCGGGGCCGGTATTTGCTGGCGTATTCTGGATATTTCGGTGGAAAAGGCCTATTTAAAGCCGTTGAGGGCCGCGACCGGAGCAGTAGTATTGAATTGGCGATACGAGCGAAGCTTTCGGAGTGAAATAAAGTGAACTACAGTGTTAAGTGTGATTAATTATTAGTTTGATTTGAGTTTTAATTGGTGTTCAGTAATTAAAGTGGCAATTTTGGTAATTCAATCCGCAGTTTTTATTGTCACGAACCCTAAGCTCGTAACAATAATAATAATTTTATATCAAAAAGTTACCATTATAGTTACACCCTATCAAAGTCCAATGCTGACAACTGGCATAGGCCTCTCCCCATTTCCTGTGGGAGTGATATTTGCTTTAGTTGGCATGCTTAGCGAGCGAGCAACTGCAGGTATTTTATTTTTTGTTATTATTAGAACAACATCGCCCACCACCTGGTTTGTTTCCCTCTGTCGCCTCTTACCGACACCCACGAGACGATATGGGGTTGTTTTTTTATGCGTTGTCACTCTTGAGGACTAAGATGAAATGTCTCATTTTTTCGTAAAAAAGAGTCTCCGATTTTCTCTACACTCAACATACGAAATAGCAACATTAAGCTGCTGTTTTACACTGGTATTTTGTGAGAGCGTGGTCCTACATCGGTCGAGCTGCCCCGTTAAGGCTACAACTATAATATAGCTGCACGTGGCTTTAGCACTATATACGTGTACTGCAGGGTGGAGTACGACGCGTACCGCAGCGAGCTAGAGGCAAGCGGCGGCAACCCGCCCGAGCTGCTGCTGGCAAGTATCGAGCGCCACCGCCGCCATTACGAGCGCCTGCGTGACGACTCTGCCGTCAAGCTGCAGCTGCTACACGAAAACAGGGTGCGTGCTCCACCATACACCCCCACCCTCTACCCTCCAGCAACCCGCCCGAGCTGCTGCTGGCCAGCATTAAGCGCCACCGCCGCCACTACGAGCGCCTACCTTCCTAACCTCTTCCCACCCTCTATCCTCCACCCTCTTCCCCTACTATCCAATCTCTACCATCCACCCTCTTCCCCTACTATCCAATCTCTACCCTCCAACGTCCACTCTCTTCCCCTACTATCCAAGCTCTACCCTCCACCATCCACCCTCTTCCCCTACTATCCAATCTCTACCCTCCAACATCCACTCTCTACCCTCCACCACCCATCCTTTACCCACCAACTGCCACAATCTACCTTTCACCAACACCCTCTACCCTCCACCATCCACCCTATATCCTCTACTATTCACCTTCTACCCTTCACTATCCACCATTCATCCTCTACCTCCACCGTCCACCATCTACCATCCTACCCTCTATCATGGGTGTCGTAGGAAACGACAGTGGGAATACCAGAAACTTCTTATGACTGATAGATAGCAGTATAACTACCTCCTTTAGGCACACAACCGACGACGAAGCGATTAGATATTTACTATTTTACCACTCAAGAAATGAAAATAGATATAGATTCCATGTCAATAAAAGATCTAGAATAGTTCGCTGGCTGTTCACACTGCCGACTAGAACTGTACTCCACTCACAAATTAGTTTGTCGCAGTTATAAGAGCTATTAAATATAAAACTCGCTCGGCTATGCTCGTTTCTCACGACTCGTAACTCACGACTAGAGGCCAACCAGTGGTCAATTTACTCTACAGTGCGGATCGAGTGCACTCGCTTATAATCCAGCAATTTACATTCAAACTACCATAACAACCAAACCGGGCAACGAACAGCGGCATGAGAGATATAAGACATCTGGCACTGCAATCAACTGTCAATAAGCCAGACGAGTACAAAGCGAATTCTTATTACAATGTCAGAAACCTATGTCCAGCTGTGAACTTTTATGAACCAATTGGCTGTTTCCCGCGACTTCATCCGCGTGGAATTTCATCATCATTATCATCATCATTACAGCCCTTCATAAGTCCACTGCTGAACATAGGCCTCCCCCAAGGAATCCGCGTAGAATTTATTACGATGGATTTCATGGGTTTGAATTTTTTCCGCGGAATCCTACTTTTTTCTAAAATAAAAGTAGTCTAAGTGACTTGAGTCTCTTATGACAACAGCTGTCCGCCAGTAAAAGTCACGTCAAAACCGATCTAGCCGTTTAGCGAAAATAGCCGAAAAAAACAGTGACACAGACAGAAATTTTAAAATTTTTTTTTTTTTGTGTGTGTATATATACGTTCCGGGAAGTCTGCAGTTTGTGATCATATCCTAGACGGCCCCAACCATTACATCAGATTTGATAGACCACAAATCCTCGCGAAAGAACACCGATTCCTACCAAGGATGATACGTGAGGCTATTGAAATTAAAAAACATCCTAATTTCAATAGAGAAGGAGGCTGGGTACTACTACCTGCTTGGGATCCTATAATCAATAAAATTAAAACTAAACCCAAGCATACCACTGCAAGACCTCAAGACATAGTCAGTTCATTTTGCATAGATCGGACCATAAACAATAATTAAAAAAGCTGAAGGTACTCCGGGTTTAACAGTGACATCGGGACGTCAGTCATCTCAGTCCCCCGTGACCATGGGTGCTGGAAAGCGCCCGAAACGTCGGGAATTAAAAATAAAAAGTAAAAATAAACGCGATAAAATCCGTAAAAGTAGTTTTAATCATAATATCGGTTAAGTAGTTTAGGAGTCCATCGCGGACGTGACACGTAATATATATATATATATATATATATATATAATGTAGTTAATTATCATAAGTCTTGTGTTCTTTTATTCTAAATTGCTGTAAAATTTTCACCACTCTGTGTTGACTGGTAGAGAATGGTGATATACTTTCATATGCATTTAGTAAAAAGCTGTTATTTTGACGTTACAAACTTCACTTCCATTTTATTTATTTGTATAGATAAAGTAAGGAAAGTTAACTAAAAACAAAGTATGGGTATTACAGTGGGCAGTGCTACCTGCATTGATTGATGAAAAGCTTAGTTCTATTACTTTAGGAAAAACTTGTTATGTATATTACATTAAAAGTAAAATCAATTAAACAGTCTCATTGATACCGAGAAACTAATGAAAAAATAATATTTTTGAAGTCGCAAACATGTTTGGTTCCAGGTGAAGGTGATGAACAAGCAGCTACTGCTCTTCCACAACGCGGTATCCGCGTACTTCAGCGGCAACAACGTGGCGTTAGAAGCTGCCGTGCGCCACTTTAGTGTGCCCGCCCCGCCTCACGCTACGTCACTTAATTCGCCGCATGCTACTTCACTTGCTACGCCGCATGCTACGTCACTTGCTACGCCACACGCTACGCCGCACGCTACGTCACACGCTACGCCGCACGCCCCACCTCTCGCCACGCCACCCTCATAGGAGTACACTTGTTACAAACTCTACTCGCCCCCCTCCACCTCCACTGGACAAATACATACTTACAATTATAACTACATACTATGATAATACTGTGAATGATATAATACTGTCATTGAAGCTTACAAGTAACTAAAAACTCACAGCAAATGTAGAGATTGATTTTTTTATAGAATAAGGATGAAACGAGCACACAGCTCACCTGATGGTGAGTGGATGCTTTCATACATCTATGTCTATCCTCCATTAAAAATCAAAATGCAGTAGCATTGTCATCCCTGAGGACTAAGATGGAATGCCTCACCATACAACACAGCAACATTAAGCTGCTATTTTATGCTGGTATTCTGTGAGAGTCCTCCTGTCGGGCCCACCCATTCATGCTTTATCCATAATATAACTACAGCATGGCTCTACACCACTAACTACTACCATGGTTAAAAAACGTATATATAAAAAAAATATTTAAAAATACTTTGTGTGCATTCATGTGTTTTCAATAACCAATATTTGTTTAAAAATTACAGTTATTGCTTCATATTTTACTTCGGAATACTTTAATTATATGAACTTAATTTACTTATAGATAATTAAAGCTGAAAATTCGTATTGTGCATACTGTAAACATGTTTAATATTTAAACTACAAATTTGTCCAAAACTTTTGTCCTAAAATTCTTTAAATCTTTAAAACATGCAAATAACAATGAATTACTTACTGTAATATTATTTATAAAAATTACTAGTTTAAGCAAAAATAGAATAACGCTTAAGTTGAATGTGTTATTATAATTAAATCCTAATATTTTATAAATTTATACTTTTAAAAATGTATGATCTCACCATCGAAATACTATTCAAAACATTGCAACACACAAATAAGTGATTTGGACGCAATGAGATCATTTTTTCATAGAATGGGGTGACAAATAACCACATGATCTCCCTGATGTTAAGCGGATGCTATTGCCATAGGACGATGCAAAGGCAAATGTATTGTCACCCCTGAAGACAATGATTGTACCATAACCACTAAAAATGGTCTCTGCTTCTCATACATTTACCATACAAAACAGCATGATTCTGCTGTTTCACTCTGGTATTCTGTGCGTGCGGCCCTAAACAAGTCAAGCCTTCTCATTCATGCTGCAGCTGTCTATAGCTAGCATAGGTTGCAGTGTAGCGTAAATAATTGCCATAAAGTAAAACATTTTGTCACTGCTTTATATTATTAAATAGCTTTAATACTTATAAGCACATTACAGTGACATTTACTTTGACACATGACTTAATAAGGATCATTGTTCCATGAATGCAGTATTTTCAACATAAATACAGGTCATATTTTGATTTGAGTTCATGACCAAACTTTATTGTGATATTTTTATTGATTTGGATTTTAGTGTTTTAAGAAAATTTTTAATAAGTATTTAAACACTACATTTTATCTAATAGCTATATCTTAAATAATTCAATTTGACTTCAATATGACATTTCAAATATTTAATTATTATATTATCTGTAAAAACTGACATTCCAATAATAATCTTGGTGGTTTGGTTTTTTTTTTGTAAATTATGTTTGCATTTAACAACTTCGTGAATTCATATTTGAATATAATGAATATTCCAACCACTAAAATGGAAATAGAATATGTTACACTCAATTTAAATTGTATATAATATTAATTATTGAAAGCCACTCTTGCATTTGCTTTACCGCCTGATCCTGGCAATAACCAGCAAGAAATCCAACAGGATATTTTTTTAAACTGTGATATACACAATTCACAATTCAAGTCATATTAGAAATAACTTTGCAGCAATCTCCCCATTGCCGGCAGTTACTATCATTCCTAACTAAACTTGGCAATGGCAAACTAAGTGGACAATTTTGAGTGTAAGGATATTTTTATTACAATGGGCATAGTGTATACGCCCTGTTGTAAAATTAGACAAGAAAAGCTTTTAAATAAATGTAGTTTATTTGAATGAGTTATACTTACAATGTGGCTATGATACTGTATTGATAAATGTATTATTTTAATGAAATGTTTTATTCTATACTGATGTTATAGCACAATTTGGCCTTCCTTAAAAGCATTGTATTGGCAGCAGTGTCAATGGTAACATATTGTTTATAATTTTAATAAAATTTATGTTGGAAAAATATACAATTACCATATCTCCATATAAATGATGTGTTTATATATCTTACACCTTTTTATCTACTTAGGTTTCTACAATTTTATTATATTGTATACTTGACATGACAATATATCAAAGTAGCCCAATAATTGGATTTATCAGACATCAGTGTAGTATTGTTAAATGGGAGTACATTCTAGCTAGTCAAAGTGCATTTTATAGTTTTCTATAAGTTAGTAAAATTTATTTATTATATTGCTATACATATAAATAGAAATTAATTACAGTTTTAAATAAATATTTGTGCTTTTATTTAAAGCAAGTTTTTATTTTATATAATCTAGTATTATTTGGAATTGTAAACTAATTAGTGCTTCACAAAATAAAACAAAATGTAAAAACAATATTATGTATTGACAATCACTATGTAATTGTACAATAAATTATATACATATATTTTATGTTTTATTTACATTTACCCACAGCAACAAGAGCTATTTTACATTCATGCACTGGTTCTCGACTTCACTGCAATTTACATCTGTACAATGTTTGACAATTTCACTTTATGTGCATTTCTCACATTGTTTCCGACTTCTCCAAGACTTTAATGAGTTAAGCCTTCACTACTTCTTTATCACCCTCCTCACTACATAATTCTTCAACTTCAGCTTGGAATTTTTCCTGCAAATATTATATATACATACATATTTTGTTTTTCATTTCCAGTACAAAAAAGCCTGATTATACCACTACAGTTTTTTTTTTCTTTTATAAAAGGAGGCTAATATAGTACCTAATATTTACAATAACTGAATTAATTTGTAAAATACCCACAGTGGAATTGAGCAGTAGCTTCAAAGGGGGCAAGATATCTGACAATGAACCTGCCTACCAAGCATGACATTATGTGCAAACCCAGCAATAATCCAAATACAACAGGAGGCCAGACTAGCTGACTAAGCTTTTATAGGCTGGTAAAAGATAAAAAATTAGCACTCTTAACACCATCTATAGTCAGTAGGTCCCACATGTTAAAGAATATATGAGCAGCATAGCTTTACTATAACAATCAACCTATTCCAATAAAGAACAACTTCGGTTTTTTTCTATCAGAAAATTAAGAAATTAATTAATTTGCAACCTTCCTCCAACTAAATACAATGATGTGTCTTACCTGGATTGAAGTGCACTTTCCGCCCTCCCTCAATTGCATGAACTAATCCCGTCACCACTACTCCCAACACCACTACTCCAGGAAAGACACACTGACGATAATATGACATATGTTTCGTCTCTACACGAGGCATCTTCAGGTGATGTAGACTCTACGGCGGCTGACCGCTGGAGTAGTGGTGCTGGGACTAGTGGTGATGGGATCGGTGCATGTAATTGAGGGAGGGCGGGAGGTGCTCTTCAATCCAGGTAAGACACATCATTGTATTAAGATGGCGGAAGGTTGCAAATTAATTAATTTCTTTATTGTAATGTATTTCCGCAAAGTAACGCCTGATTTTATCAATTATATCAGAAAATGATTGCCTCTGTATTCATAATCCATCATTTAAAAATTTCAACATAATGTAAGGGCACACAATATATCTCTTGTTCAGATCCAGATATCGCTGATTTACTCAGCTCTGATTAAGGTAACCTTACAGTCTGGCAAACATGTTGAGGACTTGAGGTACATTAACTCTCACGTTCATGTAGGTTATTTCTAATTATCTCAGACTAATTTTGATGATTCAAAAACCAGGAATGAATATTGGGTTATATTCTGTAGTCTTTTACATCAGCATTAAATAATAGTAATACCACATTGCTTACCAGATCATAAATAACCTTCACGACAAGTGAACAACTTGGACAAGTCGCTACCTCTTCCCCGGCCATAAGCTCCTCCTAAAATGTGCATTTTACTTATTAGCTTATTACTTACTATTAGAGAATTGGACGATAAACATGATAAAATCAGTAGCAAAAATACTTGTAATGTTTACGTCTGTGACAATACCTAACCTTACTGATTTGAAATCTATCACCACATGGACATGGATAGTAGTACATTTCCTCTTCATCGTCATAATCAAAGTCTTCAATTTCTATTTCGTCGTGAAATATCGTCATCGTTTTTATATATTTTTAATATTGTTACATACATTTAAACATAAAGATTTTCTAAACACGAATCAGATGATCAGATCAGATAATCACATGTTCACTTCATTCCACAAACTAAATAGCACAGAGCTAAATAGATCGGGATGTTCATCTATGTTAAAAATTAAAACATGTTGCCACATGTCAAAAATCGAAACATCGATGTCAATGAACCCATGATCGATTAATAGATATTTGTGAAGAACGCAAACCCACGAAATCTATATCAACTAAATCTTGCATATCTTATTAAAGGTTTCAAATTTTGAATACTTCAGAGTTTCTATACGTATCGATCAGCTAAAAAAAATATCATTATGGTGTGTCAAATCAAATTCTATAAAAAGCCTACGGTATAATACATGCAGCTCCGTTCAAAACTTGGCAATCATGCTCACTAGCGCCTCTTGTGGCATGAGTTGTTGAATTTAGTTTACAGCCTTGTAAATAGTCGCGCTGTTATCATTGTTTGTATTATTTTACTAATGACACGAGTAATTAACAAAATATGTCTGCAACACCTAGTCTTTCACTTGGTTCAATTTGTGCTGTAAATATAAACAACAAAAAGACCCAAAATCATTCTTTAGAATGCCCAAAGATTTAGAGAGGTTAGTTGTATGTGATTTTGTCAAACAAATGTGATAGTAGGCTTATAATATTTAGTTTCTTGTACTTATTAATAAATTTCCTTTTAGATTGAACCAATGGATTGTGACTTGTAAAAGAACTGACCTGGATAGTTTGATTAATATTAAAGATGCTGATTATTTTTCAAAAATTATGTTTGTTGCCGTGTATTGTGGCTGTTGAGAAAAAAAAGTTGTGTTGGCGGTTGGGAATCAAAAAAAAATATCCACTACCCCATATTGTTGGCGCGACTTCTAACGCCGCCTAGCGACGCACCGGAACACCAAACTTTTATCTACGAATCAGAGCTCGTCATTGTTGGCAACCAATCACAGCACGTCGTGCAATTAGTTATAAGATCTATCTGTTTTAAATTTTGATTATTACCTGATACACACTGTTAGCAATAAGACGACTTAAATATAACCAACAAACGTTCAATAAATCAATCATTGAAGAGCACCTGCCTCCCGTCCTGTACATAAAGTGGTCCTATCGAGCCGAATAAGGAGTTCAAGCTTGAAATCTCCGAAGATTCGTCGCATCAAAATACGAAGAGGAGATTCACGTATCGAGCGAAGAGCTGCAACGTTAAGGCATCGACAGACAGGAGTGGCAGGTTTGAACTTCCCGTCCGTTTCTCCATCTCATCCTTCGATAGGTGTTGATTTCGTGCTGATATTCCATTTCCAGTGCTCAAGTTAGTGGCGGTACCTACCTGCACAATGGCACCCACCTTGGTTCGCACTCATCTACAAATTGGCAACTGTAAGTACTCTTGATTTCCTTAATTCCCAAAATGAGTGAGCCCAAATTGTCAGATTTAATTAAGAAAAGAGGAGTTTTAAAAGGTCGATTAACTCTGTTTGAAAATTATGTTAAAAAGTTCACTTTACCCTTGACTGAACAACAGTCATTAGAATTAAATTTACGTGTCGAGAGTACTTCGAGTTTGATAGAGATGTATAGTGAAATACAGACTAAAATTGAAGAAGAGGTAGCGGAAGATCTCGATCTTGTAAAACAACTGGAAGAGAGAGATCGTTTCGAAAATCAATTTTATTGTGCTGTAGCTTCTGCAAAACTTTTATTGAGAAAGGAAGTAGCTGACAAGTCTAGTGTTTCAACATGTAAGCCGATAGGCATAAAGTTACCCGATATTAAAATACCTTCCTTTGACGGTTCATACGATTGCTGGCTAGAGTTTAAAAATTCTTACGTTAGTATGATTCATGATCGCGATGATTTAGGTCCTGTTCAAAAATTTCATTATTTAAAATCGTCATTGCCCGGTACCGCGGCACACGTCATAGGTGCATTAGAATTTACGGCTCACAACTACTCTCACGCATGGGAGCTATTAGAGAATAGATTTAATAATCCGCGACTATTGGTTCATAATCATGTGAAGGCATTATTTAAAATTCCATCGTTAAATAAAGAGTCCGCTTCCCAGATAAGTTCCTAAACTTAATAGATATTGTTTTGAGAAATTTGCGTGCCCTTAAAACGTTAGGTGAACCAACAGATTCATGGGACACTTTAATCATTTACATGGTCGTTTCCAAATTAGATCAGGCCACTGAACGTGAATGGGAAGATTTTCAAGGTACAGCTAGTTCGTTAATTGAATCAAGGTCAGCTTTGAAACTGGATGACTTACTTAAATTTCTTAAGGACCGCGCCGACGTTTATGAAATGATAAAAGTGAACCATAACAAATCCCACGAGAACAAAGGCGGCGAACAAACGCGCTCTAAGAAACAATATACACATACTCATGTTGCTACGAACGTTAATAACAATAACAATAAGGGTAATACGAAACTAAAACAAAGCCGCGTGTGTGTGATGTGTCATGATAATCACGCGATTTATTCCTGTTCAAGGTTTCTTAATTCGTCTGTCCAAGAAAGGAATAAGATAGTTAAAACACATCAGCTGTGTGTCAATTGTTTACGCGCAATCCACCCACTTGACGAATGCAAGTTTGGGCCATGTAGGTTGTGTGATAAAAGGCACAACAGTTTGCTTCACATTGATGGGCAGGTAGACGGCGCATCACAGGTGAGCGGGTCGAGTGCATCAGCACAGCCGATCACCGCTAACGTCTCCACTGTCTCGTCATCATTACACGTTACGGCTAACCATTCAGAATCGCAAAACAGTAATCAGGAATATTCGTTATTACCCAACGTTTTGCTGTCCACAGCGTTAGTGGACATAGCAGATTGTAATAACAAATATCACACTGTACGCATTCTGCTTGATAATGGTAGTCAACATTGTTTCATAAAGAAATCGTTATGTGAAACATTAAATGCACCGTTAATACAGTCCACTTATCACGTTGCTGGGGTAGGTCAAACAATTTCGCAGTCCACCCACATTTGTAAAATAAAATTTCGTTCAAGGTTAAATTCGTTTTTTATGAACATTGATTGTTTAGTGTTGCCGTGCATTACAAATCAATTACCCACATTTAGTGTCGATGTAAATAATATGAGTTTACCTGATAATATTCAACTTGCGGATCCGAACTTTCACTCACCGTCAGACATCGATATACTGATAGGCGCGGATAAGTTCTGGGAATTATTGTGTGATGGCAAAATTAAGTTGAATAAAGGACCTTATTTACAAAATACAAAATTGGGTTGGATAATGTCGGGACCTTTACATAATAACCCACTTCCCGTTAAGAGTGTGCAATGTAATTTCTCCACAAACAATTGACACACAGTTGAAATTGTTTTGGGAACTCGAAGAGATAAACAATAACGTTAATAAAAACATCCTTAGTGCTGACGAACGTGCGTGCGAAGACATTTTTGTCAAAACGACAAAACGTATGGAAGATGGTAGGTTTTCCGTACGCATTCCTTTAAAGGAATCGGCTGATGTGTTCGGAGACAGTTACACAACGGCTGAAAAACGTTTGTTGTCGTTAGAACGAAAATTCGCTCGTTCGCCACAATTTCGGGAAAAATACGTAGATTTTATGGGGAAATATGAAAGGCTCGGTCATATGAGTTGCGTTGAAACTTATGAGTCACCCCACTATTTTTTGCCTCATCACGGCGTTATTAATGAAAATAGCAGTACGACTAAACTGCGCACTGTTTTCGATGCAAGCGCAGCGACGTCGTCCGGTAAGTCGTTGAACGATATTCAACATATTGGTCCACCACTTCAGAATGACATTTTTAGCATTTTATTACGCTTTAGGCAAAATAAATACGTGGGTTGTGCGGACGTTGAGAAAATGTTTCGGAATTTTCTTGTACAACCAGATCAACGAGATTTACAATTGATATTATGGCGTAAACTTCCGTCGGACCCAATACATGTATATCGCCTAAACACCGTGACGTATGGCACTGCGTCTGCGCCATACCTTAGTATGAGATGTTTACGCCAGCTTGCGCTGGAATGTAAGGATCAGCAGGTTGCGAGAGTAATCCGAGAGGATTTTTTCGTTGATGACGTCATCCTAGGTGACAATGATTTAAATAGCTTACTCGATACCTGTGAGAAGTTACGAAATACTTTGAACTCGGCTTGTTTACCGTTGCGTAAGTGGTTGTTTAACGTTGATATCAGTGACCACGACATATCTAAAGACTTGTCATTAGGCGAACATTGCCAAACTAAGACTTTAGGAGTGGGTTGGTATACTTAATAAAAGTGATGAACTTCATTTTACCACACGAGTTAAGTAGTTAGACCGAATTTACTAAATAAACGTACAATGTTGTAGATAATCCCACAAATAAACGATCCTCTAGGAATTTTAACACCGGCTGTCGTAGTAGCTAAAATATTGATGCAAAAAGTGTGGTTGTGCAAGATAAATTGGGATGATCCCGTTCCCAGTGATGTTGCGTTATCCTGGGAAAAATTTATTGTCACACTTCAATATTTGCATAACCTACGTATTCCGCGTCATGTGTATAACATGGAATACCTATTAACACACAGTTTATAGAATTACACGTAATCACGGACGCGTCGCAGAGTGCGTATGGTGCATGCGCATATATTCGCACCTACTCTGAAGACTCATCGGTGACTATTAGATTATTGTGTGCAAAGAGTAAAGTTGCACCAGTTAAACCAGTCAGCATACCCCGACTAGAACTGTGCGGGGCTTTAATAGGCGCACGATTATATAGGAAAATTATCGAGACAGATTCAACTATTGACCTTGGATGGCTACGTACGTCACCACATTCGTTAAAAACATTCGTTCAAAATAGGATAGTGGAGATTAATGAAATAACAAGTAATGCATTATGGTTACATGTAGGAACCAAAAATAACCCAGCGGATCTGGTCTCGCGCGGTCTTAGTCTTGATGTACTCATTGACAGTAATCTGTGGTGGAGCGGACCTGAGTTCTTAAAAAATTCTGAGTCGGCATGGTCACAGCAATCTTCGACTACACACTCCGACTTACCAGAACTAAAATCACAAACGACAACGGTTATGGTTTGTGATGTAACAAAGAATAAAATTATTAATTTTGAAAGGTTTCGTTCTTATCAGCGTATCGTGCGCGCCGGCGCTTACCTGTTGCGATACGTACATAACTTACGCATAAAAAAGAAGGATCGTACATAGGGGCCGTTATCAGTAGATGAATTGAATGACTCATTACAGTCGTTAGCGCGTCTTGCTCAACGCGAATCGTATCCGATGGAATATGATAAGTTAAAACGTAACTTACCTTTAAAAACTTCAGGTTCGATTTCTAGGCTTAATATATTTCTAGATGAAAGGGATATAATTAGAGTAGGTGGCCGTCTTAGTAACTCGCCTGACTTTAATTACGACAAGAAGCACCCGATACTTTTATCAAGTAAACACAACTTCACACAATTGTTGTTTCAACATCAACACAAAGAGCTTTTTTATGCTGGTCCCCAGCTGCTATTGGCCACCGTGCGTGAGAATTGGTGGCCGTTAGGGGGTAGAAACCTAGCTAGAAAGGTTGTCCGCCAATGTGTTCGCTGCTCTCAAATGAAAGGTAAAACCCTAACGCCAATCATGGGCAACCTTCCGTCTGAACGAATAGAACCTGGTTTCCCATTCATTCGATGTGGAGTGGATTATGCGGGTCCCATAAACGTACTAAATCGCAAAGGAAGGGGAGCTAAATTGGAAAAGGGTTATAATTGCATATTCGTTTGTTTTGTTACCCGGGCCATTCATCTAGAACTTGTCAGTACGTTAGCTGCTCAAGAATTTATATTACCACTTAAAAGATTTATCTCACGACGAGGTAAACCAGCTCAAATTTTCTCAGATAACGGTAGAACTTTCATTGGAGCCATGAAAGAGATTAACAAAATGTTAGAGCGAAATTCAAAGCAAATAATTGATAAATTATCAACCGACAATATTGAATTTAAATTTATTCACCCTTATGCTCCTCATTTTGGGGGATTGTGGGAAGCAGGAGTAAAATCCTGTAAGTTCCACCTTAAGCGTGTCGTGGGTACCGCTAACTTGACGTTCGAGTAGTTCAGCACTGTGTTGGCTTAGATCGAAGCAGTCCTAAACTCCCGTCCTATAAGTCCTATGTCCTCAGATCCACATGATCTTCGTCCACTAAGCCCAGCTCATTTTCTCATCGGCCGGCCACTCACTGCACCAGCCTGCAGAGACCTCACCGAAGCACGGACTCACAGCTTGAAACGGTTTCAAAGAGTGGAACAAATAAAACAGCACTTCTGGAAACGCTGGTCACAAGAGTATGTTGCTGAACTTCAGACAAGAACGAAGTGGAAGGCGAACAGTCAAGACATAGCATTAAACACGCTTGTCGTTATTAAGGAGGACAACTTACCACCCCTTAAATGGCGTATGGGCAGAGTTACCCATATTTTCCCCGGAAAGGACGGCGTGTCGCGTATCGCCACCATCCAAACTGCTACGGGTCCTGTACAACGAGCGTTCTCGAAAATCCGCCCTCTGCCTGTATCATCAGCAGAGGATGACAACATGAATGCAGCCTGTGGCATCTCCAATCAAGCGGCAACGTAGATACATCATTGGAAGCTGGAGCTGTAGTGTAGTATGTTGGCACGACTTCTAACGCCGCCTAGCGACGCACCGGAACACCAAACTTTTATCTACGAATCAGAGCTCGTCATTGTTGGCAACCAATCACAGCACGTCGTGCAATTAGTTGTAAGATCTGTCTGTTTTAAATTTTGATTACTACCTGATACACACTGTTAGCAATAAGACGACTTAAATATAACCAACAAACGTTCAATAAATCAATCATTGAAGAGCACCTGCCTCCCGTTCCTGTACACATATCTTCCCGTGGGTGTCGTAAGAGGCAACAGAGGGACACAGAAAGGAGATAGGCAGCAGCATCTTCCTAATAACAACAATAACATAATAAAAAACTGTGGTTGCCAACCCGCTCGCCAAGCGTGGCAACTATCCCTCCATGAATAACGACGCAAACAAACGGCCCCAGTCTCTGGCGGCCCCGCTCTTCCTGGCTACGGTGGCGACCATGGTAACGGCGGGGCAGGGGGTGCTAAGAATCTCCGGTGGAGGTTCGGTTGCTACCTACGACGACTCAACCAGGCAACATATAACGCACGCACCCTGAGCACTGACGAGAAGATACTGGAGTTGGAAGAAGAGGTAGACAAGTTGCACTGGCATATTATTGGGTTATCCGAGGTCCGAAGAGAGGGGGAGGACACAGTAATCCTCGAGTCTTGCAACTTGTTCTATCACCGGGAGGGCGACCATCTGTCCCAAGGATGTGTCAGATTTATCGTCCACAAGTCTCTCGTCAACAACGTTGTAAAGATTGAGTCGACGAGGGTCGCGTACCTGATACTCAGAATCACCAAACGGTATTCGCTGAAGGTCATACAGGTTTACGCACCAACCTCGGCACATCCCGATGAGGAGGTGGAGGAAATGTATGAGGATATTTCCAGAGCCATACATTCCTCCTAAACCCACTACACGGTGTTGATGGGAGACTTCAACGCAAAACGAGGCACAAGAGAAAGCGGTGAGCTGAAGTGAGGGAAATTTGGAGTAGGGCAACGAAACCGTAGGGGCCAGCAGCTGGCCAACTTCATGGAGAAAGAGGGACTCTATATGATGAACTCTTTCTTCCAGAAGCAGCCCCACAGGAAGTGGACCTGGTCGAGCCCCGACGGTTCGACAAACCCCTTTCAGTGCCTAAAGGATTGCAATGCAGTGGACGATATGAATGACAAGCTCGTGGAAACTGTCCATGCGGTCGGAGCTAAGTTCTGCAAGACCAGCCGCAGAAGAACACAAAAGCTCTCCGATCACACTCTTAATCTCATGGCTGTTAGACGGGAGATGAGGCTGCAATCGTCAACAGATTTGACAGCATACAGACAACTGAACAGACAGATCTCCAAATGCATGCGGCGAGACTTACGCAAATTTAATACTGCTCGTATTAAAGAAGCGATCGAGCGGAACTAGGGCTCCAAAGTCTTTGCCAGAGATCTGTCTGCCAGAAAGAGCCAACTGTCAAAGCTGAAGACTGAGTGTGGCAACATCGTTTCCGGGACACCTGAGATTCTGAGTGAGATTGAGAAGTTCTATGGGCAGCTGTACACATCATCGTTGGAGCCACACGCAAGTGTGAGTAACGATCTAAGAGCGGGTCTTATCCGACACTATTCCGATGATATCCCGGACGTCAGTCTGAGCGAGATTAGAATGACTCTCCAGCACCTTAAAAACGGCAAATCCCCTGGCGAGGGTAGAATTACAGCGGAGCTTCTGAAAGCGGGTGGAAAACCGGTACTTGAAGTCCTTCAGAGGCTCCTTAATTCCGTCCTCCATGATGGCACTACTCCGGAGGCGTGGAGTATAAGTGCGGTGGTCTTGTTCTTCAAGAAAGGTGACAACGCCCTCTTGAGGAACTATAGACCGATATCCCTTCTGAGCCGCGTCTACGTGCTGTTTTCGAGAGTCATTACGAATCGTCTCGCACGCAGACTCACATACCATACCACATACACCATAGATCACATACATACCCATCGGCAAATTGTACAGAAGTCCGAAGAGTACAATCTGCCACTTTGCCTGGCGTATGTGGACTATGAGAAAGCCTTTGATTCCGTCGAAATTTGGGCGGTGCTACAGTCTCTTCAGCGGTGCCAAGTTGACTGTCGGTATATCGAAGTGCTGAAATGTTTGTACAGTAGGGCTACGATGGCTATCCGAGTACAGAACCAGAGTACGAAACCTATCCAACTGCAGAGAGGTGTAAGACAGGGTGACGTTATTTCCCCGAAACTCTTCACCGCTGCATTGGAAGACGTTTTCAAGCTACTGGACTGGAAAGGATACGGTATTAACATCAATGGCGAGTACATCACTCACTCGATTTGCCGACGATATAGTCCTTATGGCAGAATCGCTGGAGGACCTTAGAACTATGCTCAATGACCTCAATAGTGCCTCCCAACGGATAGGTCTTAAGATAAACATGGACAAAACAAAGATCATGTTTAATGTCCATGTCACACCTATGCCGGTAGTTGTTGGGAGCACTATGCTCGAAGTTGTTGACGAGTACGTTTACCTGGGACAAATAGTCCGGCTAGGTAAGTCCAACTTCGACCGAGAGGTCAATCGACGGATTCAACTCGGCTGGGCAGCGTTCGGGATATTACAACGCATCTTCTCGTCAGGCATACCTCAAAACCTGAAAACTAAATGACATATGGAACTGAGACGTGGTCCTTCACTGCTGGCCGTATGAGGACGCTCAAAGTCGCTCAGCGAGCTATGGAGAGGGCTATGCTCGGAGTTTCTCTGCGTGATAAACTTAGAAATGAGGATATCCGCAGTAGAACCAGAGTGACCGACATAGCCCAACGGATTAGTAAGCTGAAGTGGCAATGGGCCGGCCATATAGCTCGAAGAACCGACAACAGTTGGGGAAAAAGGCTCTCGAGTGGCAGCCTCGTACCGGTAGACGAAGTGTAGGGTGACCTCCCACTAGATGGAGTGACGACCTGGTAAGACATGCAGGAAGTCGATGGATGCAGTTGGCTCAGGACCGTGCTTTGTGGCATACCTTGGGGAAGGCCTATGTTCAGCAGAGGACTTGTAAAGGGCTGTAATGATGATGATGATGATGTTTTTTCAGATCTTTTTGATGTAGAATGTTTTGGAAATAAAAATTTATATAGCCAGGGGTAAGTTGTCAATATTTCGATGGTATAATAATATTATAAATAAAATAATACAAATATTGTTTATGTAATATATGTGTTTTCCCATACAAATATGTATGCAGATGTACCAATAAAAAGTAACTATTTTTTAAGTTAATGCCAGGTTCAGTACTAACCCTGAAGTTGTATTTATAATATAAAAAAGAGAAGACGTCTGTGAAATAAATTTAGACTGTCCAATAAGGTATAATTTTCTCCCCCAAATGCCTAAATTTTAACATTTCCATTACCTAATATGTTTATAAGGATTTAGTAAGAAACTACATAGTATGTTTGTATTTTTAGTTGCAGTTCTAAACAGATCAAATTTAACTCGGTAGACCCGATAATGGAGACCCAAGAGCAACATGAAAAAATAATACATAATGTTGCAAATTTGCAAACAGAAATAGCAAACTTGCATCTTGTTATAGATAATTATAAGAAAAGACTAAATAATATCTCTAGTTTATTATCAAAATATAAGAAAAAATGTAAAAGTTTAATGGAATATCTAGCCGTGAAAAAAAGTGAACTTCTTTTGCAAAGAGAGCAAATCATGCAGAAAAACATAAGTGTTACTGTCTCACAAACAGACAGTCTTAACCGAATATAATCTGTGAGTATTTCTGAAAAGAATTCAGAATACTATGTAATATGAATACTATGATATGTGTAAAAAATTAGTATGTAGCCTAGATAATGACTATAGTTTAGAAAATACACAAATTGAGCTAAAGAAATATGACAGTGCTTCAAGGCTTTTCTTCCCTAATGAAAATGCCAAGAGAGACTTTCAGACATTATCAACAAAGTTTTCAAAGAAAATAAAGACAATTATTTAAAAATATCTCTATACAATGTTAAAGGTAGATTATTTTCAAATGTATATGCACAAATAAGTATTTCTATATGTGATGAATGTATAAGATTATTTTTAGATAATATTTCAACATTCTACTATAGGCGTAATATATATGTATACACGTAAATAAGTTTAATGAGTCGGGCACAAGTAGATTTAAGTCTAGAAACTTGTAATAAAAGAAAATTTCACATTCCTATTGTATTTAGTTTTTTTTAAAACTCCCAAGATATCTTCAGAAACTATTATCTACTTTATGTTTCTTGTACAGTGTAAAATTGTACAAAATTTTCAAAGTCTGTTGAAAAACTACGTGTACAAACAACGAATTTCGCATAGATCGTAACTTTTTCATCAACTCATGCCACTAGATGGCGCTATTTTGACAGTTGCCATTCCAATGTATGGAAACAGTCGAGAGCTGCACATATTAAACCGTAAGGTTTTATAAAGTATTTGGTCAAATTAACTGTCAAGTGTGAACTGTAATGTAGCACGTGAAAAGGAAGTGGAAACCATGATTGAGGGAATGGTGAAGGATGGTGTTATTGAACCTTCATCTAGTCCATGGTGTTCACCCGTGGTGCTGGTAAAGAAGAAGGATGGCAGCATGCGGTTCTGTGTTGATTACCGCCGTCTGAACGACGTTACAAAGAAGGACAGCTATCCCTTGCCGAGAATTGATGACACGCTGGATATGCTTACAGGAGTAAAAAGGTTTAGCACGCTGGATCTAAAAAGTGGCTACTGGCAAGTTGAAATTGACCCTAAGGACAAGGAGAAAACTGCGTTCTCGACGGGAAAGGGTCTGTGGCAATTCAAAGTAATGCCGTTTGGGTTGTGCAATGCTCCAGCAACGTTTGAAAGGCTGATGGAGCTTGTACTTACTGGGCTAATTGGGGATGCCTGTCTGGTCTACTTGGATGACATCATCATCGTGGGCCGTACGTTTGAGGAACACCTTCAAAACCTGGAACGCGTGCTCAGGAAGATTCAGAGTGCCAACCTCAAGTTGAGTCCGAAGAAATGTTCACTATTCAAACGGCAAGTCAACTTTTTGGGGTATGTAGTGTCGGAAGAAGGTATCCGCACGGATCCAGAGAAAATCGCAGCTGTAAAAGATTGGCCGGTTCCAAAAGACAAGACGCAGGTTAGAGCATTTTTGGGTTTGTGCTCCTATTACCGGCGATTTGTGAAGAACTTTTCAGATATAGCCAACCCTCTGCATAAGCTAACCGAGGAGAAGCGACATTTCTGCTGGAATGAAAGTTGCAATATCGCATTCCAGGAGCTCAAAGACCGTCTGTGTAAAACACCTATTTTGGGATACCCTGATGCAAGCAAAGAATTTATAGTTGACACAGACGCAAGTGATATAGGACTTGGCGGTGTGTTGTCTCAACGGAATGGTGACCAAGAGGTCGTGATAGCGTACTTCAGTCGTTGTCAAAACCGGAAAGGAACTATTGTGTCACAAGACGCGAATTGCTAGCTGTGGTAAAGTCGTTGCAACATTTTAGCAAATATCTTCTGGGGCGAAAATTTCACTTACGAACTGACCATGCTGCACTAAAATGGCTATTGCAGTTTCAAAATCCAGAAGGACAATTTGCGAGGTGGATTGAACTACTGCAAGAATAAGACTTTGAGATCGAACATCGCAGCACGAAAACTCGTGGCAACGCGGATGCATTGTCAAGAAGACCTTGTCCTGAAGATTGCAAACATTGTACTAGGCAAGAGAGTAAGGAAGTGGTATCCGTAAGGATGCTCAGGGCAGACCACCTCAGCAACGAGTGGAAGGACAGCTTACAACGTGCACAGCAGGAAGATCCGCACATCAAGCCGATTCTGGAATGGATGAAGGCCAGTGCTCCCAAGCCCAAGTGGAGCGACGTCTCAGCGATGAGTTCGACCACTAAAAGCTATTGGGCCTAGTGGGACAGCTTGTTGCTTCAGGATGGAGTTCTGTGCCGTAAATGGGAAAATGTTCGGGGAGACAGCTGTCACTTGCAAATGGTTGTCCCTAAAGCTAAAGTACTGGATGTTCTACAGCTGTACCATAATGATTGTTTCGGAGGCCATCTGGGAGTTAAACGAGCTCTACTGAAGATCCGAGAACGGTTTTATTGGGTCCACTGTCGAAACGATGTCGAGGACTGGTGTCGCAAATGTACAAGTTGTGCATTATTTTATTTTTTTTCATTAGGCTGTAAAGGGACCTCAGACTCGTAGTAGAGGTGCATTGAAGTTGTACAATGTTGGTGCACCATGGGAGAGAATAGCCATTGACGTGGCGGGGCCATTTCCGGAGAGTGAAAGCGGTAACAAGTATTTCATGGTTGTGATGGATTACTTCACTAAGTGGCCAGAAGTCTTCGCCATTCCAAATCAAGAAGCTTCAACAGTTGCAGATAAACTAGTTCATGAAGTCTTCTGTGGTTTCGGAGTACCTTTAGAGATTCACAGCGATCAAGGAAGGAATTTGGAGTCGCAAATATTCCAGGAAACTTGCCGAGTTATGGGTACTCATAAAACAAGAACGACTTCTTATCACCCGCAATCTGATAGAGTGGTAGAACGATTTAATCAGACATTGGAGAGGTACCTAGCAAAAGTTGTAGACAATCGGCAACGAGATTGGGACAAGCACATACAACCGTTTTTGTTGTCATATCGAAGCGCTGTTCACGAAAGTACAGCAGTAACACCAGCTTTCGCAAACTTTGGAAGAGAATTACGGCTGCCTGCAGACCTGATCACCGGGATACCACCTGATGCTCCACGCAGTATAACCGATTATGCAAATGACTTGCGGAACAAAATGAATGACGTTTATGAGCACGTCAGACAATCGGGCCAGCAAATGTCTGAAAAGATGAAAACCCGGTACGACCGCAAAATGAACAACAAAGGGTTCGACGAAGGTTCACTTACAAAATTAAAGTGTTAATTTAGGTAATTCTATCGGCAATTTTTATTGTCACGAACCTCAAGCTCGTAACACTATTATCGATATCAGGGTAATACTTAATCTAAAAAATGCTGTAATCTGAGCTGGAATCATCACCTTCACAATGAAGGGCTGTTAATACGGTTTTGGTCATGGTGGTAGATGTTAAATTTTCATTCATTGAATGAACATCAGTCCAGAAGCTGTCATCAGATGGTATATTAATGTCAGGGCGGTCTTCGACTGAAATTTCATCCAGTCCATGGTCTGGTTTAGAAATGGAAATTCCAAAAGATGTTCTACTGCACTCAGCTATAGCATTATTTTTCTTAGTTTTTGATGGATAAATATTGCTGCTTAAAGCTGTATTCCCAATGTTATAGAAGCCAATATGTTGTCCATGTGAACATCGCACTGATTCTTCAGAGCATTTTCCCATATCACAACTAGGACGCCTCATGGCTAATACTTCAGGATTATTGCAGCTCCATATAGCTTGGTGCACTGCCATGGTACCACGAAATTCTTTTGGATCTGAAGGGATCAATAATTCCATTTCTAAAATGCCTGATTCTACAACTTCCTCTATGGAAACACCCGGGCATCTAATTTTAAGATGGCTGATTAAGGCTTCAATATTTGGGATGTCACTCCCTTGAGCAACAATTTGATCAGCAGTTCTTTTTAATACTTCCCCCTCTAATAGCTCCCTCTCCATGCCCTTTTTCGGAGTAATTCCAAACCACGCGACGTAAATTTGGATATTTCCTATGAAGTTTGGCCATCACGTAAAACATTTTACGGTTACGGTACTGTGCAGATGGGGAATCAGATATAAAATTTAAAAACTTCACTTCGGAAACCTCCTTCACAATGAAGTTCAGGATAGGAATCAAGTGCTCCCAAATTGCCACAGCGTCGTGTCGTAAGCACTCGCTCAGGGTGCAAAATGATTTGGTACTAATCTCTTCATTTTTTATGTAATAAATGACAGAAGTGTGTAGGGTCACTTGTTGTCTTGAACTCCCAAAATGAAAAGACAGTATCTCAGAAGCGTATTTCGTATTGTAATTTTCGCTGAAATCACAATGTACTATAAATTCTCCTGATTTCAGATTTGACTTCAAATTCTTGATGTATTTATTCTGAGCAACAATATTTGCGCAATGGCACATATGGCTCTAATAATTTTTCAAAATGCTCTGGCTCTTTTTAGGATATACTAATACTTTTTGCTTCAATGATTGCATGGCAACCTTTTCTTGTCCATTCTTGATATATTTTTCTTCTTAGACTTTGTCCAAAACCAGTAGTGGCTTTCCTTTGAATTATCAAATTCCTGGTAATTCAAATGCCTATTTTTACAGCAGTCACAGTTTCTAAAGAGATGTCACAGTTTCTAAAGAGATGGAAGGAATATTTTGAAAGCGTGTTTATGAGTAAGGAGACAACGTGTGTACTAAGTGAAGTAGAAACTCCGAAAGAAGAGGAAAGAGGTAGCAAGATAAGTATAGATGAAATAATGAAAGCAATGAAAAGCATGAAGGCAGGTAAGGCTGCCGGATATGATAGAGTTTCACTCGAAATGCTAAGGGCTGGAGAGGAAGTGGTGGCAGGCCTGCTGCACACATTGTTTAATTTATGCTGGGAACTGAAGCGCGTACCGGTAGACTGGTGCAAAGCCGTGATAGTCCCAGTATATAAAGGAAAAGGGTCGCAGCAGGACTGTAAAAACTACCATGGCAGCAGCCTTCTAAGCATGTGGGAAAACTGTATGCTAAAGTACTGATTGAAAGGGTCATGAAAGAAACTGATGGAAAAATTTTGAAAGGATTTTTCCATCAGTTTCTTTCATGACCCTTTCAATCAGTACTTTAGCATACAGTTTTAGACTGGATTTAGAAAGGAAATGGGATGTACAGATCATGTCTTTTCCATGCGCGTGATCGCGGAGAAGTTTTTGGCTAAAAACCAAAAGGTTTTTTGTGCGTTCATGAACTTGGAAAAGGCCTATGACAGAGTTGATAGGGATGTGCTATGGCAAACACTGAAATCATTTGGGTTGAGCGCAGGCTTGATACAGGCATTGGAGTCTCTTTATAGGGACTCTAGTGCTTGTGTTAGGATCAACGGGGTCTACTCGGACTGGTTTGACATCCATAAAGGTGTCAGACAGGGTTGTGTGGCTTCCCCGTGGCTATTCAACCTATTTATGGACAATTGTTTGCAAAATTTGAAAGTTGAAGAATGCGGATTAAGAATGGGTGAGTTAACCGTTAAATGCCTTTTGTACGCCGATGATCAAGTTATCCTTGCGTCGTCGGCGGCCGAGTTGCAAATGATGGTTACATTAATGAACAGATCATTAAAAGAAAGGGGTATGAAAGTGAACGCAAGTAAGACGAAGGTTATGGTTTTTGATAGAGAAGAAAGTAAAACGATTTGTGAAATAAGAATAGAAGGGGAGTTGATCGAGCAAGTAGACGAGTTTGTATATTTGGGCTGCGTATTTAGCAGGGATGGGAGATATGATAAGGATATAGAACGACGAGTGAATGCGGGAAATAGAGTAAATGGGGCCCTACACTCTATTGTGAAGAGTCAAAATGTGTCGAAAAAGGCACGTATGGCAATTCACAATGCTGTGTTGGTCCCTACTTTAACGTATGGTAGTGAAAGTTGGGTGTGGCAGAATAAGCACGAGAGCAGAATGAACGCAGTAGAAATGCGGTCGTTAAGGAGTATGTTAGGGCTGAATCTGAATGACAGGGTGAGAAATTGTGTAATAAGAGAAGAGTGTGGTTTGCAAGATGATGTTGTGACTAGGATTAAGAAAGGAATGCTTCGGTGGTTTGGTCATGTGGAAAGAATGGATGAGGAAAGACTGACAAAGAAAATTTATGTTGCAGAAGTGAATGGCAGAGTCGGAAAGGGACGTCCTAGGCGAAAATTTATCGACCTATTGGCGATTTATTAAAAACGGGCCAAATTAGGAGTACCCTTAACCGACGAGCATGTATGCGTAGGTGTATGGATGTGAAGGAGGCGAGAGAGGTGTGTCAGGATCGTGCCAAATGGAAGTCTGTAGTCTCTGCCTACCCCTCTGGATGACAGGCGTGAGTGTTTATGTCACAGTTTCTACTCAAACATATTACATTCCTCGAATCACAACACAGGAATTTAAGAACATCATACGTCGATTTGTCCGATATTATCCCGTGTCTTTTAAGAGCCATAACAGCTAGGTTCGGACGGTTTCCGCTGTCATGTGAACATTGTGCTCTCGTAATTTAATTGCTTAAAAATAGATATTCAACTATATCGTGCTAGATTTACTAAAAAAGTGGAGAAAACTGTTTAATACGTGTGTGAGAGTGTTATCAAGACATATAATACGAAAATTAGACTGCATTATTGTGAATCTTACGGTGAGCTACCCACAGCAATAAAACCGATATGTGCTATTCTACCCCAAAATAATACCAAATACATCTTATACATCCATTGATAAACTGTGACACAAATAAAAATAGAAATATAAAACAATAAATACTTTAGAAACTTAAAAACTTTATATTTGTGATTTAAAGTGACGGTTAAAGAAAAAATTTCAAACACATGCAAAACACTCGTAACGAACGAATCTGTCGTCTCGTATTTGTTTGTAATAGAACTACTATTTTGGTAGACATAGTAAGTATTAATGATGGCGTGTTGGCTACACACTCAAGGTGGTTATTTGAGGCCGCAGGATCGTATCTAACCTGCGCAATTTGACTTTTTGTGAGTGTTTTAAGTTAAGTTAAGTTTAAGTCGCAAGCAAAACATCTGTGAAGTGTTTATAGATAATCAGATTGGTGTGATTATTGGTGATGGTTGATAAATAAGAATAACAACATCATCAGTGATTTGAGGCTACAAAACACTACAGACATTATTCATCTACATATGTCATAGCAACGTCAACAAGACGGACGTTTGCGACACTGACAGTATCACCAGTGTTGCCAACCATAAAAATAAATTCTACCATTTCTAATATTACGTTCCAACATACGCTAACACAACTTCATAGCAATATAATGGAAGGTCAATTTCAAATATTATTTGAAAAATTGAGAATTGAGATGCAAAGCCAAACTGCGGAATTGAAGGATTCTATCACAAAAAGTATTATGGACAAAATGAATGATAAGTTAATCCCTTTAGTAGAAGAAAACAAAAACCTAAAAATCAAAGTAGAAAAATTAGAAAAAGAAATTGAGTTTCAGGAAAAAGTGGAGAAGAAAAATAATATCATAATATTTGGCCTGGAAGAAAAAGAGACATCTACTTCCCAACTACTACAAGAATTTAAGGAACATCTGAAACAAGATCTAAACATTACTATAGAACATTACGAAACCAACAAAATTTACCGCTTAGGTACTAAAAATAGAGAAATTAACAAACCAAGGCCGGTACTATGTTCGTTTATAAGCAATTGGAAAAAGAATGAAATTATTAAAAATAAAAAGAACCTGAATAAAATTAATATCAGTGAAGATTACTCAAAGAAAGTTTTGGAAAAGCGGAAAACGTTACAAGCCAAGCTAGCTGAAGAAAGGAAAAAAGGCAATTTTGCGTATTTGAAATATGATAAGCTAATCGTTAAAGAGAATCAAAAGAGCCAAGATAAACGAAAAAGAGAATCATCTACCTCACCCACTGCTGATCACCCCTTATCACCCATTAACCAATCCAAAAAACAACAGATTGTAGCTTCAATCAAAACAAACAGGAAAAAAAAATTTTTCGATATGATGCGGGGTCGTTCCAACTCTCTTTCAAATATATCTACTAAAGGAAAACAATAACAATTAAAAATCGGCAAACGGAAACCAAAACCAACCGAAGAAACTGGCAACAATGAAACAAAAACATACCAAACTCCCCCAAACCGACTGGTCCTCGTGGGGGAAAGAGACCACAACCCTCCAACAATAAGTGACAACAAAAATAACAAATCCATAATCTCTATCGCAGCACTCAACGTACTTACCCTGAAAAGTGAAGAAAACCTTGCAAACTCATGTATGCTTTAAAACACATCAAATGGGACATTGTTGGCCTCAGTGAAGTGAGAAGAATTGGTGAAAATATCATATCGTATCCAGATTACACATTCTACCATATAGGAGAGACCCTGGGACTCCATGGGGTTGGATTTATTGTTAAAAAACATATAACAAAACATGTGGAAGGATTTATAGGTATATCGGAGCGGATTGCTATAATGAATTTAAAACTACCTGGATATAAAGATCCTTGGTCAATAGTACAAACATATTCGCCTACTGAACAATCAAGCCTAGATACAATAAATACATTCTACCTTAATCTAAATAGTGCGATCCAGGAGCACGGTCATAAAAACCTTATAATAATGGGAGACTGTAATGGTCAATTTGGAGAAAGGCGACCGGAAGAGAAAAAAGTACTAGGACCTTTCACATACAGTAATAAACCCAGAAGTAGAAATGGAGAACATATTACAAACTTCGCACTAGAAAACAACCTCACCATCTTGAACACTATGTTCAGGAAAAATAAGAAAAACATGTGGACCTGGATCTCGCCAGACGGCAAAACAAAAAACCAAATTGATTTCATAATGACCAACAGAAACAACTACTTCACTAACTTTTCCGTAATCAAAAAATTGAACTTTAACACCAATCATAAACTAATTAGAGCAGAACTAGCATCAAATCAACCAAAGAAACCTGGACCAAGACACGACTTATTTAACACAAAGCTCGGAAAACAGCAGTTAGAACGAATAACAATCGCTCTAATAGACAAATTTACAGACTATGAATCTAATACAAAAGAATTTGGAACACGAGGAAGATACAACTGGATAGAAAATACTATAAAAACCCAAATACAACTAATTACAAATACCAAAACTGAACCGAAAAAATGGCTAACAACAAATACCACAAAACTACTAGAAGCGAGAAACCATTTAATTAGCACTAAAGATACACAGGACAGAAGAAAAAAATTAACGGAAATTAGTAAACAAATTAAAGATTGCATAAGGACGAAAAGAAGGAAGGAAGGACAGAAAACAAAACAGAATGGAAACTATAAAAACATTTATAAGCAAAACGGGTGGAATCAAAAAAGCATACAGAGAGTTGATAAATTCGAAGAATTGGATTGTTAAAATGAAAAATGACAGTGGAAAATGGAATCATCGTAGAACAGGAATATTGGATATAGCAACATCTTATTACAAGAGACTGTAGGAAAGTAACACAACAGAAGACGAAGTTGATTTGGTGGATACCTCAAACATTCCTAACATTCTTCAAGCTGAAGTCGAGAAAGCCATAGATACTCAAAAGGTAGATAAAACACCAGGTCCTGACGGCATAAGCAACGAAATCTTAAGACAAGGAAAGGAAGTGTTAGCACCTGTCCTTACAGATATATTTAACAATATTATAAACACTGAAATAATTCCCCAGCAATGGACAGAATCTAACATTATCCTGTTGTATAAGAAGGGAGATAAATATGAAATCGGAAACTATCGCCCCATCAGTCTTATGTCAAACATCTACAAAATCTTCGCTAAGATCATTTTAAAACGTATTGAAAGAACGCTAGACGAACAACCCATTCAGCAGGCGCGATTTCGTAAGAACTACTCGGTGATCGACCACATACATGTAGTTCGTCAAGTTATTGAGAAATACAACGAATACCAGCTTACATATTACATTGCTTTTATCGACTACAGCAAAGCATTTGACTCTCTTCTACATAAAAACATATGGGAAGCATTAGTGGAACAAGGGATTGAACTCAAATACATTCGATTAATAAAAAACGTGTACAGTCATAGTACAGCCAGAATCCAGTTAGATAGGAAAAGCCAGCCATTCAAAGTAGGAAAAGGCGTTAGACAGGGCGACCCCCTGTCCCCAAAATTATTCTCGGCTGTACTGGAATCAATTTTCAGAAAACTTAATTGGGAAAATCTTGGGATCAATATAGACGGCACATCACTGACGCATTTAAGATTCGCTGATGACATAGTGCTATTCGCCAAAACACCTGAAGCCATCAATAAAATGATAGAAGACCTATCGATAGAAAGTGAGAGAGTAGGATTAAAACTCAATCCGGTGAAGACTAGAGTGATGACAAATGGAGAGAAAACCACGATACGGATAAGAAATACTGAAATCAACTACACTGACGAATACATCTATCTGGGACAACTCATAACCCAAAAGGAACCTACGCGCGGAGAAATGAAGAGAAGAATTACGAACAGCTGGAGACGATACTGGAGCTTGAGAGAGGCTATGAAAGACAAACAACTTCATATAAACATCAAAAGCAAACTATTTAACACCTGCGTACTACCCGTCCTTATGTATGGCTGCCAATCATGGACTTTAACTCGTGAAATGACAAACAGGCTAGCAACTTGCCAATATGCTATAGAGAGGAAGAGGAGCATGCTGAATGTCAAAAGATCAGACAGACTGAAAAACTGTGTCATCAGAAATAAATCAAGAACCATAGATGTAGTACGGAAAATTAAAAGACTCAAATGGAGGTGGGCAGGGCACACAATAAGAGGTCATTACAAATGGAGTAAGAAGGTGACAAGATGGTATCCCAGGGAAGGAAAAAGGAAAAGAGGCAGACCGCAGAAAAGATGGGACGACGATATAAGAGAAGTGGCAGGAGTGATGTGGAACAGAGTGGCTCAAGAAAGATCAGAATGGAAGAGGAGGAGGTGGAGGAGGCCTTTGCCGATTGGCAAACAGATCTACAAAAGATAAAAAGCAGCAAATATTAGATTAAGTTTTATGTTTGTTTTATGTTTTATGTTTGCTTTTATGTTTTATGTTTGCTTTAGAATATTGTTATTAGGTTAAGTTGATCTGAATAAAGGCTATTATTATTATATAACAGCTAGGTTCGTATTATCTTGAGCAATACAGAGGCACGTATCTCGGGCGTTGACGTTTGGAATTACTGTCTAAAATGGTCGCAAGGTGCAAAAAAAGATGTAACTAATTTTATACTCTGGATGCTGTTTGAGGAACCTTTGATGTAACTGATGCAAGTTGAAATTTAGGTATCGCTTTTGTTTTCTAATTTTATGCCGTGTTACATATTCTTTCTTTCCGGGACAAAGACTACTACTACATTCATCGTCTTCGAAAAACTTTTCTATTGCTGTTTTCATTTTAGTTTTTGATGTTTCAATAAATCGTTTTTGAGAGTTATAGACATTTCAACTGCTTTTCTTTCAGACTAACTATTTTTTAATCTATTTATCTGATTTCTTGTTTTCAATTCTTGAATTTTGCTATCTTTTGTTAGCAATTCCTTATCTGTCCTATATTTCATTTTTCTTAAATGGTACTTCCAGGGCGATGTTTTCTTAATGGACCCTTTGTGACCAGCTCGATTCTGTTTTTTCCTTAAGGATCGAATTGGATTTGGTACTGATTCGGTAGCTATGTCACTAATGGGACTTCGAGATGAAGATGTGTCGGTGTCACTGAATGAAGTTGGTTCTAATTCCAAACCAAGTTGATATACAGAAGTCTGATCGAGATTTTTTCTTCTTGTAGATCTTGTGATTCGATTTGGTGGTGCGTATATATCACTATCGGGACTTGGAGCTGGCGATGATTCAATGGCAAAAGAATTAGACGAGTGAGATGGAATCAGACTTAGAGGATCTTCGTTGTTATCGCTATTTATTTCTGAATCTTCCTTATCTGAATAATTGACTATTTTTGCAAGATCCTGGATTTTTCTAAGTTTCTTCTTCTAGTTGTAACAATTTGAACTTTCCCTACTTTTCTTTCTTGCAAGTTTTTGTTGCCGTGGACTCATTTCACCTACTGGTATAATCTTCCCAAATTTTTTTTCTTCAAATATTTTTGCCTTTCTTTTTCTTGCAATTGTGCTTTAAGTTCGGGATCATTCTTAATTTTTTATAGTCTGCGACGCTCAGCAAGTCGTTTCTTCTCTAACCTTTCTTGCCTTGATTGTTTTGGAGGCATTGCTCAAATCTGAAATATGTTTATAAGTGATTTAAAAACTTAACATAGCTGATCTCTAAAATTTGTTTCGTAGTTGGTTTGAGCTTTGTTTGCGAGACGAACAAGGACATTAAGATATTCATGTAAATTGTTCATATTGATAAAATTTGTCGTTTTCAAATAACATGCAGGCAAATCGCGCGAATTAATAATAATAAATAATCTTTAATCGATAAAACGGATAAAAAATAAATATATGTGTAAGAAATAATACGCAAATTTTTTTGTTTTCATTGAAAATTAGGAACATTTCGATTTTTCATCAAGAATTTTGATTACCCTGGCGCAAATGCCAAGGGAATCAATGCCAATGGAATCAAAAAGTAGGATTTTTTATCGATTCTGATAAAAGGAATACGTTTTAAATAATAAAAATGAAATAAATAAATAATGATCATTAAAGCTGTTCCATTAACACCCGAAAACAAACCCAAATTTAAATTTAATATGAGTTTTAACCCATATTACATTTATAAACGTGGTCAGGGTAATCAACGACCTAGCTAATCAAAACCAAGGGAATCAAATATTTACCTTCGTAATTTCGTCCTGGACCAACGAGCGGCGCAACCCTCCACAACGACGTTCGAAGCGCTACTGCGCTAGGAGTGGTCGTTACAAAACGTAAATAGTTACTGAAACTATCTATTCACACAATAGCGGGTAGCGGGTTATTGCAGTGGAACGAAACTATCTATTACAGTAGACGTTTTACTCAGTAACACGATTCACGTTTCACGAATCACGAACGAGCGATCAGTAACAAAACGTTTATTCGGATATTTTTGCGACGCATCGGCGACGGCTTCGGCTGTTGAACTAAAAGCACTTGAGTAGACGTTAATACCTGTAGAATAGAGTAGATGGCGGCGGAAAATATTCTATAAAAACATCAATGCATGTATTCATTTGATTTATTACATAAAAATGTAGGCTTGAGATGGCTAAAAGTAAGCATTGTATTGTAATAATTATTTGCTATAAAATCAAACTTACATATATTCAATATTTTATGCTGAACTTGTGGGTGAATTTATCATAATCATAATTATTAAATAAATTGTTTGCCGTTAAATCTTTTCAAGTGATATTTTTATCAAACCGTGCGAAATTATTTAACAAATAAATAAATTTAACCATTAACACCATGTCTAATTCTATACGAAACGGTAACAAACAAGTTTTCTCGTGAAATGGACACCGTTTCATTCGCAACGTTTTTCAATTAAATACGTCGTGAAACGCTGTATTGAAGCCGCTATTAAAATAGAGTGTTTTAAAACCCTCTATTAAAATAGAGTGTTTCAAAAGCTGCTATTGATATTCGATAGATAGTTTCGTTTCGTTACGCAAAAAAGCCGCTACTACCCACCGCTATACTGCGCTACTATAAGCGCTCATGCGACGAAACGGATCCACTCCTATAGAACATTCCACTAGGGATGCACGTAGTTTAGTGACGCGCCACGGGAATCGCTGTTTAGTCTCGGACAAATTTTATATTATAATTCTTAATAAAACTGTTATAAGTATACATACGGCATATTTTTTTATATACCAACAACAAACCTGGTAGCGATTAGACTGCATTGTTTATTTTATTTCCATTCATAAGTAAGTGCTTTGGTGGTAAGTTTTTTGCGAAATGTGAAGTGGACGCGCCAGGGGTATCAATATTTAGACCTTTCGGATTTTTTTACTATATTATTATACCAAATTAGACACAAAAATATCATGCCTCAGTTAGAGCCTAAAAAATATTTTGTTTTCTAATTTTAATACTACGGGTACTTTTTTTTTCATGACAACGTAAATTGAGCCTGTCAAGATTCACCCCAAACACAAATTGATAATAAATGTCAGAGGAGGCACTAAAATGTCTTTGCACTTTTTCAGAAGACCAGTGGAGATACCATCCCATCCAACAGCTTTATCCGATTTTAAAGCAATGATAATATCCGTTCAACTTCTTCTTCAACTGTATTTAAAAGAACGAAAGAGTTTCCTATTAAATTAGGACTTGAAACCGCAGAAGTGGCATGAGTTGAGATAGCTGTCTTCTGGTCAAATTTTTCAGCAAGGATCTTGCCAGCACTGATAAAGAAGGAGTTAACTCTATCGGCCGATTCACATGGGAATATACACAATTGTAATAATTCATGGGCTGATGTTGTTCTAGGGCTAATATTGGTAACTTGGTTATTGTCTTCCAAATACGTTTTGAGTCTTTTCCAGCCTCGGAAAATTTATTTTTCATAATCACGTTTAACACTCTTGAGCAAAGAATTACAATAATTTCTGTAGCGCTTATAGGTTACTTTGAGAACCACGTTATCGGGTGATTTTTTAAACTTTTTGTGTAAGTTGTCCCTATTTCTGAGACACTTTAGGAGTCCTGGAGTCATTCACGCCTTAATAATTCTACGCTTGCGGGATGGGATATAAGTTATAGTCGCGTAGGAGATGGAGTTACGTATAGCATTTATAAAATATTCCATCGCAGAATCGGGGTCACCTAAATTTAACAAGCTCTCAAAATCTACACTTAAGAGACTTTGAATCCGCTTTTCTTCGTTTATCTTGCGAACACACTTGGGTAGAATGTACTGTACTTTCTTTGAAAGAGAGAGTATCATGGCAAATTGATCAGTCACAGTGGCTTAATCAACAATAGTAAAAGCTGGGTAAGTGGTTTTGAGCAGAAAATGGTCAAGACACGTACGGTTATGCGTAGGTATTAAGTGGGAGGGAAGAAGACCATGTTCAGCAGTCAAATTTAGATATGCAGGAGAGTTAACATCAGTATTTGTAGGAGATATATCGATGTTAATATCTCCCACCAAAATCACGTTTTGAAATGAGCTTAGACAACTAAGTAAAGTATCCAACGATTGAAAAAATGAGGCTATTTGTTTACGGAAGGCATCAGATCGATAAATTGCTAATACGGCGGTATCTCCACCTATCTTAACTAAGAGAGAGCTTGAATGTAAGAGCTGCCTCCTCCTCCACCAAAATCCTATGTTTTTCTTTGTGTAAAAACTATTACACCATCATTTTGGTTATATTGATTCGTAGATGTCACATACTTATATCCCTGCAAAGAAGGAGCACAATAATTGTACTGTAACCAACATTTGGTAAGGACTATTATGTCAAACTCGTGCAGTTTTACCATTTTGTTAAAAACATTAAAAAAACACAACCTCAAAATTAAATGACTGTTCAAAAATTACTAACTATGACCGTTCAACAACACTCAAACAACGCTCAGCGCCATCTGTTATAAACAGACCATATTACAACGTGAACTATTGAGCTCTTATTGAGTATTTACCATCAATCTTTTTTTACGTGGTAGAGCCATGCTGCAATTATATTAGTAGTATAGTTGTAGCACGAATGGGTCGGCTCGACCGGAGAAGGACCACGCTGTCACAGAATACCAGCGTGAAATAGTAGCTTAATGCTGCTGTATTTCGTATGGTGAGTGTAGAGAACCGGAGGCCCTTTTTACTGGAAATGAGGCATTCCATCTCAGTCCTCACGGGTGACAACGAATCTGCATTTTGATTTGTAATGGAAGATAGATGTAGATGTCTATGGGCCGCAGCAACCACTTACCATCAGGTGGACTGTGTGCTCGTTTGTCACCCTATTCTATAAAATAAAATCTGATAGTACAAAGTCTGTTTACAAGAGGGCGCCTCAGGTAGAGTAAAAGTAATAAACCATGGAAGAAATTATGAATGCACTTAAAAAAATACAAAAAGATTTAGACGAACAAAGGACTACGATTCGTAAAAGCGGAGAAAATGTAACAGAACAAGTAACACAGAATATAAATAAAATATTGGAAGAAAAATTTTGTGTATGGGAAGAAAAACATAAAAAATTGGAAGAAAGGGTTGTAAACCAAGAGAAAAGACTGTACTTTTTGGAAAAGCAGGCAAGACAACGTACTATTATATGTATGTATTTTTTGGTATCTTAGAGAAAGAATTATCGTATGAAAACTTTGTGAACAACTTTACCAAGATAATAGAGCAACATTTCTCTATTAAGTTAGATAGTAGAGATATCCAAGAAATGAAGAGAATAGGAAAAAAAGGAGACAGACCTCGCCCAATAGTAGTAACATTTACAACTCTTGGCCTGAAAATCAAAATTTTTAAACAAAAAGGGGCCCTAAATGACACTCAATATTATATGAAAGAAGATTACCTGACATATGTTTTAGAAAAAAGAAATAATTACAACAACAACTAAAAATAGACAGAGAAAAGGGAAATAATGCAATCATAAAATACGGCAAACTAATTATATTAAAAAACAACAATAAAAGAACATTGTCTACCTCACCTGAAAACTTTCTCCATTCACAAGGACACAAAAACACGCAAGCCAGTAAGAAAAACAAAACCCTGAAATTGCACCAAATATATTTCTGAAGGAGTTTTGAAACCTGGCATGCTGAACTATTTAGTTAATAATAATACCAACAAAAAAGAGGCAAATATGACTACAAAGATAAAAATACATTGCAACTAGCACCCCTCTCTACTACAGATTTTATAAAATAACAAGTCCAATTAAGCAATATAAGATATCTCCCAACCCGGCTGGTCACCGTGGAAGATTATGACCACCACCCTCCAAAGGAAGACACCTTAAATCGTCGAAAAAAGAGACTAATGGAAATCTTTGGAGGAGGCCTTCATCTAAGGGGGGTCCATGCAAAGTAAACAAACACAAATGAGTATATTTATATTAATTATTAATTAAAAAAATATTAATTATTATTATATATATTTAATTAAAATTTATAAATCAATTACATTGATTGAAAATGTTAATGTTACTAATATAATGCATACCTATTTAAATTTTAACCAAATATTATGAAAAATAATTATCATACTCAAAATTACAACATTAATTAACTCAATCAAATTCATTCAATAATATAGAAGTAAATTAATATATTAAAATCTAAAAAAATCTAAAAAAAATGATATAAATTAACGTATTAAAATCTAAAAAAATCATAATTTATATTTTCTTTATAAAATGCAAATTACATTGCAAAAAAGTTATATTGCAAAACTTATTTAGCATTGAATAAAAGGCTTTTTTTATTTTTTATTTTTATTTATTATGTCAAACTCGATCATTGACTTATATATTACTAGCGTAAGGACCGGGCCGACCGAACAACTGAAACGGATGGACAGTGCGCTGGTCCAACGCGAATCGGTCGACAGTGCCACGTGCCGGAATTTTGGCGTCACGCGTCTAGTTTCGTTTTTTGCCGTTTATCTATTTGTTTTATTTTTATTTCTGTTTAATTTTTGTCTAATGAACTTATTGTAAGATACATTTTGAATATAGGTACCTGTTGGCGACGCGCCTATAAGAATGTTTCAGTTTATTAAATCAACCGATGACGCATAGTTATAAAAAGCAAATTATCGAGCCACGACGCTCTGATAAGAAAATGCTTAGTTAAATCTTAAAGAAATGTCGAATTAATGATAAGAAGGTCTTGGGTTCGACTCCCAGGCCGGACTAGTTTGTTTGTTTTCCTGAGTAATATCGCCTAATAAATTCGTAAGGAATTTATGATATAAATTAAAGATCGGATTTGTTCCCCGGTCGAGAAAAAAGCTCTTGAAAAAAGCGGAATTCTTAATTTGGAAGTTCGTTCAAGACGAATGTTTTTATTCGGAAATAAAGTGCTTGAAAGCAGGCAAAAGCGTTGAAAGAAGTTCACGCTTAAGTAAATTATCTATGGAAATAGGAGAAGATAACTTACTTCGTTTAAAAGGACGTTTACCTTTCAAGTCTAATTTGACCGAGGAAAGTAGAAAACCTGTCATATTAGACGGTAAACACGAAATCGTTAAAATGATGATTAGAGAAGTTCATCATCATTTTGGACATGCCAATCACCAGACGGTGATGAATGAGGTGAACCAGAAATTTTACGTCTTGAACTTACGTAATGTAGTACGAAGTGTGTCACATCATTGTCAATGGTGCAGGAAATACAGGTCAAAACCGCAGAACGTGCCACAAGGAAATATTCCTCTGGAGAGAATAGCTCATCATGAGCCACCTTTTACATGCTCAGCTGTGGATTATTTCGGTCCTATGAGTGTGACTATAGGAAGGCGACACGAAAAACGTTGGGGTGTTTTATTCACGTGTCTGACTACCAAAGCAGTACATCTGGAATTAGCAGCCTCATTGACACCAGCGTCAATGATAATGGCGTTAAGGCGATTTATCGCCAGAAGAGGAAAACCAACCGTTATATACAGCGATAACGGGACGAATTTCAAAGCTGCAAATAAAGAATTATTAAAAGCATGCGAAGAATGCCATGAGGGCATGAAAAATGAGTCATTTAAGAAGTATATTAAATGGAAATTTATACCTCCGGGAGCACCGCACATGGGTGGCGCCTGGGAGAGGTTAGTAAGGTCGATTAAAATTGCGTTGACCGCTACGCTCAAGGAAAAGAGCCCACGAGAGGAGGTTCTACATACGTTACTTTTAGAAGCAGAGCATACGGTAAATTCCAGGCCTCTGGTAACATTCAGTATGGATAGTCCTGAAGAGGGTTTGACACCCAATCATTTTCTTCTGGGACGCTCATGTGGTGATCGACCACCTGGATTATTTCTAGAGCGGCATCTGACGGGTCAACTCAATTGGAAAGCTGCACAGAGATTAGCCGACCATTTTTGGACAAGGTGGCTAAAGGAATACATGCCTACCTTAATACCGCGAACAGGTGATAACGGAAAGTTCATGGAACCTAAAGAAGGCGATATTGTTTTGATAATAGATCATTCGTTGCCACGAAATACGTGGCCAAAAGGTAAAATTAGTAGAACGTTACCGGGACCAGACGGTCACACCAGAGTGGTTGACGTCATTACTAGCACAGGTATCTTGAGGAGACCTACATCCAGAATAATAGTCCTGGTACCCGCGACGCCTCCCAAATGATGGTGCTAACGCACGGGGGGGAGATTGTTGGCGACGCGCCTATAAGAATGTTTCAGTTTATTAAATCAACCGATGACGCATAGTTATAAAAAGCAAATTATCGAGCCACGACGCTCTGATAAGAAAATGCTTAGTTAAATCTTAAAGAAATGTCGAATTAATGATAAGAAGGTCTTGGGTTCGACTCCCAGGCCGGACTAGTTTGTTTGTTTTCCTGAGTAATATCGCCTAATAAATTCGTAAGGAATTTATGATATAAATTAAAGATCGGATTTGTTCCCCGGTCGAGATAATCACTCAGTGCATAGACAGAATTAAAGGAAATTAATTGCATAAGTATTGTCTTGTATAAGTGTGATACGTTTGTACGAAAACAAATGCCTATTTGTTATGATTGATTAATGAAAACATTCACTTGTATTGTTATCTGATAAGAAGCATGATAACGAATAAGAGTCTTATCAGAAATAGTGTCCTACTGTTTGAAAATTATGTAGAAGCACTTGTTTATTTAATATTGTTAAAATTAAGTGTATTTCAGACTTTCATTTTTCTGATAGCCGAGAGCCGTGCAAAGTTAGTTGTTCAAATAGTGTGAGTTCACGGAAGCACGCTGGCCACGCCCTTAGGAGGCCGAATATGTAAAAATTTAAAATGTTTGTAATTCAGTGATTTATGTAAAAATGATTTGTAAAACATTTCAGGTTAACTGTATGTGCTAAAAAGGTGAATTCTGTGTTATTTTTATGTGAAAATTCCTGTGTATAAGTGAAATAATGATAGTTTTGTATAAGAAATTTAAAAGTGTTTTAAATAGTGAAATAAATAGAGAAAATGTGAATTAAACTATTGTATTAGTTAACTTATGTATAAATTCAAGTGAGAAACATTGTTTTAACTTTCTGTGTTGAATATTTGAGAAATTTCGATTTCGAACTTGTGAGTAAAATAGGTAGTTTTCGTTTAATAAATAAAAGGTTTTTTGTAATATGAAGATATAATGCATATCATGGTGTAGATATTGTTTTGTACTACCTATATTGACAAATTGTATTTGTATATGACTTGAGTAAATAAAGATATTAAGTGAAACGTGAGAGAGTAATAGTACAAATTCATGTTGTTAAGTTGCGCAGGCACGCGAATGGCGCGGCTCACTTTCGCGTATAGCTCTGGGGGTAGCTTAGTGAACGGGTTTTATTGCAGTTCGTTCGGGGTAATAGTTCGGAAAAACAAGAAAATCCTTCGGGAAAAGTGAAAACCAGCAGTCAAGAAGAAAAGTATAGGGAAAAGTGATTACTCTCTCACGGAACGGTTTGAAGATAATTGCTGTTTCATTCCCGAGATCCTTTAAGTTATACAGTCCACATCGAAGAATTAAGGCGTCGGGACCGGGACGACTTCGGAAGACCCGTAATCCCCGTCTGAACCTACTTGCTGAAAAGGAACGAGGTTATCGCCCTAGTGTGTTACTCCGTTGCGGAGATCACATACGTTGTTCCCGAACCCAACGTAGGCGTTATAGGAGGCCGGATCGAGAGAAGCCTCGATTCCTCCCTTCTGTTTCTTAGTTTTCCGTCCGTGGTGTCCTTTTCAATTGGTCCTTCGAGCCGGATTAAAAGGACCACCCGAACCCCGCCAGCTGGATCAAGGAACCAGCTGTGGACTGCTGGTTGTGGAAAAGAAGACCTTCGGAGCCGAGTGAAGATCAGCAACCGAAGGAAGCCGGAGGTTTGAGCTGAAGCAATAGGACCAAAGGCCAGAAGACCAGGACGTCAGCGCTGAAGGACTGGACCTGGAACTACCGGAAGAAAGAAAACCGGGATAGCGGCCTGGGGCGTGTGCTCGCATGGGGCACGTATCGCAGCCGGGCGCAGGTGTCTTGTGAAGGCACTCATCGTGGCCAAGCAGGGCTTGGCATTTTTCCTGTCGGACGACCGTGTCTGGCATTTTCCTGTCGGGCAAGCGTGCTCGGCATTTCCTGTCGGATGACCGTGTCCGGCATTTTCCTGTCGGATCATCAGGGTGCTGGAAGAAGCATCCACCGCTGCTGCTGCCGGGGCGAGGGTGCGCGTGGGCACCTGACTGCATCGCGGCCGGAGGAGGGCGCCTGGACGAGGCGTCACCGGCAACTGGGCGGCGAGCACAGCATACATCCCGACCACCTAACGGTGCCAAACGGTTGGGCTCTGGCACAACACCTTCGGGTGGAGCAGTTCTCTCGAGCGAGACTGCGCTTGCACTACCGCTCGACTGTTTCGTCATATTCTTTGGCGGGACAGTTCCTAAACCTTTCCTCCATTCCATTCCTGCACGACTCCATCCCTGGACGGCTCACCTCGGTAGGCCCCGTCCAGGATTGATAGGGCTGATAGGGCTGTTAGGGTGGTAGTAGGGTTGTAGGGTTGGGAGATAAGGGGGGGGAGGGGTAGTGGTGTTAGGTTGGGGTGTAGAAGGGTTGTAGGTAAGGGGTTGTAGGGACCGTAGGGACAGTTAGGGACCGTAGGCCAACAATCACCTTCCTGCAAGATGAAGAAGGCACAAGACCAGACAGGGAGAAGCGAAGGGAGCAGGACAAGGACAGGGCTCTCAAGAAAGGCTAAAGAAGCGGACTCATCTGGAGCGACCACAGCTACTGCGTCAAATGGAGCAACTCCTTCAAGTGGAGCCACCACAGACACGTCCACATGCACGTGGGACACAGGGACGTCCGTGGCAACGACAAGCAACAGGACGGACACCAGTGGTACGCAAGCCAGCACCGCACAACAATCCGTTATATCCAGGAGTGAAACGGTGGTCGAAAAAGTAGGTCAAAGGACCGAAGAAGCGGCATCGTCAAGGACAGTAATCGGGCACACTAGTGATAAAGGGTCACAAAGAGGTAGTAGGTCATCGCGATCGGCGAGGCTGAAAGCCGAATTAGAGGCGCGGATTAAATTCGAACGCTCAGAGCTCGAACGAGCACAGGCAGCTGCTGCCTTGGCCAAGTCTCAATTGGAGTTGGCACGACTCAACCGAGAAGAGGAGATCGACTCGAGTGAGGATGATGAAGAGCGGAATACTCAGGTGGAACCTTTCGTAAGGAGTTGGGTTCAGCAGACCATAATGAGCGCGCCGGTTAGTGTAGCACAACCCGATATTACTGATAAGGAAGCGTGTAAAGGATCACGCCGCAAAGGGGCGGAGATCGAGCGCAACCAAGGAAATGCACAGAAAACACACGCGAGTGAGGTGTCAGAATTGACCGAAGCGATTGTGAGTGCAATAAAAATAGCTGGTAAAGATAAGTCTTCCCAGCTTCATTTCCTCCAGGAATTACCGGTGTTCGATGGAGACCCGGGTGAATGGATAATTTTCAAAACGGTGTTTGAAGACACGAGAAGCCAATTTTCAGGGGTGCAAAATGTCGCACGCCTTAGGAGGGCATTAAAGGGCACCGCTAAGGAAGCGGTTAAGTCGTTGTTGTTTACTTTGTGTGAACCGGAAGAAATAATGAACGCTCTCGAAAGAAGATTCGGTAGGGTTGAGATGCTCATTCTAGCCGAAATCGAGAATGTAAAGCGTATGCCAAGATTGGCAGAAGATTGCCGGAATATAGGATCTTTTGCAAGTCGTATTACGAACGTGGTTGCCACGATACAAGCGTTGAATCAACCACAGTATTTGTACTCACCGGAGTTAGTGAGCCGCATAGTAGAGAAGCTCGGAACTATGATTAAATTTAAATGGTTTGAATATCGAGCTCAATATCCTTTGGAGCCAGAGTTACAAAAGATGGCCAAGTTTTTAAATTTATTGAGTGAACAATTTGGAGCGTCCTTAAACAATGAAAATGCGCCTGAAAAAAGGAAGCGTCCTGAATTCAGGAAGCAAACTGTACACACTGCAAAGGGAGGTGTACGCAGGTGTGCCGTGAGCGAGCGCTATATGCGCCGAAGTAAATCGAGCGAGCGTTTAGAACGCCGAAATAGTAAAGGGCACAACCGACAGGTGGTTATGACAACCCAGGATAAGCCTGTAAGTCGGGTAACACATAAGTGTGTTATATGCAACAAAGAGCACTCTATAGTGAGTTGTTACAAGTTTAAGGACATGAATATTCGCGAGAAATGGGAAGCTGTCAAAAGGGCGAAAGTATGTTTCCAATGTTTGTCACCTAACCATAGGAGGTTAGAGTGCAAAGCGAAAAAATGTGGTGTAGAGGGATGTAGAATGTCACATCATCGAATGCTACACCGATACCCCAATGAAAAAACCTCGCCACAAGGGGATGAGGGGGGTAAAGAGGCTCAGATTACAACTGTTAGTACAGTAAATGCACTGGCATGTGCATACTTAAAGATTATACCGGTCGAGTTGTGTGGACCTAGAGGAAAGGTCAAGACAACAGCTCTTCTGGATGAAGGATCGACCATGACACTCATAGAGGAGTGTATGGCTCAGAAATTAGCGCCTCGCGGACGTAAAGAGGGATTACGTATCGAAGCCGTGGGAGGAAAGCGAATTAACGACGATAGTTCGTATCGCTTAAACATTAAGATAAAAGGCATTTACTCGAGCGACTTGGAAGAGATAAGTGTACAAACAATTAAGTCACTTAACCTTTCTCCTCAGTCGGTAAGCCGAGAATTATTGCAACGGTGTTCTCATTTGACACCGATTAAGGATGAGTTGATGTATGAGAGGTCCAAACCTACCATATTAATTGGTCAGGACAATTGGCATCTCATAGTTACTCGTGAATTAATTTCAGGAGGTAAGAACCTACCTGTAGCATCGCTCACCAAACTGGGGTGGGTTTTGCATGGTCACATATCGGGTGGCATTAAACCGATCAAGATTGTTAACCACATTTCCACCAAGAAGGAGGAAGATATGGATAAATTAATCAAGGATTATTTTAGTTTGGAATCTCTGGGAGTATCGGCTAGAAAGCCCGTGAACGACCCAGAAGAACGAGCATTAAGTATTTTGAACAAAACGGTACGTCGTATACCTAATAATAGGTACGAGACTGCTTTGTTATGGCGCACAGACAATGAGTGCTTGCCGTCGAATAGAGCGCAGGTTGAAAGTCGCCTGTTTAATATTGAGAAAAAACTCGACAAAAATAGCGAGTTGAAAAAGGAATACGAGAAGCAAATTGAAAATCTCATCGTTAACGGTTACGCAGAGAAAGCGAACCATATTTCCATTTCCCCACGTACGTGGTACCTTCCTCACTTCGCAGTGACTCACCCACAAAAGAAGAAAATAAGGATAGTTTTCGACGCCGCCGCAAAGACGGGCGGACGTTGTCTCAATGATGCATTGTTAACCGGACCGGACTTATTGAAGTCGTTGTTCGGAGTTCTGCTACGATTCAGAGAAGGAAGCGTGGCAGTAATGGCAGACATTAAAGAAATGTTCCTGCAAGTGAAAATCCGGGATGAAGACAGGGATAGCCTTCGATTCTTATGGCGGCACAATCGTGACGCGCCACCGGAAGAGTATAGAATGACGTCACTCATATTTGGAGCGGCATCATCACCATGCATCGCTATATATGTAAAGAATAGGAATGCGCAGGACAACGCGCATATCTATCCAGAAGCAGCTTCCGCTACGGAAAGCAATTTTTATATGGATAACTATCTACAGGCATTTCCCGACGTGACGACGGCCGAAAGGATAGTAAACGATATGTATGAATTACATAAGCATGCTTCTTTCCAACTGAGGGGATGGGCTAGCAACCGACCCGAAGTTTTAAGTAAAATGGAAAATAAATATAAGAGCGACAGTGCTTCGCTTGGAGATAAAGAGCACACAGAGCGCACGTTAGGTTTGATTTGGAATATCAAACGGGATATAATAAGTTTCTCCACAAGTCTTCGTAGCACACCTGAAGAGGTGATGGAGGGTTTGCGACCGCCTACGAAGAGGGAGATAACTAGCGCTGTGATGTCAGTTTTCGATCCTTTGGGACTCGCATCACCCATAACGATTCAAGGGAAGTCGTTGATCCAGCAAGTATGGAGGACAGGCATCTCTTGGGATGAAGAAGTTTCACACGAATTACACGTGTTATTTTGTAAATGGATATCGGAAGTGAAGAAATTAGGTCACTTAGAAGTACCTAGACCCGTTGCTGAAGGCATCGGCAAGGGAGAGTTGCATACTTTCACGGATGCTAGTGAAAAAGCATACGCTGCCGCGGTGTATTACGTCACCACGGACGAGCAAGGAAGAAGGCGGATTACGCTGATCGCCGCAAAGGCAAGAGTAGCGCCATTGAAACCTATTTCAATTCCAAGGCTTGAATTGCAAGCAGCTCTTATGGGCAGCAGACTGGCTGCTTCAGTTAGTGAAGAGAGCAAGTACGAGATGTCCGAGAGAGTGTTTTGGACAGACTCACGTACAGTATTAGCGTGGATTAAGTCAGATCCTCGCGCTTTTAAACCATTCGTTGCTCATCGATTGGCTGAGATCGAAGATCACAGTAAGCCATGTGAATGGCGATGGGTTCCAACGTCACAAAATGTGGCAGATGACGCCACGAGAAATTTCCCTTCCACCTTCGATGTAAGTCATCGCTGGTTTCAAGGACCTGAATTCCTCAGGAAAAGTCCTGATTTATGGCCCAAACAAGTGGACACCATAAAAAACTTAGAAACAGGTGAAGAAAAATCGCCAAAGGGCATAAATACGTTAAGAAAGCAAGAACCGTTAAGTCTACCCGACTACGGACGATTTAGCAGCTTTAAGAAATTCCTTGGGGCAACTACACGCACCTTACAAGCGGTAGAAAAATTCAAGAGTTTAAGAAAGTCGGTTAAAGGACCCGACGACGCAGCCGAAAAGTCGGTTATGTGTTCCAACAAAGTTTTAGCAAAGTCGGTTAAAGGACCCGATGGCGCGTTGGACATAGCGCTCTTGAAAAAAGCGGAATTCTTAATTTGGAAGTTCGTTCAAGACGAATGTTTTTATTCGGAAATAAAGTGCTTGAAAGCAGGCAAAAGCGTTGAAAGAAGTTCACGCTTAAGTAAATTATCTATGGAAATAGGAGAAGATAACTTACTTCGTTTAAAAGGACGTTTACCTTTCAAGTCTAATTTGACCGAGGAAAGTAGAAAACCTGTCATATTAGACGGTAAACACGAAATCGTTAAAATGATGATTAGAGAAGTTCATCATCATTTTGGACATGCCAATCACCAGACGGTGATGAATGAGGTGAACCAGAAATTTTACGTCTTGAACTTACGTAATGTAGTACGAAGTGTGTCACATCATTGTCAATGGTGCAGGAAATACAGGTCAAAACCGCAGAACGTGCCACAAGGAAATATTCCTCTGGAGAGAATAGCTCATCATGAGCCACCTTTTACATGCTCAGCTGTGGATTATTTCGGTCCTATGAGTGTGACTATAGGAAGGCGACACGAAAAACGTTGGGGTGTTTTATTCACGTGTCTGACTACCAAAGCAGTACATCTGGAATTAGCAGCCTCATTGACACCAGCGTCAATGATAATGGCGTTAAGGCGATTTATCGCCAGAAGAGGAAAACCAACCGTTATATACAGCGATAACGGGACGAATTTCAAAGCTGCAAATAAAGAATTATTAAAAGCATGCGAAGAATGCCATGAGGGCATGAAAAATGAGTCATTTAAGAAGTATATTAAATGGAAATTTATACCTCCGGGAGCACCGCACATGGGTGGCGCCTGGGAGAGGTTAGTAAGGTCGATTAAAATTGCGTTGACCGCTACGCTCAAGGAAAAGAGCCCACGAGAGGAGGTTCTACATACGTTACTTTTAGAAGCAGAGCATACGGTAAATTCCAGGCCTCTGGTAACATTCAGTATGGATAGTCCTGAAGAGGGTTTGACACCCAATCATTTTCTTCTGGGACGCTCATGTGGTGATCGACCACCTGGATTATTTCTAGAGCGGCATCTGACGGGTCAACTCAATTGGAAAGCTGCACAGAGATTAGCCGACCATTTTTGGACAAGGTGGCTAAAGGAATACATGCCTACCTTAATACCGCGAACAGGTGATAACGGAAAGTTCATGGAACCTAAAGAAGGCGATATTGTTTTGATAATAGATCATTCGTTGCCACGAAATACGTGGCCAAAAGGTAAAATTAGTAGAACGTTACCGGGACCAGACGGTCACACCAGAGTGGTTGACGTCATTACTAGCACAGGTATCTTGAGGAGACCTACATCCAGAATAATAGTCCTGGTACCCGCGACGCCTCCCAAATGATGGTGCTAACGCACGGGGGGGAGATTGTTGGCGACGCGCCTATAAGAATGTTTCAGTTTATTAAATCAACCGATGACGCATAGTTATAAAAAGCAAATTATCGAGCCACGACGCTCTGATAAGAAAATGCTTAGTTAAATCTTAAAGAAATGTCGAATTAATGATAAGAAGGTCTTGGGTTCGACTCCCAGGCCGGACTAGTTTGTTTGTTTTCCTGAGTAATATCGCCTAATAAATTCGTAAGGAATTTATGATATAAATTAAAGATCGGATTTGTTCCCCGGTCGAGATAATCACTCAGTGCATAGACAGAATTAAAGGAAATTAATTGCATAAGTATTGTCTTGTATAAGTGTGATACGTTTGTACGAAAACAAATGCCTATTTGTTATGATTGATTAATGAAAACATTCACTTGTATTGTTATCTGATAAGAAGCATGATAACGAATAAGAGTCTTATCAGAAATAGTTTCCTACTGTTTGAAAATTATGTAGAAGCACTTGTTTATTTAATATTGTTAAAATTAAGTGTATTTCAGACTTTCATTTTTCTGATAGCCGAGAGCCGTGCAAAGTTAGTTGTTCAAATAGTGTGAGTTCACGGAAGCACGCTGGCCACGCCCTTAGGAGGCCGAATATGTAAAAATTTAAAATGTTTGTAATTCAGTGATTTATGTAAAAATGATTTGTAAAACATTTCAGGTTAACTGTATGTGCTAAAAAGGTGAATTCTGTGTTATTTTTATGTGAAAATTCCTGTGTATAAGTGAAATAATGATAGTTTTGTATAAGAAATTTAAAAGTGTTTTAAATAGTGAAATAAATAGAGAAAATGTGAATTAAACTATTGTATTAGTTAACTTATGTATAAATTCAAGTGAGAAACATTGTTTTAACTTTCTGTGTTGAATATTTGAGAAATTTCGATTTCGAACTTGTGAGTAAAATAGGTAGTTTTCGTTTAATAAATAAAAGGTTTTTTGTAATATGAAGATATAATGCATATCATGGTGTAGATATTGTTTTGTACTACCTATATTGACAAATTGTATTTGTATATGACTCGAGTAAATAAAGATATTAAGTGAAACGTGAGAGAGTAATAGTACAAATTCATGTTGTTAAGTTGCGCAGGCACGCGAATGGCGCGGCTCACTTTCGCGTATAGCTCTGGGGGTAGCTTAGTGAACGGGTTTTATTGCAGTTCGTTCGGGGTAATAGTTCGGAAAAACAAGAAAATCCTTCGGGAAAAGTGAAAACCAGCAGTCAAGAAGAAAAGTATAGGGAAAAGTGATTACTCTCTCACGGAACGGTTTGAAGATAATTGCTGTTTCATTCCCGAGATCCTTTAAGTTATACAGTCCACATCGAAGAATTAAGGCGTCGGGACCGGGACGACTTCGGAAGACCCGTAATCCCCGTCTGAACCTACTTGCTGAAAAGGAACGAGGTTATCGCCCTAGTGTGTTACTCCGTTGCGGAGATCACATACGTTGTTCCCGAACCCAACGTAGGCGTTATAGGAGGCCGGATCGAGAGAAGCCTCGATTCCTCCCTTCTGTTTCTTAGTTTTCCGTCCGTGGTGTCCTTTTCAGTACCTAATATATTTTATATTCAATGAGGGTAAAACAAAAAGAGTACAAAAGAAACCATATCTGCTTAATTGAATACGAAAATCTGATAAAAAATATTTTGAAATTCTGTTTTCAAACTGATTTCTTCTGGAGCATAGAGTTTCATCGTGTTAGCCCCTCATTATAGTTGTATCAAGGATGCAATATAAATGCATCGATTGACCAGACAGGGAGCTAATTCTATTTTTTTTTAAACGCGGCATTCATGCACAATACAGAAATTCTCGATATCGTAGGGTTGTTATTAAAATTTAAAAGGACCCAATAATATTACAAGTCGACCTTTAGGTAAAATTATGGTATTTTCGCTTAGTATTATTACGATACTATGTACTACAAACTATGAAATAATGGTATAATTAGGATAATTATACTACGAGATCCGACCCTGATTCCACATATGCCAGGCAAAGTGGCAGATTGTACTCTTCGGTCTTTTGTACAATCTGCCGCAGGGTATAATAATAATAATAATAATAAATATTTATTTAATTTCCAATTACACATGTTTACATACAGGAATAAATATGATTACAATTAAATAAAGTAACAATAAGTCTAACAAAAATAACATACTATGATAAAATTAAAACTATGTGTAGCTTAATAATGTAGAATATACAAAAGAAAAATAAAAAAGTCAAGTTTATAATATTAGCTACCTGCCTGAACTAGGTTGAGTACCTGTGTTTCAGACATCACTTACACAATGGGTTTAATAATGTAGGACACTAGATATTTAAATAATTAAACTATATTATATAATAAATAAAATAACTAAATGACAAAATAACAATTAATTGTTACCTACAATTAATACAAACTATTTTAGAATTTCTAACAACTTCTCTGTGTCTTCGTATTTTAATTGATTTAAAAATTCCCTTACACTTACGTAGGCGGTCCCATAATGAATTGGCCTAACTATGAACCAATGAAGGAAATGAAACGAAACCAATTTTATTTTCAATATAATCACCATGAATACTAACACACTTCTGACATCTGTGAATCAACATCTCTAAACCTTTATAAAAATAATCACATTTTTTATCCTCAAAATGACTGAAGACGGCCGCCTGCAACTCTTCATCGCTTGAAAATTTTCTTCCTCTTAAGTCCCGCTTTAAATTTGGAAATAAATAATAGTCGGATGGGGCCATGTCTGGACTGTAAGGTGGATGTTGAACTTCTGTGAACCCGCATTGACGAACTGCATCCTTCGAAACACCAGCGGTATGAACAGGGGCGTTGTCATGGAGCAACAGGACACCTTTAGACAGCTTGCCTCTTTCTTTTTTCCTTTATCTTGTCTCGTAATTTATATATTAAAGAAGCATAATATTCGCCGTTCACGACTGTATTACGTTCTTTAAAATCCACCATCAAAATGCCTTGAAAATCCCAAAATATTGTGCACATCAGTTTTTTAGTCGATTATTGCACCTTTGCCTTTCTAGGGGGCTTTTCACCCTTATAACGCCATTCCATTGACTCGCGTTTGCTTTGTGGATCATAATACAAGATCATAGTTTCATCACCAGTCCGCTCGATCACAGTCTTTGGATTTTCGCCACAAAGATCCAAAAACTCCGAAGCGCAGCGCACTCTTTCCTGTCTATGTACCGCTGAAAGAAGTTTCGGTACCCATCTTGCACTCACTTTTTTCATGTGAAGATGTTCATGGATCGCTTGATGAATGGTACTCTTAGAGAGCCCAAGCATTGCTGCAATTTCTCTAATCTTCAAACGGCGGTCACTCAGAACCTCCTCTTCGATAAGAGCAATCGTTTCGGGAGTGAGCACTTCCACAGGTTTCTCTCCCGAGGCGAAACTCTTTCACCCAGTTTTCCACTGTGCTATAGGAGGGGGCAGACTCCTTATACACGCCATCCAATCGTTCTTTTATTTGGGCAGGGGATAAACCTTCTTTAAACAGAAACTTTGTGACACTTCGATACTAAGTTTTCGACATTTTGAAAAAATACGCGACTCTCGTTATTCAAATGCCTGTTAAACTAAGACTAAGCATTTCATGTCGATGCATGTTTCTTATATTAAGTGCACGATAAACGTACTATTTAATGCAACACAACATGTAGCGACATGTCGCGTTGAACTATATCAGGCCAGTTCATTATGGGACCGCCTGGTATATTACAGTTCTTATAACTTAGACTATATACCTTTAGTGACTTGTTGAGCTTGTTATATAGAAAGGGTCCTAAAAATATGTAAAATTTGTTCACAAATGCGTGTTTGGTTTGAGGGTTTACACAAACTAAGTCCATTCTTCTCCTGTCTATGGATTTTAAGTTAAATGGAAGTTCGGTATGCTGTTTTAATATGATGTTCAGGATGAACAACTGACGGACAGTTAGTACACTACATGCCAAGTAAAGTTGATGTGTAGGAAACATGAAAGGACGGAAAGTGGCTACCTTTAAAACTGCTCTCTGAGCACGTTCTAATGGAAGCAATATTGTTTAAGAAGCTCCACCCCAGGAAGTAATGCCATAAGTGAGTATGGATTGACACAAAGCTGAATAGACCTGTCTTATCAATTTGAGGTCAGCGATGTTACGAAGATATTTAAAAATATATATTAATTTACGAACTCTAGCACAAAGTAAATCGATGTGCTTGCGGAAATTTAAATTTGTGTCAAGCGTGATACCTAGATATTTTATATTGTCTGTTTTTGTTAATGCGGAACATGAACATGCAGTGTCATTATACGAGTTACAATTATGAGCGTAAATATTTAGGTGAGTAGGTATGTTATTATTTCTCATTAAAAATAACATATATTGTGTTTTATCAGCGTTTAAACGTAGGAGATTATTAAGAAGCCAATTAGATACTATGTTAAAGCCTTGCTGAGCGTATTTATAAACCTCATCTCGTGATTTAGCTGAGAATAACAGGACTGTGTCGTCTGCATACAACATAATGACACCATTTTGAAGTTATTAGGAACAATGTAGGCCCCAGGATACTGCCCTGTGGGATTCCATAAGAGCTGTTTTGTAATTCAGTACTTGTATACTCACCGATTTTTACACATTGAAAGCGATCACTGAGGTAATCAGAAAAAATTTGTAGTTGAGTTCCCCTTATGCCAAGTGTTTCAAGCTTTTGCAATAGTATAGGGCAAGAAATAGTATCAAATGCTTTGGCAAGGTCTAAAAAGATCCCAATTGAGTGCATACCGTTGTCAAGATTACTTGTGACGTAATCTGTCAGTTGGTGCAAGGCATCATTGCATGATTTCTTAGGCCTAAAACCAAATTGTCTGTCTGACAGCAAGTTGTTAGTTTCCAGGTATTTTATTAACCTGGTATTTATGATCTTTTCTAAAATTTTAGATAAGCCAGATAAGACTGAAATCGGCCTATAGTTACTAACTAAGTTTTTATCCATGACGACTGATTCAACTGACGATTGAAACTGGCGATTCAAATGACATGGTATGTATGTGGTCTATGGTACTGAAGCCTTTTCGGAAACTGGCTTGTTCGGGAGGCTGGGAGTCGTCAAGTCTGCGTGCGAGACGATTCGTAATGACTCTCGAAAACAGCACGTAGACGCGGCTCAGAAGGGAAATCGGTCTGTAGTTCTTCAAGGGAGCGTTGTCGCCTTTCTTAAAGAACAAGACCACCGCACTTCTGCTCCACGCCTCCGGAGTAGTGCCACCATGGAGGACGGAATTGAAGAGCTTCTGAAGGACTTCAAGTACCGGTGTTCCACCCACTTTCAGAAGCTCCGCTCTAATTCCATCCTCGCCTGGGGCCCTGCCGTTTTTAAGGTGCTGGAGAGCCATTCTAATCTCGCTCAGACTGACGTCCGGGATATCATCGGAATAGTGTCGGGTAAGACTTGCTCTTGGATCGTTAATCACACTTGCGTGTGGCTCCAACGATGATGTGTACAGCTTCCCATAGAACCTCTCAATCTCACTCAAAATCTCGGGTGTCTCGGAAACGATGCTGCCACACTCAGTCTTCAGCTTTGACAGTTGGCTCTTTCTGGCAGACAGATCTCTGGCAAAGACTTTGGAGCTCTGGTTCCGCTCGATCGCTTCTTTAATACGAGCGGTATTAAAGTTGCGTAAGTCTCGCCGCATGCATTTGGAGATCTGTCTGTTTAGTTGCCCGTATGCTGTGAAATCTGTTGACGATTGCAGCCTCATCTCCCGTCTAACAGCCATGAGATTAAGAGTGTGATCGGAGAGTTTTTGTGTTCTTCTGCGGCGGGTCTTGCAGAACTTAGCTCCGACCGCATGGACAGTTTCCACGAGCATGTCATTCATATCGTCCACTGCATTGCAATCTTCTAGGCACTGAAAGCGGTTGCGTAACTCGAGCTGAAAGGTTTCGGGATTCTGGATTAGAGCTCGAGGGGGACGGTGCGTTGACTTCATTAGCCGAGACCTCTCCAACTTAACGTTTAGGTTCAGTGTGCCTCTAACCATTCGGTGATCGCTGCCGGTTTTCACCCTTGCGATCACTGAGACATCACTGAACAGTTGTCGTCTGGTCGTCATTATGAAGTCAATCTCATTTTTTGTCGAACCGTCGGTGCTCGACCAGGTCCACTTCCTGTGGGGCCGCTTTTGGAAGAAAGAGTTCATCATAAAGAGTCCCCCTTTCTCCATAAAGTCAGGCAGCTGCTGGCCCCTACGGTTCCTTTGCCCTACTCCAAATTTCCCTAACTTCAGCTCACCGCCTTCTCTTGTGCCTAGTTTTGAGTTGAAGTCTCCCATCAACACCGTGTAGAGGGTTTTGGAGGAATGCATGGCTCTAGAAATATCCTCATACATTTCCTCCACCTCCTTATCGGGATGTGCCGAGGTTGGTGCATAGACCTGTATGACCTTCAGCGAATACCGTTTGGTGATATGAGTATGAGGTGTAAGTAAGAGATCAAATGAAAGGAAAAATAATAATACGTTGTGGTGGGACGATGAGGCACGGGTGGAAGTTGAAGCAAAAAAGAGAGCATGTTTAGATTCACTAGCAGCCAAAGCTGGTAATTCTGACGGTATGAATGATGAGATTGAAAGAAAAAAAGGCAGAATTTAGACGAATAAATAAGGTAGTAAAAGAAGTCGTTAAAAAGAAAAAGCAAGAAAAAACGGATAAGAATGATAGAAGGATGTCTGATAACTTCCAGGCAAATATTAAAATGTTCTGGAAACTCGTAAGAACTGCCAGGGGAAATTCAAAACAGCGTAGAATGAATGCTATACGAGACGAAAACGGATGTATTCCGAGTGACGAAGTTTCGAATTTAAAGAGATGAAAGGAATACTATGAAAGCGTGTTTATGAGTGAAGAGTCATCTGAATTAAATGAACTAGAAATTCCGAAAAAAAAGTCAAAGGCTATGGAGATAAGTGTAGATGAAATAATGAAAACAATGAAAAGCATTATAAGTAGGTAAGATAGATATGATAGAGTATTACTCGAGATGCTAAGGGCTTGAAAGGGAGTGATGGCAGGCCTGCCGTACACCTTGTTTAATTTATGTTGGGAATTAAAGCGGGTACTGGGAGACTGGTGTAAAGTAATTATAGTACCAGTATATAGGGGAAAAGGGTCACAGCAAGACTACAAAAATTACCATGGTATCAGCTTGCTTAGTATTGTGGGTAAACTGAATGCTAAGGTGTTAATTGAAAGAGTTATGAAAGAAACTGATGGAAAAATTTGGGATGTGCAAGTGGGATTTAGAAAGGGAATGGGGTGTACATATTAAGTTTTTTCCATGCGCATGATTGCGGAGAAGTTTTTGGCCAAAAACCAGAAAGTTTTTGGTGCGTTCGTGAACTTGGAAAAGGATTATGACAGAGTTGATAGGACTGTGTTATAGCAAATACTGAACTCATTCGGGTTGAGCGCTGGTTTGATACAGGCAATAAGGTCTCTTTATAGGGACTCTAGTGCTTATGTCAGGATCAACGGGGTCTACTCTGACTGGTTTGGCATCTAAAAAGGGCTATGTAGCTTCCCCGTACCTGTTCAACCCATTTATGGATGATTATTTGCAAACTTTGAAGGATGAAGAATGTGGGTTAAGAATTTAACGAGTTAACCGTCAAATGCCTTTTGTACAATGATCAAGTCATATTTGCGTCGTTGGCGGCGGAGTTGTTAATGAAGGTTACATTAATGAACTGGGCATTAAAAGAAAGGGAAATGAAAGTGAATACAAGTTAGACGAAAGTGATGGATTTTGAAAGAGAAGAAAGTAAAACGTTATCTGAAATAAGAATAGAAGGGGAGTTGTTTGAGCAAGTGGATGAGTTCGTGTATTTGGGATGTGTATTTTGCAGGGAAGATAAAAATGATAAAGATATAGAACGACGAGTGAATGCAGGAAAAAATCAGAATGTGTCAAAAAAGGCACGTATGGTAATTCATAGTGCTGTATTAATCCCTACTTTAATGTAAGGTAGTGAAAGTTGGGTGTGGCAGAAGAAACACGAAAGTAGAATAAATGCTGTAGAAATTCGGTCTTTAAGGAGTATGCTAGGGTTGAATCGGAATGACAGGGTAAGAAATTGTGTGATAAGAGAAAAATTTGTTATGCAAGATGATGTTGTGACCAGGATTAAAAGGAATGCTTTGGTGGTTTGGTCATATAGAAAGAATGAATAAGGAAAGAGTGACAAAACAAATGTATGTGAACGGCTGAGGCGAGAAGGGACGCTCTAGGCAAAAGTTTATCGATCGAATAGGCGATATTTTGAAAATGGGCCATATTAGAAATACCCTTAACCGACGAGCGGGTATGCGTGATATATAGATGTAAAGGAGGCGAGGGAGGTATGTCAAGATCGTGTCAAATAGAAGTTCGTAGTCTCTGCCTACCCCCCTGGGTGACAGGCGTGAATGTTTACGTATGTAATTTGTGAACATAGCAGACAGCGTAAAATTTGACTTTGACAGTTCGACACAAAGAGTATATCATATATATATATATATATATATATATATATATATATATATATATATATATATATATATATATATATATATATATATATATATATATATATATATATGTGTATGATACATTATTAATCAAAGGTTAGAATAGAAAAAATGCTTGAATTGTACTTTTTTTGTAGTAATCGCGACACTTCTTACGTGAAATAAAAATAATTAGAAACTTATTTTGGAATTGCTACTTAATTTACCTACAGTGAGAGAAAATTAGTCTGGTCCACCAGGAAGAGTAAATGGAATAGGTAAACTCACGGTTAGCGGCAGCTGCGATCAACTCTAACTTGGCTTCAACGATATCTTCGGTACTGATTTTATATGTCGAAACTTAATCTTTCTGTTCTGTTAGCAACATTTAAATTCTTTTGTTTTTCACACTGTTAAAAATAAGTTCTTTTTGCATTACTGTTTGCTTTTGGTGAATTTTGTTGTTAAATATTATCTGTTAGTTAAGTGACTAACTTAGTGATTAACAACACTAAACTTTTGTCTTGTTAAGCTTTGATCAAGTAGGTTAGTGTTAATTGCTTTTTTATTCTTATTATCATTGTAAATTAAACATATTCCTTTGCAATCAGTCAACTGTTGGGAGATGTATAATATGTTCAATACATATTATCGTCGTATTTTTTTTTTCTTCTTTTAAAACTTGCTTAATATATGTCACGTCAATGCTCAAAGCGTTCCGAGTCATTATTTTTATTTTGAAGAAATTTTTTCTATAGATTGTGTTTATGCAATCTTAGTATCAGAAAGTTGGCTAAAGCCATCATTATTGTCCAGCTTGTAAAAGAGGAGGTGGTGTTGGCATATACCTTAGAGCAAATATCCTTTATAAAATAATTTTAGCTTCTCCATCTCCGTATTCTGCCTCATTGGAGTTTCTGTTTCTGGAAATCGATATCAAAGGTGTAAAAGCAATTCTTGGGGTAGTGCACCGTCCAGCTGCTGTTAATTTTTTCGACGCTCTTGAAAGCACCCTCGCTACCACTTCATCGAGTACACGCACTGCATAATAATGGGTGATTTCAATACTGCTTTGTTGAGGAACTCTTCTCGATCTCAAAAATTTCGGTCAATCATAGTCAGTCGATCTCCACATTCTCCTCTTAGAGGGAACTTACCACAACATTGACACTGACGACTCATGGATTGACCATATTATCACGGCTTCTCCCGATTATGTCATTAAGCACGGATAACTATCGGCTCCTGCTTTTTCACGAGATGACCTTATTCATCTATACTCTATACATATAATAAAACAGTAACGAAAGAAAAACTGTACATTGAGAATTTTCGAGAAAAAAATAAGTGGCTTTTGTTAGAAAAACGTAACTGATAACAAAAAGTGACTTTTTTAGAATTTTTGTCTGTTTTTCTGTTTATCTGTTTGTCTGTGTGTATGGTACGGCTTCAAGCCAAAACTACTGGATAGATTGAATTAAAATTCAGCAAAAATGTTCTTTGTAAACCAAGGAAGGCTTTAGGCTACATATTATCACGCCGTATGTTATAGGAGGTAAGCAATATTGATTTTAAAAGGTTTTTCTTCGTAATTGAATGGACAAAATAATTGAATGCACAAAATGACATTTTTTTAGTTTATTAAATTAAAATAAAAATAAAAATTTAAATCCGGGAACATAATAATCACGCTATTTTTATGAAGGAGCGGGGCAGTAATATTATAAATTGCAAGGGAACAGCTGTTTAACAATATGTCAACGGGGAATTTAGCGGTAAGGTCAGGCGACCGTTTACCGCATTAAATGGTGCGAGTTTAAATCCCGTAATATTGTTTTGAAAAATCGTAATTTTTTTTTAAATTTGCATTTTTATGTGCATTAGGAAATGTGAGAAATTTACATATCTATCTAATTGTATGTAGAATTTCATACCGATATTACTAAACAGATTGATTGGTGGTACGACAAGTTACACTATCATGAAGTCAAGTCAAACTTTTGTTCTAAGTTATATCTTACCAAGCACATTTGTTGCAGGTAATTAATTTAAGTATGTAATTTTGAGTTTTGTACCTTGCTGCTGTTACCATATTTTTTTAATGCAAAAATTATGTACTTGTCTGTTGAATTAACGACAATTTAGTTTTAATTCGTAATTTAATTAATTCGTTTGGGTAAATAAGTAATAATAGTAGTTTCCGTTTTCTAACTAGATGGCGTTGGCGTTGAGTTACATCGCGCTATGGTTTCGTTCCCAAAAAGGGATTTTATGGGTGCGGATGGGCCACTCTCATCCTATAGAAACGGGGGTTACCTTTGTTGTCTGTGTTGGTTGATATGTTTAATTTTCCTGCGAATAATTATTATTTTTCTACTTGCTAGCAATTCTTACGTACTTATTCGATTACTTTTCATTGTTTTGAATATCGTTAGCATCGGATTAAGAAGAAATTTTAGCTATGCCTTTTAGAAAAAGTTCAAATCTGTCTTTAAACTCAAGGGTTTCTAAGACGCGCAGGTTAGTTCGATCTCTCGAAACTGATGCAGAGCGTGAACAACGGCTAGGTGCTTACCGTGTGCGTAATACTGTAAGTTCATCCGCATAAACTGGCACGCAGCGCCAATTACGACTAGAATTTAAACGAGTCTGCACTACTGCTTCTCGATCTCAGGAAAGTGTGGAACAACGAGAAATGTGTTTAGCTATCGGCCGAGGGATCAGAGGTTGAGTCTTCAGAATATCCGCTCTGAGACAGCTCGATCACTTGAGAGCAGTCAGGAGCATGAGATACGACTTGCGCGTGACCGAGAGCGTCATCCTTTATTTCGCGCTTCCGAAACGGATACAGAGAGAGAGAGAGAGAGAGCAGAGATTAAGTCTTCAGCTTTTCCGCACTGATACTGCTCGGTCACTCGAGAACAGTCCGGAGCGTGATACATGCCAAGCAAGCGATCGCGAGCACCACGCAGTATCTCGCGCTTCGGAGACTTACACGCAGAGAGACTCGCGTCTAAGCTCCCAACGTATTTGCACTGCTACATCTCGATCACTTGAGAATCCTGAAGAACATGAGACGCGCCGTAGTGCAGACCGCTCACAGCATGCTCTAGCTCGATCTTTGGAGACAGACGAGCAGCGCGAGCAACGCAACGCACTTGCTCGGCAAAGATATCATGACATGCGTGTTGAGGTATCTGTTCATTCCACGCAAGAACGTGAGCGGATTCAGGAAATTCGGGCAAGTCAGTCAGTCGAACAGCGTGTACCCCAAATTGATCTAGACCGTATACGTCGCAATCTTCGCAATTCATACTCATCTGATACTGAGTCTATGGTTTATGATCCAGAAGAGCAACCGCGATTCAATAAAGAAAGGAGCGCGTTTTCCTATAACCCATTTATTAATTACATCGAACACGGAGACATTGGCACCATGTGTGAGGTGTGTGCACAATGTCACGCGCGTAAGTGGAAGGGAGAAACCAAGGGAATGTGTTGTGCGTCTGGAAAGGTACGACTACACTCTATGCAAGAGCTGCCGGAGATCTTACGAGTTCTTTTGAATAGCGAGCATCCCAAGTCCAGCTATTTCTTAAGCAATATTCGAGCCTACAACAGTGCTTTCCAGATGACTTTATTTGGAACTCATCAAGTCACTAAATCTGTATTCATGCCGACTTTTCAAATTCAGGGGTAAGTCTACCATCGGATAGGTTCCCTGTTTTCCACCGAAATAACGGAATTTTCGCAAATATATTTCATTGCAGATTTTGCTGAACAGGCTAATGTCCGATGCCGACACATTCCTAATTTAGACTTGAGCCTTATAAGGAGATTACAAAACACTCTGCACAGTGTCAACCCATACGTTAGCGATTTCAAAACCGCTCTGGAATCGGTGCCTGAACACGAGCACGATTTTTTTAAATTCGTTATTAGCGCAGACAAAAGACCGACCGCAGCCCATCCAGGATGATATAACGCACCAACGTCAAACGAGGTAGCCGTCCTCTTGGTTGACCAGGAATGCGACAAAAGAGACTTTGTTTTACGCACACGTGATGATCGCTTACAGCGTAACAGTGAGACACATCGCGCTTATGATACCCTACAGTATCCCCTAATGTTTGGTCGCGGAGAGGATGTCTACCACTTTGCCGTATACAATGTACAGACAGGTGCCCCAAATTATAACAAAAAGACTTCCGCCCTCCAGTTTTACAGTTACATGATTCAGCTCCGTTCCAACGACAACTCTCATGTCCATTATTACCGTGCGCACTTTAGTCAATTTCTGGTAGATGAGTATGCCAAAATTGAAACGGAGCGGTTGGTGTTCACTAGAACGAATCAACGGAAACTGAGGGCGGAAAACTACGTGCACCTAAGGGACGCCATGCGAGAGGACTCTAACGCGGAAAATGTTGGACGGAGGGTGATACTCCCTTCCACTTTTATGGGAGGTCCGCGGTACATGCACGAGTGGACACAGGACGCATTCTGTTACGTGCCCAAGTACGGTCGACCGGACCTCTTCATCACCACCACTACCAACCCTAAGTGGCCCGAAATAACGCGCGAGCTCTTAGCAGGGCAAGTGCCACACGACAGGCACGACTTGATTTCTCGGGTGTTTCATTTAAAATTAAAGTGCTTGATGGATCTTCTCACAAAAGAAAAACTATTCGGTGCTACCAGATGCCACATGTATTCGGTAGAGTGGCAAAAACGCGGCTTGCCCCATGCGCATTTGCTTTTGTGGTTGAAAGATAAAATCAGACCCAACGGGATCGATGATTTCATAAGTGCTGAGCTGCCAGATTCCGACGTTGACCCCGTTCTGTACTAAATTGTAAAAGGTCACATGATGCATGGTCCTTGCGGAGCCCTAAATCGCAATTCTCCTTGCATGAGGGACGGACGGTGCTCAAAAAGGTTCCCGAAGCGATTTAGCAGCGAAACTCCTACAAGTGAGGATGGATACCCTTCATACCGGCGTCGATCTCCTGCTGAGGGTGGCAGTCGTGCCGAGTAAATGTGTGGCCAGGCAGTCTAGATTGACAACAGATGGATAGTTCCATACTCACCTGTACTTTCCGGGACGTTCAGTAACCACATTAACGTCGAGTCGTGCACAAGCGTACAGTCGATTAAATACATCTGTAAATACGTCAACAAAGGTAGTGACCAGGCAACGTTCGTTTTACAGAGTACTGACAGGGATGAAGTGACCAAGTACCAGTCTGGTCGCTACATAAGCACTTCTGAGGTGGTTTGGCGGTGAAAAAGAACCAGGCTCGCAAGGTCCTCTTGAAAGGGAACCAGGCGTTCCGTAAACGTTCAACTAAGAAACAGAAGGGAGGAATCGAGGCTTCTCTCGATCCGGCCTCCTATCACGCCTACGTTGGGTTCGAGAACAACGTATGTGATCTCCGCAACGGAGTAACACACAAGGGCGATAACCTCTTCCTTTTCAGAAAATAGGTTCAGGCGGGGATTACGGGTCTTCCGAAGTCGTCCCGGTCCCAACGCCTTAATTCTTCGATGTGGACTGTATAATTTTGAGGGATGAATTTCTTGGGAATAAAACAGCAATTATCTTCAAACCGTTCTGTGAGAGAGTAATCACTTTTCCCTATCACTTCCCTACACTTTTTCTTCTTATTGACTGCTGGTTTTGCACAATTTCCTGAACTAATCCTGAAGGAATCCCGAACTAATCCCGAAGGATTCCCGAACTGGCCAAAATGATGATGAACTTCTCTAATCATCATTTTAACGATTTCGTGTTTACCGTCTAATACGACAGGTTTTCTACTTTCCTCGGTCAAATTAGACTTAAAAGGTAAACGCCCATTTAAACGGAGTAAGTTATCTTCTCCTATTTCCATAGATAATTTACTTAAGCGTGAACTTCTTTCAACGCTTTTGCCTGCTTTCAAGCATTTTATTTCCAAATGAAAACACTCGTCTTGAACGAACTTCCAAATTAATAATTCAGATTTTTTTCAAGAGCGCTATGTCCAACGCGCCATCGGGTCCTTTAACCGACTTTGCTAAAATCTCGTTGGAACACATAACCGACTTTTCGGCTGCGTTGTCGGGTCCTTTAACCGACTTTCTTAGACTCTTGAATTTTTCTACCGCTTGTAAGGTGCGTGTAGTTGCCCCAAGGAATTTCTTAAAGCTGCTAAATCGTCCGTAGTCGGGTAGACTTAAGGGTTCTTGCTTTCTCAGCGCATTTACGCCTTTTGGCGATTTTTCTTCACCTGTTTCTAAGCTATTTATGGTGTCCACTTGTTTGGGCCATAAATCAGGACTTTTCCTGAGGAATTCAGGTCCTTGAAACCAGCGATGACTTAGATCGAAGGTGGAAGGAAAATTTCTAGTGGCGTCGTCTGCCACGTTTTGTGACGTCGGAACCCATCGCCATTCACATGGCTTACTGTGATCTTCGATCTCAGCCAATCGATGAGCAACGAATGGTTTAAAAGCGCGAGGATCTGACTTAATCCACGCTAACACTGTACGTGAGTCTGTCCAAAATACTCTCTCGGATATCTCGTACTTGCTCTCTTCACAAACTGACGCAGCCAGTCGACTGCCCATAAGAGCTGCTTGTAATTCAAGCCTTGGAATAGAAATTGGTTTCAGCGGAGCTACTCTTGCCTTTGCGGCGATCAGCGTAATCCGCCTCTCTCCTAGCTCGTCCGTGGTGACGTAATACACCGCGGCAGCGTATGCTTTTTCACTAGCATCCGTGAAGGTGTGTAACTCTCCCTTGCCGACTCCTTCAGCAACGGGTCTAGGTACTTCTAAATGACCTAATTTCTTCACTTCCGATATCCATTTACAAAATAACACGTGTAATTCGTGTGAAACTTCTTCATCCCAAGAGATGCCTGTCCTCCATCCTTGCTGCTTGAATCGTTATGGGTGATGCGAGTCCTAAAGGATCGAAGACTGACATCACAGCGCTAGTTATCTCTCTCTTTGTAGGCGGTCGTAAACCTTCCATCACCTCTTCCGGTGTGTTACGAAGACTTATGGAGAAACTTATTATATCCCGTTTGATATTCCAAATCAAACCTAAAGTGCGCTCTGTGTGCTCTTTATCTCCCAGCGAAGCACTGTCGCTCTTATATTTATTTTCCATTTTACATAAAACCTCGGGTCGGTTGCTAGCCCATCCCCTCAGTTGGAAAGAAGCACGTTTATGTAATTCATACATATCGTTTACTATCCTTTCGGCCGTCGTCACGTCGGGAAATGCCTGTAGATAGTCATCCATATAAAAATTGCTTTCCGTAGCGGAAGCTGCTTCTGGATAGATATGTGCGTTATCCTGCGCATTCCTATTCTTCACATACATAGCGATGCATGGTGATGATGCCGCTCCAAATATGAGTGACGTCATTGTACACTCTTCCGGTGGCGCGTCACGATTGTGCCGCCATAAGAATCGAAGGCTATCCCTGTCTTCTTCCCGGATTTTCACTTGCAGGAACATTTCTTTAATGTCTGCCATCACTGCCACGCTTCCTTCTCTGAATCGTAGCAGAACTCCAAACAACGACTTCAATAAGTCCGGTCCGGTTAACAACGCATCATTGAGACAACGTCCGCCCGTCCTAGCGGCGGCGTCGAAAACTATTCTTATTTTCCTTTTTTGTGGGTGAGTCACTGCGAAGTGAGGAAGATACCACGTGTGTGGGGAAATAGAAATATGGTTCGCTTTCTCTGCGCCAATCAACGCCAATGAGAAACAATAATTTTGCCTTTAATTTGCTATGTTATTGGGATAATGTCTGAAATATATTAACTTTATGTTTATTAATTTAACTTTATTGCTTAATATATATGTTTTAAAACTATTTTTGACGCCCCTTTATATTGAATTTAATTATTAATAATAATATTGAGCCGTCACAATAGGTTGCGCTTAACGATGAATATGAGAGCACAGCTTGGCGGGGATGTACATGATCAAGAATTTTCTGATGTTCTCTTAAAATTGGGTGAGGGAACGCTACCAGTAGTCGGTGGCCAGGTGGTTCTACCTGAGATACTTGAGAGAGTGGTGTCCACCTTAGAAGATTTGATTCGCCTGGTGTTCGGGGACATCAATAGGATACCGCACCAAGATAATTCATGGATGTTTGAACGAGCCATTTTAACACCCAAAAACGACCAAACTTCAGTAATAACTGTGGTCTGGTCGTCTAACTGGTCGACCAAGATGACGCCACACATTACCCCGTAGAATTTCTCAATTCAGTGCAAGTGGACTACCAGCTCACACCATTAAGCTAAAGGTCTCGCTGCAGAGAAATATCATTGAGGCGGAAATTCTAACAGGTTGTGGTGTCGGTGAAACAGTGTTCATACCACGTATACCATTGATTCCCCACAATTATCCCTCTCAATTCAAACGCGTTCAGTTTCCTGTGAGCGTGTGCTTTCGCCATGACAATAAATAAGTTGCAGGAGCAGACACTGAAGACTGCGGGTGTTGACCTCAGTACGAGCTGCTTCTCACACGGACAACTGTACGTCGCTTACTCCCGCGTCACCAGTCCTGACTCGCTGTACATATTGAATGAGATGTCAGGAAAGTACAAAAGTTAATTAAAACAAAAATTAATACAAAAAATTATATAATTATATGTAAGGAAAAGCATGTATTAATTAATAAACTTAAATTATATGCAATTGAGGTGGAAAATATGAAAAACTGTTATGAGACTGAAATAGAGTGTCTCAATTCAGAAGTTTTGTCGCTTAAAAACTCCTTAGAAATAATCTCAAATAAATATGCATCGGCTCAGGTTGAGATAAAAGAACACATATTGGCCATGAATGATCTGGTAAAGTCATGTAAATACAATGAGGAGCGCTTTGACTCCTTAATAAAACATCAGAGTGAAAATCAACGCTCCATACCATGTTCATCGGGGACAATATGTGTAAATAGCAATGACTCCTTATTTTCACCAACACTCTATGACGGTGCCATAACACAGAATAAAAACTTAAAAAGTAGTTTAAATATTAAAAAACATAAAGTTATTATGTATTGTGATGACATAGGTAAAAATTTGGGCATGATGTTAAATAACAATTTGAAAGGACATTTGATTAGTAATTATTGTATGCCTGGAGCATCGTTTAGTCATATAATGAATAAAGTTTTAACCAGTAAGTTTACTCCTAATAGCACATTAATAATTCTTGTTGGGAGAAGAGGCAATGTAAACAAAAATCAATTATTAAAATATATTGATTACCTCAATAATTTAAATGTACATAAAATTATCTTGTTTACATTGCCTTACATACAGGGTTGGCCACAAGAGAATAAAATAAGATATGATTTAAATTTATTAATGAATAATTTATCATGTAACAATAATTTAAATTTGACATTTAATTGTAACAATTATACCAATAGAATTAATTTAATAGATATTAATAATTTAATTAAGAAATTTTTGACTACAGATAGGTATTACCTATCCAAATATAATTTAAGACAGATAGCAAATGTGCTATCTTATTATTTATATATTAACTCAGCCAAGGACTTGGCTACCCAGACATCTGCTCCTATTGAGCAGCATAATGATTTGACATGTAATTTGGAATCCGTTCCAAGTAATTTAAATTAGAAAATGAGACAATAGAGGTAATCTCTAGCAATTATAATAATTTAAATAGTTTAGAATGTAGCTTACAAATCCCTAATAGTTGCAATTGTATAACTCCACAAAATGATATTAAAAATTGTTTACACCTGGTGCATCAGAATATACAAGGCATGATAGGCAAAGAGCTAGAAATTGAATTGTTTTTAAATAGCAACAATATTCATATTTTATGTATTACTGAACATTGGTTAAAAGCTCATAATTTAATGTTTAACTTTAGTAATCACCAGGTGCTCAGTTCTTTCAATAGAGAAACGATTTTAAGAGGTGGCTCCTTAATTTTAGCTAGTAAATTATTATCATATAAAGAACGTAAAGATATTGTGAGCCTCTCTGTTGAGCGAACTGTAGAAATGGCATGTGTTGAGTTTGAGCACCTCATTGTTGTGAGCGTTTACAGACCCCCATGTTCATTATATGATACTTTTGAAAAAATTATGGAGGAAGTTTTCGCTAAGCTTAATAAACAGAATAAATCTGTTGTAATATGTGGAGACTTTAATATCAATCTCCTAGAAGCTTCCTCCACTAATATTAAATTTAGATCATTGTTTAAATCCTATGGTCTTTTTAATTTATTTTTGGAGCCAACACGTATTGCTGAATCTAGTGCAACATGTATAGATAACATTTTTACAAATGCTAAGCCGTTCAATAAATGTATTATTCAAAAATTGAGCTCTGATCACTGTGGACAATTTGTTTCATTACCTTATGTTCACAAAAAGCAAGTAGATAAAAAAGTAGTGTTTGTTCCAGTAAATGCACATCGCTTGGAGAAGTTTAGAAGTAACATAGTAAAAAAACTTCCATTACTTTCATATCAAAATAATCCAAATTTTTTGTATGCAAAATTATTTAAGCTCATTTGCAATGAATTTAATAACACTTTTACTTCTAAAACATTCTCCTTGAATAATCGTAAAGCATTTAATGAATGGGCGACGGTAGGAGTCCATAAGAGTAGACAAAGGTTATATGAACTTTACAATGAAAGGTCATATAATCCTAGCGTCGAATTTAGGGAATATGTAAAAAAATATTCCAAAATATTTAAAAGAGTGTGCTCCTTAGCCAAGTCATTGTATTTAAGCAACAAAATAAAGACTGCTTCTAATAAAATTAAAATGACATGGAGTATAATTAATAGTGAAACTGGTAAGGTCAACTCTCGCAATTCAAACTACCAGTTAAGTTTTAACAATAAATTAACTAAATCAGATCAGGACGTTGCAATGGTTTTTGAGAAATATTTTACTGATATTCCGATCTTAACCACTAAGTCACTGAATTCTTCTCCTACCGTCGCCGAATCATTACTTAAACAAAATGTAAATGTATGTACAAAGAATTTTACATTTCATAAAGTTTCATCAAAAGATATTGTAAAATATTTTAAGACTATTGATATTAAGAGAACCGCCGATCTGTGGGGGATTTCTGTTGAAGTTATTGCGTCTATAATAGATACAATCGCACCTCAACTATCTATTATTTTTAATAGTAGTATCAAATCTGGTGTGTTTCCTGATTTAATGAAGCATAGTAAAGTAATACCTTTATTTAAATCTGGTAGTACATTGGACCCCTCTAATTTTAGACCTATTTCTGTACTGCCAACACTTAGTAAAATTTTTGAAAAAATTATTCTTGATCAATTGTTAATTTTTTTTAATGTAAATAAATTACTTCATAAAAATCAATTTGGTTTCACAAGGGGTCGCTCGACAACCGATGCTGGTGTTGAGCTGATTAAATATATATTTAATGCATGGGAGAATTCACAGGATGCTTTGGGTTTGTTCTGTGACCTATCCAAGGCCTTTGATTGTGTTCACCATGAAACATTAATCAGGAAACTTCAACACTACGTTGTAAGAAATGATGCTCTTAAATTAATTATTTCATATTTAAGTGACAGAACACAAAAAGTTGTTATTAATAGTATGAGTTCTTCCGGGTCGATTGTACAAATGGGCGTTCCTCAGGGCTCAATTCTTGGCCCCTTTCTGTTTCTTGTATATATTAATGACTTACCTTACATAGTAGGGGATAACCATGATATAGTATTATATGCTGATGATACTTCATTAATTTTCAAATTAAAACGACAGTTATTAAATTACGACGAAGTAAATAATGCTATAGCTAAGTTAGTCAATTGGTTTAATGTTAATAATTTGCATTTGAATGGAACTAAAACTAAATGTATGAAATTCGTAACTCCTAATGTTAAACATGTCAATACTAATGTAATTTTAAATGGGGAGGAGCTGAGTCTTGTCGATACCACCATTTTTCTTGGAATCACACTGGACGCAAAGCTTCAATGGCTCCCCCATATATCAAAACTAGCTAGCAGACTTAGTTCTGCAGCATATGCTGTAAAAAAGATTAGAACTCTTACCAGTGTTGAAACAGCTAGAATAGTTTACTTCAGTTATTTCCATAGCATTATGTCGTATGGTATTTTGCTATGGGGACACGCGACTGACACTGAAATTATATTTATTTTACAGAAGAGGGCCATTCGAGCAATATATAATTTAAAACCAAAAGAGTCACTGAGACAAAAATTTAAAGAAATTAATATATTAACTCTGGCCTCTCAATACATTTATGAAAATGTAATGTACGTACACAAAAATAAAAGTAGTTTTGCGAAAATAAGTGATATTCATTCTGTAAATACTAGGAACAGACACAAGCTGGTAGTACCTGTTACTCGACTCCACCGAGTCAGTAATTCATTCTTGGGGCGATGTATACGCTTTTACAACAAAATCCCAGAAAATATACAAAATTTGTCATACACAAAGTTCAAAAATGTTATTAAACTAAGTTTGTATAAAAAGGGTTATTATAATATTAAGGAATTTATAGATGATAATAACCCCTGGGAAGGGTGATCGCTACCAAGCTATTTCTAATTTATCTTGTGTTGTTGATTGTAAACATGATTGTAAGCTATTATTAAAAAAAAAAGTCCCGCTGGGTTTCTTGCTGGTTCTTCCCAGGACAGAGGTTTCTTTTTGCGAACCGGTGGTAAATTAAAAAAGTGACGTTCAATAAGTATTTTTATAATCTACATTGAATAAAAAAGTTTCTATTTCTATTTCTATTTCTATTTCTAGACCGAGGGAAAAGCAACGAACTTTGTTTACACAGAAGTGTTACAGTAAATTATTACACTTCCGTTATTCGACGTCTCCAAAATTTCCTTATTAACCTGACGTCTCTTACCAGTAAGTTAACTACATAACTTTCAAATTTTGAGTTTACTAAGCTAAATAGTTTTTGAGGTAGGTATCTAAGCTTTAGTGTAGTATGGGACGCTAATTTTGTGTGTTTCTGTAAATCAACAAATTATCATTAACTACTACTATTTATTTTTTAACAGTGGTAGAGCCACGCGCCAGCTTTGCTGTTGCACGTATGGGCCGGCTCAAACCGGGGTGGTACCACGACCTCACAGAATGCCGGCGTGAAGTGGAAGCTCTGCTTTCGCGTTTCGTCTGGTGAGTGCAGGTGGCCGGAGGCCCAAATCCCCCCCCCCCCATCAACATGGTAGCGGAATTAAATAATGATAGACTACCCCAGGAGGGTACCAGCACCCCTGGAGAATCCCTCGCTGAGCATCCACGACCATGTTTCTCCACTTCTGAGCGTGGGTGCTCAGGCTGCCCCGCGTATTCTGGGGGGGGGGGGCAAAATTCCGCTCAAGACTACAACTGCTCGGGGCAAACGGAGCAACAAAACCAAGGCGACCCCTGCCACGCTGTCCGTGAATTTCTGCAATATCAGGGGACTTCACTCTAACCTAAACGCCGTCCACTACCATCTCGAGACGGCGAGGCCGGCTCTGCTCTTTCTGACCGAGACGCAGGTGTCCTCTCCGGCTGATGTCTCGTATCTCTCCTACCCGGGGTACAAACTGGAACACTCCTTTGTGCCTCGGGCTGGAGTTTGCGTTTACGTCAGAGAGGACATCTGTTCTCGACGCCTCGGCAGACTTGAATGTTCGGACCTGTCTATCCTTTGGCTACGCGTAGACAGCGACGACCATCCGCGCGTCTACGGGTGCCTCTATAGGTCCCATAGCGGTAATGCCGAAACAGACCGACTCTTCGACCACGTCCAAATGGCTGCAGATTCGTTGCTACAGCAGATCCCCTCCGCAGAGATCGTGATCCTCGGCGACTTTAACGCCCATCACGCCGAATGGCTTGGTTCACGTTTAACCGATCATGCGGGGAGATCTGTTCATGATTTTGCCTTGGCATATGGTCTGACACAACTGGTTACTTCGCCTACGCGGATTCCAGATGTGGAGGATCATGCACCTTCCCTGTTGGACCTTCTGCTGACCTCTCACCCGGACGGATATCAGATTTCCGTCGACGCCCCTTTAGGCTCCTCGGACCATTGTCTGGTCCGGAGTGTTGTGCCACTCACGCTGAAATCGCGGTTGCATTCTGCAGGCTGCCGCCGTGTTTGGCACTATAGGTCAGCCGATTGGGATGGGATGCGTTCTTTCTTTGCATCCTACCCTAGAGGGCGGGTTTGCTTCTCGCCGGATGATCCCAACGTTGTTGCGGATTCTGTTACTGATGTGGTACTTCAGGGTATGAAACTTTTTATTCCTTCCTCTGTGGTGCCCATTGGAGGCAAATCTCAGCCATGGTTTGGTCGCTCCTGTAAAATAGCATCATGCTATAAGCAGGAGTGCTACCAAGCCTGGGTTGATGCATCAGCGTCTCGGGATGTAAACACCAGCGCTCTAAAAAAGAAGTATAATTCCGCCTCTAGGTCCTTCAAAAGAGTCATTGCCAAGGCAAAGTCAAACATATAGGCAGAATTGGCGAGAAACTAGTTCGCCTTCCTTCTGGAACCCGTGCATTCTGGTCTCTCGCCAAGGCTGTCCAGGGGAATTTCTGTCAGCCATCTCTTCCATCTCTGCACAGGGAGGACGACTCACTGGCCCATACTGCAAAGGAGAAAGCCGATCTTCTAGGCTCTTTCTTTGCGTCTAACTCGACTCTCGATGACGGGGGGAGTACGCCGCCGACCATCCCGCGGTGTGAGTGCTCCATGCCGGAAGTGCAGTTCACACAGCGCTCGGTTCGCAAAGCACTCCTCTCCCTGGACATCCACAAGTCGAGTGGGCCTGACGGAATCCCCCCAATTGTGCTGAGGACGTGTGCTTCAGAGTTGGCACCGGTTTTAACGCGTCTTTTCCGGTACTCCTACTCCCTAGGTGTAGTCCCAAAATCATGGAAGACGGCTTTCGTCCAACCGATCCCTAAAAAAGGCGACCGCTCAGACCCGTCCAACTACCGGCCAATCGCCATCACCTCCTTGTTCTCCAAAACAATTGAGTCCATTGTAAACTGCCAGCTCATGAGGTACCTTGAGGATCACCAGCTGATTAGTGACCGCCAATACGGTTTTCGCCGTGGTCGGTCAGCTGGTGATCTTCTGGTCTACCTCACTCACAGATGGGCGAAGGCAGTAGAGTTCAAGGGGGAGGCATTGGCCGTTAGTTTGGACATTGCGAAGGCCTTTGATCGGGTTTGGCACAAAGCGCTTCTTTTGAAGCTCCCTTCCTATGGGCTTCCCGAGAAATTGTGCGATTGGATCACCGGCTTTCTTGCAGATCGGAGCATCAAGGTCGTTGTAGACGGTGCAAGCTCCGATTGCAAGCCTATTAATGCTGGTGTTCCACAGGGCTGCGTGCTATCGCCAACGCTGTTTCTTCTGCATATCAATGATATGTTGCATACCCGTAACATTCATTGCTATGCGGATGACAGCACTGGTGATGATCTTTACACCGGCCGAGCCAATATTTCTCGGGAAAACGTCTCCGAGTGCCGGGACAAACTTGTGTCTGAAGTCGAGTCTTTGCTGAACAGAGTCTCGGATTGGGGACGACTAAATCTCGTCCAGTTTAACCCCCAGAAGACACAAGTTTGCGCGTTAACCGCTAAAAAGAACCCCTTTGTCGTATCCCCTCAGTTTCAAGGCACTCCCCTTGTTGCCTCAGCCAGTATCGGAATCCTCGGCGTCGACATATCGAGTGACGTGCAGTTTCGTGGTCACTTGGAAGGGAAGGCCAAATTGGCCTCTAAAAAGCTTGGCGTGCTCAGCAGAGCGGGACAGTATTTCATGCCGGCACACCGCCTGCAACTTTACAAGGCGCAGGTTCGGCCGCACATGGAATACTGTTCCCATCTCTGGGCTAGGGCTCCCCAGTACCAGCTCCTTCCACTTGACCGCATCCAGCGCAGAGCGGCTCGAATCGTCGACGACCGAGTGCTTTCCGATCGGCTCGATTCACTGGCGCTGCGAAGAGATGTTGCATCTCTTTGCGTATTTTATCGCATCTATCACGGGGAGTGCTCTGAGGAATTGTTCGGATTAATCCCAGCCGCCAAATTTCGTGAACGCACTACACGGCAAACGTCCCGATACCATCCACACCATCTGGATGCTTGGCGGTCCACCACTGTACGTTTCACAAGGAGTTTTCTTCCACGTACAACCCCTCTGTGGAATAGTTTACCACCTGTGATTTTTCCGGACCGATACGACCTGGGGACCTTCAAGAAAAGAGCTTACTCCTTTCTAAAGGGCCGGCAACGCACCCGCAATTCTCCTGGTGTTGCGGTTGATCATGGGCGGCGGTAGTCACTTAACATCAGGTGAGCCGCATGCTCGTTTGCCCCCTCTTCTATAAAAAAAAAAGCAGGGATGAGAGATATGATAAGGATATAGAACGACGAGTGAATGCGGGAAATAGAGTAAATGGGGCCCTGCACAATATTGTGAAGAGTCAAAATGTGTCAAAAAGGGCACTGTGTTGGTCCCTACTTTAACGTATGGTAGTGAAAGTTGGGTGTGGCAGAAGAAGCACGAGAGTAGAATCAACGGAGTAGAAATGCGGTCGTTAGGGAGTATGTTAGGGCTGAATCTGAACGACAGGGTAAGAAATTGTGTAACGGGAGAAGAGTGTGGTTTGCAAGATGATGTTGTGACCAGGATTAAGAAAGGAATGCTTCGGTGGTTTGATCATGTGGAAAGAATGAATGAGGAAAGAGTGACAAAGAAAATTTATGTTGCAGAAGTGAATGGCAGAGTCGGAAAGGGACGTCCTAGGCGAAAATTTATCGACCAAATTGGCGATTTATTGAAAACGGGCCAAATTAGGAGTACCCTTAACCGACGAGCATGTATGCGTAGGTGTATGAATGTGAAGGAGGCGAGAGAGGTGTGTCAAGATCGTGCCAAATGGAAGTCTGTAGTCTCTGCCTACCCCTCTGGGTGACAGGCGTGAGTGTTTATGTATGTATCACTAACTATTATTAAAATAAAAATAGAATAAAAAAATACTTATGCGATACGTGCGCAAAGCCACGGGTACAGCTATAGTTTATAAAGAATTTTTTAAAGTTATTTGCAATATTATTGTTAATTCAGTGTACCCTTGGGATCTTCCGCACCGGATCGGTGAAATATACGGGATGAAAAGTTTTTTGTTGTATAGGTGTTAAGTCTAAGCAACATATAGGCTATAATTTATTTTGGAAAATGGAACACCTGATGCAGAACCGCAACAGACCAGCTAAAGTATAAGAGATATAAAAATGGTGCCGTAGCAAAAAATATTCCACGTGAAGAGTATTTTCTGCTGTGAGAATAAATTTAAAGATCTGGAACACCTGTTGTGGAACTCCAAAGCCCAGCGACATTATAACATATATAGGAATGACGTCTTAGCAAAAGTTGTTTAGTCTGATGGGCATTTCCTGTTGACTTACAAAAATGAAAGATCTGGAACGTCTCGAATTGTCTCGCGCTCACGTTGTTTTCCCGTCCCCGGGCTCTTAGAATTCGACATCAGACGTTTCAGATCTTTGATTTTGACGACCCCTTTGTCGTTGGCATAAGCAACAGGATCCGCGTACGAAGTCGCGGGCAGAAGCTAGTTTATCGTATAAGCTGATTTCTCCTAAACACAATCCCGTCGTACTATACATTCGTAATTTCTCTAGAATGGATTTAGATAAACTTAAAAGTGACGCCTATCGTATTGACTTAACCTCTTTATCTAAATCAACTTGTATTGACGATAAAGTCTCCATGCTTAATAATATAGTTCTTGGTCTGTACAACAAACATGCTCCCAAACAACAAATAAGAGTGAAACGTCCACTAGCCCCGTGCATTACTGAGGTCGTAAGGTTGGCAATGACTAGGCGAGATCAAGCATTTGCGAAATTTAAGAAGCGTCGTACACAGGACAGCTGGGATTGCTACAGATTGCTGAAGCTGAAGGTACTTCGGGTTTAACATTGACATCGGGACGTCAGTCACCTCAGTCCCCCGTGACTATGGATGCTGGAAAGCACCCGAAACGTCGGGAATTAAAAATAAAAATAGTTAAAAGTAAAATTAAACGTGATAAAATCCGTAAAAGTAGTTTTAATCAATAACTATATATATTCTATTTATTTGCATTTTATTTTGTCTTATACCCTTGTTACTTATATACGAAGTGATTGTTTACACCTGCCACAGTTTCTCAAATCATCCAGGGTTGACTGGCAAAGAATGCCATAAGGCATAACATTTTTGCAGATATTAAGCCCTTGCATAAATCCATCATTGAAAATTTAAGTTCAGATCACTGTAGACAGTGTAAATGGACTTTCATCACTTTCTTTTAAAAATAGTGCTGATTATTTGTATGGTGCATTATTTAAAATTATAAATTGTGAATTTAATAGCATATTTACTTCTAAAACTGGGCGACAGTAGTATATTTAGAAAAGTAGGTGAAAGTTATACGAGCTTAATAATGAAAGATCATATTGTTACGAGCTTGAGGTTCGTGACAATAAAAATTGCCGATAAAATTACCTAAATTAACACTTTAATTTACTTTACACAAATTAAAGTTAAAACACTAATAATTAAACACACTAATTCACTTAATTCCGCTCAGAAGCTTCGCTTGTGTCGCTGAGTTCAACTCTGTCTCGATCGCATCTTGCGCCACCTATTTATTTAAATTAGCAAAATATCCGGAATGTTCAAGTAAACACGCGTAAGGTACCGAGAGTTCGAGTATAGATATTCTAGAAACTTAGTTCTTCGGGTGGCGCTGTCGGTCGAGAGATCGGTGATGTCATTCTCTGCAAAGCTCCCCTCGCTCTCGTTCCTGACACTAGATGGCGCTAGTTGACTTATTCACACAACAATATTATAATGATAGTGTTATATTTAGAGAGTATGTTAGAACTTATTCTAAAAAATTTAAAAAAGTATGCTCCACAGCTAAGGCTTTACATTTAAGCAACAAAATTAAAACTGCATCCAATAAAATTAAAATGACGTGAAGTATAATTAACAGTGAAACGGGCATGGTCAAACCACGCAACTCCGATCTTCAACTGAATATTAACAATAATTTGACTCAATCTGATCAAGAAGCTGCTATGGCTTTCGAGATACATTTTACTGATGTTTCTTTTTGACAATAAAATCATTAAATTCTTCTCCTACTAACGCCGAATCTTTGATTAAACAAAGTGTAAAGGCTTGTCCAAATATTTTTAAATTTCATAGAGTATTGCCAAAAGATATCATTAAACATTTTAAAACTATAGATGTTAAGAAAACGGCAGACTTATGGAGGATTTCCGTTAAAGTTATTGCATCCGTAATAGATATAATAGCAGCTTATTTTTATTACAAGCGTCGAAACTGGTGTGTTTCCTGATTTAATGAAACATCATCATCATCATCATCATCATCATTACAGCCCTTTACAAGTCCACTGCTGAACATAGGCCTCCCCCAAGTTATGCCACAAAGCACGGTCCTGAGCCACCTGCATCCATCGACTTCCTGCATGTCTTACCAGGTCGTCACTCCATCTAGTGGGGAGTCGCCCTACACTTCGTCTACCGGTACGAGGCTGCCACTCGAGAACCTTTTTTCCCAACGGTTGTCGGTTCTTCGAGCTATATGGGCGGCCCATTGCCACTTCAGCTTACTAATCCGTTGGGCTATGTCGGTCACTCTGGTTCTACTGCGGATATCCTCATTTCTAAGTTTATCACGCAGAGAAACTCCGAGCATAGCCCTCTTCATAGCTCGCTGAGCGACTTTGAGCGTCCTCATACGGCCAGCAGTGAAGGACCACGTCTCAGTTCCGTATGTCATCACTGGCAACACGCACTGGTTGTACAACTTAGTTTTCAGGTTTTGAGGTATACCTGACGAGAAGATGCGTTGTAATTTCCCGAACGCTGCCCAGCCGAGTTGAATTCGTCGATTGACCTCTCGGTCGAAGTTGGACTTACCTAGCCGGACTATTTGTCCCAGGTAAACGTACTTGTCAACAACTTCGAGCTTAGTGCTCTCAACAACTACCGGCATATGTGTGACATGGACATTAAACATGATCTTTGTTTTGTCCATGTTCATCTTAAGACCTATCCGTTGGGAGGCACTATTGAGGTCATTGAGCATAGTGCTTAAGTCCTCCAGCGATTCTGCCATAAGTACTATATCGTCGGCAAATCGAAGGTGAGTGATGTACTCGCCATTGATGTTAATACCGTATCCTTTCCAGTCCAGTAGCTTGAAAACGTCTTCCAATGCAGCGGTGAAGAGTTTCGGGGAAATAACGTCACCCTGTCTTACACCTCTCTGCAGTTGGATAGGTTTCGTACTCTGGTTCTGTACTCGGATAGCCATCGTAGCCCTACTGTACAAACACTTCAGCACTTCGATATACCGACAGTCAACTTGGCACCGCTGAAGAGACTGTAGCACCGCCCGAATTTCGACGGAATCAAAGGCTTTCTCATAGTCTACATACGCCAGGCAAAGTGGCAGATTGTACTCTTCGGACTTCTGTACAATTTGCCGAAGGGTATGTATGTTGTCTATAGTGCTAAAGCCTTTTCGGAAACTAGCTTGTTCGGGAGGCTGGAAGTCGTCGAGTCTGCGTGCGAGACGATTCGTAATGACTCTCGAAAACAGCACGTAGACACGGCTCAGTAGGGATGTCGGTCTGTAGTTCTTCAAGAGGGCGTTGTCACCTTTCTTGAAGAACAAGACGCACTTCTGCTCCACGCCTCCGGAGTAGTACCACCATGGAGGAAGGAATAAAAGAACCTCAGAAGGACTTCAAGTACCGGTGTTCCACCCGCTTTCAGAAGTTCCGCTGTAATTCCATCCTCGCCCGGGGACTTGCCGTTTTTAAGGTGCTGAAGAGCCATTCTAATCTCGCTCAGACTGACGTCCTGGATATCATCGGAATAGTGTCGGATAAGACCCGCTCTTGGATCGTTACTCACACTTGCGTGTGGTTCCAACGATGATGTGTACAGCTGCCAATAGAACCTCTCAATCTCACTCAGAATCTCAGGTGTCCCGGAAACGATGCTGCCACACTCAGTCTTCAGCTTTGACAGTTGGCTCTTACTGGCAGACAGATCTCTGACAAAGACTTTGGAGCCCTGGTTCCGCTCAATCGCTTCTTCAATACTAGCAGTATTAAATTTGCGTAAGTCTCGCCGCATGCATTTGGAGATCTGTCTGTGTAGTTGCCTGTATTCTGTCAAATCTGTCGACGATTGCAGCCTCATCTCCTGTCTAACAGCCATGAGATTAAGAGTGTGATCGGAGAGCTTTTGTATTCTTCTGCGGCCGGTCTCGCAGAACTTAGCTCCGACCGCATGGACAGTTTCCACGAGTTTGTCATACATATCGTCCACTGCATTGCAATCTTCTAGGCACTGAAAGCGATACGTAACTCGAGCTGAAAGGTTTCGGGATCCTGGATTAGAGCACGAGGGGGACGGAGCGTTGACTTCATTAGACGAGACCTCTCCAACTTAACGTTTAGGTTCAGTGTGCCTCTAACCATTCGGTGATCGCTGCCAGTTTGACGACTCCGTGGCGCAGTGGCTTAGCAATGAGTGGTTGCGCTGGGGGTTGCGGGTTCGAATCCCGCGCGGATCAAATATTTGTATGGCCTACAAATAGTTGTTCCGGGTCTGGATGTTTGTCCTTGTGCAATTTATGTTTGTAAACTGCCCCTACGATACAGGAGAAAATCTTAGTGCAGGGGTAACGTTTTTAAAAAAAAAGTTTTCACCCTTGCGATCACTGAGACATCACTGAACAGTTGGCGTCTGGTCGTCGTAATGAAGTCAATCTCATTTTTTGTCGAACCGTCGGGGCTCGACCAGTTCCACTACCTGTGGGGCCGCTTCTGGAAGAAAGAGTTCATCATAAAGAGTCCCTCTTTCTCCATAAAGTCGGCCAGCTGCTGGCCCCTACGGTTCCGTTGCCCTACTCCCTCCTTTAGCTCACCGCTTTCTCTTGTGCCTAGTTTTGCATTGAAGTCTCCTATCAACACCGTGTAGTGGGTTTTGGAGGAATGCATGGCTCTAGAAATATCCTCATACATTTCCTCCAACTCCTCATCGGGATGTGCCGAGGTTGGTGCGTAAACCTGTATGACCTTCAGCGAATACCGTTTGGTAATTCTGAGTATCAGGTACGTGACCCTCGTCAACACACTCCCAATCTTTACAACGTTGTTGACGAGAGACTTGTGGACGATAAATCCGACACCTCCTTGGGACAGATGGTCGCCCTCCCAGTGATAGAACAAGTTGCCGGACTCGAGGATTACCGTGTCCTCCCCCTCTCTTCGGACCTCGGATAACCCAATAATATGCCAGCGCAACTTGTCTACCTCTTCTTCCAACTCTAGTATCTTCTCGTCAGTCCTCAGGGTGCGTGCGTTATATGTTGCCAGGTCGAGTCGTCGTAGGTGGCAACCGAACCTCCACCGGAGATTCTTAGCACCCCCTGCCCCGCCGTTACCATGGTCGCCACCGTAGCCAGGAATAGCGGGGCCGCCGGGGACTTGGGGCCGTTTGTTTGCGTCGTTACTCATGGGGGGATATTTGCCATAGTTGCCACGCTTTGCGAGCGGGTTGGCAACCGCAGTTTTTTATTATCTCACAGCTGTTATAAGGAAGAAGCTGCTGCCCAACTCCTGCCTGTCTCCCTCTGTCGCCTCTTACGACACCCACGAGAAGATATGGGGTAGTGGATATTCTCAACCGCCACTACACGGCATAATGAAACATAGTTAAGTTATACCTTTATTAAAATCTAGTGGTACATCAGACCCCGCCAATTTTAGATCATTTTCTGTACTACCAACTTTAAGTAAGGATCGTGACACTTGGCGATCTGTTCTCTCTGGCTACCCCGTTAGGGATTGTGCGTGACGATAAGTAAGTAAGTAAGTTCTTACTTACTTTCTTTCGTTCTTACTTTCTTAAGTAAAATTTTTGAAAAAAAATTTTGAAAAATTTAAAGAAATAATACTATTAAATAATATATTAACTTTGGCCTCACAGTATATTTATAAAATTTTGTGTATGTTTACAAAAATAAAGGCAGTTTTAATAAAAAAGTAACATACACTCTGTAAACACTAAGAACAAACACAAGCTGGCACTACCAGTTTTTCGACCCCACAGAATCAGTAATTCATTCTTGGGGCACTCTATATGCTATTACAACAAAGTCCCAGAAAATATACCAGGTCTCTCTGGTCTCTGGTGCATGTTGACGATACGGGATCGATGAGCTGCCAATCCTAATCCCATTCTTTATCCATACGGGCTATAAAGTATGTACATCACTTCTTTTCGAAACCACAAATTAATAAGAAATGTAAGAGGAACCGATCGGATTGCAATATGCCAAATTTGTAAACCCAACCAAAAGCGCAGAAGGGACTCCTCAGAACCATCGATAAGAGTGCTCGGAACTTAGAGTATAAATAAGCAAGGTATATAGCGCGCTTATCACTCATTGCCCATTATGCCAAGCTGTGCTAGTACTTCTTACTAGTTTGTGGCCAAGCGTAACCAGATGTATAGATATTAATACATAGAGCGGTTGGAGCAGTTGATTCGCCAAGATTGATGATTATGCGTTATTGTACAGTAAGCATTTGTGAAAATTAGGTATGCGACAATTATAAGGTATGTTAAAGCGTAATAAAACATAGGTACGAATTTATGTATCGATGTTTATTAATCAAAACATCTATATAAATAAAATGATAGAGGTTTTCAGTTATGCGCGCATCACGGAAAAACTACTAGATAGATTTCAATTAGGCTTTTTTAATTTTGTTTCTTAGACACTTGGCCTTTATCTGAAAAATATAATAGTAAAAATATAATAATATAAAGTCAGGGTATCAGCTAGCATTAAATAGAATTGTGGTTTTGATTGGTTGCTTATTTATTAGTTCTACTTACGAGATATTTCAACCCAATATCAAAATATTGTTTAGTGACATTCTTTAGATTTTTTAAAAGTCGTGAAGGTACTTACCATAGACTTAGAATATACTGGCGTATATATTCTAAGTCCATGCCACTTACATAGATAACTGCCGTAGCTTGTTTTCAATCTCTTTAAAATAAACATGGAGGTTAGATAGAAGGAGAACGATCGCTACGAGCTACAGCATAGCCCGCCTGTCTCTTAACTGCCGTCGGTAAGTAGCTAATAAGTATCTGCGAAGTTATATATACAATGTAATCTGCGTAGACAGAGAAACCTATAGACAAATTGACGCCTTCTTTCGCATTCGCATACGAAAAAGATAGATTTATGCATACGTCTTGCATAGAAATGAGATAGAGCGGTGTGATTGTTTGTCCCTTTCTCAGTTCCGGTTTTTTTAGCAAACTGTAGAGTTTGCTAAAGAACTTTAACGGCATAGCGATTTAAAGAGTTTACAAGTTGGTTTAAGTGAGAAAAAAGTATTTTGTGACCTTAAGATTGGTGAATCTTGTTCAGTTCAGTTCTTAGAACAATTAAAATTTTTATCTAAATGTGTTTAAAAGTCATAAAGATTATTGTATAACCCAAAAATTCGTTATCATCCTTTCTCACTCGAGGCCACGCCGATCATTAGTCTATAGGTTTCTCTGTCTACGGTAATCTGTGGATAGATTATAGCATAGTGTACAGCATGGAGGTTAGAAAATAGAATCGCCGTAGAAAATAGTGTCCCAGAAATATGGACACCATAATTGAAGCGCTGTGATCGCTAAGTTCGCTTAATAAAAGTCATTTTCAGCCTATTTTTCCTAACAGATACTAAACCACTTGCACATCCACGCACAATAAAATATTTCTCAATTTTTTATGTTTTTTTTTGTCAAAAATTAAAAAATTACGGAGCATGAAAATTTTCTCACCAATGCCGAGAAGAAAATTTGTACATTATTCAACTAACTTCATCTACTTGTACTCATAAACAGCTAACTTCACAGCCACTGGTCACCGACGGCAGCGCCGCTATAAATTCTACAAATTTTTAAGGACAGGCGGGCTATGCTTTAATACGTAGCGATCGTTCTCCTGTTCTCTAACCTCCATGATGTATTTAATAACTGTCCTTAAAATTCAATGACCAAAGATTAAGATTAGTGTAATATAATATTGTAACACTGGTTCAGTCACGTCACGTCACGCACGTCATTCTGCGTCATTTTTCATTTTCATTATTTAATTCAACGTTGCATCGACAGGAGTGTGATCGTGATGGTCTTGCAGTATTTTTATTAAAATTCTGTATTAAGTGGTGAATAAGTGCCTATACTTTTTTTTGACAATAAGATAGTTTACGTACTATCACAAAAATGTTTAGCTGGCTAAGGAAGGAAGGTGAAAAGACAGAAAGTATCGACAATGTCGTCGAAGGGTTGAAAAGAATTTATAAAACTAAGCTTTTACCCCTCGAATTGCATTATCAGTTTCACGATTTTCACTCACCTCAGCTCGAAGAACCCGATTTTGATGCAAAGCCGATGATATTGTTGGTGGGTCAATACTCAACCGGTAAAACGACCTTCATAAAATACCTTCTTGAACGTGATTTCCCCGGCATTAGGATAGGACCAGAGCCTACAACTGATCGATTTATAGCTGTTATGTACGATGAAAAAGAAGGAGTTATACCAGGGAATGCACTGGTTGTCGACCCAAAAAAACAGTTCCGCCCTCTTAGTAAATTCGGCAACGCCTTCTTAAACAGATTCCAGTGTTCTACTGTTACTTCTCCTGTTCTTCGTGGTATATCAATCGTAGATACACCTGGAATTCTGTCGGGCGAGAAGCAGCGTGTTGATCGTGGCTATGATTTTACTGGTGTATTAGAGTGGTTTGCTGAGCGAGTAGATAGAATTATATTATTATTTGATGCTCACAAACTCGACATTTCTGACGAGTTTAGGAGAAGTATTGAAGCATTGAGAGGTCATGATGATAAGATTCGAATTGTGTTAAACAAAGCAGACATGATTGATCACCAACAGTTGATGCGGGTATATGGTGCACTCATGTGGTCATTAGGAAAGGTGCTGCAAACACCTGAGGTGGCCCGTGTCTACATTGGTTCTTTCTGGGATCAGCCACTTCGATACGATGTAAACAGGCGTTTGTTTGAGGATGAAGAACAAGATCTCTTCAGAGATATGCAATCTCTTCCACGAAATGCTGCATTACGTAAGCTGAATGACTTGATTAAAAGGGCTAGGCTTGCGAAAGTTCATGCATACATTGTTAGTGAGTTAAGAAAAGAAATGCCCTCAATGTTTGGAAAAGATGGCAAGAAGAAGGAATTAATAAAGAACCTTGGTCAGGTATATGATCGTATCCAAAGGGAGCAGCAGATTTCACCTGGTGACTTCCCTGACATAAAGAAAATGCAGGAGACACTTGCTAATCATGACTTTACAAAATTCCATCCTCTTAAACCAAAATTACTTGAAGTTGTAGACCAAATGCTTGCAATTGACATAGCAAAACTAATGGACATGATACCGCAGGAAGATATAAATGTTGTCGCCGAGCCCCTGATTAAAGGTAAGTGCTCTTCTTATATGATTCCTATATGAATTATTAATTTGCGCTTAATATTTTTGTAAGCTAATTGGATTTCACCTGTTTTCTTAAAATGTTTACAAACTTCATAAAATTTTACCTGTATTGGGTTTAATCTGTTGCCTACCAAACACTTGAACTTTGATTAAGTTACAAACCAAATTCAGAAATAGATAAAATTATACTTGAAATTTTATTAATGTGTTATTTTGAGCTGAACTGGCTGGTTTTGAGTTAATATTGCAAGTTCAAACTCAAACTTCCTAATGCCAAAATATGCATAACATAATATGGTCTAGACTCAAATTTCAACACTGTGGAGTTGGTTTTAATTTAATATTGTCAGTTAATACTGGTCTATGACCATTATACAGAACAAGCCGGCTAAGCTTTCCATTGACGTCCGTCGAGTTGGGGGTTGATATTTTTTTTACAGAAAGGTTACATTAATATAAGCACACACGTAAAGTTTCAACATGCGGAAACGCGTACTTTTTGAGAAAAAAATTATCGAAAATCAATTATTTTTGCAATATTTATGTCAATCCCTATCTCAGATTATAAGTTTTTTTTTTTTACAAAAAGGTTACACTAAGCACACACGCAAAATTTCAACATGCGGAAACGCGTACTTTTTGAGAAAAAAATTATTGAAAATCAATTATTTTATAATATTTACGTCAATACTTACCACAGATTATATCGAATTCTCGGCATTGAGTGTTCGTTTTCCGTACGGTTAAGTTGTCATACGTTCAGTAGCATTTTATTGTACATAAATTTACATAAATAATTATATTTTGTACTCATTTAAATAGTTTTCATACATACTTCTTCTTCTTAAGGTGCCGTCTCCTTGCGAAGGTTGGCAATCATTAGGGCGATTTCAACTTTTGAGACCGCTGCTCTAAACAGTGATCTTGTGCTCTTCCCGAACCACTGGCGCAAGTTCTTCAGCCACGATATCCTTCTGCGGCCAGGCCTCCTTCTGCCTGCCACTTTCCCCTGAATGATAAGTTGAAGGAGTTCATATTTTTTGGTGTTACGCATCACGTGCCCAAAATATTCCAATTTCCTCCCCTTTATGGTTGTAAGTATCTCTGTGACCTTCCCCATTCTTTGTAGCACGGTGGTGTTTCGTAAGCGGTCTCTCCAAGAAATTCTTAGCATACGTCTGTACACCCACATCTCAAACGCTTCCAGTTTGTTAGACATGGCTTCTGTCAGCGTCCTTTCATAAATACACATATATTTAACAGTTTATATTTGAATTACAGAATTATTATCATTATGAGCTATTAAAATGTGTAGTGTTTACCGCTTTTTGTCGGACATAACGTAAAACTGACGATTTCTAAGAATTAATTAAAGCAATATCTGTATAAAATTGTTTAAAACATGTGTATAAAACAGTACCCACCTATTAGGACAGATAACAAATAAAATAGGTTAGGTTCAACTTATGTCAAGGAACCGAATTAATAGACCCCGACGCCACGTGGTACGAGTCTGTCCTACCCCTAGAGTGTTTTTATAGAGCCGGAGGCGCGTAGGGAGAGCAGCCTCCGCCTGCTGTAACAAATCGCAGGCATCGGACGAGCCGGAGCGGCTGAGGCAAGGCTGGATGCTTGCGATTTGTTATGCAAAGGCGTAGAGGCTGCTCTTCCCGCAGCGCCGGAGACGTTGCAGTTTCAAAATAGATACAGAAATCCCTCTGAATGAGTCCCTCTTTATTTTTGGTGAAGGGCGTTCCCCCTTTCTTAGGGGGTACCCCCTTCCCCCCCAAGAGCTTCCCATGGTTTATAACACTTAATATTCATCCATAAAAAATAAAATTTCTTCAGAATTAAAATTGAAAAAACTCAAAAAGGGGGGGGGCTCCGCAACTTTTCCTTTTAAGGGGGAGTAGTACACCTTCCCCTCGCCCTCCCCCCACCCCTCCTACCTCCAATTCGACGGACGTCAATGGAAAGTCGTACCTCAAATTTGTTTATCATACTAATCAAATTCATCACAAACCATATGTGCATAATGTCTTGCACATCTGCTCATTATTATTGACTAAAGTATTTGTTTTAATGTTGAAAGTATAGATTACCTCAGTCTTGATTTTGGATTGAGATATTGATGTTGTGAGATATTGTTTTGAGTTATAAGCTATGCTCCCATTTTCAAATTTACAGCTTAAGTTGTTTTGCTATAGTTAAAATGATACCCATTATTATTACAGCATATCAAAAGTATACTGCTGAATATACCTCTCCCTATCACCCTCCCCATAGATTGCCCCATAGGGAAGACATTTGCCATAGGTGCCGTGCTTTAAAAGAGGATTGGCAACTGCAGTTATTTATATGCCCGAAAAACAGGTCTCTCCTTTTAGGACTGTTGGGTAAAAGCTACTTTATAAGTACAGCAAAAAAAGTGTAATACTAAGTCTGTTATAACTACTGATAACATTAAGAAGTTATAGGTTGTTATCAGCAGATATTGACCTGAATAAATGTGCTTATCAGCGCTGATAGCATGCTCCAAGGAATTTGCTAGCTCTCATTATTTACAGTTGAGCACCACTATTATAATCAGTGAAGCCTATACTTTGCACTGACATCATGTTTATACACGGCTAACATTTATTATGACTTGCTGGGGTTGGGCATTTATATTTATCTAGTTTCTGTCATGTGTCATGTTGTCAAGTACACTAAAGTATTATAGTTATTGTGACAGTGTACTTAGACAAAGCTGGCAGATGACTCATTGCAAATATGGTTTACTGCTATAATTTCATTTTATATGGTAATTCTTAATTTAATGACAGTGAATTTTGTATGTGGCGGAGTCATGCTGCAGAATAGGTCGATTGAACCAGGGAAGAACCACTCTCTCAAAGAGTATCAACGTAAAATAGTAACATAAAACTGATGTGTTTTGTATAGTGAGTGTAGAGAACTGGAAATCTGAATTTTTTACTGGAAACATGACATTTCGTCTTAGGCTTCAGTGTAAAAATGCATCTGCATTTTGATTCTTAATGAAGGATAGATGTAGATGTTTATAGGCCACAACATCCACTTACTATCAATTGGACTGCATGCTTGTTTGTCTCGCTTATTCTATAAAAAAAAAGGTTTAGGCTATATGTATTCAACATGATCATAATCATTACAGTCCTCTGTTGTACAAGTCCACTGTTGAACATATGCAACCTCAAGGAATGCCACAAACACAGTTCAGCATGTCTTATCTTGTTGTCACTCCATCAGGTGGAGGAGACGTTCTACACTGCACTTACTATTATGAGGCTACCATTTAAAAACTTATTTTTCGTGGGTTGTTGGTTCTTTAAGCTATATGGTCAGTCTATAATTGTCTTACCGATACGTTGGGCTATTTCATTTGCTCTGGTTGTACAACATAGTACATAATATATTATTTCTCATTCTCAAATCAAGTATTTGAGCTACCTACATCTATAGTTTAACCACCAACCTTCGTCACATTTAATAAATGAGGGGAGGACTGTTCTTTACTGTGCTTATTGATAGTGCCTTGTGCTCTCGCTCGTGCTCGGTTTGGCTGGAGCGTAACGGGACAATGAGTCATCATTTTTCGTGCATGCCGTTAAAGCGCTTCTACACGGTCGGGACCAACCACCAACCGTCGTGACCTTGGTCGGGTCAACCGATTTTTGTATTCGTTCTACACGGTCGGGTGGTTGACTCAACTTGTCAGTTGTCTCTGGTAAAGAGTAAAGACGTAAGGTAGTTACTTTTAAAAATGGCTCCTTGCTTTTCTATACAACAAAAATCGGTTTAGCTTTAACGTTTCTATGCTTGAATGAAGATGAAAAAAATAAAATGGATAAAATTGTGGCTGAAAGAGCGCGTTACTTTAAACAAACATGACATGGTACTTTAAGACATGGTAAATCACAGTACAGTGACAAGAATTCGGTCAGGACCTCAAGTTCTTTGCTTCCGTTCGTATCCGTAGTGCCGTTAAACATCCGCCTGCGACGACTGCTAAGGTGCTAAGCGCGCACTGAGGCGCTCTTAGCACCTTAGGACAGCGTTCCACACGGTCGGCGTCAACCACGGACCCAACGTGTCGTGAGGGATGCGCTCGCGACCAAGACCGTCGGACTCAACCAAAATATTGGTCAGACAACCGATGTCTACACTGTCCATTTTTACATCAACTCGACCAAGGTCACGACGGTTGGTGGTTGGTCCCGACCGTGTAGAAGGCCTATTAGCGTTCGTCAATTTATTAGACATTGTCACGTCAAAAAAAGGAATATACAAAATAATTTATTTGTTATCAAATAATAATGTTACACTTGTAGTAGTCTCTTGAACTTATCTATCATTTATATGTTACTGTAATTTAAAAAAATCTAAGATAACATATAGAAGACGTAACATTTTAAGGGGAATAACCTCATTTTGTGAAAGAAATGGCGTCCAATAGACCTTGCTTAGACAATGAAAAGGGGGATGTTGTTTTAGAAATTCATGAACTGTTTTGGCCATGTTTCGAAGGATCTAAATCTACGAGAACAGAGCAGCCTAATGAAGAGTAACTCTATAAATACCATTGCTGATGAAATTGCCTACTACATCAGGATCGCAAGGGCTGACAGAAGTTTTAACCCATATGAATGGTGGTCTTTGAGTCCCAATAAGAAACGATTCCCAATTTTAAGTAAGCTTGCTGAACTATACTTAGTCACAGCTCTGTTTATTAACAAAAACTATTTTCTGAGGTAGGTTTGGTTTACGAAAAAAAGCGCAACGAAATCGATCCCTGTCATGCAGAAAAATTTGTTTTTTCTCACCACAATCTACCTCTTTTAGATTTTGAATATTAATTAAAAAGCCTTAATAACTTGAACAACACTGATTTTTGCAACTTTTATATTTTTAATGATGTTTATATATTAATACCAAGTGCGTTTTGTTTAAAAGATAAATACAAGATAAGGAATTTTTTTTGTCTATCTATAGTTTTTCTGTCCATTTGATATAAGTTTATTTTATTTAGACAACTATTTGCCGAATATTTATATATAATATTTGCTATTCGACGAGTAACAAAATAACGCCGAGTAATGCCGAATACCGAATAATAGCAAGTATTCGCGGCAAATGAAATCATTTTTTTATACAAAATTAACTCTCTATATGTTGCAGAGCCTCACTGCAGCTATGTTATGGTTGTAGCATGATAGGGCGGCTGGAATGGGAAGGATCATGCTCTCATAAAATACTGCAACATAGAGTAAAATAGCAGTTCAATGCTTCTGTGTTTCGTATGGTGAGTGTAGAGAATGAGAGAACCTTTATACTGGAAACGAGGCATTCCGTCTTAGTACTCGGTGGTGACAACGCATCTGCTTTTTGATTCTTAATTAAAGGTAGATGTACCACAGCATACACTTGACATCAGGTGCACTGTGTTCATTTAGTCACTCTAATTCTATATAAAACATATTACTTTATATTAAATACTTACGAAGTTTTTACTGATAATGCGATATTTTAGTTCTAGTGCTCAGGGGTAACTATGCATTTTGATTTTTTATCGCGGATAGATGTAGGTATCTGTGGGCGAGCATCCACATCATCAGGAGGACTGTGTGCTTGTTTGTCACCCTTGTTCTGTAAAAAAAAAAAAACATATTTACGGTGGTTCCCTATATAAGAGCGTTTCATTGTGCTTAACTATGAGAGTAAACTAGAGATTCCTCTGCAATTTGCCGAATGCGAGCTAATGAGCAAGTCATGCCGGCAGCAAACATCTATGTAATTATATAGAGCAGGCATCCGCTTCCGTTACGGTCCGACATTATTATAGGTACATATGTATAAATGACTACCATTTCAAAGTTTTCTTTTGAAATAATTTAAATGTTATTTAAATTATCAATGTCGAACTTATACTATTTACATAAAAAATGACGTTTATTCAGTCCGCCCTTACTAATAACTTCTCTTTTGGTGACTTATTGTAATTAGGATTTTGCCTTGTTTATAAAAAAAAAAAAACTTTAGAATCGATTGTAACCAGAACTTGATCGGATATTCTTTATGCAAACACGCGACGATTAAATTATTTAGCTTATGAGTCGATATCAGAATTTGTTCTCGAGATATAAAAGACAAAATAAGGTACATTAAAGAATGTACAAATCTGCAAATATATAATATATAATAATGTCTTCACGACCTGATTTCGACTAGCCATCTGTGCAGGACAAGGTTGTAGTGGCCAAGTGTGTGCACAAGCGCTGGTGCAGACACTATTCCCACACTCCTAGACCGATGTGACGGTAATCCGATACAGTCAGAAACAGATCAGGCACACGACCAATGGCGTTACTTGCTTCCGAGGCACTGGAGTGGAATACCGCCAACTTCCTGACTCCGGGCTGCTCCTGAGAATTTCTTGACAAAAAAACCAAATAACTGATTCGGCACGACCCGGGATTCGAACGAGGCATTCAATAAATATATATGTACGTAAACACAAGCATCCTCGTTCACTTGTTCTAAAAACTATAGAATCCGAGTTAATAGACCTCTAACCGGCAAAATTAGAATTTTCGTATTTGTACCCATTACAATAATTTCATTTCAAGTTAAAATTTGCGGAAACAGAATAAATAATTTCATATTTTAATTAAATTATCCGATATTCACGCATTAATGAAATCAGTAATACGGTTGTTTCATACATAGTTTATAGTTAATTAAATTAATTGTGACTTTCTCAATTAATACCATTGATATAATGACAAAACTTTTTTATAAAGCCGAACCGCTAAACTAATTTACAGTCCGTCTAATGATATGTGGCTACAGCTAGAAAGCCTAGAAGTTAGTTATGACGTCTGAGATGTACGATGAAATCCACACAGCCTGTAACTATACCGGCTCTCTATGACTAACAGCTTAGAGAGAACATCTACAAATTCAAAAATTCAAGTTCATTGCGATGTGATTTATGGCGGTAAACAGTTAAAACAAATGACAAACATTTTTATGTGCTAGTACGTAGTGTGTAGCACGAATGGGTCGCACGGTGTGTAGCACGATACGGCGATACTGAGCGAGCAGTATGAAGCAGATAGCATTTTTGAAAATAATTACTTGCGCTGCTGCTGCTATATCCACGTGGTAGTAATGGGTCATATCGACCGGGGAAGTACCACGCTCTCACAGATCACCGGCGTAAAACAGCAGTGTAATGCTGTGTTTTGTATGGTGAGTGTAGAGAACCGAAGAACCTTTTTACTGATAACGAAGTATTCTATCTTAGTTCTCAGAGGTGGCAACGCATCTGCATTTTAAATACTTAATCGAGGATAGATGTAGATGTTTATAGGCCATAACATTCACTTCAGGTTGAACGTATACTTGCTTGTCACCTTTCAGTTTATATAAAAGATCAATTTATATAAACTATTTGATCACCATGAAAATTGTGATTCATCTAGTAGTACTCGGCGACCAGTTCCATTAGCGATTACCAAAGTACACCTTCAGGTCACTCCGTCAAGTCCGGAGGTAAGGTATCATCATACCTAACAAAACGAGCCTAAACTCGGCACACCTAGTAGTATTCGGCGACTAGTTCCATTAGCGATTACCAAAGTACATCTTCAGGTCACTCCGTCAAGTCCGGAGGTAAGAACTCATCATACCTAACAAAACGAGCCTAAACTCGGCACACCTAGTAGTATTCGGCGACTAGTTCCATTAGCGATTACCAAAGTACCCTTCAGGTCACTCCGTCAAGTCCGGAGGTAAGGTATCATCATACCTAACAAAACGAGCCTAAACTCGGCACACCTAGTAGTATTCGGTGACTAGTTCCATTAGCGATTACCAAAGTACATCTTCAGGTCACTCCGTCAAGTCCGGAGGTAAGAACTCATCATACCTAACAAAACGAGCCTAAACTCGGCACACCTAGTAGTACTCGGCGACCAGTTCCATTAGCGATTACTGAAGTACACCTTCAGGTCACTCCGTCAAGTTCGAAGGTAAAGACTCATCATACCTAACAAAACGAGCCCAAACACGTCACTTCCAGTAGTACTCGGCGATCAGTTCCATTAGCGATTACCAAAGTACACCTTCAGGGCACTCCGTCAAGTCCAGAGGTAAGGACTCATCATACCTAACAAAACGAGCCCAAATACGGCACATCTAGTAGTATTCGGCGACTAGTTTCAATAGCGATTACCAAAGTACATCTTCAGGTCACTCCGTCAAGTCCGGAGGTAAGAACTCATCATACCTAACAAAACGAGCCCAAACTCGGCACACCTGGTAGTACTCGGGGACCAGTTCCAATACTGATTACCAAAGTACACCTTCAGGTCACTCCGTTAAGTCCGGAGGTAAATACTCATCATACCTAACAAAACGAGTCCAAACTCGGCACACTTAGCTCTACTAGTCCAGGTGTTCCAGTATTAGTTACTGAAGTTCACCTACAGGTCACTCCATCAAGTCCGGAGGTAAGGTCTTATCATAACTGACAAAACCAGCCTGAAGTCCACAGCTAACATCTCACTGCCAGTGCCAGTAGAGCGCTTCCAGTGCCAAGCAGTCTCTAGAGTAGGTATTCGTATTTCGTATCTAAATCTAATTACTCTATGTATCTAAGTAGATTTTTGAGGTGTAAGAAATCAAAAACTAATTCGATCTTTCAAATTATCAAAATAATTTTATTTGACTACGATTCCCGCAGCCAGCCGTGCGTACACTTGTGTGCGTGATACCGTGTCAATGTAGTAGTAGTAGTGACTGGTGACTGCTGACTGCACAAGCGTTTACCCAAACATCCGTACGTATTATTTCAGAAATAAGAATATGCGATTTAAAAAAACTATTAGTTGGACTAAAAAATTAAAACACTATTACGTTAATATGTTGAATGTATAAAAATCTGACAAAAAATCAGGATGATTGCATGTATACTAGTATGGTTTTTAATTTATCTAATATAATATATAAAAAAAGTCTTAATTTTATTTTTAATCATTCACAATCATTATTTTTAATAAACGACGTTTCGGGTGCTTTCAAGCACCCATGGTCACGGGGGACTGAGATGACAGACGTCCCGATGTCTTTGTTAAACCCGGAGTACCTTCAGCTTTTTTAATTATTGTTTATGGTCCGATCTAGATCCCCAATAGATAGATTCTAGTTCGCCCGTTACGACATCGGTGTTGCTCAAGTTAGGGAATCTTGTTCTTGATGAGAGAAGAGTTCACAGCTGAAAGTGGTCTCTCCCGCTGTAACGTGATTATGCAGCAATCACCACGTTTGTCATATGGATTGACGATCGCAGTAGTATTTAGAGACCACGAGGTCCTTAAAATCTTTTGCATAGTCGTGTTTCACACGCGCCGCTACGACACAAATGATTATAAGTCATATTACACTTCATATTGACATTTAGCAATAAGTTTCGTAAAAGAAACTCAACAAACCTCTCTGATCGCTGACAACAAAAGTATTGTTTGTTTATGTGAGTAAATAAAACCCGGTAATCCTAAACTGCACTCGCACCGTATAATAAAGTTGTAAATGAACAATTAAAAGTAACAGAAGCGGATGGAACGGTACCGGTTGATGACAGGGGGGAAAGGGGGGAGGGCAAGCGAAAGTCACCGCGCAATAAACGAGCTGCAATTATTCGGCGCGTACTCTTTCTTTGTTGTGAAGTTTGAGGTCGTAGAGAATTGCATCGACATTCAGATGTAATCACATTTGAATGTCGATGCAATTCTCTAAAAGGTTTCGGAAAAGTCCTTCCGGAAGATTACTTGTAGACGAGAAGGTTAGCGTCGCTAGAAATGACCTACATATATTTTTTTAAATCACGTAAGTGACGAACAAGCTAGTTCCGTCAAAAGTGCGAGGCGTCTGGGGTACTACCAAGCCTGTCGATTAAGGCATTTCCTCCTACAACGGGAGAGGCACCTTGGTGAACTTATTCGGGTTAATAATGCAGTAGACTACAGGCGAGTAATCGGTTCACCTGGTACCGTAAACATTTCGAATAAAGAAGGCGTTGTGTTGTATCACTGAGGATTAAAGCCTGGTTTATATATTTAAAAAAACAAACGTTTTGTCTTCTTGTTTCTACAGGTTTAAGTACTCTTTTCAGGTACTCTTGTTCTTTGTTCTACAGGGGATATATAACGTGCATGAAAACTCCGTTTAGAACCAAATTCTGATTCACATAAGTGTTAAATTTGTTTGTTTGTCAGTTTTAATAACAACTCCTTTCCATGCACTCCCTAAATAACAAAAAGATAAAGTTGCCTATGTACGTCCCACTGCTGGGAACAGACCTCCTCTCATTTCTGAGACGGCTTTAGGGCAAGGAAATGTCCTTCGCGCTAATCCAATGCATGTTGACGAACTTCGAAATATGTGTTTTTCTTATTTCTCAGTTATGCCGGTTTCCTCACGATGGTTTCCTTCACCACCGAGCACGTGGTAAGTCAGCACTTAAAATTGCAATGAGCAATTTCAGTAGTGCAGGCAGGGATCGAACCCGAGTTCGCGTACCGTGAAATTTACAGCGAGCGTTTAGCCCCTGAGCTACAACGACTAATAGTACATACATACAATGGTATGTTTCAATGGTTCTACATTTAAAATTTGATGACAATGGCCGACGCAGTGCTTCCTGGTGCAAGGCATTAGTAAGATGGCGTTACCAACCCAGACTTGCTCTTAGCCAGAAAATGAGACGTACTTAGGCCGGCTTCATATGTGCAAGATATTATGCATCGTTCTGCGTTACGATACGTTCTGTTACACACAAATTGCATTTAGTTATACCTACTTAGTTTTTAATAAATACTATTCGTGTGGCAACTTAAACATAAAATGAAGTTAATTGAAACTACCTAACTTTACGGATTTTATCTCGTTTAATTTAAACTTTTATTTCCCGACGGTTCGGATGTTTTACAGCACCCATGGTCACCGGGGTTACTGAAAACTGACATAAAATTGCGATGAAATTCGTAAAATTAGTTTCCACGTAAATATAAGAAATCATGATAAAATGAAGTTGTTGAACCAGTACTTTATTCTCGTAGAAGAACGGGACGTAAAGGAAATTAAACGTTTAGGCGACTTTGAGGCGGTGTTGAGGCGACGTTGTACGTACTTAGTACTTCTTAACCTTTTCAAACCTCTGTAAGCTGTGTGTGTCTTCTTAAACGTAATTATGGCGCTTAAACAAATCAAATGAAAAGGGGCTTATTATTTTTGAGCTCACGCTGTCACGTAGGTACTTATAAATCACAGTTGCACCGGGAGTCGGATTGCTACACGCGCAGAATCGATGTGGGTGAATGGACTCCATGGTGCAGAAAATATTAAAAACTGCAGCTACTATAGAAACAGAAACTTTTTTATTCAATCAATATGTAAACAATACTTATTGAAAGTCACTTATTTCATTTACCACTGGTTCTCAAAAAACATCTCTGTCCTGGGAAGAACCAGCAAGAAACCCACCGGGATTATATTTTTTTTTCAAATAATAGCTTACAATCATGTGTTACAATTAACAACACAAAATAAATTAGAAATAGCTTGATAGCGATCACCTTTCCCAGGGGTTATTATTATCTATAAATTCCTTAATATTATAATAACCTTTTTTATATAAACTTAGTTTAATAAAGTTTTTGAACTTTGTGCAGGTCAAAATTTGTATATTTTCTGGGATTTTGTTATAAAAGCGTATACACCGCCTCAAGAATGAATTACTGACTCGGTGGAGTCGAGTAACTGGTGCTACTAGCTTGTGTCTGTTCCTAGTATTTACAGAATGGATATCACTTATTTTTGCAAAACTACTTTTATTCACGATTGTAATGCCCGAGTGTATGCGCTAGCACAGGTGCTCTCTATATACCCTCACTCTCATAGTCCGATGGGATAGTAATCCGGTATGACCGGAGAGAGATCAGGCGCAGGACCAACGGTTTTACGTGCTTTCCGAGGCACGCAGGTGAAACACTGTCACAGAAAAACTCATTAACTGATTTTGGCCCGACCCGGGATTCGAAACCGTCCACTAGACCAACGTCGCTACGACCTCCTTCTTTGTGGAATTGTTTACCACCGGTGACTTTTCCGGACCGATACGACTTAGGGACCTTTAAGAAAAGAGCTTACTCCTTTCTATAAGGCCGGCAAAGCACCTGCAATTCCCCTGGTGTTGCGGTTGTTCATGGGTGACGGTGGTCGCTTACCATCAGGTGAGCCGCATGCTCGTTTGCCTCCTCTTCTATAAAAAAACCTTCCCTATCAGGCAATCTGTGATGCAGGGCTGTGTTCAGCAGTGCAGTGGTCTTTTGATAGGTTATAATAAATGAATGAAGCTCAGCGCTTTAGCTCGCCTTAGTTGCGTCTGACCTGCTGGTCGTCGTGTTTAAAGGTTCTGAGGGTAAGAGGTCTTTACACGCACTTATTATCAGAAAGTACTCTTGCAATAGAATATTGTATGACCCGCACAATACCTTTCCTTTGTTTCGTTGTTGATTATTCTTCTTTAGTCTTCATTAATGAAAGGAATGTTTGTGTTCTTGTGTGATGTTATTGTTTTGAGGCAGTTACTACAGTACAGCACATATTAGACATTTTTGTGATATGCATTTTATTATAAAATAACTTTCGTCTGTTTCTATGGTTTCGGTCTTTTGGTTTCCGTATGCCTACTGACTTCAAAGAACTTGAAAGAAAAAAATAATTTCACAGTCGGTGCTGAGACGTAGTGTATTGAACAATTAAAAGCCCGACTTCAAAATGTGAAATTGTTTTGTTTTGAGTGTTAAGGGATAATATCACTATCTCAATTTCTCTAAATCGTTACATTGAAAACTTTATCCTTTAATTTGATTGTTTAGTCTATAAAGGTGTATTTTTTTAAATGTATGTGGACACCACATCTGAAGTATTATTACCTTGACTTGACCTGACCTATTTAATAAAAAAGAACCATTCAAATCGGTTCACTATTAAAAAAGATATTGCGTATCAGACATAAAACATACAAATTGTAAAACCCCTACTTTTTTGAATTCGGTCAAGTGCAAATTGTATATGTTCTGTTAGTGTTCCATTAGACCCTCGCCCAATCATTAATTTGTTCAAATTCAAAGCAATGCATCGTGCAAAGAGCATTGAAGTATAATGTACTGTATTTACATAATATCTCAATAGCAAGTAGATAATTGTGAGAATTTTGCTTCGTTCTATATATATATGTTCTTGAAATGTTCATGTAAGAAGTTTTCTAAACGATTCTTTTGATGATAAGGCCCGGTTAACATTTTGAGAAGTGACAGGTGCGAGTGGCAAGTGAGAAGTGATAAGTGCGTATTTTATTCCCACTTATCACTTGTCACTGCCTGTTCACACGCACTAAACACTTGTCATTTGTCTATTGCACTTGCCACTCGCACTTGTCACTTTTCAAAATGTAAACCGGGCCTAATGTTAAGGTAATTTACTCATTGTTTTTTTTTTTCAAAAATATGTTAAATATATTTAAAACTGAATTAAGGGAATGTATTATACGAGTATGTACGATTTTTAAAGAGTGTTGTTTGAAGAGTTTTTGATACCACCAAGCTAACACGATGGCTTTAAATCAATAACGTAGTACCTATATCAATTACCTAGCATTATATCCAATAACTTTATATAAGTCATATGTTAACCTCTGCACGGTTAAGGATAACCAAGTCCATAGGTCGGGGACGTTGCAAATATACACACGATCGTCAGTCAGTGCACGCCTTCGTCGTTCCGGTGCGGTCTAAAATTTGAAGTTATTCAATTCAATTAAATCAATTAAAGTTTATATATTGCCTGAATATAGTAGGTACGTAATATAACGATCTTATTAATTATTATTAAGACCTTACATTTTACCACTACCATGAAATACTATAATACATTCATAAACCATGACAATCGCGTGGAATATCTTTACTTATATCACAGAACACCTAATATAGCGGAATAGAAATGCCTTTGTTTCAATTTACTTGCGGTACCACTGCCGCCACTAGTCTCCCCACTCCTTGCAGGTAGTTAACACACTCAACTCATATACGCCAGTGCTTGACAAAAAACTATCGATAAAATATCGACACGGAATAATGTAGGTAATAAATATGTGATAAAATAAAACAGTATAATGATATAATATGAAACGTAAATTCAATGAAATAAACTTAATGCTATAAAAACGTAAAGTAGAAAAAATAATTAATTACAAGGAGTAAAACTTTACAATAAAATAGAAAAAATTAAGACATTTTCATCATTTCAAAAACAAAATATTTATTTATTTATTGTCCTGTAAAATGCGAATATTTATTTAAAAGTTGTCTTTTTGATACTTTTTGTGCTGAGGTATTCATCAAATGGTGAAGGCGAATATCTGTATACCTTTCTATAGTCCATACCATTAATTGCAGTAACAAGGAATACTAAAGCCTCTTTAGCTTCACACAAATTATCCCCACCATCGTTTAAATTGTTTCTGAAATTGACATAACCATGCATACGTTTCCCATTCCATTCGATGCGCTGACGAATCGCGATCGTGTAGATTGAATTTTAAATAAAAAAAATGTAGCGTCATCGCAAAACTCCGAAGGCTCGGTGAGTATTTTTCACGTGTTAATTTTTTAGATTTTAATTTCTATTCACATCTTTTAAATAACTCTTTTGTGTTAACGTTGGTGTTTTCTAAAAAAAAAAAAGGCTTGGTCGCTATTAATTAATCTATTTGATTGTAATTCCTTTATTATTTCTTGCAACTCTATTTTTTTTTCTATATCTCCGGTTTTTACCTTGTAAACTTTTTATTCTCGATCGTTGAGTTTTTATAACATTTTCCTTTTGGTTTATAATGCGTTGCATTTTTCGTTTTCTGGGAGTTTCCATTATGTCTGGATCTAACTGTATCTCTCGCTTAGCAGATTTGGATGACATAGAAGGTGACGGATATTTTGATGGTGTTACGTTAACTTGGATATCTGAGACCTGAAATAACATGTTTGGTAACTTAATAGTTACTTTGCAAAAAGTAGCAAGGTGACAATTAGAGAACCAAAACATAATGAATAACAAACATTTTTCCATTCATCATTCTCAACAAAGGGTTTTAAAGTGCTACGACACGCACATTAGCGCCGCAAATAGAAATGATTTTAGTTATATTTAGAACATCAATCGACTTCTTCGAGTATTTTGTGAGCAGTTATAAGGAAGTAACAAGTTACAGTAACAAAAACAAACCAATCATTTGCGAGCTGAAACTATCATAAATAGATAGAATTTTGTTTGTTTTGACTTTTTTTGTAGGATGAGGGTGATAAACGAGCACACAGTCCACCTGATGGTAAGTGGTTGCTGTGGCATAGACATCTACATCTATCCTCTATTACAAATCAAAATGTAGATGCGTTGTCACCCGTGAGGCCTAAGATGGAATGCCTCATTTCCAGTAAAAAGGGCCTCCGCCCACATGCACTCACCAAGCGAAACGCAGAGGTAAACCGCTACTTCACGCTGGTTTTCTGTGAGGTCATGGTACCACCCCGGTTCGAGCCGGCCCATCCGTGCGACAGCAAGACTGACTTCATTTCAGTATAACTACACAAAATGTCGTAAAGCGTTTCGTTTTCGAATTATAAAGTATCAAAAATGTATTAGTGGCGCCACATAATTTCTTTACTGTTTTGCATAACAGAGCCACGGGATGGTATGTATTTTACTAAAATACTTAATTTATTTAGAAGATACTTACATTTTCAAAAGTTGTCCAAACGTGAATAGTCGGATAAGCATGATCCAAAAGAACACGGGGTTTTCTTGTAGGTTTCAATTCTTTTCTTGAAAATGTGCAGAACATATTTTACTACGTTTAGAAGGAAACCAATTTTTTTCCCTGTCGCCAAAATCCATTTTTCCTTAACTTCTGGGTATATCGGAAAACTAAAAAAATATAAGAATATTGATTGAATAAGAAAAAATATTTATTGTTAAATAAAAACTTACGCTTTTTATTTAACAGCAAAATTTATTTCTAAAAATAATCTGCTAGAATTGATTATACAAGGCATAGAATATCGATAGCGTCGATAAACTAAAATCTAAGCACATCCTTAATTGTCGTCTGGGACCAGCGGCCATACTAGCTACGATGCGTTGAAGGGCAAAGTATCATTCAATAAAATCGATTTAAAAATGTATTATTTTACTCACCAATGATAAGAAATTCCTTTAGAAGAACAATAACCCTTTCCTGGACAATTTGAACAGTTCGAAACACTGCAATAGACCATTTTTAACCACTTGCACCACGACTAACACGTGACGACGGTTTGTTTCGAACTGAGTCACGAAATTCTAGTAGTTGGCTTTTAAGCCATATACACGGCGCGCGTTCCCGGCTCGTATAACATTTCTACTAGCTGTATTAAGTGTTCTGTGACTTATATACTAAGCTATTATATATGATATTGAAAATAAATTCTTATATTAAAGTTGTTAAACATTAATTTGCTTAGCTCCGCGTAATAAAATTACCTTGTTTGAAGAGCGCCTCCGGCCTTCCCACAATTGCGTGCACTGTCCCCATCACCATTTCTCCCAGCACCACCATCGTCAATAGAACGCCACGCGCCTCCACACGCCTCCACACGACGCATTCTCCGGTGAAGTAGACTACGGTGGCTAACCGATAAGACAGCAGTCCTTATTATGCTGATCTAAGCAAATTAATATTTAACAACTTTAATATAATGAATTGTTTCTAGTGTGGCAAAATCCCTTCAATACACTATGGGGGAGGCTTGTGTTCAGCAGTAGACTTCTACAGGCTATAATGAAATGGATGATTTCTAGTACACGTGCTTATTAGAAATATATTTAGAGTAAAATGTTCTATGAACAATTTATTTTCGTTCGAACAAAAACGTCATACCTACTGTAATTACAAATTCAGCGTCAGCATTATTTGCCTTTCCATCTATACCGTTGCGTTGTGGCTTAACGAAGTCATTTGAAGGACTTTAGAGACGTGCAAATAGGTTTATGTGCTTCCTTAAGGTGTATTACATGTTTTATGATTTTAATTCCAAAATTAGCTAACAACTGCGTGATAATATATTTTTTACCTGGATTTAGATATTCACAGAGCAACCCGTCGGCTCGATTAGGGAAGGACAACGTTTTCACAGAATACCAGTGTAAAATAGCAGCTTAATACTGTTGTGTATCGTATGGTGAGCGTAGACAACCGGAGGACGTTTTTGTTGGAATCGAGACATTTCATTTTATTCTTAAAGGGTGACAACTCATCTGCATTTTGAATATTAATGGAATTACCATCAGGTGGACTGTTTGCTCGTTTGTCACACTTTTTCTACAAAAACACGGCTCTTTATTGGCACCTCACATTACATGGCCCGGAATTGAAACCTGGAACCTATGCTAAAATAAATGATTCGTAAGATCAGAGTTTCTCTGGAGGCTTAGGATGTTGTACACGTAGGTGGTTTATTATCCCAATAGAAACCAATCATATAATATCAAGCTTTTTTATATTTATATTGTAGTAACAATATTCTTTATAATTAATCATGATTTTATGAACATCAGCACTTAATGCCGCGTAGTAATATCAACCATATTGTTGCAGACCTTGATAAAGATATTGTTTTGCAGCTGTTACGTTGGTAATTTACATGTGACGTAAAGTCCGTATGACTCGTTCACACCACCATCGTAGTTATGACTGTCCGTACGCGCTCTGTAGGTACACCATGCGTTTATGTAATCTTAAGTCCTGAAAAATAAGATAGAATCTGTTTATCAAATACTAATTTAATTTTTTATCAAACAAAATTTGTTTATTTTAAAGGGTTATTATACTATTATTTTTATTAAAGAATACATTATAACTTCTCACGAATGTGATAATTCCTACCACACTGTTTTCAAATGTTTTTATATTCAATTGACAACATAATATTAAATAGTAAATTATATTGAAAAATAAAATTCCGCCGGTTCTTCCCATGGCTTATCAGAATCAGTGGTAAAAACTCTGCTTGTATATCGAGGGCAGTGGGCGTGTTTTCACAGTGACAGAGAGTCCATAAAAAAATTTACTCCGTGGGTATCGTAAAAGGATAGTAAATGCCAGAAAGTTCTTGCAGTTCCCGGTAGATGGCGGTTCAGCCATTTAATTATGACCTGCAAAGTGTCAAAGGTGCGAGGCGTCTGGTACTGCGGTCGTGCGCCTGCCGAGTGTGACTATTAAGGATATTATTAGAATTACGTTGGTGTACTCAAATTCAGCAGTGGATTTTCAAAGGCTGATGTAATAGTACGCGAAATGTGCGAATATTGTATTCAATTGTTTAATCTCATCTGCGGTGTGCGCTTCTAATGATGCTCTAACAAAATCGATTCAGAAATGCAGAACCTTTTTTATAGGAGAGGGGGCAAACGAGCATACGGCTCGCCTGATGGTAAGTGACTACCGCCGCCCATGAACAGCTGCAACACCAGGAGGATTGCTAATGCGTTGCTGGCCTTTTAAAAAGGAGTAGGCTCTTTTCTTGAAGGTCCCTAAGTCGTATCGGTCCGGCAAAATCTCTGGTGGTAGTCGATTCCACAAGGAAGTTGTGCGAGGAAGAAACTTCTTTTAAATCGCACAGTGGTGAACCGCCAGTCATCCAGATGGTATGGATGGTATCGTGAGTTTTGTCGCGATCTGCGATGGTGAAATTGTGCGAAACTGTGAGGTAAGTGTGGCGGAATTAGTCCGTACAATTCCTCAGAGCACTCCCCGCGGTAAATGCGATAAAATACGCAAAGAGGCATCTCTTGCATCTTGATTTAACATCTCTGCGCAGTGCCAGTGAGTCAAGCCGATCTTAAAAAGCGCGGTTGCCTACGATTCGAACGGCTCTGCGCTGGATGCAATCAAATGGAAGGGGCTGGCACTGGGGAGACCCAGCCCAGAGATGAGAACAGTATTCCATGTGCGGCTGAACCTGCACCTTGTAAAGTTGCAGGCGGTGTGCCGGCGTGAAATACTGTCCCGCTCTGCTTTGCGCGCCAACTACCAACTAACCCATTCTAGCAAAGATCTGTGTTTGGCTTTAGACATAATTAGGCTGAGGAATTCACATCTTCTTTAGTATCATAGAGCACCCACTTGTTGCTTCTTTATATCCCCACACAGATAATTTATTTTGTATAGTGAAGGCAACAAACTGCAGATGGAAAATCTTATACGCAAAGCAATTATTGGAAAATTATCATAAAAATATTGTAGCAATGAGTTATGGCACTGCACGACTCAGTTGTTAGGTTTTTAAATATAATAGAAAATAATAACTTTTATTCATAGATTACAAGAATTATTTATTATAGTCATTAAACTTCTGACCGCGGTTTGAAAGAAAGCCTTTTCCCTGGCAGCAAAAAGAAACCTAGTGAGACTTTTCTTTATTCATAATTTATCTTCAACTAGCTTGCCAGGCAGACGTTGTTCTGCCGTTTTCGACGATCCTTTGTCATGTCCTATTAAAAATACTTAAATTAGCAAAATGATTGTGGGTCACTCATAGGCATAAAAAACTATCCTATCTCCCAAGTTAGACCAAACTGCACAAGGTGTGCAAATTTGATTAAAATTGATTAAGTAGTTTAGGAGTCCATCGCGGACAACAACTTCACACTTAATTTATATATATTAAGGTGTGAGTTACTTAAGGCGAAATAATGATTTACTTTTAAAATAATGTTTATAACGTCGACGATATATTATAATTTTTAACTACTTCGTTGGTATAGTCCCGGGTTCGAATACCGGGTCGAACTGAAATCAGTTCTAAGTTTTTCTCTCAAGAAATTCTCAGTAGCAGCCTGGAGTTAAGAAGTTGGCGGTGTCTCCCCCCTTCGGAAAGCACGTAAGGCCGTTGTTCTTGCGCCAGATCCCTCCCGATCGTGTCGGGTTACCGTCCCAGCGAACTATGAGAGTGAGTGAATAGAGAGTGCACCTGTGTTTGCGCATTCATACATGCACTGAATCCTGTCCTGCTCAGATAGCTAGTCTCCGCTGAGACTGGCCACGTGACTGAAAATCGGTTTGGAGGACATTATAATGCCGTTCCTGAATTCATAACGAAGCCTCATGGTGGCACTATTAGGACTTGTTTTATAGTGTTACACGTTAACAGCTGGTGACGCGCGATAATTACCAATGCCACGGAACATTACTCGTGATATAACTTTTCCATTTGATGTGATTGTTGTTACCGAAGCGGGGCGGGCCGCTGTGTGCGGGTTTCAGAATAAAAATACAAACAGCTCTTAATTAGAACTATTTTATTATTCTACTAGCGAAGCGCCCCGGCTCCGCACGGGTAATTTTTGGATCTCGACAACAGCGCCCCCTACCGACTCACTCTAACGCACACAAATATTTTCATTAAAACCCGTTGCGTAGTTTTAAAGATCTAAGCGTGCACACGGCGGGAAGCGACTTTTTGATACTATGTAGAGATTGTGCAATAGTGAATTTACGCGCGTATGTGATATGGACGCACTTATCACATGAGTAAGCGATGAAGTAACTCTGCCGATAGCAATTAGCGCCTCCGCCAACGTCTGAATCACCAGACCCGCACCTGCGGGTACTTCCTCGCATGTGGAAATTAGACAGTGTATGAACTTTAATATTGTCGCTACAGTACCATGTTTATATCCGTTACTATATTCGCTAATTCTTTAAATAGTTATTCTTTAATTTTAACGAATGATATTTAAATTTTGACGAGGCAGAGCCACCCTGCAGTTATGTTATGGTTGTAGCACGAATGGGTTTGCTCGACTGCAGAACGACCTTCGCTCTCACAGAATAATAGCGTAAAATGGCAGCTTAGTGCTGGTGTGTTTCGTATGGTGAGTATAGAGAATCGGAGACCACTTTTACTGAATACGCGGCATTTCAACTTAGCTCTCTGGGGGGCACATTGATTCTTAATCGAGAATAAATGTGGATGTCAATGGGCCACAGTGTCCACTTACATTCAGGTGGACTATGTGCTCGTTTGTCACCCTTATTCTATAAAAAAACATCCTTAGCCTCGTGGGTGGGGGGGGGGGGAGGGTAATTGCCATAGTTGCCACGTTCGGGAGGCGGGTTCGCGAGCGCAGTTTTTTATTTTTTTATTTGTTACTTAGGAAGGCGCCGTTGTCCATCTTCTGGTTTGTTTCCACTGTCGCCTTTCACGGCACCCACGGAACGTGTCGTGGATATTCTTCCAGCGCCACTACACCGTGAAATGTCTAAATTAAGTCGTTATTGCGCAAGTGACGTGCACTACAGTCAGGCATACTCGTAACGTCGGCAATAATCAAATATGCTGTACTTGAACTGACAATTATTGCGATATACAAAAATTAAACAAAGTTGTAATGTGGTTTATCACTTGAATCGTATAACTATGTAGGTACTTTCTTATTGTGCTCGAATAATTTGTAAATGGATTTTTATATTAGTAGGTACAGATCACTGCACACACGTTTATTTTATTTATTCTTTTTTGTACACCACAATACAGAACATCAATATAGTTAAAACTAATTAAAGTATGTACAATAGACGGTCTTATCACTGAAAGTGATTTCTTCCAGACAACCTTTGCGTAGAGGAATGTTGCAAACAAAAGTTACAAATAGAGGGGGGCATACAAAATAATAATAATAATAATAATAAATACAATAATACATACAAATAAAAATAAGTGAAAGTTAAATATAAAATATCATATAATAGATTAAATGAAAAGAGTACGAGAAAGGTAAAGTAATTTATCTAATAGCGTTCTAAATAATACGATTTAACAAGAATTTTGAAAGAGTGAAGAGATTTAGCACGACGAATATGGAGAGGTAAGGAGTTCCACAATCGCACAGCGGTTACGGTGAAGGATTTCTTGAAAAAGGAAGAAGAGTGCAAAGGTGTAGAGAGAGAAAGATTGACGGAGGATCGACGGAACCGATTATGAGTTAGAGAAAGATACTGGAAACGGTTTTTTAAATAAAGAGGAGTAGAAGGATTAAACAGCACACTATACAACGCGGAGAGAATGTGAGTATTCCTGCGAAGGCGGATCGGGAGACATTTGAGCTGTTTGCGAAATTCGGAGATATGATCATATTTGTGAAGCCCAAATATAAATCTAATGCATAAATTTTGAATGCGCTCAAGCTTATTATGCTGCTCCTCGGTAATGTCAAGATAGCAAATATCAGCATAGTCAAGGATAGGCAGAAGTAGAGACTGGGCGAGCGTAACTTTAGTTGCTGTAGGAAGAAAATTACGTAATCTACGTAAAGAGCTTTACGCAGCAAACATTTTTCTACTGACCTCATTAACCTGTGAGGTCCAAGACATACAGGAGTCAAGATACAACCCCAGGTTTTTAACCTTGTTACTGTAAGGGATTAGAGTGCAGTCAAGTATAATAGGGGGTAGGGAAGACCAGTCAATTTTACCAATTAATCTAGAACTACCGATGACAATGGCCTGAGTTTTCTTAGGATTAATCGTTAAACCATAACATTTACTCCAATTCGAAATACAATTCAGATCAGCGTTAATAGTTTCAACTGCTTTAGATAGATCTTCAAGAGAGGACTGAGTATAGATTTGGAGATCATCAGCATACAAGTGGTAGGAAGAGGACAAATTATGACTTATAGAGTTAATGAAAATTGCAAAAAGGAGAGGAGACAACACGCCACCTTGTGGTACACCAGCAGCTGTAGTAGTCCAGGTGGAAAAAACCTCTTGGACCTGGATTCGCTGTCGGCGACCAAATAAGTAACTTCGAAACCAGTCAACTACAGTTGGAGATATGTTGAGAGAGCGTAGGATGCTTAACAAGATATCAAAATCTACAGTTCTTAATAGTTCACTTCACGTTCTTAATAGTTCACTTGTTTGTTATACTAATAATAATAGATTTAAAGGATTTTGTTTCTTATAAGTAACAGAGTTTCACTTACAATGAGATATAAACTATATTACATATAAAAAATTCAGATTTGCCTGTGGTGTTTTATTAAAATTTATGACTAAATAGTATAAGAAGAGAGTAAAGGACACACATATTTTTACCACGTTTTGATTAAGTCACTTTCTTAAATGAAACTGATTTACAGATTTTATCGCTATCGGTGACAATGCAAGAATTTTATAAAGAAAACGTTGTATATATTAATTTTCATTTAAATTTCAATTCTTTTAGCTATTAAACATATATTACAATGTCACATTTAATGTTATTTTGCAAGTTATTGTATAGCTGCACTCCTTCGTGTAAAATTGTTTTTCTTTCATAATAATCATCATTCATCAATTATCAACCCTTCACAAGTCCTCTCCCAAGGGAAGCCTCACACGGTCCTCAGCCACCTGCGTCCGTTGACTTCCTGCATCTCTCACCAGGTCATCCCACCGTCTAGTTGCGGGACCTGGTAAGAGACGCTTCCGTATTAGAAAGAAACTCACAAAACATCCTCCTGTATGTGTTACAGCTCGTTAGGAGTCTTAATTCTATTTATGACGATTTTTCAACGATCAACCAGCGTAAAGTTTGTATTTATACTCCGTCTAGTCTCCTTCAGATATGTCACATTTAAAAAAAGTAATTTTCTTACGAGTTCTTTTGAAGTTTTGTGCTTTATACATAATAAAAAGTTTTCGCATAAGTTACGCCACATGTCCTACCGATAAGCATGTGTGTAGTATTGGTTGAACTCCTTGTGATTCATAGTTTTGTGAAATGTATTTTTATCAATTACATAACAAATTTAATATAGTAAAGCCGACCCGTTCGTGCTCCTACTATATAGCTGCAGCATGGCTCTACCATGCCAGTTCAGCTGCCTGTGATATATTATTGATAAAATATCACGTAACTAGATTTTTTTTTATAGAATAGGGTGACAAACGAGCACACAGTCCACCTGATGGTAAGTGGTTGCTGCGGCCCATAGACATCTACATCTATCTTCCATTACAAATCAAAATGCAGATGCGTTGTCACCCGTGAGGACTAAGAGGGAATGCCTCGTTTCCAGTAAAAAGGGTCTCCGGTTCTCTACACTCACCATACGAAATACAGCAGCATTAAGCTACTATTTGACGCTGGTATTCTGTGAGAGCGTGGTCCTTCCCCGGTCGAGCCGACCCATTCGTGCTACAACTATACTACTAATATAATTGCAGCATGGCTCTACCACGTAAAAAATAGATGTCCCACTTGTAATTTAATAGGTATAAAACAACATCGCAAGCAGTACGAAGTGCACGAATGTCTAAAGCAATGAATCTTCGATTGCGATCACTTGAAATCGTTAATTTACTTGGAACAGTTACGCAACGTCATACTCGTTATCTGCAAGTTTGCATCGAGCACGTATAGGTTTTGCATTTGCACGTACATATTTTTTGCAATAACAATATTGTTTTAACATAATTTAATTATAAACATTATATTGTAGTTATATTATGAAATTAACTGATAGTTTTGAATACATATGACACTTGTTACGCAAAATAAATATTGTTGATATAAAATTTAATAAAAGGATCTCTGGATTTGGGTTTCTATTAATTTCTGAGGTGGTTATTTTATTATGACATATTGTATTTTAAAGTAAAGGTTATAGTTACACTTTTGAGAGTTTTTAGAGTGTGTTGGCAACATTGCCCCAATGGGTGTTGGCCGATTTCACATATTTCCAAAATACATTTCTTATTTGCCAGACATGCATGTTTCTTCTTCCGAAAACGAAAACATCGTGAGCTCCTTTCATAGGATTCATACTTCAATCATTAATAAAGTTTCATAGGATCGAAACCGGGCAACACGCGTACTGTGAAATTTAGAGCGTGCACTTAACACCTCTAAGATGCCACAGTTCTCTCGATTCTCGATTAAGTTGAGTTCTTTTATGGAAAGAGTATACTTTCAAGTCTTTAAATGTCTCGTAAATATTACAAAAGGAACAAAGATAATCGAAGTCAGTTTAATTTTTTGTAATAATTTCATTATTGATACATATTAAGTCTTTAATAATTAAGTATTTTCAGTTACGTGCATAAAAGTTTTAGAGGTACTCTATTAAACCTTCATAGGTTCCGTTAAGTAATTGTAGGTTAAGTAATAGTAAGTAACAATTTGTGATTAAGTTATTTAGGCCTTGGATAGACGAATAATAATATCGTTTAACTATGTGTATTTAAACTACTCTATTTGTCAAGAAAATAAATTTTAGGACGTCTAGAATAGAATAGAATAGTATGTAATAGAATATATTTATTTTCTTATCACAAACAGGTACAGAATTATTGATAACATGCAATTTAAACTATAAACGTATATAATGATCCCCACTCTATGTGAGACCGGTACCTAATAAAAGTATTTAACAATAGCTGTTCTATGGGTCACCAGTTCTCACCTCTGGGATTATATCATGAAATTTCACGTTTATAAAATGTATCTACTGAAGAGATCATTTCTTTTATTGCAATTGTTCTGAAAAGATCAATCTAGTGTAGTGTATATAATATATTTTTGTTTTTGAAATTTAGTGTAGTGTAAAAAATGAACGCATGTATGAAAGATCATCACTTGAGTGAGTCCCTGGACGGTTTAGACTATAGATTCAGAATTGGATACAATAGGTGGCGCTGTTGATGAGATCCAGAAGTCACCCGCGCGAAGCCGGGCCGGATCGTTGAGTATTTAATAAACAAGAAGGATTAATATGACTGAGCCAGTTTATGTAATGATCTAATATTGTGGATAAACCATCGATACTTTGAGATTTATTTACAAGCTAATTTTTATGAAGAATTTCCTAAGTTACTGAGAAAAAAATTACATTGCATATATTAATATTAGAGTACCTACCGTATAGTGGCGGTGTGAGAATATCCGGTACCCCATAACGTCCCGTGGGTATCGTAAAAGGCGACTGAGGAAACAAGCCAGGAGGTGGCCAGCAGCGTCTTAATAGAACTAAAAATAAACTGCGGTGGCCAACCCGCCCGCCGAACTTAGCAAGTACGCTGAACATCCCTCCTGTAAGGCCGTCTATTTGCGAGGCCTATTATCAGCGGTGGACTTTTGATAGGCTGTAATTGTTTAGTGATTATCTTTGAGTAGTATCCATGTAGTGGGTGTCCCCCACTAGATGGAGTGACGATCTGGTAAGACATGCAGGAAGTCAATAATTGCACGTGCTTTGTGGCATCCCCTGGGAGAGGCCCGTGTCCAGCGGTGGACTTGTAAAGCGATGTAGTGATCATTAGAGCACTGTGTAAACTGCTCGATATTATAAATGGCAAAAAGTTATAGTTTGTACTTGCGATTGTTATCAATTGGTGAAGCTTCATTTTTGTAATTTGGTTAAGCTCTTGCAAGTATGTTTGCATATGTTCGTTATTTCTAAATACTTTGATAATGCCGTAAGGCGAAACCGGACAGATTTTAGTCAATGAATTAATAATTTAAAATTATATTGTGAAACAAGTACAAGTGCTTAACCAAATAACAAAACTGTCTGAAAGTTGACTGTTACTGGGCGACGCCTCGTCTTATCATACGGTGAACGTTATCTAATAGATAATCTTTGTTCGAGTACTTAACACGTACTGAATTTCAGTAAAAGGTATGATGGAAATAAATGACAAAATAGTGTTCGGGATAATCTTCAGAATGGTTTTGGACCTATTGTAATGAACTATAAGGAATAGATAGAGAGCAATGCCAGGAGTGATCTAGTTTATCTATAATACCAAAACTTTAGTACAAAGAATGAAAAAATATAAGCTCTTCGACTATTTGAAATCTAACTAACGCTATATTAATAATCCTACTCAAGCGAAACCAGGATTAATCGCTTGTGAAGAGTAAATACTAATTTATGACTCGTAGCATCCACGTAAAATATAGTGGACGATGTTTATTTTTCACTCTAACTTGTTAGCCTTCCCAAAACGGCGATTGTTTTTCTTACGTACAAATGAAGATAATTTGATAAATTGAAGATAATGGGCACTGTATTTCTTCCAATGCTAAATTGCCATTTCCCAATTCTAGCTCCCAATTAATTGAAAGCATCCGTTTGCGCTATTTGGTTAGTGAGACAACACCGTTGGCTACACCGTCAGAGCCTGTCAAAACTGCACTGCTGAACATAGTCCCCCTCCCCTCCGTAGAATAGAATGGAATCATTTTTATTGAATATAGATCACAAGAATACTTATTGAAAGTAATTTAAGTTTTACCACTGGTACAGAAAAAAACTTCTGTCCTGGAAAAATAAACCAACAAGAAATCCATAGGGACTTTTTTTTAATATTAATTTACAAGTAAATAATATACATAGATTGTCCCATAAGGGGTTAATTCCATAGTTGGCACGCTACGCAGGCGATTTGACAACCGCTGTTTTTTTATTTTTAGTTAATATTAGAAAGATGCTGCGGCCCTTCTCCTGGTGTGTTTCCCTGTCGCCTCTTACGGCACCCGCGGGACGACACGTAGTAGCGGATGTTCGTACACTGTCACTACACCGTTCAATGTTAACATGCCTGCCGTTGGCAATATCGGATTACAATTGTGAAATAAATGGTGGCCTTCATTTCATTATCACTGCTTGAATACGGGTGATAAGTCTTTGTATTTGATAAGATGTCGCTTTTGGTTATCGCCAGCTCGTACTCACGTCAGAGCAAATATTCGCGCGTTGCGTTTGTCATTTCTAGCGTGTCTTGGAAAATTCGCTAACTGTTCGACGATTTACAGTTTTCAAACGTTATGCTTGCGTTACTGCAATACTGTGCAGTGTTGCAGCCATTGATTTAATGATGATGTGGATGAGCCAATTTGTCTGTTTAATCGTGAACTTGTAGAGTTTAAAAATTTTGTAGAATTAAATGAGATTTGCGGCATATATCAGATAGAGACTGATTTTTCAATCTTCAGACGAAACATTTACGCGATTACTGCACAAGGAATAAAACTAATTTTACGGATTTTATCGTATTTGCTTTTATCTATTTTAATTCCCGGCTTTTCGGGCGCTTTACAGCACCCAAGTCCACCCTCGTTACCACGGATATCAATGAATTTGTAATGCCCTTGCCCTTGGCCTGGCCGCTTACTTCTAATTACTAATATATATTGGTAGATCGATTAATAATTGTCGTCGAAGAAACAATAAATTTTAAAAATACTTATGCCATAGGTTTCGATTACGTACACCTATTAACCCATTTTTCCCTCATAGTAAAAATGTCACCCGACATGTATAGTACATGCGTATTTTGTGTATAATATTGTATGTTTTTTTTTTATTAAGTCTAATGTTTACCATTCCAGTAGTAGAACGCACCAATGCGTGGCAGTGAAACGCAAATATGTATATAAATTAGAATTATTTATTTATCAATTTATGAACATACAAACTATTGTGAATACACAACACGTTAAACTGTTCATTGCTTGTAGAGTATAGATTTTGAACAGGACTGATCTAGGCTATTATACTAAATCTGAAGTGTATAGAGAGCCGTAGTTTAATTATAGGATGTAAGGCATTCTATCTAAGGATCCGTGTAGTGTCAGCGTCAGTGTAGTATCAGCTCGATTATCAACTTGTTATAAAAAGTCAGATGACACTTTGTTCTATTGTCGACAGTTGCAATTGTTGTAGACGTAATTTATGACGCAATTCGCGTCCACCACAAAAACGTGTTCGGTAATTGCTGGCGCGTGCGTGCGTGTGCGTGCGTGTGCGTGTGTGTGTGTGTGTACCTCAGATGCACACAGGCAGACCGGTGTATGGCGAATTGATACTGCCGCTAATACGGAAGTGCGATTTGGGGCGAAGCACGTGCAGTTCGTACGCTGTCGACTTATCGAGTGCCTTGAGTACGTTTCCGGCACAATCAGCACGATACTACTGCTGTTGACTCCAGTGCACTACCAGCGCCCTACTTTCTACGACTTACTTAAATAATATATAGCTGCAGCTATATTGTAGTTGTAGTACGAATGGGTCGGCTCGACCGGGGTAGGAGTACCACGTTCTCACATAGTACTAGCGTAAAATAGCAGCCTAATGCTAGCTGTAGAGAACCGGAGACCCTTTTTACTGGAAACGAGGCATTCAATTCTAGTCCTTAGAGATGACAATGCTTCTCCATTTTGTTTTTTCTTCTCCGTGATACGCTAGAAGGCGATGATTACAGGTGGTCCAAAGTCATGCTCTATGATATCTGTGTGGGTTATTTTCAACTACTCGCAGTTGTACGCCAATCATCAGCCGATCCAAAAAGACCGTGTTTTAGCTCAATATTAAGCAAGGCATATTGATAATGCCGTAGTTAGTAATAGTAGTCGTAAAACAAATGTAGATGGTTACAACCTGTCAAAGTGCACAACCCGACGTAGTTATCCTCCATGGGTTGTCTTATTTGCGGCGCCAGTGTGCGTGGCAACCGCAGTTAATTATTATTTCACCTCTGAGCAGGAACATTCCACTGCGCTTGTCTTGCTTCTGTTTCCCTCTGTCACCTCTTCCTATAGCGATTTCGCCACCCGCGGGGTGGTATGGGCTAGTTGATTTACTTTATTGATTTATTTATTTACTTATTGAAACTAACAACTATCTTTAATTATTGAAATTTACGACGCCAATATACGACGATCAATCACCTATTATGCTTCAATAAATTTAACTGCATAATATATTTTAAGTTTAATTCACTACCGGAAAATTTGGTTTAAAAACTATACAAAAATGGCAAGAGTATCTTGGCAATAGAAAGTTGTAACATACTCGTACACCGGTGCCTTTCGCATATCGTTCTGTTCTGTGCAATTAAAAAAATGTGTTGAGAGGAAGCACGCGTTGTACATTTAAAATTGTAGAAATTCATCCAAATGTACCACGCGTGCTTTGAATATCTACTTGGTTTTGCTATAGACAAAATTAGTGAACTTAATTCGACGACGCGAAAATTATGTATGTATTATATTATGTTAAACAAGCAACCCGGTCCCGCTTCGTCTGGATAGGATCTATTTATGGGGCGTTATTTAGATTTAGGATAGTCAAAGACCATTTATTTTATCAATATTTCGTGTTTTCAAAAAACGAATCTTCAAGTTAATTGAAAAAAAGAAAACATAGTCTAGATCCCTCACATTTGGCATTGCTCTCTATCTGTTGCGTAAAGTTTCATCGCACGCTGTTCAGCCATTCCGAACATAAACCCCGACAGACGGACAAAATTAGTAAATATTTTCTATATCTTACGTAAATAGCATGCAAATAACCCCCTGAGCTTATTGGAAGTCAGTCAAATTCAATATTACACACATACAATTCAACTTTATTTATATGTGTATGACTATCTAGGTATAGATAGATATATATCTGTTTATACTATATATGGTATATTCGTTAAGAATTAAATATACACAAAAAGCCAAAGATAAAATACCACGACTCACTAAAACAGTCATGTCTGTCGGTCGGAGTTCCTGAACACTAAGTCTTACGCCAACATTTGTGAATACTCAACCATACTCTGAACCTACCTCCGATGTCATCACAACAATGTGCTAGTGTGCAACGCTCAGGTAACCAGTAAAATTATGTTTTGTCTCGTCGCTCACCATACGCAACACAGCAGTTAATTTTTTTTTTGTTTATAGAATAAGAGTGACTAACGAGCACATAGTCCATCTGATCACCTATCCTCGATTAAGAATCAAAATGCCGATGCGTTGTCAGCCCTGAGGACAAAGATGGAATGCTTCGTTACCTGTAATAAGGGTCTCCGGTTCTCTACACTCACCATACAAAACACATAATTGAAATGCTATTTTACGTTGGTATTCTGTGAGAGCGTGGTCCTTTTCTAGTCGAGTCGGCCCATTCGTGCTACAACCACTATATAGCTACAACAGGTATAAAGTTATTATCCAGCCATTTTACGATGATATTCTCCTCCTTGAACGTTGTCTTTCGACCTTATTGTAACAAAACTACAAAAGCGTTACTCTACCAATAAACAAAAATTTTCGGAAGTTGTCGCCTTGATTAGATAAAGATCAGAAAGAGATCGTCATGGTTTCCTCATTCAAATCAAATTGATTAACAATGATCCATCATAAAATAAAATGACGTACCTAATCTTTGCGGTTTGAATAAATCAAAGCAATCAATACGGGACAAAGCAACCAAACGGTAAGGTCGGCTAAATGGAGGACAATATATCTCTTATCCGCGCGAACGTACCGGAACGACAGCAGCTGCGGCACGTAGAGCTCGTGTTCCGATTGTGATGGTGCAGTGCGCAGGCGCACGAGTTGTGCACAATGCTCGTCTGACAATGGCCGCGCGGGCTCAATGGATGCTGATGTCACCGCGGCCGCTCGGACAATACCCCCACACAATTAGCCCGCGAGTAAATGCCTCTATGTTTTGATAGGGCTGAAGGTTGTTCGTATGATCGCTTTGCTCTGATTGATTCCAGTTATGTTCACATCAGCCATTGAATTTATATCCCCTAACTGAAGATGTCTTGGCGAGCACTAGCCAGCGGAACTACCACTAGGATCAACTTATTGTATCGCTGAGATCCTAAAATTAAACAAAATCAATTCGTTTTATATTAGCCAACAAAACATAAATTAAAAAATAAATTAGTCTGTAACAAATGCAATTATAATTTTTTTACATAAAATATTAACGTATATTACTCAGAGAGCGCTATTTCTGATTTGAGTAAATTAAATCCCTTTCAGTCATCCTTTATTATCAGTAGATTTACAGTGGCTTAAAAAGTATTAAATATTTTTATTACATTGTCATCTGTTTCTGGTCTATGTTTAAAAAGCCTCTAGCTCATTGGGAAGTTAGTTTAAAACATTGACTTATATATTACTACAGTAAGGACCGGGCCGACCGAACATCTAAAACGGACTAGTGCGCTGGCCCTAAAATCACACTTTAGGGCCAACGCGAATCGGTCGACAGTACAGATTTGCCTGTCAAAAATATGTCTAGTTCGATTTGCCTGTCGTAAATATCTGGTAAAAGAATGCAAAAATTACGAAACAAAGATTAAAAAAAAAACATGGGATATCGTATCATCGGTAAATATCCTTATATTAATTTTGTTACAATTAAATTATTATATAAACGCATTTTTAAAGTTTTATTTACAGTTAGTTTAGTTACGTTACCAAGATTAGGCCAGGGCTGGATTTAGACCCTCAAAAATATTGTACATGGAAATTAAAATTATACTATTTAAAAAAAAATCACGTTTGACGTTTCATGTTTCTTTTTTCCCTTTTCTGTTTTTATTTTGGCGTCACGCGTCTAGTTTATCTATACGTTTCGTTTTTTGACGGTTTTATTTTTATTTCTGTTTAATTTTTGTCTAAAGAACTTAGTGTATGTTAAATTTTGAATATCGGTACCTAAAATATTTTATATTCAATTAGGGGAAAAGAGTACAAAAGAAACTCTGCTTAATTGAATATGAAAACTTGATTCATAAAATATTTTAAAATTCTGTTTTCAAACCGATTGCTTCTGGAGCATAGAGTTTTTATCTTGGTAGTCCCTTATTAAAGTTGTATCAAGGATGCAACTAGAAGGAATTGATCGAGCATCGATTGACCAGAAAGGGAGCTAATTCTAATTTTATTAAAAGAACGCGGTACTCATGTTTAATACAAAAAATCTCGATATCGTAGGATTAATATTAAAATTTAAAATGACCCGATAATAATACATACAAGTCGACCTTTAGGTAAAACTATGGTATTTTCGCTTTGTATATACTACAAACTATGAAATAATGATACAATTAGAATAATTATACAACTAAATCCGACTCTGGTTACGTCGTGTTTTGATATGACGTTTGTATTATGATAGATGTGTTACTTTTTCTTGTATGAAAAAGTTATGCGTAAAATATTTAGAAGGGCTTCCTGTAATTGATCAATTACTAAATTCGACACGAACAGACAGACACGAAAGCGAGTTATAAAAACGTGGTAAAAAGTACTGCAACGTCGCCTTTAAGAATTTTATAAAAGATAGGCACGCACGTTTGTCATACGATTCACGCATCCGATGTAAGTTGATATAGTCGGGGAAAGATAAGGCCTGGCAGTTGTATGAAACGATTACAGATTGCTGTCTGCAACTAGTATATGATCAATTTAAAATCAGTGGGGCCATTTGGAAGACAATACTAATCATAGGCCACCAAGATACGTACAATTAAGCCATCGCTAATAAACTAAATAGTAACTTAGTTTCTTTATTTGCAACATTTAATTAACGGACGTGACTAACCGCCTCTGCTTTACCCGCATGGAGCCATGTCGCGGATCGATCAAGCGCAACAAGAGTGGCGGTATCACAAACAAATCCTCGACTTTTTGCCGCCAGGGCGGCGGCACTTAGGAATGAGGTGAAATATTTGACAACATTACATGCCGGGGAAGTTTCGTTAGGAAACTGTAAGGGTTAATGTTTATTTCTGTTATATGAGTTTTTTAATTTATATTAATCAATTTAATATAAATTAGATTAGAAATGAATTAACGAAACTAATTGTAGTTAAGTTAATTAATTTCTAATCTTATTCTTGAAAGTAGAAAAATTAAAACATAAGAGTTGTGAGAATGTAAAAATATTAAGGAGCCAATCACTAAGGTTTTGTTTTGCGTGCTTATATGATATTCTAGAAACCGATAGAATTTTACTTAAAACGCAATTTTTTAATTATATAACATTGCATAACAAAAAAATTTCACCTCAGCCCTAACCAGCGACTTCTGAAGAACGGAAAGTTATACGCCCTCATCAGGCTTCAAGCGCAAATCGTCTGATGAAGCATTGACCCTTTATCACAATCGTTCGCAAGGATTGGAAGGAGTACGCGCCGCTTTCCTCATTGTTTCTAATTTCTTTCGCAAATATGGAGTGCAGTGATTCAACCAACGAACGATGTTAATGGATAATTTAATACGCATCGACGTTTGCTTTCTCATTTGACAGTGGAGGGGTGAGGGAAACGTACTGTCTCACCTAACTGCAGTTCTGGGAAGTGTGTGCTAATCGAGCAGGAAAATGTTTAGCCGTACGTAAGTCAGGTATTACGTAGACTCGAACGTCGTTACGTCAGCATTCTCACCTACCTCACCTTCCACTCGGCTAAACACTAGAATGTGATCTATTAATTAACTTGATATTAATCCTGCGTATGAGTGTAGAAAAATATTATTACAAGTACAAATTACAAGTAAAGTACAAAACAACCAACAGTAGCCCACCCAATATTTGTGGATACGGTTTACAAAACTTAAAAGACGTGGAAACCCACAGTTCGTCGTGCTATACATCATATTTGGAGTGGTAAACAGGAGTATAGTGTTAATAGTTTTATTAGTATTTTAAAAACATAGAAGAACTAAGTATGTAGTCCAAATTTCGTATCAATTTCTTAAATTTCACAATACGGGAACATGTTTCACTGGCGGTGTCGACAGCGCTAAATTTTAGTATTCATTTACGATTTTTAATGACAATTTTAGGTATTGATTTAACAATTTATTAATTATAAATTTAAATCTACATTTATCATTTATAATTTTAAGTGTTGACTTAACAATTTATTAATTATTATTTTAAGTGTTGGTTTCGCAATTTATTAATTATAGTAAGTGTTGATTTATTAAATATAATTTTAAGTGTTGATGGGTTTTTTCTATATCAATGGTGTTGATTTAAGAATTTATGATTTTTATTTTTAAGTCCTGATTTGCAAATTTATTAATAACGATTTTACGTGTCAATTTGTAGTTGATGTCTAAGACTAAATATAACGTTTCAAAAACAGTACAGCTTGTGACTTAAAGTATTAAGTTGACTGTTACTCAATTACAAACCGGTAGTGCCTAAATGGTGATGAAACACTAGGTTGTAAATCCAGTGCGAGTGCCTTAGCGTAACAAAAATCTATTCACTTTTGTCTTAAAGACTATAGATTGCAATCCGACGTAAACAATGACGCCGGCAAATTATTCCATTCCTTACGCATTACGAAATATGTTATGCGATAATATTATGCGTTTTAAAACTTATATAACCGTGAATTTGATCATGGTCACTCGCTGACTTATATTCATGTCAATAATCTAGAACACATAAGAAATAAAATAAAAAAATAACAAATAAAATAAAACTTAAAAATTTACCTGTTTAAAAAAAATGAAAAGCATTTTAAATTCAAACACAATAGTATGCCTTTGTTAGACTAGGGAAATATCAGTTAATTTGCCTATGACGATTTTAGTAGCGCCATTTATTTATTTATTTATTTATTCTTTATTGCACCAACATTTTGTACAAAAGGCGAGTGTAATGCTGATGCTATATTACATCAGTAATAAAACTGATTCCTTACAGTGTTGTCCGTTCTCTAAGTTTATGAATGTGTTTTGGTCTTATTTGTGGATTATCTTAACTCGCACGTTCCTTTATTTATTTTGATAATGTTTTTCCTCATATACGAATTTCGTATTCCATAATAATGAGCGGCGCGGCGGGCGAAAGTGTCTGTCGCGGTCCCATAGGCGCGGCGCGGCGGCGACACGCTCGCTTCACCACGGTGCGTCACCAGCCGTGCTGTTTGAATTTAAATTATCCTACCCAATTACAGCCGTGGTAGCTCAGATGGTTAGCGCTCGCTGTAAATTTCACAGTACGCGAGCAATCCGGGTTCGATCCCCGCCGGCACGAATGAAATTGTTAATTGCAATTTTAAGCGCTGATTTACCACGTGCTCGGCGGTGAAGGAAAACATCGTGAGGAAACCTGTATGTCAGAGAAATAAGAAAAAAATATTTCGAAGATATGTGAAGTTCGCCAACACGCATTGGGGCAGCGTGGCAGACAATTCCTTGCCCTAAAACCCTCTCAGAAATGAGCGGAGGTCTCTGCCCAGCAGTGGGACGTATATAGGCTGTAACTTTACTTTACTTTACTTTTACCCAATTACACTGCCTTTCAGATATATGAAGTTTTGTTTCTTTTTTTTATTATTCGAATTAGAAGTTATGCAATAGAAAATAAACACCGTGCTGTGACATGCCGTATTGTGCCGGTGTGAGAATACCCGCTACCCCATGCCATCCCGCGGCTGTCGCAAGACTCGACAGAGGGGAGCAAATCAGAAGATGGGCAGCAAATCAGAAGATGGGCAGCAAATATGAAGAAGACGCAATATTGTAACAGAAAACATATTCGCAGCCAAACCTTTTAGAACGACTCTCGGAAACATTATATCATTCAAGTATAATGACGTATTGGATGATGTATGACTGTAGAAACTAGAAACCCATTGTGTATTTCACGCGAGCTGTTCGTGGGCGAGTGAGTTATCATTGAAGATAGATAACTCATTGCGGTGATTGCAGATCGATATTATTATAAAGACGTATTGGCAATCACGCTTGCGGTTATTTTATCCGTTATAACGTACATAGAGTACGCGTGCGACCCGAGTTCGATCCTCTGCGCTACAAATGCAAGTGGTAATTGTAGTTTTAGTGATTATTTCCGTGCGCTCGGCGGTGAAGGAACGCATCGTGAGGAAATCTGTATGTGTAAGAAATAAAAATAATAGAAATTGAAAATTAAACATTTCATGTGACGTTCGCCAACACGCATTGGGACAGCGCGGTGGTAGAACTCTCTATTCCCTCACTCTGATAGTCCAATGGGGCAGAAATTTGACACGACCGGAGAGGGATCAGGCGGAGGACCAACGACTACTTGCTTTCCGAGGCATGGGGGTGAAACATCGGCATCTGACTGACTCCGGGTTACTAGGTACTGAGAATTTCTTGACAGGAATACCCAACAACTGATTTTTTGCTCGACCCGGGAAGTTAACCCCGGACTTCATAATTAGCAGTCGCGATAAGACCAACGAGGCAGTCGTTCAGGACTTATATAGGCTATAACTTTATACATATATTTATATTCCTTTAAAAACGTTCCGTTTATTCAGCGTCTGACTCACATCCGTAGACGTGTTGCTTTTGTTTTGTTAAAGTAAAGTTACAGAACATGAAATACTTTTACTTTTACCGAAATTTTCATCTTTTATACCAAACATTAATTCTGACTTATTTTTTTTTTTTGCTTTGCAATTATATTATTTTTATGCAAGTCTAGATGCTAGTATATACGCAGATTTAGATTTTTTTTACTTCGAAGTCTCATATGATAATGGTAATGTTCTTCTGGCTTATTTCGATCACAGAGGCAACCTTTTTCTAGGCGGTAGGGCTTTTCTTCAGCTATGAAGATTATAGGGAGCTAGTATATTTACAAGTTGTGAGGCGTTCCTCTTAGTCCTAAGGGGTGACCATGTATGTATAGCTCTCTTTGTTCAACGTTGACTACAGTAGCCACTTACCATCAGGTGAACTGTCAAAAATATCTTTATTCATTGAAGCAACTTTAGTAGTTTTGTCATTATGAACTTCATTATGATTTCCTCTTCTTCAACGTGAATCTATTGTAATGTTTTTTTCATCTTAATGCCTTACAAGAAAGTTTAGAAGGTGAGGCTCATTTTATACGATTTGTACCAACCCCTTACCACTATCAGAAGTCAATTCAGCAGTGTCAATTTAGCTCTTGCTGTTAAATATGCGGACGGTACACGTGAAACTATGCTTAGTGGAATATGCACTGCCCTTTATTCTAATGTACCTATTATTATAAGATGGTCGCAGCCATCACTATACCTACATATCTACGTATACATAACACTTGCGTTTCGGTCTGGTGGATGAAAAATTCGGATTAATTACAAGTTGTGAAGCACTAAAGTAATAAGGAAAAACAACGCATACAGATGCATTCCATTATTCCATCGACTAAGTCACTGTAGTTTTTTTTGTTATTAGTAGTTTGCATCATGTACTTATCAGCAGGTGGATTGTGAGTTCGTTTCTCACTATTATAAGCCATCAATTGAAAATCGTATCGTTTGGATACAGATTCGTCGATCCTAGAAGAGTCAAACCGATGAATATTGATAGTAAATGTAACAACTTGTGCTGTCATTGCGATGGGGATCGTACGTGAACGAATGCGTCCGCAGAAACCGCTTGGACGAAACACAAGTGAGGAAATACGTCAAGGAATGTATGTTAACGCTGCTCAGTCGTTTCGTTCATATTTCTATATATCCATAAGTTAGATCTGTAAATGCAATAGCTTGGCGGAAGCAGATTTTTTATTTGTTTGGCTACGTTTGACCCTTATGGAAAGCCGTCTTATGTTAAAAATTGATGAGAAAATTCTAATATAAATTAATTTGATTTGATGATTATGAACTCTCAATCTATTGTAGTTGATACATCATAATCCTCCGCCTGCGGGAGTTTACTGCTCGACATAGACCTATTCCAAGGCGCACCACTCAGCCCGATCTTCGGCTTTACGCATCCAGTTGCTGCCAACCTTCGTTTACCTTAGCGCGGTTTCCACTCTATAGCACATATATACTCTAACGGTTATCGCCCGTTACTTGTGATATAATATAATTTACCATAAAGGGGCATGCCCAGTCTTCATAGACACTTCGGCCATGAGTGCCCACATATAAAAGCATATAGATATGATAATATGCAATTAAAACAATGAAATGGTAAAGGAATTGCTTTAAAAAAAGTCGGGGTTTTGAAAATATTTGAAGTTTTTATTTTCACAAATGCAGTTTTTTTAACAACTATTTTTATCGATTTTATAGCGTTTTATTTCTTTGATTTTTAATTCCAGACATTTCGGGTGCTTTCCAGCACCCATGGTTACGGCAGACTGAGGTGACCGACGTCCCAATGTCAGTGTTAACCCGGAGTACCTTCAGATTTTTAATTTTTATTTATTGTCCGATCTACAGAATGAACTTACTGTGTCTAGAAGTCTTGCAGTGGTATGCTTGGGTTTTTAATTTCATTAATTACCAGGGTCCTAAGCAGGTGGTAGTAGCAAGCATCCTTCCTAAAAAAGAATTTATATATTAGATATTATATAGAATTTATATAATAAAATACACTTTACGACTAATAGTGATGACTTGCAATTCTAGCCCTAAGTAAAGATCAGCTAGGGCTTAACTTTATTCCTTCCATAATGCTGCTCCTCTGGTTATTACAGAGTTCTATCCGGTAGCAACCATTAAATCTTATATGCTCACCATAATAGTAGCGAGCTTGCTTTAATTGGTATGTGACACAAGCAATTAATATTAAGTCGCTGTAAGTTAAAACAGGAAATTCCCTAACATTTTAAAGTCTACATTTATATTTCTAAAGTCTGCCTGCCCTAGCTCTATTTAGATTGTTTTCCCTAGCATACTCAGAAAAATCATTATTTGTCTCCATATTTTGATGAACTATTTCAAGTATTTGAGCCGCATCATCCCTGTCCCTTATTTTTGTGTGGAATTTATTAACTATAGCAGAAGCCACAGCAGTCTATCATCAAATGTGTAGAAGCCCTGTTAAAGTAATTTTGATGAAATATTTTAAATTCAGTTTTAAAAATGCCATTCACCACCTCTACTACCCATATCGACACATAGTCACGGCTCTGGATTTATTAGCATATCTTGTCATTAACTGAAATTCACCATCTGCTGGAGACATTTCTGCGACCCTTAGACATCCACATCTATCCTCGATTACAAATCAAAATGCAGATGCGTTGTCACCCGTGAGGACTAAATCATTTTCTCGTTTCCAGTAAAAAGGGTCTCCGGTTCTCTACACTCACCATACAAAACAAAGCAGCATTAAGCTACTATTTCACGCTGGTATTCTGTGAGAGGGTGCTCCTTCCCCGGTCGAGCCGACCCATTCATGCTACAACTATACTTCTAATATAACTGCAGCATGGCTCTACCAAGTATAACACACATACATAGTACTTGTCACTATGTATGTTTGTTATCGCAAAATGTAGTTAATCACAAAAGAGACATACTTGCAATGCTGATGGAACTGTTACAACATGGTAAAAAACATTGTGCTTTTATATAATTAGTTAGCAGTACACTGTGTGATGTATGATCTAAGCTTTGTTGTTCTGGGTGCAATACATTACTCACTTCAGATTGCAACGAGGATGGACTAGATGATTCAGATGGTTCCCGTTCTGCAGTTGAACATGATGCTGTTCTATCAGTTCATTGCCAGCAATTATGATATACACGGCATGACAACTGAAATAATGTAAAATACAAAAAATGAAGTCAAAGTGAAAAAATAAAAATAAAATAGATTTATTTCAAACTCAAATATAAATAAAATATTTATCAAGTTAAATGTTACTGCACAAGGACGGATTTAATGCCCTATATTATTTAATAATTAAGGACTGACAGACTACCAGCAGTCCAAAAACAATGAAAAATCAACTGTCTCCTTTCTTGGTAGTTGATAAAACTGGTTAATCTCATAAATAAGCTAGTATGTTCGTCAGATACAGCTAGGGCAGATGTGAAAAAATAAAACAAGTTCTTGAGTTGATATACAATCAGTGTAAAAACATGTATAATTATCAGATATATGGATCACATTTAATAAATTGAAATGTTAAACATGTTAAACACTTACCTCACGTAGCGCAAATAATTCCTCACGTGGAAAATCGAAGACAAACAATGTGTGTGATCTTATTCTCATAAGTGTCAGTGCCACAGCTGATGTATAGATGTTCAAGACGAACTATTGGTGCATTTTGCGAGTGCCACACTACACGTTCACTGTACTCGAAACTTGTACCTAATAAAGAAGCTACAATTATTATATTGATATTATTCAAGTAAACTCAGTTATAAAGCATTTCTTAGAGGAAGACATACCACATCGTGATATGTACCAACTATTTACCTGCTGTGTTCGAACCAATTGTTGAGAGATTAACAATTGCATTTTACTTTTATAACAAAACAATAACATGATAACAACACGTAATTTAATTCTTGTGACATAACAGTGACAGCGGCCTACCTGTCGGATACGATGTTGCCACTTAACGGTCATAAAATCTATGGAATGATATCGATTTTTATTCGATTAATAATATCATAAAAAGAATAATCTTTGACGCGTTTTAAGTTCTGCACGCTTTTTAAAATATAATTTCCTTTATTTATTGAAACTCTATTTCAAATGTATTTTTAAGAACAGTTAGCTTGTGCTGTATTGTTTTGTTATGCTTTAGAGAATTCGTGGTAAATCAGCTGGAAATTAACTTCTTGAATTATCATAACATGATTCCATTTTAAATGTTATGTTAAAAACAGATAAGAATAACAGTTAACTTGTGCAGTAGCGTTTTGTTATACTCTAAAGAATTCTTGGTAAATCAGCTAGTAATTTGCTTGTTTAATTATCATAACTATAAATGTGAAGGATGTCAATGAATTCAACCGAGCCTATAACAACGGTTGTTTTAGTTTTTAATGGTTGACTGCCGCTTTTGATGACTTGAAATTAATAAAAACCTATTTTGCGCAATAAGTTTTTTCTCTTTGGTAATGAATAAACCACAGAAACCCCTTTAATGTATAATAGTCCTTTTTTTGATACAAGTAGCACATTTTAAGGAACCGCAAAAACAACTTTGTTATTTATACAAACACTATGAAAAACAAAATAATTTGTTGCTGGCGATAATGACAGTGGTATTTTGACTCGATTTAAAATATATGCTTGTTACTACTGAACTCTTCATGGGCCTGCGAGTCCGACTCGCACTGAACCACTTTTTTTCAACATTTAGTTTTATTCTAATAAATAGTTTTTTCGTTTAAGCGGAGCTCTTTTACTTTAGGTTTATTACCTCTTTATCTACAATAATCAATCTGAGTAAGTACAGTGTGTAAATACGATTCTTAAATTGTAAAAATAATAATTGGATTTGAACATCTTAGGTAGGTATTTAGTTTTATTTATTTAGAAAATATTAATCTCGCAATTATTTATTGTAATAATATAATTTATCACACAGCTAACGCCCTCATTAGCAATGTAATGGTGAAAGAATTTTCAAAATCGGTCTAGTAATTTTTGAGATTAGCCAAAAAACGTATTCATTGAAAGTAGCGCCCTCAATAATAAAATTAACCCTATATTAGATATCTAAAATTATACATAACAATCTAGTGGTGAAAGAATTCTTAAAGTTGGTCAAGTACTTTACGAGTTAAGCGAATAAAATATTCTTTGATAGTAGCTCCCTCAATAATAAAATGCATCCTACGTTTTAAGCACCATAGCAAAAAACGATTCAACATAGCCTAATCCGCACACACAGTAAAAACATAACCATCCTTTTTCGTCTGTAGTCGGTAAACATTTGGTTAATAACGGTTGCGTATCGACTGCTTTGGATAAATATCCATTGTCAACGGTTATTTTAAACCTATATCATAACATCGTAATAATTATCGAAAGATCATATAAGCATTGTAATAATGACACCATAAGTAATCGATTGAAAAGGGGAATCGATTTTTTAATGATTTTTGTGATTGGCAACATTTTTTATTTTATTCACTGACTAATGAATTACGTATTTACCTAATTTTATTTTTATCTTTTCGGTACTTTTAATTTGTGCAAAAATATTCCCATTGTTTTAGGATAAATGAATACCGCGATTAATAACCATAAATAAAGATATATTTTTTTAACAAATGCACATTGTTGGGCGTTCGATGGCCTAATATGGGCATCCCCCTTTGAATAAATCTTTTTTTTACGAATTTTAATTAAATTTATTCTAATTCCCGACATTTCATGCGCTTTCCAGCACCCTTGGTCAAGAGGGCCTGATGACGGGAGTTGGTAAGCACCTGAAGCGGGAAATTTAAATAAAGTAAATTAAAAGCGATAAAATCCGTAAATGTAATTTTATTCTATGTCTAGTGCTCGCGTAAATATAAGAGATCATTATCATACATTTTCTGCGTCTGCTTTTTCATCTGAGGACATATAACTCAGCAATAGAAATCTTAGGTTCAATAGGTTAGAATTGCACCAAAAGTTTTTTGTTTTGTTATGTACCATGATGATCCACACTAGCTTTAGTTTCGTCAGAAGATACTTCCGGTTATTATTCATTTACAAAAATGGTACATCAGATACGAGAAAGAGGAGTAAAGACCAGTGACTGCCTCTGAATTAAAAACCTATGAAAAGTTATCAGCTACTAAGACTGATTGTGTCTGGGCGATCGTCCGAGTAGGAGGACTACCCTCTTACATATTATTTTTGCACTACTGTGTTCCCGTCTAAATGGTATGGAGAGCCAGTATTTTTGCAGGCTGTGCGGCATTTCATTCAACACATGTTTGGTATCTTCGTTGAAGTTAATGGCAGGTGTTTGTGGACCGCAGTAGTCGCAATCAGATGAACTGTGATTTCATTTGACAAAATCACTTTACTTAAATTTGATAACAAAAATAAATTTAATCATTATAAAAAGCTTCATGTATGTTTAAATAAATATATCTAGAACTTTACGAAGGTGAGGGGTTAAAGTCTTGAATGCATCGAATGAATTGTATATAATTAGTGATTTACTTTCAGAAAACTCGCATGCAATTCGGCTCGCATGGAATGTCAGAAGTAAGCATTAATTCAGTTCACGCTTTACCTGTTGTGTTGTCCCCTAATATACTTTAAAATATTTTCCTGTATGTAATCACTATATTCTTAATTAAATCAGATGTTATAGCAGCTAACATAAATGTCTCATATCTATGCTAATATTAATTTTGTTAAAGTACCGGATAATTTTTGTTAACACTAATCGTAGTAGGCGCTATCCTTTTTCTGTCTACCGCGAAAGATAATCTCTTCTTAAACATGCAACAGGAGCTATAACACTTTCGGTTGACCTGCCTATATCACTTTGGACGAAATGTTTGTAAAGATTCAGTTCTTGAAAACCCTACATACAAATGTTTTCAATTTAGCATAGACTTATATCTGAATATTTTTTATAGCAAAAGAGTGACAAATGAGCATACAGTCCACCTGATAATAAGTGAGTTATGTGGCCCATAGATATATCCATCTATCCTCAAGACTAAGATGAAATGCTTCGTTTCCAGCAAAAAAGGGTTTTAGGTTGTCTGTCTATAATCCTTACCTGATCGAGCTGACCCAAGTGATACATACATAATTAAGATGCAGCGTGGCTCTACCACGTGTAAGAACGTGTTCTTTTTAAAATCTTTCGAAAAGACTCCAAAAAATTTCCGTATGCTAGAATTAGTTTGTTTGCTCGGTGAATGTTGATTGTAACAAACCCTATATTCATCATCAAAAGCTTTTGTCCTTTCATCACATATCGTTTGCTTCATCAACAAACGTAACCTCATTTGCTTTTCAAGAAACAACTTTTACGTGACCATCTGACGACGTGAAAAATTAGCATGTTGCACTGAAGAGACATCTAATAATTTGTTGCTTACATTGCCCGGGACGTGACGGTACGGCGCTAATGAATACCTCAAGTGTGTGGCCTTGATATCAGTCAGTGACGATCAAATTAAAGCAAAATTTAAGCAGCACTTAATTTAAATATAAATTGTTACTCGAATGGTTAGTAGAATCGGACGTTACTTGCGGAAATCCATTATATCAAAGACATTAAAAATTAATTAGCTAAGATCTGTGTAATAAAATAAAATGATGTGTCTTACCTAGTTTGAAGAGCACCTCCCGCCCTCAATTGCGTGTTGTATCCCTGTCACCACTACTCCTAACTAATAAGTGAGATCGATCCCAGGTGACAAATTTTTAACATTTTAAAGTAAACTAATTTAATAAAAGTGGTCCAAAAATTGCACCCTGCATAAACCTTAACTCAACTCACTTTTTTTTAATTTAATTAGGCAATCGAATAATAAAAATCGTTTATTTAAAACTTTACCCGCGAATTCGTTTGTACGGAATGTAACAAAAAATAGACGAAGCCTTTGCCTATCTTAGTATGCGAGCTAGGATTATGCCAGTGCTTAAAGTTATCAAGATCAGGTCAGTGACATATACTTGAAAGGGTAACAAACACAGTAACACTCGCACGTTTTTGAGGTTAGTGCAGTCACGCTTCAAGTTCGTACCCTTAGTCCGTTTGGAGGTCAACTGCAGCGGTCAGTTGTTGATAACGGAGCGGGCGCAGCGCAATTGAATCGTGGGCGGCGGACGCGCATCCTCCTTACGGCGAGGATACAGGTGTCCGTGGAGCCTCGATAGACGCATAGAAAATTGCCTTCCAACTACTATTTCCGAGTGTACGTGACTTGCTTGCGTTGTATGCGTCGATTTGGGAACTCCGTGCAAACTAGATGGTATTTAATCTTTTTTATATAATAAGGGTGACAAACCTTGGGGACTAAGATGGAATGTCTCCTGTCAAGTAAAAAGGTCTCTGTTCTCACCATACGAAAAACAGCAACGTTACACCCAGTCGAGCCGACCCATTCGTGCTACAACCATAATATTGCTCCAGCAGGCTCTACCACGTAAGAAGTCATGCGGTAGTGTGTTGTACAGTTTGATCTTGAACCTTAATGATAGAAGGTGGTGATGATGATGATGAAGTATTGCTTAGTTCACCATCACTAACTGAATCTGCGCGGCCGACTCCAAGCACCAGTTGGGAATCGGCCTTCTAAGAAATGAGAGGCCCGAGAAAAAGGTTGCCCAAATGTATAACTTCAAGTAATATTCATAATCTACACTACATTGGATTTATTGTTTTTTACTTGAGTTTTGGCGGGAACTTTACCATCAACGGATTATTGTTCCTGTGATATCGTTTAAATAATGGTTTGAAGTGGATTTTGACACGTAAAAGTAATGCGATTTTGAGTATAAAGGGTCTTCGCGCATGTGAACTTAGAAAAAACGACGAAACGCTTCGATGTTGATATAAACCTCAAGTTATTTTGATCGCTTTGGCGCCTTATGAACTTGAGCGACTGCCGCTATCGACTGTCCATTGAGTTGAGCTGTCGTCAAAATTTCCCAAAAATTTCGTAATGTGACGCAACAGCACACTGTGAAGGAAAAAACTATAAAACGAACATTCATAATGAAATGCTTAGGCTTAAAGGACAGGCAAACAAGCCAAAAATCTTAAATAAACAAAAAAAAAACTGTTTTCTATTTCTATCACGTTTATTTATTTATAGCCCGACAGATATCGCCTTATCTATACTTATAAATAAAATTGAAATGTCTTCGATGGCACATACAACCAGTTTTAAACATTTTGCCTGTCTGCCTGTCCGAGCTCATCTTCGGATTGCGGATCCTATCGATCCGCGTTGACCTAAAGAATATTTGTCACATATCTTCAAATTTAACGCTACAATTATCAGACACGTCAACAGTTTAATGACGTGGTTTCACTCAATGAATAATGATTTGGTTAGATTTGCGTTACATTGACCGCTAAGTTTTTATCGAGCGCCGCCCCCTTCTCGTTGATGTATAATTACGTGCTATGAAGTATTTATGTAGTTTACACAGCATGATAAATTCGTATGCTTTTAAAAAATAAATTCTTAATATTATGTTCCATGTAAGTCTTATACGTGGTAGAGCCATGCTGCAGCGATGCTTACTATAGTTTGTAACACGAATGAATCGGCTCGACCGGGGTAGGACCACGATCTCACAGAATACCAGCGTGAAATATCAGCTCGATGTTGCTTTGTTTCTAATGTTGAGTGTACCTACAAAACCAACAGTAGCCTAATCACAGGGCGCAGACCGCGAACTCAAAAAGGTCGCGGGTTCGAATCCGCCATTCGACTACTGGCGTGAACCACTCATAACACAAGCAATTTAAGCTTACCACGAGTGGTTAAGGGGAATATTAGTAATGTTTATAGCATCGTTAATCATTCTTTTTTTTTCAAAAAAGAAAGAACTGGAGACACTTTTTACTGGTAACGAAGCATTTCATCTTAGTTCTCACAGGTGAAAACGCATCTACATTTTGATACGTAATCGAGGATAGATGTAGATGTCTATGGGCCACAGTAACCATTTACCATCAGGCGGACTGTGTGCTCGTTTGTCCCCCTATCCTAATTAAAAAAACCCTGTTTACTTATTTCTGTCGCCAAATGGCAGTGTTTACACCGCTGTGTTCCGGGCTGCAGGTAATACAGAGCCAGTGTTAGTACAGACTGTCTCGACTGTGAGACATTCCATCTCAGTGCTCAGAGTGACAATCGGCGAGAGGCACCTGTAGCAGTAACAGATTGCAGAAGCCACATGTCATTATGTTACCTGTCGGTTCGTTTGTCATTGCAGTTTATAAAATAAAATATACGATCCAATTAATACAAGCCTTTCTCGTAGAATGTGTGGCGTGCTTTCATTTGATTTCAGGTCAGTGCTAACATTCCATTCCGTTGTATGTATCGGTATTCCGCACGCGGCGCCTATTGTTTTTGCTGTTGACTATATAAAGTATCGCAGGAACGAGCATAAGTAATTCTAACATTTATTCCCTTTCTTATGAGCATATTAATTCGGAACATAAAAAGAATCTTTAAAGTTTATTAAGACAGGAGGATAATCAAACACGCGTTTCCTAGCTTCCACCCTAGGGTAGATTTCTTAGGGTAGATAAACGGAATCACCCTTATAAATTAAAAAAATGTAGGGCTCTACTTACATCGAGTCCCTGTATATTTTTGTCATAACCCGGGGAGACCAACACAGTTCATCATATAAATCAATTTACTTTAGTCATTACTTCGGGCTTCTATTTTATATAATATTTCATATAAGTTACAGCTTATACACTTCCTACTTCTTGACACTTTCCTCTGATTTCTTGGAGGAGCTTTTAGACCGCGGAGCTCCAGTGCGTTTTGGCGGACCTCACATGTTTTTGAAATATTCTGTTTCTCAGACATAAGGCTATAGGCCTTCTCACAATGTTTTTCTTCACTGTCGAGCGCGAGGTAAATCAGCACGTTGATAACACATTTTGTAAATAGAATAAGGGCTGACAAATGAGCACACAGTCCATCTAATGGTAAGTGGGTGCCGTGGCCGATTTCAGTAGGTATTAAATTTGAAAGTATTGAAGAAATCTCCGATATATTATGTAGTAGGTAGATGTTTATTTCCACTTGCTACTTGCTAGATTGTTGAGCCGGTCCGGGGAGCTGAGTGATGTAATAATGGGGTTCTGCGGCGACGAGCCCCGCACCGCGCCAGACCGGTCGGTCCGCAGACATAGAAAAATGTCAAACATACTACACACTAATATAGGGAAGTGCCTTTTGAAAACGTATTAAGACTAAAGTTTAATGTTATTGAAATTGTACGTGATAGAGCCATGCTGTAGCTGTATTGCGGTTGTAGCACGAGTGGGTCGACTCGACCGGAGAACACTCACCGAATAGCAGCCTAATGCTGTTGTGTTTCGTTACATATTAGAAATTTATATTCTGTTCTGATGTTTTAAGTTGCTGTGCTTGCTTAGCCTACTCAATGAAACCTAACAATTCAAGCTTTGTTGACCTTTGCATTTTAATTTTCAGGATGTATTTGACACTTCATTTATATCAATATGTATAGATTTATTATATTTTATATATGTATTTCATCTATTTTTATAGATTAGATGTATATGAGACTAACATATTTTCGTAGTATGTATTTTATTTTATTATCTCGTTCTGTATCCGCTTTCGACGTTTTATCATCACTGCTCTAACTTGACTGGTAATGAAATGCCAATTTTGTTCCTTTACATTATGCGAGGTTCAATATAGAATAATAAAAAAGTACACATTGAATAAAATTATTTTTAAGGAATGTATCGCTTTTAATTTAACTTATTTTTAATTCTCGACGTTTCGTGTGCTTTACAGCATCCATGGTCACCGGAGAAACTTACATGTTTGACGTCCCAATGTCGTAGTTAGCCCGTACTACCTTCAGCTTTGATCATTTATTTATAGTCCGATCTAAGCAGAACGAGCTTACAGTATCTTGAAGTCTTGCAGTGGTATGCTTGGGTTTGAATTTATTGGATATATATTATTTATAGATCCCAAGTTCCCAAGCAAATAGTTGCATCTAGTCATTTTCTTTATTGAAATTTAGATTTTAATAGCCTCACGAATAATCCTTAGTGGGAATCAGTAATCTTTTGCGAGAATTTCCGAGGTTCCTCGACTGCAGACTTATTCAAAAGTCTTCAGTCTGTAAACATGTTCAAGATCGTCCCGGCCATTATATTATATTACACATTGCATATTTGATAGACCATAAATCCTCAAAAAGTCGTGTAGTATTCGTGTAAATATAAGAAAGCATTAAATAAACACACAGTCATATTTTACAAGTGCGTACTGGGTTTTACCAGCTGCAGTATAGCACGCGTCATGTAAAAAGAACGCTGGAAGAAAGTGGTGGGAGTGTGTTTGCGCATGGGTACAGTCTCGCACGAAAGTTATGTGCCTATTAATTTATTTTTTAACTAGGCTTTCGCTCGCGGGTCGTGGCTTCGTACATAACATAACATAACATTGAAAAATATATTAGATAAAATATCAATAAAATGAATTAAAAACATGTTTGAATTATGTATTATAGAATGTTTAATCGAAATAAAATTAAAGTAATGTTGAAACTCCTTCCATTAAGTCATCATGCGTGACGTGAAAACCAGATGAGGATGCGGTGTTGGTGCTAGAAGTGGCCATTTCATCGTCGTCGCTGTCGTCACTCGAGCTTCCATCCTCATCTGAGTCGGAATCATGATCCCCTATGTGGATAGCAAATGTTTCTGTCATCATGTCCACCACATGATCGCTTTTACAGTAATCAGCCTCTATTTCTTTTACCTTCGTGCATAGCTTCCCCCATTCTGTTGCTCCCATTAAATTTACTTTTTCATGAATCAACTCAGTTATACGTGTCAGGTTCCAAGTTACATTTTTACAGGCAACATAACTTTTTATTTGGGACCAGGCCATTTCAATAGGATTCAGGTCCGGGTGATATGGGGGCAAACGAAGTACAGAATGTCCTGCTTCGTTCAAAATAGCATCGATATTAAATTTCTTAAATTTATCTTTGCATTTTTTTATTAAGTTGTACAACTCGGGCTTTAGCATGGTCTCTTCAAATTCAATACCTTTTTGACGAAGCCAGGTTTGCATGTCTGCTTTCTTTGAATTGGACGTTGGTGCAGCATCGAGTTGTTTATTGTGGTACGTTACATTATCGACTACCACGACTGAATTAGGCGGTAAATTTGGTATCAGTTGAGTACGGAGCCACCGCTCGTAATTTTCAGAATTCATATTGTCATGGTAGTCGCCGCTTTTTGTACCGGCTTTAAACGTCAGTAAAGCATTCGGCACAAAACCTGCATCGCCACCCGCATGCACTATGACTAAGCGGCTACCTTTAGATACAGGTTTTTTAATGCCCTTGGTGGAACCGTCTGTCCAAGCACGGTGAGACGCATGGGAACTATCGACGTATGATTCGTCAGTGTAAATGATAGGTCTTACTTCCTCTCTATATTTTTTAATCTTTCTCAGATATTCAATTCTTTGAAATCGAATTTGTGACTGCTCAATTAAGATTTTTCTATTGGTTTCCGTTTTTTTCCATTTAAAACCCAAGTTTTTCAATACTCGCCTGAGACTTGCTGCAGATCCTTGGGAATGTATGTCATCCTGTAACTTCCTTTGCAACTTGCCTATGGTAGGCAATTCTTTTTCAGTAACGTGAAAATTATGGATCATTCTTTTTATAACACCCTGGTCAAAGCTGTCAATGTCTGTTGTTGGTTTTGTTTTTTTTTCTTTTATTTTTGCCGGGAGTTCGGAAAACAGTAAGAAATTCCGAATCTTTTGAACCCTTTACTATCCGTCTCACTGTCGACTCGGAACATTTTGTTGCCTCTGCGGTCCGTTTCATACATTGTTTTAAATTATTAACTACATTATTATCAGCTTCCCTCTTCATAAAACAGTATACGTCATAAATCATTTTTCTCACTTCTCTATGTAAAACTATTTCGTAATTTAAAACTTTTGTGCGCGATGGTATTTTTAAAAGGAACGTAACGTGGATACTACGCAGGAAGCAAAGCTCAACTGATGAACCAATAGCGCATCGGTAAACATGCGGCGCGTGGCTCACCCGCCCCGCGCCCTACCTCATACCACCAAGTAGACCGATAAATCGCCTATGCGCAGCTTGACCACCAGCGTTCTTTTTACGTGACGCGTACTATACAAGTAAAGGAATTTGTTCATCATGGTTGCTGCACTGTCTAGAGTAACTTTTTTTTTACAAAATTACTTTTAAGACAAAGTATATATCTAAGTACAGGTCAACCCTAGTGAGTAGTTTGCGGGTGAGCGTGTGTCGTTCCTTCCACTTTCACTTGACTAGCAAGTGTATCGCGATCTAGATCGCTCGACGCACTGTATCACGCGACTGACGGCGTTGCCGTAATAATACCGTACGGCTTGGATTTTTCGCCCTTTTCTTTTTAAATCAAATATATGTATTTGACGGTAGAAATCAGTTTAAAAGTTCATTTTATTTTATTTATTTATAAGAATTTTTTTGAATTAGAATAAGATTGACAAACGAACGCACAGTCCACCTGGTGGTAAGTGGATGCTGTGCCCATAGACAAATACATTTATCTTCCATAGAAAATCAAAATGCAACTTCATAAAATATGATGTATATAGGAGGACTTAATGACTGAGGCATTCTCTACCTTTGGGTGATGCAGTGATAAAAATTTGAAGTAGGTGCGTAAAATGTTAAAAGATAGAAATCCTATACTATTAAACGAGCAATTCTTGTATATATATATATATATATATATATATATATATATATATATATATATATATATATATATATATATATATATATATATATATAATCGGGATCTCGGAAACGGCTCCAACGATTTTCGTAAAATTTAGTGTCCAGGGAGTTTCGGGGATAATAAATCGATCTAGCTAAGATTTATTTTTAGAAAATGTCTTTTTGTCCGTGTTTTTAGGCAATTAAAAACTGCTACAATATAGTTAGAATAAGAAGGTAAATTTTGACAGTTTGGTAATGATTATAAATAGCTTATTGGTATAATGGGCGGTCACAAAATCGTAAAACCCCGGTTCGAGCCCAGACCGACCGACCGACTTTTTTATTTTTTTTTTCAAGTTTCTTTCTTTTTTGAGAAAATATATTTTTTTCGAGCCCTTTTTTTAGTATTTTTTAAAAACACGAAAATTTAAATAAAAATAATTGCACTCATGATTTTTTATTCAAATAACCAGTTCAGTTTTTTCTGTTATGTCGCTAAGATCAAAAAATATTATTTATAATTCATCAGTATGTAATTTGTATCTAAATATAATTTCCAAAACACACGAATTAAAAAAATCGAGCGAAAAATACCGAGCAAAGCTCGGTCAACCGGGTACTGTAAATTAAAGTAAATAAATATAATTCAAAATAATACCACCACACATAAACTTATATATCAAAATTATTTAATATATGCATAATAATATATTACGTAAATACATAAATTATATAATTATATATAAGAAAATCAGCTACTAATGAGATGATTCTTCCAGTTTATCCAAACAATGTTCGCGAATTTTCTTGAATTTACATGACGATTGTTAGTCGTTCTCATTTCAGAAAGGAGTGCGTTCACAGTAAACCAATAAAGAAAATAACCAATGAACTAATTGTATAAAGATATACATTTTTATATAATTAGATACATACAGAGGGGTAGGCAGAAATTATGTTCCCTATGGCATTGTTTTGAAACTCCTCTCTCGTTTCTTTTAAATCCATACGAGGCATACATGCTCGTCGCTTAAGGGTACTTTTAATTTGGCGCCCCTTTAGTATCCGTATATCAAAGTATTTACGCGGTCGTGTTTTTCAAATTACTGTTTTAATTTGTTGAGTTTGTCATCTTTATCTTTATTCTAGGTTGTTTCAAAATTAGATAACTGAATCATGCAAACACAAACTAATTCACTCTCGCTATTTCATACAAAATGTTGTAATAGTTGTTACTATACTAAGTGTAATTTCCTACGGTTCAATTGTGAGGCTGGTCGTCAAACCTAGTTCACATCATAAGCTCTCCGTGACGTCACAATTGTTGCACACGTGGGAAGCTGAGAAGAGTTATTCCGTTACTCGTTTACTGTTCTATAGCTGTATTTTACTTATCTCTCGGCTTTTTTTATTGTGTGGTAGTAAATTCTTAACGCTTGAATATTTTCTGTCGTACTGTAAGGAATAAAATGTTGTCTCGCGTGACAGTAACATAAAAAATTACGTTACAAATGAACAATAACAAATTATTATTTTTAATTTACCACCTTTTTTACATTGTCATCCGATTCTGAGCTGAGTTCAAAATTTCGAGCCTCTAGCTCATCGGGAAGTTAGTTTAAAATCAATTCCACCCGAAATGAAAAGAAAGAAACCCATACACAAAAGCGAGTTAAGAAAAATCTGGTAAAAAGTTAAAAGATGCCGATTAATGTTTAAAATTAATAACAAGTGACTGATGATCATACTAAAACTTACATGTATTCATATAAATAAAAAGTATTGACTTATTATAATACAGAAAAATCTTATTTGAAATCTGGAAAAATATTCTCAAAATGTAATTTTTTTTCACAACCTTGATGTTAAGTGTTTTTTTTTTGGTAAAGCAAAAAATTTATTGGTAAAGGGTCATTCCATTTTAGTCATCACAAGTGTTAGGACTTCAAAAAAACATTTTACGATCATATAAGTTACACAAAACAATACAAAACAAATTAGAAATAGCTTGGTAGCGATCAATTTAATCCCCAGGGGTAGAGGGGGAGAGGGGAGAAAGGGAGAGGGGGAGAGAGGAAGACAGACAAAGAAACACGCGCACTTCGCACGGCTTACAACTATAGCAAAAAGTGTCGTTACAACTTTTGGTCTTAATTTTTTCCGTCTAGCCCCCTTTCGCAACGCGCGATAAGCAACTTTGTTCCAATAGGTATATATATATATATATATATATATATATATATATATATATATATATATATATATATATATATATATATATATATATATATATATATGTATATATATATATATATATATATATATAATATACAAAATTTGTCATACACAAAGTTCAAAAATGTTATTAAACTAAGTTTGTATAAAAAGGGTTATTATAATATTAAGGAATTTATAGATGATAATAACCCCTGGGAAGGGTGATCGCTACCAAGCTATTTCTAATTTGTCTTGTGTTGTTGATTGTAAACATGATTGTAAGTTATTATAAAAAAAAATAGTCCCGCTGGGTTTCTTGCTGGTTCTTCCCAGGACAGAGGTTTTTTTGCGAACCAGTGGTAAATTAAAAAAGTGACTTTCAATAAGTATTTTTATAATCTACATTGAATAAAAAAGTTTCTATTTCTATTTCTATATTCAGCTTAAACATAATACAATATAAATATAAATAATATTTATATTGTATTATGTGTAAGCTGATAAAAACTCTTGGATTTTATAAAAGTTAAAGTTATAGCCAGGGTTGGTAGAGCCGCGCTACACCTGTATTAGAGTTTTAGCATGAATGTGGACTCGACCGAGGTAGGACCAAGCTCGTAAAATAGCAGTTTATTGCTGCTGTTTCGTATAGTGAGCATATGAGACCGGAGATCCTATTTACACGAAACGAAATATTCCATCGTAGTACTCATGGGTGACAACGCATGTGCATTTTGATTTTTAATTGGGGTAATAAATAAATGTTGATGTCTACGGTGTGTATGGTTTATTTTCACATGTCAACTTCATCAGTCCACCTGATGGTAAGTGGTCAGCATCCACTTACCGAACATCATCATCATCATCATTACAGCCCTTCACAAGTCCACTGCTGAACATAGGCCTCCCCCAAGTAACGCCACAAAGCACGGTCCTGAGCCACTTACTGGCTACTAATACTGCATTCATATAATAAACTGGCTACTAATACTGCATTCATCGACTTCCTGCATGTCTTACCAGGTCGTCACTCCATCTAGTGGGGGGTCGCCCTACACTACGCCTACCGGTACGAGGCTGCCACTCGAGAACCTATCTTCCCCATCGGTCATCGGTTCTTCGAGCTATATGGCCGGCCCATTGCCACTTCAGCTTACTAATCCGTTGGGCTATGTCGGTCACTCTGGTTTTACTGCGGATATCGTCATTTCTGAGTCTATCACGCAGAGAAACTCCGAGCATAGCCCTCTCCATAGCTTGCTGAGCGACCTTGAGCGTCCTTATACGGCCAGCAGTGAAGGACCACGTCTCAGATCCGTAAGTCATCACTGGCAACACGCACTGGTTATACACTTTAGTTTTCAGAGATTGAGGTATACCTGACGAGAAGATGTGTCGTAATTTCCCGAACGCTGCCCAGCCGAGTTGAATCCGTCGATTGACCTCTTAGTCGAAGTTGCACTTACCTAGTCGGACTATTTGTCCCAGGTAAACGTACTCGTCAACAACTTCGAGCATAGTGCTCCCAACAACTACCGGCATAGGTGTGACATGGACATTAAACATGATCTTTGTTTTGTCCATGTTCATCTTAAGACCTATCCGTTGGGAGACACCATTGAGGTCATTGAGCATAGTGCTAAGGTCCTCCAGCGATTCTGCCATAAGGACTATATCGTCGGCAAATCGAAGGTGAGTGATGTACTCGCCATTGATGTTAATACCGTATCCTTTCCAGTCCAGTAGCTTGAAAACGTCTTCCAACGCAGCGGTGAAGAGTTTCGGGGATATAACATCACCCTGTCTTACACCTCTCTGCAGTTGGATAGGTTTCAAACTCTGGTTCTGTACTCGGATAGCCATCGTAGCCCTACTGTACAAACACTTCAGCACTTCGATATACCGACAGTCAACTTGGCACCGCTGAAGGCACTGTAGCACCGCCCAAATTTCGACGGAATCAAAGGCTTTCTCATAGTTCAGATATTCCAGGCAAAGTGGCAGATTGTACTCTTCGGTCTACTGTACAATCTGCCGCAGGATGTGTATGTGGTCTGTGGTACTGAAGCCTTTTCGGAAACCGAACCGAACACTTACCGAACGTCTTTAAAAAATTAAAGCCTTGGATTTTATAAAGTAGCGAAAAAACTGGTTCTTTCTACACGCTTTTTATTAACTTTTCCTGTGAGAATATATTCATTTAATTATGTATTTATGTACGAATGTAATGAAATTTTATAATTCAACTTTCACCTATTACCAGACTTCTAAACAGTCTGTAGGTAATTTCCACACGTATTAAGAACTGATGACAATATGTACAATAAATCCATGACTATGACCTATTATTTCCATTAGGATCATCACTAGGATCACGACTGCCTCGTTGGTCTAGTGGTTGTTGATCATGAGGTCTTGGGTTCGGGTCTCGGGTCAAGCTAAAATCAGTTATTGGGTTTTCTGCCAAAAAATTCTCGGGAGCGCCCTGGAGTCGGGTAGTTGGCAATGTTTCATCCCCCTTGCCACGGAAAGCACATTAAAGCTGTTTGTCCTGCGCCTGATCTCTCTTCGGTCGTGTCGGATTAACGTCCCATCGGACTATGAGAGTGAGGCAATAGAGTGTTGTCTTCGTTAAGACTGGCCGGGGTAATTTGGTCTGAAGGACATTATTCTTAGGATCATCACAGCTTAAGGCCAATGTTTGCCGTTTAAATATTTTTAAACTTATATCATTGCAATCTGATATCGCAACGTATTGCCAATATTCAGTCTCGTATAACGTTGTATGTATGTGCCATCATATTTTTTTGCAGTAGTTGCGACGTTGTGTGGTGCGTTCCGCGTGCCTTGTGCGATGTTCTTGTTGCGTTCAATGTTTGTTTCCTCATTCCGTACATGTCGTGCCTCAAGTTGTGTCGGATAAAGAAGACGTTACAATATCCTGAACATTTCACGCACACTAGGTTGTGACGACCGATCTAGATTTTTTTTATAGATATGAGTGACTTTTATCATGTATTATTTACATAATAAATGATACATAGTAAAAATCTTTTAAGTTATGTATTAAATATACTTAACTTTAAAGACGATGACTGTTTGCTACGTGTCAGTCCAACATTACTCATATCACATTTTGAGCAATAAGTACGTTCAAAAAATACAAATAAATAAATGAGGAAGTGTTTATTCATATGATAAGCGGATGATTTTTTCTTATTTATGCGATTATCGTATGATATACTTATTTTTATTCTTCCGATATATTTTAAATATTTTAAATTTAAACTCTCGTCGACTCGACTGGGGTAGAATCACCAGCGTAAAATAGCAGCCTAATGTTGCTGTGTTTCGTATGTTGAGTTTAAAGAATCGGATACCCTTTTTATTAGAAACTAGTCTTAGGGATCATTTGCATTTTGAATCTTAATTAAGGATAGATTTAGATGTGTATGGGCCACAGCATCCCCTTACCATTAGGTAGACTACGTGCTTGTTTGTCACCATTATTCTATAAAAAGTGATGGTAATGGGTACAATGATGACACAACTATTTTTGATCGCAGTGTGGGTTAGATCCTTTTTGCGTAACTACGTCCATTTATACATTAGAATGGCGTTGCATTAGTAATAAACACCACGCTGTGATGTGAAGATGCTTTATAATTGTATTGTACATAGGTATATGATGATACCTCGCTGCTGTATTGTAACGCTTGGAAGTGAGGTCGCGCGAGGGCAGGGCCGCGGCCGCTCGCTGATGGCTGTTTGTTTCTATTTGCATTATTGATCTATGATAAGGGCTAATGATTTTGCAGTACCATCATCATTGAATAGTTGCACTTTAAATAAAGGTTTTCGATTTCTAGAAACAGTGCTTTAATGCTGTGATTTTTTTTAACATTAGTTTTAAATTTTGCACACATTTTTTAAATTCTTTTTCTTTTAGGAATATCTGTACTTTGGTTTATTTCTAATCTAATTAGAATGAAATATAACTAATATTCCAGAAACAAAAATTTATCCCTCACACATTAATTTCGCCCGCTTTGATATCTGTCAGATATATCAGTTCTTCCTAAGAGTTGCCGCGATGGTGGCAGAAAAAGTCGTCGTCATTCAAATGAAGCCGTCATAATTTTTGATTCAAAACGTAATTTCTCATTTTTAATGACATGTAACAAATAAGTTCACCAAGTTCACCTCACTCTGGTGAGCGTCAAACTATTAACTTTAATTAAACATTAAGAATTAAGGTGAAATTAAACGCGATAAAATCTGTAAAATTAGTTTAATTCCATGTTTAGTGTTCGCGTAAATAAAATACATCATTGGATTTATTTTAAATTGGGGTACACATGTACCTCAGGATACCGTTTGTCGGGTTCTAATATGGCTACGGTTCTAGGGTTAACCTATATTTGGGTATAATTAGTAAGGCCAATGAATTAAATTTAAAATTTCACTGAGTTATTATTGCGTTAGCAATGCAGTCAAGTTCCGCTGGACGCGCCGACGAAACGCTCCAACGCCTCACAAAAACACGAAGCGACCTTCCCATTTTACAACACCTTTGAACGTCTAATGACCCACATCGGTACTTGCCCAATCTTTATCGAATAATATTATGTTTGTTCAAAAAATGTCAGCAAGAAGCGCTGGAACGAGTGACGTTCACAATAAACGAGAGGCCTTGTAGATAATAGCGCTCAGCCGTCTGTTACAATTACCGATGCTTCAGTACCGCAATCGGAGACGAATGCCAGGCAGTGAAGTGGTGCGCTCTCATCTTTATGATCTGTGTCGCTCTACCCCCATCGCATGGACGAATACAGACCGGTATATATAATATAGTAATATAAATAAATATTTAGAGATACCAAATGTCATGGTTTGTCCTGACATGTCACATGTCAGGTGTTTTTTTATAGGATAAGAGTGACAAACGAGCACACAGACCATCTTATGGTAAGTGGATGCTGTGGCTCATAAACATCTACATCAAATCCTCGATGAACAATCAATTAAAGAAATTCAGACGCGCTGTCGCCCCTGAGGACTAAGATGGAATGCCTTGCTTCCAGTAAAAAGGGTCAGTATAGTTGTAGCACGAATGGGTCGGCTCGACCGGGGAAGGACCACTCTTTCACAGAATACCAGCGTAAAATAGTAGCTTAATGCTGCTGTGTTTCGTATGGTGAGTGTAGAGAACCGCAGACCCTTTTTAGTGGAAAAGAGGCATTCCATCTTAGTCCTCACTGGTGACAACGCATCTGCATTTTGATTTGTAATCGAGTACAGATGTAGATGTCTACAGTCCGCAGCAACCACTTACCATCAGGTGGGCTGTGTGCTCATTTGTCACCCTATCCTATAAAAAAAGTGGATTATCATTGAGTTGAGACGCTAAGGGTTCGAATCTCGCACAGAACAAGTATTTTTGTGATCTACAAATAATTATTCCGTCTCTGGTCTAGTTTGTCCTTGTGTAGTTTATATTAGTAAAGCGCTTCCACGATGCAAGAGAAAATACTATTAAAATACTAACGTTTATAAAAAAAAGTTTTGAATAGTCTATGGCTATGCATTATGCACAGGCTGCAAAATGTAATGGAATGCGAAAAAGAATAACTTTACAATTTTACTGAAATCTGTCTGAAACCCGATTACAAAAACATTCGCAACAAAAGTTTTTAAGCATTTAGTGCTTAGTATTAATTTCGTGGTCGCGCTCCGCTTTCGTGCATTTGAAATGCAGTGCAGTAAAAAATGCTGATAAATGCTACTTTCTAGCTCGACATTATTGTAACATCACAAATGTCGCGCTAGAAAGTAATTTAATGATATAATCGTTATTGGACATTGTTAATGTCCAATAACGATTATATCATTAAATGTGATTTTTTGTTTAATTTGTTGTTACACGCTGTGATTGCCTATAATTACAATAATAGTGTCCTCCGAACCGAATGTCGATTACGTCTCACGACGACCAGTTTCAACGGAGACTAGGCATCTGCGCAGGCCGGTACTATGGTGGCTAAGTGTCACACAGGTGCACTCTTTTTTTTTGCGCCCCAAAACAATTAAAGGGCTACCCTATACGTAGGGAGGCGGAAAATGCATTACGCATACCACGATAGCCGGTCTATCGTGGTTATGAGGGACTCACTGTCCTACCGGGGACCCTAAGTGATACCCTCTAAAAACCGCCTTTGGGGGACAGGCAACTGGCTGATTAAGCTGTATTGTGCCTTATCATGAGCGACCCTCTTTTGGGAAAAGAGGGCGCAGGCGGCTAAGGGCCGCTGAGGGAGTGCCTACGAAGGCAAAATAATATTAGTTAATATAATAATTTAATTTAATTAGAGTTGGCCTGAGCCGCCAGGAGGCAGTTCAGATCGTTAGTTAGTTTATTAGGCGGGTCCGAGAGAGAGTTTCTCGGCCTGCGGACTCGATAGCGAGAGGGGGGTGGGGCTGCATAAGTAGCTGCCTCACGAATTAAATGATTTGAGTGCGACTCTGAGGCTTTGAAGAAGTTCTCAGAGAGTTTTTGGAGAAATTGTTGGATTGTGGGGAGCTCTAGGTCCCGATGAAGGTCAGCATTACGGACGTAAAAAGGTGCGTTCGCAGCTCGACGACAGAAAAGGTTTTGAACTATTTGGAGTTCATTAATGATTTTAGGGTTGGCGTGGGCAAAAACGGGGCCCGCGTATGACATGACTGGTCGTATACAGACCTTATAAAGGGTACGCTTGTTTCTAAGGGACATTTTACTGTGTCGGCCCAACATACTGTTGAGCCTACTCAGATAGAACCGTGCGTGACGGGTTACTCTTGACGTGGGGCCTGAAAGTGAGCCCTGTGTCTAGAGTGACACCTAAATATTTGGCGGTCGTATGCCAGGGGACAGGGGCCCCTAGCATACGTATTGGTGGAGTGTTTTAAGACGGCGTCGTTTATAATCGAAGTGAACGGCGGAGCTCTTCTCCGGGTTCACATCGATGCGCCATTTTGAACCAAGAGTGCGTTTTTGAACCTTTTTGAACCAAGAGTGCGTTTTTGAACCAAGCTCCTAGGTCATCAACTGACTTTTGGATCTTGTTCCGTATGAAGGGTAGTGAGATACCTTTGCAGTAGATAGCAGTGTCGTCTGCGAAGAGGGAGAGCTGAACACCTTTCGACGGGATGGGAATGTCGTTGGTGAACAGAATGTACAGCAGAGGAGCAAGTACTGAGCCCTGAGGGACACCAGCCTTGATAGTTCGCTGTGAAGATAGCGTGCCTTCGTGTCTAAAACGAAAGGTACGATGCTTTAAGTAGGAGGCCACGAGACGTACTAGACGATCGGGGAGACCTATTTTGTAGAGCTTGTAGATAAGGCCTGTATGCCAGTCTCTATCGAAAGCTTTAGCTATGTCGAAAAAGACCGCGATGGTCTTATGACGACGAGGATAGAAACCGCTGAGGATATATTCCACAATGCGGTGAACTTGTTGGGGACATGAGTGTTGGGCTCGGAAGCCGAATTGATGGGGAATGATAAGAGGGTCACCGTCTGTGGGAAACAGATAGCGCCTCATAAGTGTTTGGATGACTATTTCTAAGAGCTTGCCCATTGCCTTGAGGAGGGTAATGGGGCGATGACTAGAGGGGAGGTTGAGAGGCTTGCCTGGCTTGGGAATTCCAATCACAGTTGTCTCTTTCCACGTAGTGGGAAAGTAACTAAGGTTGAAGCAGGCGTTGAAGGTAATAGATAAAAAGGTTAACACCTGCTCAGGAAAGTGTTTTAGGGCTTGGTTGGAGATGCCATCCGTGCCCGGAGCCTTTTTAGGCTTAAGTCCTTTGATGAGGGATGAGATCTCATCATTGGACACAGAGATAGGTTCGGAGGCCGTAGAGGGTGAGTTCCGGCGGCGGACCTCATCCTCCACTGCCTGGACGTGTGAGGGGTCGACGGGTTGAGAGCTAGGAGAGCATTGTGCGGCAATGCTATCTGCAAAGCACTCAGCCTTTTCCTCGTCCTCGAAGGCAACCGTGCCGTCGGGACGGGAGAGAGGGGGAGTGTGGGTGATAGCGTCTATGCGGAGGGCTCTGGCCATCTGATAGTACGCTGTATGAGATGGAGAGATATTCTCCATGAGTTTACTCTTTTCGAGGTCTCGAAATTCAGAGAGGCGGAAACGGAGTTCTCGTTGAAGACGATTGGCCGCGCGCCTATATTCGGGGGTGGGATATTTTGCTGCTCTCCGGAAAGCAGCTTTTTTGGCTTTTAGTAGGTTGCTAATATGTCGGGGAAGCCCACTATTGTTAGTAACCGGGACGACCCTTTCGTTCTCCTTAAGGGAGGATTTAATAAGGGTGGAGAGTGAATCGACCGCGGTGTCGATTTTTTCGGGACTGTCTAAGTCCGACGGTAGGGAGATGGTAGAGTCCTGTGAGTCCAGAGCTTTAGCTAGGGACTCCATGAATCCCTTCCAGTTAGTGAAGGTTTTCGTGTGTGTTGGGGGAGGTGGTTGATGGCCAAGAATGAGGGAGACCGGTCAGTGACCGGATCCTAGATCGTCTAGTGTCTCGATTGCTCTGAGGTTGAGAGAAACTCCTTGGAGTAACGCAAAGTCTAGTACATCGGGGGCGTGATCGGTGTTATCGGGAAAGTGAGTAACACCGAGGGGACTATGGACGGTAATATCAAGAGACTGCGTGATATCGAGCAGTATCTTGCCACTAGGGGACGTAGTACGGCATGTCCATTCAGTATGCTTGGAGTTAAAATCTCCAAACATAATGACTGAATTGCCTAAAGATAAAATGGCCTCAAAATCTTTTTTGAGGGGCTGGGTTCCTGAAGGGATGTAACAGGAGGCTATAAGGATGGATTGATGTCCAGTCATAGCTAGCCTGCATACCGTGGCTTCCATGTTGGTAAGCTGCGGAGTAGAAATGGGCGAGCAATGAAGTGTCTTCTTGTAATAGATGGCCGTTCCGCCGCCTCGGCGGTTGGGTCTGTCGTTACGAAGAAGAGAGAAGTTTTTAATAGAAAGGCATTTAGTGTCCTTGGTTTTGAGATTAGTTTCCTGTAGGAGGAAGAAATCGGCTTCACGATTCCGAAGAAAGAGCTTAAGCTCTGGGAGGTTATTTCGCAAACCGCGAATATTAAATGATACAAGCGATAAACCCTTAGGTTTGATACGACCGTGAGATTTTGGTAGAGTAATTTGCACTGACATTGAAGTTAAGTTAATTAAGTTAACTTAACTTACAACGCTAACACGAGATTATTATGCTCTGTAATAGCGAGGAGACGTTCTTGGGGGGACAGGTGCACTCTCTATTGTCTCACTCTTGTAGTCCGATGAGACGGTAATCCGACACGACCGGAAAGAGATTATTTCCGTGACACGGGGGTGAAACACCACCACCTTCTGCTATTGAGAATTTGTACACAGGGAAATCCAATATTTTGACCAGACCCGGGATCATTACGTTATCATTAATCGCGTTTACGACCACTAGATCATCGAGTCAGTCAATATAATGCCTATAATTACCTATAAGTTAAATTACACTGATTCTTTTGTTGGCAATCCAATTAGTAATCTTAATTCATATCTTACTGAATAAAAATGTATAAATATAAAAAAATTACAAAAATATTTATTGAAAGGCATTAATGATTTTACCACTGGTTCAAAAAAAACCCTGTCCTGGGAAGAACCAGTAAGGAACCCAGCAGGGCTTTTATATTAACATTTGTAAATTGACTTACAATACTTGAAAAATTACATAATATTCCTTTTTACTTATTTTTGTAGAGCCTTGGTAGCTCAGATAGTTAACGCTTGCTGTAAATATAACAGAACGCGAGTAACCCGGGTTCGATCCCCGCCGGCATCAATGAAATTGTTAATTGCAATTTTAAGTGCTGATTCACCACGTGCTCGGCGGTGAAGGGAAACATCGTGAGGAAACTTGCATGTATGAGGAATAAGATAATTTTTTTTTAATAAATTTATCTAAAACCTTCTCAGAAATGAGGGGAGGCCTGTGCCCAGTTTTGAGATGTATATAGGCTGTTACTTTACTTTTCTTACTTATTTTTATTGAATATTAGTAACGCTACCAACATTTTTAATACTTACATTAACCACTTCAAGTAAGGTTAAAATGCATGTGTAAGGAACGGTTCACCATAGAAGTTAAAAAGCGTATTTGAACCCAACATTTTTCTATATTGCAGTCCGCTCACTTAACCATTAGGCTACTATAAATATAGATCTGATAATTATTTGATAAAATACGTATTCTGTTGTTTTCTTTTTTAAATAGAATAGGTGTGTTAAAGGCGAGGCGTGCTCAGTGTTCGCTTGATGGTAAGTGGATACTGTAACCCATACACATCTGTCCTCGATTATGAATTAAAATGTATGGCAACGCATTTGCATATGCTCGTTTGTCACCCTTATTCTATATTTTATAAAAAAAAACTTCTATTGATCTTTTTATCGTAGGTACCTTATTATTGTATCTAATAATGCAAATCATTGTATGGAAAAAAGGAATAAATCCCTTAATGATATCCGTGTTACGATTTCCAGGTGGTGCATTCGAGGGAGTGGAAGACCAGGTATCACCGTTCGGGTACGGGCGCGGCGAGGGTGTTGATGCGGGCCACGGAGACCCCGAATGGATCTGCAGCAAGGAGAAGCCCCATTACGACCAGATATTCCAGTCGCTGAATCCTATCGACGGGAAGGTCACCGGCGCTGGTATGCACTCGCTCCCATACACGTCACACACACACCACCGCGCAACTACCACGTACCACGTCGCCCTACAAGCTCTGCTCTCTACCACACACAACTGCTCTAAACTAACCGAACTATGCATGTATATCTCACAACGTAAAGGTGAACAGAACGCGGACTTCGATAAAGTGGTCGACGCGCTGACGGTCTCCACGCAGAATTGCAATGTTTTATCGCATTTTTTGGTGCGCGAGTCCCATCCTAACGTTGAGCAAATGTCCTCCGCCGTCTCTATACACAGTTTAAACGAATCTGTTGTAGACGATGATAATGAAGCATGTGATTCCAATAAAAATGAAAGTGACGACTCGGATGACGAGTTAGATGAAAAACTTCCTAAATATAACTCAGCGGAACCGGAGCAGTCATTCAACGTATTCCAACAAATTTTGTTCGGTATCAAATTTATGTTTCTGCTCGTTCTAAACTTGATAATGTTGATGATAATAGTGGAGTTTATGTTCAAATCGTTCGTGTACATGTTGACCGGCGAGTTATATTTGGAACTGAACGTGGCAAAGTCGCCCCACTCCTTGCTGGATTTGGCGAAGGTGGCCGTGTTCGGTCCGCAGGAGGAGGTGGTTCACATACGGTCGATATTCCAGTTATTTTACCAACACAACATTTTAAATGTATTAAAGTTGTTGACGCATAATATATACAACATATAGTTTTACATATAGTTAATTATGCAATGTGGTAAAAAATATCCACTTTTTCTACCACCAGGGTGCGGGCGGCTCGATTATGGAATGAGGTGAAATATTGGGCAGATTTGATGCATGCATCTCATACATTTGATTAATGGGGAAGTTTATTTGTTAGGTAATTAATAAGGCTCAATGTTCCTTTCAGTTAATATTAGTTATATTTTACATTTATTACATTAGAAATGAATAAACCAAAATACGCGTATTCCTAAAAGTAGAAAAATTAAAATATGCAAAATATTAAAGAGCAAACACCACTGAGGCATTGTTTTGTGTATTGATATAATACGCAAGAAACTGATAAATTAATTATATTTAAAATTAACTTTTGAAATAAATACACTATGTCATCGATCACTAATAAAAAACCACTAGTGATCGATGCATTATGTGACAAAAAACGTTATACTTTAGTTACAACTAGCGATATCTCTTGAGCGATAGATTATCAGCGCTCATTGAAAACCATAGACTTGCATATACTTTGAAAACTAAGCGTTTCATAAAATCATTTTCTACTCGTTTGAAAGTAAACAAATTTTACATTGGAGTTCAGTTGCTCTGAAGTATCAATCTTTCTGTCGAACTGAAAACATTCAAGACTTTTACAAACGACGGACGAACAGCCGATTGCAGCAGGTGTCGTTCCAGTTAGAATTAAAAAAAAATCTTTCTTTAAAGAGCGTTCAAACGCTAAAATTTGAATTCGTGAAATTATTTTACTAGCGTTACCCGCCCCGGCTTCGCACGGATAGGATCTATTAATGTGGCGTTATTTAGATTTGAGAACTATCAAAAAAACAAAGACCAATTTAATAATTTTTAGTTTTTTTTTAATTGAAAATACTCCAAGATTTTCGGATAAGTATAGCACTCCCTCCTGGCGTTGCTCTCTGTCTGTTAATTAAGTTTCATCACAATAGGGTCAGTTACTCCGAAGGTTAGCGCGGACGGACAGACATGCAAACATTTTAAAAATGGTTATTTCTGCCTTATGGCAAACAACCCCGTAAGCTTAAAAGCAGACAATTATTTCAATATCACATACACATACTTCATTTTTATTTATATGTGATGTCTGTGAACTCCAAAGATAAACCGGTCCAGTAGTTCTGTTCATCTCTATTTTGTACTTGCACGTATTTTAGCACGAAGTTTCACACGGGTGTGGAAATTAACGCCAACTGTAAGCTGACCCAGAATTTTTCAACAGCTGCAAAGACCGAGATGTTGAAATCCAAGTTGCCCAACTCGGTGCTGGGCAAGATCTGGAAGCTGTCGGACATCGACAAGGACGGGTTCCTGGACGAGGACGAGTTCGCGCTCGCCATGCATCTCATACAAGTGAAGATCGACGGACACGAACTGCCGCCAGAGCTGCCTCCGCATCTCGTGCCGCCCTCCAAGCGCAACTGAATCCACCCCCCCCCCCCCCCCGGTCATCTCCTCCCCCCATAGAACCTGATGCGTTAATGTTGAGGATGTTCACTGTTAAAGATCAATTAATATATTTTTATCGCTTAGAAATATTGGTGAATGTGACGTATTTATTTTGGAATTCTATTGCCGATTCGATCGTGTCATTTCTTATAGTGTGTCCCTAGCCTAAAACCATACATACTACATAATATACGATAAAATTACAAGTGCATTTTTTGAGTTGGTTGTATGTATTCAAAATTTTTACTCGACGATATGAGCTAGCAAAGTTTAATTAACTACAGTCCTAAATGGACTTTAAATAAATGTTTAGGCAACAATCAAAGTCTGGATACAACTTGGTATCTAAACGTAATATCTTACAATAAAATAATCGCCTTAATGAAATAAATTATACAAATTGTGAACGTATACGTCGGCTCTATCGTCCGCACGCACAATTGTTTTAATTTTTTTTTGATACGGAAAAAAAATTGTGTTATAATAACAACGTAGGGACAGCGGTTACGCAAAGATCACATTGCGAAAAAGTTTACGTTGCAGTTCAGTTTTATGACACGAATTCGGTGTAATTTTGTTTAGAACCGCTTACTCGACAGTTGTTTTGCATCGCCTTGAATGAAACGTGTACTGTCGAGCTTGTATTTTTGAAATGAAAACTTCTTAAAGAATCTTTTTGATTTGAAACTCAAAAAGCGACACCAAAAAGGACAGACATATACATTTATACGATTTGGCCTGCGAGAGAATGAGATAGAATACAGTACACGGTGTTTCCTATTATCTGTTGAATACTTTAGTCACCATAAGCCACTCATCTCATTTGTAGAAATTGAAAACTTGGAAACTTTTAATATGTAATGTAATGCATGTAGAATGGAATGAAAAATAATTTTTTTTAACTTGGTACCTTTTGATACTCTGCATTTGTCTCATTTTCTCGAAGTTGAGTTTTCAGAAGATTTCTTTTCTACCGCGTGTGAACCGCACACGTGTGTTGATTTAACGCTCACCCTACGTTTGTTTGTTGTGCGGTTTGTGTGGCAGAGGGCGCTGTGGTGCAACGTAATACAAATGTTACCAACTGCGCCACAAACAGTAGTTGGCGGGACACAAACAGTAATAAATATAATATCTGTCTTATTGCAAAAAGTAATCCATAATAGTCTTAGGTTTAAATTAGAGTCTGTTTCAGTAAGTCCCGCGGAAATTAAGCTCACTGAAATGTAAAGGATAGAATTTGAGCAGTTAAGGGACTTCTTTTCTGACAAATACTCTCCTTAAGATCCGAGACTATCAATAAACTGAATTTTGTAGTAAGATCGATTGCGACGTTCCCCTACCCACTCGAGTCGAAGAAAGTCCGGTCTACTAAGTCTTTATTATAAATTTGTTATTAATTAGGCAATATTTAGCTTTACAATTAATTTATTCAGCGAGTTTTAATTTTTGGTGCTCCCAGAGTTTCGATTATATTTTAATGTGAAATTTTTATAGACTTTATTTTTAAGTACATTTTTCTTATGTCGCAATGAGTATTGAATATTGTTCGTTACACATAAATTTATTTAAATGTTACTTAGTATAAATATTAAATACGGTATGATACAGCTTTATCATTGACATTTTATGCTAAATTCGCACATACAAAAAATTGTTCCTATTAAAATTTCGTTTTATTTGATAATTATAACTTTTCAACAAAAAGTAAAGCCGACTTCAAAGTACTAAAAATAAGTATTTTATGCCACCCCTAGGGGTGGAATTTTTCTCTCCAGATTTTTATAATACTACCTCTGAATCATATCTAACATATTTAAAATAAATATCCACTTACCATCAAGAATCTTCGAAATGGGTCTCAATTGGATATTGAGGTAACATACGTACAAAAAATACATTATGATTGTGAACCTTTCCATTTTTTGAAGTTGGCTAAAAAGATTTGTTATCACAAACATTAATTTCCCTTTATCAAGCCCTTATATATCCAATGAACGTGTTTTCGTCTGAAAATAGTTTCAATGTTCATTTTATTATATTATATTTTCAATTCATTAGTTTGTACTTATTTATAAAGGGCTTGAAACATAATATTTCTCCGTTAATTGGACGTTGTTACGTACAAAGTATCTAACCCACAAAAGGCTACTTTTGAAATATTGACGTTTGTAGTCTTCTGGAAGAAGCTTCTTTCCTTGTAACGAAGTAACTTTTTTATATAATTAATTCATGTTTCAGCGTTTATTTATAAAGACTATTGACTGGGATTTTGTTGGAATTTCTTTTATGCTATAAAGGAATAGATCCCAAGCCCTTATTTTTGAATATACATAAGTCATTTTAACCCGACTGTGGGTTGAACCTTTTTACGTAACTAAGTACATTGTCATTCGATTTAAAATGTCTCCCCTTTCGACATTTCACATTTCACGCGCTGCATTTATTGCAATAACCATCATCATTCTGTGAGTGCCTTCGATTATCTCTTAAATATATTTCGTTTTTGTTAACCGGGCAAGTGTGGAGGCGTGGCGTGCTCCTGTGTAAAGAAGAGGCTTGCAAAGTTATATGTAAATACGGTATTTTGTATGTGTTACAGTTTTGGAATGTTTTTGCGTCTTGCTCAGTGACAACACTCCCGCTGCAATCGGATATTTTGAAATGGTTTCCGTTATCGCTGGGCGAAGGCGCGCAACCTTTACATTTTGCTACTGTGTGTACATAAAATATGTAAATGTATTTATCGTAAATTATACACTGAGTGTAATAAATAGGTAAGAAAAGTTGCGTTTGATTTTTAATGCCCTCTTGCTTTAGTAAGCATATATTTATTTCGTATAGACAGCTACCATTACAGGGTTACCAGTTGCAGTAATTGATAAGTAAATAAATTAAATAACGCATACCCTCTCAACTGCGAACGTCTAACCCTTGGACACGAAAATATCTCCGTTGACTGCGGGCGTCCAAGTGCTGGACATTTTTTACCCGCTCTTTTAATGTCGAAATAAAGCATTACGCACTATGTCTAACTCATTCTACCATATGTCGATGTGTACAGGATAAAAAAGGTTACCATAAAAACCCCACAGCTTATACACTTTAGGAGGATTTTTTATATATACCATCTGATAAAGTCGTCCGTGCCTCGCTAACAACAAAGTTGTTAGCAATTATTTTGTACTAATTTATATTAATTGTGTCAAAACAATGCCTGGTTAAGCAACCTCCTTATTTGTAATCTCATTTTCTGTTTTATCTCATTAAGTACGTGTAAAATTGTTTTTTAATTTGTATGAAGCAAACCGCTATCTTAGAACTAACGTGCTGGTTGCGGAAATTTGACTTGAAATGTACGTAAAATTTTAGTGTTGACTGTCAGTTTTGTGTTAAAATATGTGTAATTGTTAAACATTTACAGTTTTAGTACATAAAAATGAGGATAAAGTGCAATATTTTCAAAATTTCAATGTAAATACGCAATAGGTGCAATAGTGTCCATCTATGAGACGCCACCAATAGTGAATTCTAGTTCTCTGTTTTGCGGATGGCGAAAAAAGGAACTAAAGTTTGCCATACTGCATCACGTTCAAATTCGGTTGAATTGTTAGAATCGTAAAGAATCTAGTGCCCTCAAGCAGATAAACGGAGCTTGGTTGATTCCAATCTCATTCGATGATTTATGCAAAAATTAGATGTGGCATTTGGATATGCCATGTATGTTAACACAAGACTTCGGAATTTTTTAAACAATTTATTAAAACAGAAAAGTAGAAAGTAGGTATTTACATATGCTTTTTAATATTTTTATTTTAATATTTAATATTTGAAATTTTTATTTTTTTATTCTAATATAAACAGATTGTGGTTTTTAAGGTTACCTCAGACACATGTTTCTTATATCGGTTTTTTTAATGTACATTTTATCTGTATGCACTTTGCAAAAATTGATAAATCAAAAAGAATTTAAAAAAAAAATTAATTCTTTTTGATTTACTTTTTACGTACGTTTCAGTTTTGCAAATCGTGTAACGTTGCGTTATGTTTCAACCTAGAGCAAGATTGCTAATACCTACAGTACCATTCGTAAATAATCAGTACTGTAGATACAGTAAATCGAACAAGTACCAGGAGCCTTTTAAAGAAATGAGTAACCCATGTTATATATTTATTCAGTTTTATACTTATGTCCATCCATTCATTTAGTTTTATCATTGTTGAAATAATCAGCAGAAATGAGGGGAGGCCTGAGCCCAGCAGTGGGACGTATATAGGCTGTAACTTTACTTTAGTTGAAATAGTTAAGTTAGTTAAGTTACAGCCTATTTACGTCCAACTGCTGAGCCTTACCTCTCTTCTGAAAGGGTTTTAGGGCAAAAAAGTGTCCGCCGCACTGCCCCTATGCGTGTTGGCGAACTTCACATGTCTTCGAAATATTTTTTTCTTATTTCTCAGACGGTCAGACTTCCTCACGATATTTTCCTTCACCGCCGAGCACGTGGTAGATCAGCACTTAAAATTGCAATTAACAATTTCATTGACGCCAGCGGGGATCGACACGGTTTGCTAGCGTACTGTGAAATTTAACGCGAGAGGTAACCATCTGAGCTACCGGGGCTCTTCTGAGCCACCACGGTTCTCATCGTTGAAATGAATACACCTTTTTATTTCGTATGTTATCTATAGAATAGGGTGACAAACGAGCACAAAGTCCACCTGATTGTAAGTAGTTGCTGCGGTCCGTAGATATCTACATCTACCCTCGATTACAAATGAAAATGCAGATGCGTTGTCACCGTGAGGACTATGATGGAATGCCTCGTTTCCAGTAAAAACCGTATCCGGTTCTCTACACTCACCATAAGAAACACAGCCAGCATTAAACTAATATTTCACGCTGGTATTCTGTGAGAGTGTGATCCTTCCCCGGTCGAGCTGACCCATTCGTGCAACAATTATACTACTAATATAACTGCAGCATGGCTCTACCACGTATAAAAATGTTTTGATGAACTAGTACATAATGCACAAAAAGTGCAAAATCGGACTTTAATTGTGGCATATTTTGAAGCATATCTGGAGAAGTGGGTTCTTTAAAAATATATATCCATAATATTTTTTTTATTTCAGGAAGAGATATGTTTATTTTAAATGTAATTATTTCGTAGATATTATTTGTGTTAAAGGAAAATATATTACCTTTTTGAGCAATAATGTTGCTAAAATTATGTTGGTTATTGGAAATGTAATATAACCGCCGCGCACCCCGCGGCGCCTCTGATCGGCTTTGTCACTCGACACTATTAAGGCGCATTGAGTATTGTTTACAAAAAACGTTATTTCAGACTCTACATCCGCGGGAGTGACCCTTAAGTGGTTTTATGGCTTTTAAGAGAATGAATGAATCTTTATTTCTCTACAAGTGAAAATTTTTTGCTCAAATAAAGTAATTAATTTTTCAATAAATGTGGCACTTACGGCTAAAATTTTGATATCGGCACTAAGAATACTTATTTCATAACTTTATGAGATTTGTAAAACTTAGCAAGATCTATTTAAAGATGACTGAATCATGTAAGGAAAAAGAGAGGTTCGACTAGTCCTGGAAATAAAACCACATGTTTCTTCATGAATTTAAGTATATATTTTTAATGAAATAAAAAAAAAACTAGTGTTAATTTTATTGACTAATGCATTAAACCTTTGACTGCCGTGTCAGTCACTTTGTACGGAGTATTGCAATTAAAACGTGAACGACGGCAGTTTAATTGTTAATGCCGCATCTGGTCCGAACTACATTCTACATCGATGTAAGTTGATTGTTGGTTCTTGTAAGGTTACTATTAATGCGTTTTATGATAAAAAATTGTATTGTAACCTATGATTTTGCGCATAAAATATTGTAAACAATAGATTTAAAATTAAATGAAAATAAAATCGAAGTATTAAAAAACTTTGTTTCATCGAGAAATATGACAATTTTGTCTTTACTCAATATTTACTTATACTTATTACTTTGGGACTTTATTTAATTTATGTACTCGTTTATAGGAATATTTCATAGAGAATTCAGAAATGTATACATATTATAGTATTTGATATACCAAAATCAAGCGATTTGCGTTTAAACAGATTGCGCCCAATGCACCGTCAATTTTATTAAACAGCTCCGCAGTCAATGGAGTATGACGGTTAGAGTCTCCGCAAATGAAAGGATATATAGTACTACTTAATATTCTTATAAAGCAATTATAAATAACCGATCTGCTCTGGTTTCGCACGGGTGGATGCTGGATCTCGACAACAGCGCCATCTACCGGGTCCAATTGTGAATCTTAACCACCCACTCAAACACACACACACACACACACACATAAAATTTCATCAAAATCGACCAGTCGTTTATGAGGAGTTCAGTGACAAACACGTACAGAAGAATATAAAGCTTACGCTTACAGAGCGACCTTTTGGAATTCACTGACTACAATTAAAAATGACTGTCCAATTTGCTATCTCATCGTATGTGCCATTTCTTCTTTAACAATTCACAAGAGTTTAAAAATACAGAAGTAACGCTTAAAGGTGTAGGGACTTCTTTTCTACCAAGAAGATCCGTCTACCTATTCTTGCCTCAGCCGTGCATCCAATGTTGTATTGCAGTCTGACGAGTATGGAGAAGCAGAATAGTAACAGGCTGTTGTTGATAGAATAATGGTGGCAAACAGGCACACAGTCCAGCTGATAGTAAGTGGGTGCTGTGAGCCATAGACATCCCTGAGGACTAAGACGGAACGCCTCGTTTCCAGTAAAACGTGTCTCCGGTTCTTTACACTCACCATACGAAACACAGCAGCATTATGCTGTCATTTCACGCTAGTAATTTTAAGTAAAATTTGTTAAAATAACACCTACAAAACACGCGCACACACATGTAATTCGTACGCTGACAAGCGCGCACGTGTGTGTGTGTGTGTGTGTGTGTGTGTGTGTGTGTGTGTGTGTGTGTGTGTGTGTGTGTGTGTGTGTGTGTGTGTGTGTGTGTGTGTGTGTGTGTGTGTGTGTGTGTGTGTGTGTGTGTGTGTGTGTGTGTGTGTGTGTGTGTGTGTGTGTGTGTGTGTGTGTGTGTGTGTGTGTGTGTGTGTGCTTGTGTTTATTGCGTTTAGGTTTTATTTCATGATTTTAAGTAGTGCCTCCGTCGTTTCATAATCTTGACTTAGTAACCATAGGGTTACCATCTTTTTGCATTTAAATTTGGGAAATTTGTATACAGATAGAATAGAATTAATTTTATTATATAGATGAGAACCCAAGAAGCAGAAGAAATTATGTGTAAAGCTTCTTTTGTATCGTAAAATGGGACAAACTACTTTTTTTCTTTTATTTGTAAGAAGAAAAGGATATAGTATAGTATAACAGAGAATGTTGTTTTAAAATAGTGTGGAGAATAAATAATTGGCGGACTGTGAGAACTTTACAGCTTTGGTATAGGTCTTTAGTGGGATGAAGAAATGGAAAGAAACGACTCACCTTAAGTAGTGCTTTTTGGGCACGTTCTAATTTAAGTAGATGTGATTTAGAGGTAATGTGTGCTTCAAAATTCAGATTATTGTCAATTATTATACCTAAATACTTTATTTCATTTACTTTTTGGAGCGAAGGACAAGAACAGTCAATAACGTTATTATAATTATGACAGATATGTGCTTTTATATGGAAATTAGGTGAAATAGGTGTGTTAAGTTTTTTTAAATGTGAATGACATATTAGTTTTAGAGACATTTAGCATTAATTTATTATGTGTTATCCAGTTCATAATTACATTGAGGCCTTTTTGGGCATACAGATATGCTTCGGCCATGTACCACCGCTGAATAAAAGCGCAGTATCATCGGCATAAGAAACAAGAGTTCCGTTTATCAATTTTAACTTGCACATGTTGTTTATATACCTAGGTCAAAAACAGGGTAGGACCTAAAATACTACCTTGTGGTAGTCCATGAGAAACGGGAAGATCATCACTAATCCAATTTCCTATTTTAACACATTGCGATCGTTTAGTGAGATAACTTTCGAAGAATTTCAATTGCGATAAAAGTATTCTCCATCTTCTGGGCATAAGCCTCCTCTATATTGTGAGAAAATAGAGCAAGTGTCCGCTGCGTTGCTGAAATGTCTCAATGTGTGTTGGCGGACTTCACGTGGAGAAATATATATTTTTTAATTTCTCAGACTTACAGATTTCCTCAGGATGCTTCCCTTCACACACGTGGTAAATCGGCACTAAAAATGCAATCAACAAGTCATTGGTGCCCAGTTTCTTCATGTATTGTGAAATTTACAATGAGGGCATTAACTCTGAGCTACGTCTGCGTCGATTTTGACATACGCTGTTAGCATTGAACCGAGGTTACGTTATATTATTTATTCTGCGCAGAGGTATTTAAATTGGCTGAAGCAGGGCACTGGGTTGCACTTATGTTGGCAGTATATTAAACTGCACCTCAGAAACTTGTTCTTGCTCCAGCTGATGCGGAGGCCATTGTTCTTTGGAACCTATCTCCACTGTTCGAGTGTGGCTTGTAGTAAAGTCGCACATTTATCAATGAGCACAATGTCGTCTGCATACAGCACGCACCATGGGAGTGTGGACTGGATGTTTTTTTTTGTAGAAAAGGGGGCAAACGAGCATACGGTTCACCTGATGTTAAGTGACTACCGCCGCCCATGAACATCCGCATCACCAGAGGAATTGCAGGTGCTTTGCCGGCCCTTTCGAAAGGAGTAAGCTCTTTTCTTGAAGGTCCCTAGGTCGTATCGGTCCGGAAAAATCGCCGGTGGTAAACTATTGCACAGAGAGGTCGTACGCGGAAGAAAACTCCTAGTGAAACGTACAGTGGTGGACCGCCAAGTATCCAGATGGTGTGGATGGTATCGGGAGGTTTGCCTTGTAGTGCGTTCATGAAATTTGGGGGCTGGGATTAATCCGAATAATTCCTCAGAGCACTCCCCGTGATAGATGCGATAAAATACGCAAAGAGATGCAACTCTCTTGGCAGCGCCAGTGAATCGAGCCGACCGGAAAGCACTCGGTCGTCGACGATTCGAGCTGCTCTGCGCTGGATGCGGTGAAGTGGAAGGAGCCGGCACTGGGAGCTCCAGGCCAGAGATGGGAACAGTATTCCATGTGCGGCCGAATCTGCGCCTTGTAAAGTTACAGGCGGTGTGTCGGCATGAAATACTGTCACGCTCTGCTGAGCACGCTAAGCTTTTTAGAGGCCAATTTGGCCTTCTCTTCCAAGTGACCACGAAACTGCACGCCACTCAATATGTCGACGCCGAGGATTCCGATACTGGCTGAGGCTACAAGGGGAGTGCCTTGAAACAGGAGATACGACAAAGGAGTTTTTAGCGGTTAACGCGCAAACTTGTGTCTTATGAGATAGATTTAGTCACCCCTATCCGAGACTTTGTTCAGCAAAGACTCTACTTCAGACAAGTTTGTCCCGGTACTCGGAGACGTTTTCCCGAGAAATATTGGCACGACCGGTGTACAGAGCATAATCAGTTGGTGATAGTACGCAGCCTTGTGAAACACCAGCATTAATAGGCTTGTAATCGGAGCTTGCACCGTCTACAACGACCTTGCTGTTCCGATCTGCAAGAAAGCTGGTGATCCAATTGCACAATTTCTCGGGAAGCCCATAGGAAAGCTCTTTGTGCCAAACCCGATCGAAGGCCTTGGGCGCTGCTGTCGCCGCCCATCTATGAGTCAGGTAGACCAAAAAATCACCAATTGATCGATCACGACGATAACCGTATTGGCGATCACTAATCAGCTGGAGATCCTCAAGGTACCTCATGAGCTGGCAGTTTACAATGGGCTCCATTGTTTTGGAGAACAAGGAGGTGATGGCGATGGGCCTGTAATTGGACAGGTCTGAGCAGTCCTCTTTTTAGGGATCGGGTGGACGAAAGCCGTCTTCCATGATTTTGAGACTACGCCTAGGGAGTAGGAATACCGGCAAAGACGCGTTAAGACCGGTGCCAACTCAGGAGCACACGTAGACAGCACAATTGGGGGGATACCGTCGGGCTCACTCGACTTGTGGATGCCCAGGGAGAGGAGTGCTTTGCAAACAGAGCGCTGTGTGAACCGCACCTTCGGCATGGAGCACTCACACCGCGGGATGGTCGGCGGCATACTCCCCCCGTCATCGAGAGTCGAGTTGGACGCAAAGAAAGAGCCTAGCAGATCGGCTTTTTCCTTTGCGGCATGGTCCTGTGAGGCGTCCTCCCTGTGCAGGGATGGAAGAGATGGCTGACAGAAATTCCCTAGGACAGCCTTGGCGAGAGACCAAAATGCACGGGTTCCAGAAGGGAGGCGAACTAGTTTCTCGCCAATTCTGCCTATGTGTTTGACTTTGCCTTGGCAATGACTCTTTTGAAGGACCTGGAAGCGGAATTATATATCTTTTTTAGAGCGCTGGTGTTTACATCCCGGGACGTTGATGCGTCAGCCTACGCTTGGTAGCATTCCTGCTTATAGCATGATGCTATTTTACAGGAACGACAATGCTGGGATCATCCGGCGAGAAGCAAACCCCTCAAAGGCAGGATGCAAAGAAAGACCGCATCCCATCCCAATCAGCTGACCTATGGTGCCAAACACGGCGGCAGCCTGTAGAATGCAACCGCGATTTCAGCGTGAGTGGCACCACACTCCGGACTAGACAATGGTCCGAAGAGCCTAAAGGGGCGTCAGCAGAAGGTCCAACAGGGTAGGTGCATAATCCGCCACATCTGGAATCCGCGTAGGCGAAGTAACCAGTTGCGTCACACGATATGCCAAGGTAAAGTCACGAACTGGTGCTGTAGCAACGAATCTGTAGCCATTTGGACGTGGTTGAAGACGGGCCGGTCTGTTTCGTCATTACCGCTATGAGACCCATACAGGCACCCGTAGACGCGCGCATGGTCGTCGCTTTCTACGCATATCCAAAGGATGGACAGGTCCGAACCTTTAAGACTGTCGAGGCGTCGAGAGCAGATGTCCTCTCTGACGTATACGCAAGCTCCAGCCCGAGGCAGAAAGGAGTGTTCCAGTTTGTACCCCAGGTAGGAGAGATACGAAGCATCAGCTGGAGAGAACACTTGCGTCTCAGTCAGAAGGAGCAGAGCCGGCGTCGCCGTCTCGAGATGGTAGTGGACGGCGTTTAGGTTAGAATGAAATCCCCTGATATTGCAGAAATTCACGGATAGCGTGGCAGGGGTCGTTTTGGTCTTGTTGCTCAGCTTGCCCCGAGCAGTTGTCTTGAGCGAAAAACCAGACGAAACGCGGAAGCAGAGCTTCCACTTCAAGCCAGTATTCTGAGAGGTTGTACCTGCCCGGTTTGAGCCAGCCCATACGTGCAACAGCAAAACTGCCGCATGGCTCTACCACTGTTATGATGTTTTTAGTTAGATGGTCCATATATATCCTAATATACCTTAACTTCAAACGGTTTGCTAGGTCCTGCTAAACATGTGTGCTTATGTTTTGACATGTATCATGCAACAGGTCATACAACCTCCCAGATTAGTTTATGCGGTATTCTATTGAATAACTATTCCAGGTCTATGAACAATAGGCCTGTGTTGGATAGGTGTTTTCCCAACAAAACTCTTATAGCGTAGATTACATGTTGTTAACTTTCTCATCATGAAATGATATGGACACGAGCTGACCAAGAAGATTGTAGAGTATGTGCTCCTAGAGTTTTAGTGTATGGGAGGTAAGTTAATACCCCTAAAACTGCTGTTGTTACTAACTAAAAGGAGGCTTTGTTCTTGTAGAAAGGTACCAGATAATTATATATGTTCAAATATTTATAAAAGCATGTAAGTATATAAATACATGTATAATATTTAAATTGCTTACATAAAACTGTTAAGCCCATCTGATTAAATTGACATTAAGTGAAAAGCTAAGTTTATGTAATGTAGTAAATAAATAGAACCTCCTCATATTTTCTACTTGATTAATTAGTCCCATCTCAATTTTCTAAATAGAGATTTTTTATAATACTCCAATTTTCATTCTAGAAAGGGATCCTCAAAGGAATTATAATTGATAAGACATTAAAGAAATGAAAACCTGAAACCCATTATAAGGTACATTTATTACTGAAAATTTCTTAAGGGATTTGACAAAACTTCTAACTTTATTTAGTACATAAATACAATTTATAGTTATGAGTTTATTATATGATATTACGTCCATACAATTGCCTATTTAATTTTATTAATATTCATACCTACACTTAGATTACATACAAGTGACATGAAATTTTAACATTAATGTCTAAAAACATCAATTCTGAAGCAATTCAAAATTATTGGTTTAGATAAAGTCAAATGGCAATAATGAGTAAAGAGTAAGGGTATCAGATTTTTCTTACTTGGACAACAATGCTTTATTGCATTCGTAATAGTTACAAGATCCTACTCTATGCACTACTCTGTGTTGTATGCTACAGTACTGTTTTTTGTAATATTTAAGCTGTAGCTGTACATCAGAGTTAATACAAAATGACTTATGTGAGACCCTTCATAAATTGGTGGAGTAGTGAGGTAAGACTGTTGTGTTTTAACATGAAAGATGTATCAGCTACAGTTTTAACACCTTCTAAAAGTTATTAGCTTACTACAGATAAAAGTAGCAACAGAATTTTGTATAACTAAGAATTTACCTCAGTATTAAAGCAATTATATGAGCTTTTATATCCTCACCTATTACGATAAACTTTTTAAATATTAAATAAAGCTCTAAACATAGAAACTGAAAGAACTAAATAAACATGCAATTTTATGTAGGTATAAAACAAAACAGGTAAATATTCATTTATAGACCAGTATATTTACATCACTGTTTTGAACCAAAAAAGCTATTGCCAAAAACAAAATTGCAAATATGGAAAATTTTCTACATCATGGATAGATGCAGATAATGCACACATGCAAGTTGCAACAACACAACTCCAAATGGGGGGATTACCAGTCCGTTATCACTCCACCCCTCAAAATATTCAAACCCTCATTGAGATGGTGGTTGATTGTCTCCTTGGCCAGGAGGACGAACTTGCCTCCTCAATTGTTCCACCAGGTCAGGGTTAGCAGCTTGCATATGTTGTGCCAAAGCTTGGCCAGCTTCTAACAATGCATTCATACCACCTGTTCCAGTTGTCGCTGTAGTGTTAGTCATCAGTCCAGATATAAGGTTCTGCATGTTAGGATCGGCAAGCATTTCAGTTGCCATGTTTAATAGTGCTGGGTTTTGCAGTAGTCCCCCGAGATCTAATGGACCGCGCTCTCCTCTTTGTGCAAGTTTTTCATCCGCTAGGCGAAGGTTTTCCTTGTATGATTCATTATCTGGCTCTAATTGGGCAGCGCGAGCGAAAGCAGCTCGAGCTTCTCGATGTCGGTCCAGCGCAGTTAAAGCTAGCCCAAGCCGCCCGTGTGCTTTTCCATAGTTAGGCTGTATAGCAAGGGCCGCCATACAGTCCGCTATAGCCGCTTCATGTTCACCAAGCTTAAAATGTGCCGCCGCTCGGTTGCTAAAATATACAGCATTCCTTGGATCTAGTTCGATAGCTTTTGAATACTTATCGAAGGCTTCACGGTATCTTTCAGCTTTCATAAATTCATTACCCTCGTTTTTTAATTTCTCTGCATCGGCACTATTGGTACTTGCATTACCACGTTGCTGACGTATCAATTGTAACAGATCGATTCCTTGAGCTAGTTCCTCCGGGCTCAGTTCAAAAGCAGTTTCGATACATTGCACACCAACTTCTACGCTTTCACGAGAATCGTTGCTTAAAACATCGCCTTCAAGCTGTTGTCTCAGAAAATTTACTATACTTGCGGCAACTATTTTTATTTCTGACATTTTGAGCCACTAATATGCGAAGTGAATCCAAAATAATACAAAGATACGAAAAATCTCATATGTGACTTGAACCAATCTGACAATGACAAATGCAAATGACACATGCAAGTCCAAGACAATGCTGCCAGATGGCCGTCTCGCATTCACCCCAAATCTTCCCCGAAATCACCCCAAAATTCATGTAATGAAGAAAAAAGCCTTCAAAACATGCAGAATATTTATATTTATTCACTAATAAAACACAATTTTATACTATTTCAGAAATAGTTTCCATTACGGGATCACCATCTTTACACGCGTCGCCTGTAGTTCCGTTAATTTTCTCTGAGTTAAATCTCTTAAGCATCTTTGAACTTGATTTAAAATGAACACATCCTTCTAGCAATGTATATCTAGAAGGATTCTCAAGATGGATTCGGCAGTGTTAATGGCTAATCTCCTTTCAAGTTTGTCTTTAATTATAGCCACTTGGGTGGAACGCTCTCTCCAATCTCTGCATTAAAAAATGGCAACGCTAAAATTGCTAATGCCAATTTGCTAACACGTCGGTAAGTTCTATCAGCGACTGCATGTTTGAAATTATAAACTTCAACCCAGAGCTTCTCAGTGTGTTGTGTGTGCAAGATAATTATATGTATTTATTCATTTGAACCAACCTCGAAGTCTCTCGGCTATTGTCGTGCTCAGCACTATGCTTTGGTTTGTGTGCTTTCGCAGATATTTAAATCATCACAGATGGTGATTTTGGTAATTAAAATCTCCCGATTCCCTCCAAACCCAGTTTTTCCCCTCTAAAATAAATATACCTCCAATTATCCCCGCAAACATTAAAAAAAATTGAGGAGATTCCCCTCAATCTGGCATCAGTGATCCAAGGATCCAAACATGGAGTTTTGGTGGGAACTTGATCATCAACGGATCGCTTCTCCTGTTTTATTGTTAAAATAATAGTTTGAAGGAGGTTATGATACGTTAAAGTGATGCGGTTTTACGTGTTAAGTGTCAGCGCACGTGAACTATTAGAGAAAACGACTAAACAAGTACTTCAATGTAGATATAACACTCAAATTATTTTGATCGCTTAGGTGCCTTATGAACTTGAGTTACTGTCGTCATCGACAGTCTGCTGGGTTGAGATGTCATCAAAATCTACCAAAAGGTTAGCAATGTGACGCATTAGTGTATTAAGAATTATTTTTTATAAAGGCGAAGATGTCCTAAAGTTGTTTGGGAGTATAACGCCCATATGGGAGGTATTGATCTGATGGACTCCTTTTAGGCAGATATAGAACCCGAATGAAAACAAAAAAGTAGTATATGCGAATCTCTTATCATTTATTAGATTTGGCTATTATCAACGCATGGGTGTTATACAAAGATGTTGGTAAAAAGAAAATGTTAGAACAGAAGCAAATATTGAATTTGTTGGAATTTAGAACTGAACTAGCAGATACTGTATGTAATGTATATATATGTATGTAATGTATATGGTAGCTTATATATATTATATCTAATACATATAAGCTACCAAAATGAGGCCGTCCGCGTAACACTAGTTTTGAGGAACCTAAACCAAAAAAAAGTAAAACTGTAGTACAAGTCGTGCCGTCACAAAATTGGGACTTGATGGTATCGATCACGCCCAACATCGACAGCAAAATCGAATGAGGTGCAAGATGCCTCAATGTAAATTATTGAGTAATGTGTCAAGTGCAAAGTTTATTTCTTTGCCAAAATGAACTCCCGACTGTTTTAATAATTTCCATAAGTAAAGTTATCTAACATATCACACAAAACATGACGTTGATGCATAATGTACAGAGGTCGGAAATAGATAAAGTTATTTATGTACTTACACTGATTTTATACAGTGAAAGAATAAGGTAGATGTGCCTCGAATTCCGAGATTAATTTTAAAGAGCAGAAAAATGTGATTTATTAAATAATTAAGGTATTTACTTTTACACAATTGCACGCACTGCCACTGCACGCACGAAGTTTACCAAATTTACATCAACGACATCGGATGTCTGAAGTTGCAAAATTCCAATGCGTGCGCATTGGAACCTCACCTCAGTTGACGTAGAGCGATCTTTTACTATATACAAATGAATTTTAGACGTTCTGAAAAATTCATTGAAGCCAGAAAATAGTGAATAGCTAATGGTTATATACTTCAATTCTCACAAAATTTATACAGTAATGTCGGAAGCAAACACTTAAAATCTTAGTGGTACTTCGAATGAATCGAATAAGGAAAATGATTCTGACGGGCCGTTTGAATAAGCAAAACCTCACGAGTCTAGTCTCTCTAGTCTAGTCTAGGAAGCAAAAGTATTTTCGTATTTATAAAAAAGGCGAAGTATAAGTATGAGAAATTGCTTAAGACTATTAATAATTTGTATTGTGAATTAATGTAAATACTAATAAAATTTTAATCTTTGTTTTATTTATCTTATCCATCTCTGAGGTTTTTATTATTATTTATTTGTAATATTTTTGGCCACACGGGATTGTCTATTAGAAATCCCGGGAAGATCCATATTAATATCAACATTTCGATGCAAGTAAATGTTCTGTAAATATATTGTTCCAACTTTATACTTTGTGACATGCAATAAAGAATTATGAATTATGAGTAAATAAATAACTCTACCTAATTTAATGTATCAAAAATGATATAAACTTTTTTTACCAAAATTACTTTAAAACCATAAAATATTTTTCTTCTTTATTTTTCCTCGATTTAAGACCTAAATACCTAAATCATATGTTTAAATCAGATAAAACTAAAAGTTCATGCACTTAAGGGTTAAGATGAATATAGACAAAACAAAAGTCATGTGTAATGTCCATGTCACACCTATGCCGGCGTAGACAGAGAAACCTATAGACTAATGATTAGCGTGGCCTCGAGTGAGAAAGGACGATAACGTAGTTTTAAGTTTTACAATAATCTTTATGACTTTTAAACATATTTAGATAAAATATTTAATTGTTCTAAGAACTGAACTGAACAAGATTCATAGTGTTACGAGCTTGAGGTTCGTGACAATAAAAATTGCCGATAAAATTACCTAAATTAACACTTTAATTTACTTTACACAAATTAAAGTTAAAACACTAATAATTAAACACACTAATTCACTTAATTCCGCTCCGAAGCTTCGCTTGTGTCGCCGAATTCAACTCTGTCTATCGCATCTTGCAGCGCCTATTTATATAATTAGCAAAGAAGCGTCCCGAACATTCAGGTAAATGCGCGCCAGGCAACGAGTATTCGAGTGTAGATTTTCCAGAAACTTAGTTCTTCGGGTGGCGCTGTCGGTCGAAAGATTTGTGATGTCATTTACTGCAAAGCTCCCCTCGCTCTCGTTCCTGACACTAGATGGCACTAGTGCGCTGATTTGAGCGCGGCGTAACACTGCCCCCTCCTAAGACATGCTCGTCCCGAGCATTATCGGCCCCATAATAACGCGCTAGGCGATCCACATGGACGATCTTAGGAGTCCCTCTTGCGCCTTTCTGTATCCGGTAGGTTACATCGTTGATCCTGGTCACAATCCGGTACGGGCCGTCCCATTTAGCTTGAAGCTTATGGGATTTCCCTTTGCTGCGGACTGGATTATGCAACCACACTAATGAACCTTCGTTGAACCCTTTATTGTTCATTTTGCGGTCGTACCGGGTTTTCATTTTCTCAGACATTTGCTGGCCCGATTGTCTGACGTGCTCATAAATGTCATTCATTTTGTTCCGCAAGTCATTTGCATAATCGGTTATACTGCGTGGGGCATCAGGTGGTATCCCGGTGATCAGGTCCGCAGGCAGCCGTAATTCCCTTCCAAAGTTTGCGAAAGCTGGTGTCACTGCTGTACTTTCGTGAACAGAACTTCGATATGACAACAAAAACGGTTGTATGTGCTTGTCCCAATCTCGTTGCCGATTGTCTACAACTTTTGCTAGGTACCTCTTCAATGTCTGATTAAACCGTTCCACCATTCCATCAGATTGCGGGTGATAAGAAGTCGTTCTTGTTTTATGAGTACTCATAACTCGGCAAGTTTCCTGGAATATTAGAGACTCGAAATTCCTTCCTTGATCGCTGTGAATCTCTAAAGGTACACCAAAACGACAGAAGACTTCATGAACTAGTTTATCAGCAACTGTTGAAGCTTCTTGATTTGGAATGGCGAAGACTTCTCTGGCCACTTAGTGAAGTAATCCATCACAACCATGAAATACTTGTTACCGCTTTCACTCTCCGGAAACGGTCCCACCACGTCAATGGCTATTCTTTCCTATGGTGCACCAACATTATACAACTTCAATGCACCTCTACTACGAGTCTGAGGTCCCTTTACAGCCGCACAACTTGTACATTTGCGACACCAGTCCTCGACATCGTTTCGACAGTGGACCCAGTAAAACCGTTCTGGGATCTTCAGTAGAGTTCGTTTAACTCCCAGATGGCCTCCTAAACAATCATTATGGTACAGCTGTAGAACATCCGGTACTTTAGCTTTAGGGACAACCATTTGCAAATGACATCTGTCTCCCCGAACGTTTTCCCATTTACGACACAGAACTCCATCCTGAAGCAGCAAGCTGTCCCACTGGGCCCAATAGCTTTTAGTGGTCGAACTCATCGCTGAGACTTCACTCCACTTGGGCTTGGGAGCACTGGCCTTTATCCATTCCAGAATCGGCTTGATGTCCGGATCTTCCTGCTGTGCATGTAGTAAGCTGTCCTTCCACTCGTTGCTGAGGTGGTCTGCCCTGAGCATCCTCACGGATACCACTTCCTTACTCTCTTGCCTAGTACAATGTTTGCAATCTTCAGGACAAGGTCTTCTTGACAATGCATCTGCGTTGCCATGAGATTTCCCGCTGCGATGTTCGATCTCAAAGTCGTATTCCTGCAGTAGTTCAATCCACCTCGCAACTTGTCCTTCTGGGTTTTTAAACTGCAATAGCCATTTTAATGCAGCATGGTCAGTTCGTAAGTGAAATTTTCGTCCCAGAAGATATTTGCTAAAATGTTGCAACGACTTTACCACAGCTAGCAATTCGCGTCTTGTGACACAGTAGTTCCTTTCCGGTTTTGACAACGACTTGCTGAAGTACGCTATCACGACCTCTTGGTCACCATTACGTTGAGACAACACACCGCCAAGTCCTATATCACTTGCGTCTGTGTCAACTATAAACTCTTTGCTTACATCAGGGTATCCCAAAATAGGTGTCTTGCACAGACGGTCCTTGAGCTCCTGGAATGCGATGTTACAACTTTCATCCCAGCAGAAATGTCGCTTCTCCTCGGTTAACTTATGCAGAGGTTTGGCTATATCTGCAAAGTTCTTCATAAAACGTCGGTAATAGGAGCACAAACCCAAAAATGCTCTAACCTGCGTCTTGTCTTTTGGAACCGGCCAATCCTTTACAGCTGCGATTTTCTCTGGATCCGTGCGGATACCTTCTTCCGACACTACATACATCCATCCGACAATACAACCCCAAAAAGTTGACTTGCCGTTTGAATAGTGAACATTTCTTCGGACTCAACTTGAGGTTGGCACTCTTAATCTTCATGAGCACGCGTTCCAAGTTTTGAAGGTGTTCCTCAAACGTACGGCCCACGATGATGATGTCATCCAAGTAGACCAGACAGGCGTCGCCAATTAGCCCGGTAAGTACAAGTTCCATCAGCCTTTCAAACGTTGCTGGAGCATTGCACAACCCAAACGGCATTACTTTAAATTGCCACAGACCCTTTCCCGTCGAGAACGCAGTTTTCTCCTTGTCCTTAGGGTCAATTTCAACTTGCCAGTAGCCACTTTTTAGGTCCAGCGTGCTAAACCACTTTACTCCTGTAAGCATGTCCAAGGTGTCGTCAATTCTTGGCAAGGGATAGCTATCCTTCTTAGTAACGTCGTTCAGACGGCGGTAGTCAACACAAAACCGCAAGCTGCCGTCCTTCTTCTTTACCAGTACCACAGGTGAACCCCATGGACTAGATGAAGGTTCAATAACACCATCCTTCACCATTCCCTTAATCATGGTTTCCACTTCTTTTTCACGTGCTACCGGCAATCGTCTTGGCCGCTGACGGATAGGCAACTCTTCACCTGTGTTTGTTTTGTGTTGAACTAAACCAGTCTTTACTATGTCAGCATCGTTTGATGAGAATACATCGGCGTACTCGAGTAACAACTTCTTCGCCTTGACCAATTCGTTCGGGGGCAGAACACTGCGACAGTCTTCCAAAAGTGTGGTCACTCTCGTTTCTGAATCCTTGCTGGGGGTCCCACTCGATATATATTGGCACTGACGTAACCAATCCACTTCCTCACAAGTACCAACCAGTGTGCCTTTTTCTATAATCTGTTCCCGGTCGCAAAGGTTCAGCACACGTACTCCTGAGATGTCAGTGGTTCTGACCAAGGTTCGAGCTACTTTCCGTGGAAGGTCATTGTTTACCCTTTCCACAAGTACACAACGGTGAGCTTGCCCAGCGTTTCGAGGAAGACTAACCGCAACAATCGTTTCCGATCTCGGCGGAAGAACAATCTTCTTGATGCTGTACTGTACTTTCCCTGGTAACGCACCTTCCATAAAAAGTTCCTCCTGTCCACATTTCAAAACACCTTGCTTAACGTCGATCTCGCAACAATTATTCCTCATAAAGTCTAAGCCTAGGATGCAGTCGTCCATTATATCAGCCACGATGACATTATGCAGGTAGATCACGTTGCCTAGCTTCAACTCCATCTCCTTCTCTCCACGGACGGGTATACGCTGACCGGTGGCTGTTACCAAATTAATGCGTTCTAGGTTGTATGCGGAGTCCCCAAGGAACTGACTTATAAGTTGGGAACTAACAACCGCACGAGAGGCTCCAGTGTCTATGGTCAGTTTACACGGCATTCCGTTGACCTCGCCCTTGATGATTAGACTGTTCCCATCATGGGTTTGTGAGATCGAGATCCTTGGGGCTCTTTTAACATCAGCCAGCACCCGCCCCGCAGTTCTGGCTTTTACTCGTTTCCCTGCTGCTGCTGGGCGGTGCTGTTGGCCGCACTACCCTCCTGAGATCGTCCACCGTCCCTTTCTAGGGTTCGCTTAGGGCAGCTGGATCGAAGATGGCCCCTTTCCCCACAGCCATAGCACCTAGGGCTGTATCCTCTGTTGCGGTCGCGAACTGTAACTGCTGCAACCTCCCTGACGCGATGGGAACGATGATCCTGCCGCACGGCTTCTACCTCCAGTGCATGGGCAAAGGCGTCCTCAAGCGTCTCGTGGTGCCCGAGCCTCACAGCAGCTCTGACTTCCAGGTCACGGATGCCGTCGATGAATGTCTGCACCAGGTTCCCTTCAATGAGCGCAGGTACAGACCGGTATGCTTTTCGCACCAGCTTCTCCACCTCTAGAGCCCACTGCTGCAGGTTTTCGTTGATGCGCTGCACGCGATCTTTAAGCTGCGCCCGAAAGACGTGTTCCAGGTGAGCGTCGCCATATCTCGCCTCCAATGCCTCAAGGAGTTGCTCATAAGTCACTTCCTCACCGAGAGCTTCCAGAACTGTTAAGGCCTGGTCGCGCAGGCCTAGTGTGAGAGCAGTCATGGCCTGATTTTTATTCCAGCCGTTCGCCTTCATAACAGCTTCGAACTGGATTTTGTAGGCTGACCAGGAAGAAGTCCCGTCGAATGGTGGCACCTTGAACCCACGTAGCGAAGGTGTAGTAGCTACTACGGGAGCTGTTGTTCCATCCCCAAGTTTGAGTTCATCCAGCGTTTTCTTCATGTCAGCCATTACGTTGTCAACCCGATTGTTTACTTGATCGATTCGGGTTTCAGCTTCCAACAGTCGGTTGTCATGTTGAGCAACCTTATCCTTCACCTCCCGTATCTCTTTTCCGAAGGTAGCGTGAAGGTCCTTCATGAGGAGCATCTGCTCTTCCAACCGACGGGCCTGTTCCTCTTTTCGGCGGGCCTGTTCATCCTGTCCGCCCCGCAGCTGTTCTTCCAACTGACGGACCTGTTCCTCCTGTCGGCAGGCCTGTTCCTCTTGTCCGTTCTGCAGCTGCTCTTTCAACTGACGGGCCTGCTCCTCCTGTCGACGAGCCTGCTCCTCCTGTCGGCGAGCCTGCTCCTGCAGCATCACCATCAGAGCACCTAAGTCAGGTGCCACAGACGTAGAAGCTGCTGACGGACCGGCTTCCGTGGCTGGCGGCTGGCCCTCAGACATCTGCGGCGTTGCACCACCAAATCTCCTCTGGTCCGTCTCCTGCTGGCGTTGACTTCGGGTACGGACACCCTCCGTTTCCTCCTTAGGTAAAATCGGCATTATTTTATCCCACTTCTGACACCAATTGTTACGAGCTTGAGGTTCGTGACAATAAAAAGTGCCGATAAAATTACCTAAATTAACACTTTAATTTACTTTACACAAATTAAAGTTAAAACACTAATAATTAAACACACTAATTCACTTAATTCCGCTCCGAAGCTTCGCTTGTGTCGCCGAGTTCAACTCTGTCTATCGCATCTTGCAGCGCCTATTTATATAATTAGCAAAGAAGCGTCCCGAACATTCAGGTAAATGCGCGCCAGGCAACGAGTATTCGAGTGTAGATTTTCCAGAAACTTAGTTCTTCGGGTGGCGCTGTCGGTCTAAAGATTTGTGATGTCATTTACTGCAAAGCTCCCCTCCTAAGACATGCTCGTCCCGAGCATTATCGGCCCCATAATAACGCGCTAGGCGATCCACATGGACGATCTTAGGAGTCCCTCTTGCGCCTTTCTGTATCCGGTAGGTTACATCGTTGATCCTGGTCACAATCCGGTACGGGCCGTCCCATTTAGCTTGAAGCTTATGGGATTTCCCTTTGCTGCGGACTGGATTATGCAACCACACTAATGAACCTTCGTTGAACCCTTTATTGTTCATTTTGCGGTCGTACCGGGTTTTCATTTTCTCAGACATTTGCTGGCCCGATTGTCTGACGTGCTCATAAATGTCATTCATTTTGTTCCGCAAGTCATTTGCATAATCGGTTATACTGCGTGGGGCATCAGGTGGTATCCCGGTGATCAGGTCCGCAGGCAGCCGTAATTCCCTTCCAAAGTTTGCGAAAGCTGGTGTCACTGCTGTATTTTCGTGAACAGAACTTCGATATGACAACAAAAACGGTTGTATGTGCTTGTCCCAATCTCGTTGCCGATTGTCTACAACTTTTGCTAGGTACCTCTTCAATGTCTGATTAAACCGTTCCACCATTCCATCAGATTGCGGGTGATAAGAAGTCGTTCTTGTTTTATGAGTACTCATAACTCGGCAAGTTTCCTGGAATATTAGAGACTCGAAATTCCTTCCTTGATCGCTGTGAATCTCTAAAGGTACACCAAAACGACAGAAGACTTCATGAACTAGTTTATCAGCAACTGTTGAAGCTTCTTGATTTGGAATGGCGAAGACTTCTCTGGCCACTTAGTGAAGTAATCCATCACAACCATGAAATACTTGTTACCGCTTTCACTCTCCGGAAACGGTCCCACCACGTCAATGGCTATTCTTTCCTATGGTGCACCAACATTATACAACTTCAATGCACCTCTACTACGAGTCTGAGGTCCCTTTACAGCCGCACAACTTGTACATTTGCGACACCAGTCCTCGACATCGTTTCGACAGTGGACCCAGTAAATCCGTTCTGGGATCTTCAGTAGAGTTCGTTTAACTCCCAGATGGCCTCCTAAACAATCATAATGGTACAGCTGTAGAACATCCGGTACTTTAGCTTTAGGGACAACCATTTGCAAATGACATCTGTCTCCCCGAACGTTTTCCCATTTACGACACAGAACTCCATCCTGAAGCAGCAAGCTGTCCCACTGGGCCCAATAGCTTTTAGTGGTCGAACTCATCGCTGAGACTTCACTCCACTTGGGCTTGGGAGCACTGGCCTTTATCCATTCCAGAATCGGCTTGATGTCCGGATCTTCCTGCTGTGCATGTAGTAAGCTGTCCTTCCACTCGTTGCTGAGGTGGTCTGCCCTGAGCATCCTCACGGATACCACTTCCTTACTCTCTTGCCTAGTACAATGTTTGCAATCTTCAGGACAAGGTCTTCTTGACAATGCATCTGCGTTGCCATGAGATTTCCCGCTGCGATGTTCGATCTCAAAGTCGTATTCCTGCAGTAGTTCAATCCACCTCGCAACTTGTCCTTCTGGGTTTTTAAACTGCAATAGCCATTTTAATGCAGCATGGTCAGTTCGTAAGTGAAATTGTCGTCCCAGAAGATATTTGCTAAAATGTTGCAACGACTTTACCACAGCTAGCAATTCGCGTCTTGTGACACAGTAGTTCCTTTCCGGTTTTGACAACGACTTGCTGAAGTACGCTATCACGACCTCTTGGTCACCATTACGTTGAGACAACACACCGCCAAGTCCTATATCACTTGCGTCTGTGTCAACTATAAACTCTTTGCTTACATCAGGGTATCCCAAAATAGGTGTCTTGCACAGACGGTCCTTGAGCTCCTGGAATGCGATGTTACAACTTTCATCCCAGCAGAAATGTCGCTTCTCCTCGGTTAACTTATGCAGAGGTTTGGCTATATCTGCAAAGTTCTTCATAAAACGTCGGTAATAGGAGCACAAACCCAAAAATGCTCTAACCTGCGTCTTGTCTTTTGGAACCGGCCAATCCTTTACAGCTGCGATTTTCTCTGGATCCGTGCGGATACCTTCTTCCGACACTACATACATCCATCCGACAATACAACCCCAAAAAGTTGACTTGCCGTTTGAATAGTGAACATTTCTTCGGACTCAACTTGAGGTTGGCACTCTTAATCTTCATGAGCACGCGTTCCAAGTTTTGAAGGTGTTCCTCAAACGTACGGCCCACGATGATGATGTCATCCAAGTAGACCAGACAGGCGTCGCCAATTAGCCCGGTAAGTACAAGTTCCATCAGCCTTTCAAACGTTGCTGGAGCATTGCACAACCCAAACGGCATTACTTTAAATTGCCACAGACCCTTTCCCGTCGAGAACGCAGTTTTCTCCTTGTCCTTAGGGTCAATTTCAACTTGCCAGTAGCCACTTTTTAGGTCCAGCGTGCTAAACCACTTTACTCCTGTAAGCATGTCCAAGGTGTCGTCAATTCTTGGCAAGGGATAGCTATCCTTCTTAGTAACGTCGTTCAGACGGCGGTAGTCAACACAAAACCGCAAGCTGCCGTCCTTCTTCTTTACCAGTACCACAGGTGAACCCCATGGACTAGATGAAGGTTCAATAACACCATCCTTCACCATTCCCTTAATCATGGTTTCCACTTCTTTTTCACGTGCTACCGGCAATCGTCTTGGCCGCTGACGGATAGGCAACTCTTCACCTGTGTTTATTTTGTGTTGAACTAAACCAGTCTTTACTATGTCAGCATCGTTTGATGAGAATACATCGGCGTACTCGAGTAACAACTTCTTCGCCTTGACCAATTCGTTCGGGGGCAGAACACTGCGACAGTCTTCCAAAAGTGTGGTCACTCTCGTTTCTGAATCCTTGCTGGGGGTCCCACTCGATATATATTGGCACTGACGTAACCAATCAACTTCCTCACAAGTACCAACCAGTGTGCCTTTTTCTATAATCTGTTCCCGGTCGCAAAGGTTCAGCACACGTACTCCTGAGATGTCAGTGGTTCTGACCAAGGTTCGAGCTACTTTCCGTGGAAGGTCATTGTTTACCCTTTCCACAAGTACACAACGGTGAGCTTGCCCAGCGTTTCGAGGAAGACTAACCGCAACAATCGTTTCCGATCTCGGCGGAAGAACAATCTTCTTGATGCAGTACTGTACTTTCCCTGGTAACGCACCTTCCATAAAAAGTTCCTCCTGTCCACATTTCAAAACACCTTGCTTAACGTCGATCTCGCAACAATTATTCCTCATAAAGTCTAAGCCTAGGATGCAGTCGTCCATTATATCAGCCACGATGACATTATGCAGGTAGATCACGTTGCCTAGCTTCAACTCCATCTCCTTCTCTCCACGGACGGGTATACGCTGACCGGTGGCTGTTACCAAATTAATGCGTTCTAGGTTGTATGCGGAGTCCCCAAGGAACTGACTTATAAGTTGGGAACTAACAACCGCACGAGAGGCTCCAGTGTCTATGGTCAGTTTACACGGCATTCCGTTGACCTCGCCCTTGATGATTAGACTGTTCCCATCATGGGTTTGTGAGATCGAGATCCTTGGGGCTCTTTTAACATCAGCCAGCACCCGCCCCGCAGTTCTGGCTTTTACTCGTTTCCCTGCTGCTGCTGGGCGGTGCTGTTGGCCGCACTACCCTCCTGAGATCGTCCACCGTCCCTTTCTAGGGTTCGCTTAGGGCAGCTGGATCGAAGATGGCCCCTTTCCCCACAGCCATAGCACCTAGGGCTGTATCCTCTGTTGCGGTCGCGAACTGTAACTGCTGCAACCTCCCTGACGCGATGGGAACGATGATCCTGCCGCACGGCTTCTACCTCCAGTGCATGGGCAAAGGCGTCCTCAAGCGTCTCGTGGTGCCCGAGCCTCACAGCAGCTCTGACTTCCAGGTCACGGATGCCGTCGATGAATGTCTGCACCAGGTTCCCTTCAATGAGCGCAGGTACAGACCGGTATGCTTTTCGCACCAGCTTCTCCACCTCTAGAGCCCACTGCTGCAGGTTTTCGTTGATGCGCTGCACGCGATCTTTAAGCTGCGCACGAAAGACGTGTTCCAGGTGAGCGTCGCCATATCTCGCCTCCAATGCCTCAAGGAGTTGCTCATAAGTCACTTCCTCACCGAGAGCTTCCAGAACTGTTAAGGCCTGGTCGCGCAGGCCTAGTGTGAGAGCAGTCATGGCCTGATTTTTATTCCAGCCGTTCGCCTTCATAACAGCTTCGAACTGGATTTTGTAGGCTGACCAGGAAGAAGTCCCGTCGAATGGTGGCACCTTGAACCCACGTAGCGAAGGTGTAGTAGCTACTACGGGAGCTGTTGTTCCATCCCCAAGTTTGAGTTCATCCAGCGTTTTCTTCATGTCAGCCATTACGTTGTCAACCCGATTGTTTACTTGATCGATTCGGGTTTCAGCTTCCAACAGTCGGTTGTCATGTTGAGCAACCTTATCCTTCACCTCCCGTATCTCTTTTCCGAAGGTAGCGTGAAGGTCCTTCATGAGGAGCATCTGCTCTTCCAACCGACGGGCCTGTTCCTCTTTTCGGCGGGCCTGTTCATCCTGTCCGCCCCGCAGCTGTTCTTCCAACTGACGGACCTGTTCCTCCTGTCGGCAGGCCTGTTCCTCTTGTCCGTTCTGCAGCTGCTCTTTCAACTGACGGGCCTGCTCCTCCTGTCGACGAGCCTGCTCCTCCTGTCGGCGAGCCTGCTCCTGCAGCATCACCATCAGAGCACCTAAGTCAGGTGCCACAGACGTAGAAGCTGCTGACGGACTGGCTTCCGTGGCTGGCGGCTGGCCCTCAGACATCTGCGGCGTTGCACCACCAAATCTCCTCTGGTCCGTCTCCTGCTGGCGTTGACTTCGGGTACGGACACCCTCCGTTTCCTCCTTAGGTAAAATCGGCATTATTTTATCCCACTTCTGACACCAATTGTTACGAGCTTGAGGTTCGTGACAATAAAAAGTGCCGATAAAATTACCTAAATTAACACTTTAATTTACTTTACACAAATTAAAGTTAAAACACTAATAATTAAACACACTAATTCACTTAATTCCGCTCCGAAGCTTCGCTTGTGTCGCCGAGTTCAACTCTGTCTATCGCATCTTGCAGCGCCTATTTATATAATTAGCAAAGAAGCGTCCCGAACATTCAGGTAAATGCGCGCCAGGCAACGAGTATTCGAGTGTAGATTTTCCAGAAACTTAGTTCTTCGGGTGGCGCTGTCGGTCTAAAGATTTGTGATGTCATTTACTGCAAAGCTCCCCTCGCTCTCGTTCCTGACACTAGATGGCACTAGTGCGCTGATTTGAGCGCGGCGTAACACTAAAAAATCGAATGAGGTGCATGATGCCTCAATGTAAATTATTGAGTAATGTGTCAAGTGCAAAGTTTATTTATTTGCCAAAATGAACTCCCGACTGTTTTAATAATTTCCATAAGTAAGGTTATCTAACATATCACACAAAAAATGACGTTGATGCATAATGTACAGAGGTCGGAAACAGATAAAGTTATTTATGTACTTACACTGATTTTATACAGTGAAAGAATAAGGTAGATGTGCCTCGAATTCCGAGATTAATTTTAAAGAGCAAAAAATGTGATTTATTAAATAATTAAGTTATTTACTTTTACACAATTGCACGCACTGCCACTGCACGCACGAAGTTTACCAAATTTACATCAACGACATCGGATGTCTGAAGTTGCAAAATTCCATTGGAACCTCACCTCAGTTGACGTAGAGAGATCTTTTACTATATACAAATGAATTTTAGACGTTCTGAAAAATTCATTGAAGCCAGAAAATAGTGAATAGCTAATGGTTATATACTTCAATTCTCACAAAATTTATACAGTAATGTCGGAAGCAAACACTTAAAATCTTAGTGGTACTTCGAATGAATCGAATAAGGAAAATGATTCTGACGGGCCGTTTGAATAAGCAAAACCTCACGAGTCTAGTCTCTCTAGTCTAGTCTAGGAAGCAAAAGTATTTTCGTATTTATAAAAAAGGCGAAGTATAAGTATGAGAAATTGCTTAAGACTATTAATAATTTGTATTGTGAATTAATGTAAATACTAATAAAATTTTAATCTTTGTTTTATTTATCTTATCCATCTCTGAGGTTTTTATTATTATTTATTTGTAATATTTTTGGCCACACGGGATTGTCTATTAGAAATCCCGGGAAGATCCATATTAATATCAACATTTCGATGCAAGTAAATGTTCTGTAAATATATTGTTCCAACTTTATACTTTGTGACATGCAATAAAGAATTATGAATTATGAGTAAATAAATAACTCTATCTAATTTAATGTATCAAAAATGATATAAACTTTTTTTACCAAAATTACTTTGAAACCATAAAATATTTTTCTTCTTTATTTTTCCTCGATTTAAGACCTAAATACCTAAATCATATGTTTAAATCAGATAAAACTAAAAGTTCATGCACTTAAGGGTTAAGATGAATATAGACAAAACAAAAGTCATGTGTAATGTCCATGTCACACCTATGCCGGCGTAGACAGAGAAACCTATAGACTAATGATTAGCGTGGCCTCGAGTGAGAAAGGACGATAACGTAGTTTTAAGTTTTACAATAATCTTTATGACTTTTAAACATATTTAGATAAAATATTTAATTGTTCTAAGAACTGAACTGAACAAGATTCATAGGTTTCTCTGTCTACGTATGTCGGTGGTTGTGGGAAGCACTTAGCTCGAAGTTGTTGACGAGTATGTTTACCTTTGACAAGTAGTCCGACTACTACTATGAAGAAAGCTAATTACTGTGACATCTGTCTAATTAATAGCTTAATTGATGATAGTTACTATTTTAAACTAATAGGGGTTAAGACGAAATCAAAGAGCTTCGAAATAATAACTATATTGTATACTATTTACAATTGATTTGCGGCAGTTAATACTAAAGCACTATATGAACCTTATAAGGATCTTGAGGGTTTCTTTCTTGCTTGTTCTGTCTTGAGAGCTGTAGCCGTGCGAATGACGAAATCTCGCCAGAAGCGCTTGTTTTATTTCGACGGTCGGTGTTATGGCGGCCACATACGTAGCGGTATACCTGAACGGTATACCGGAACCGAAGGCTTGTGCAAGTATACCGGAGCGTGTGTGTGACAAAACTTGCACAAGTTTCCTGACTTGCACAAGTCTGGTAGGCAGATCAAAACTACGATCTGTATACCTGCGCAAACTAGTTTGTGAAAGTATGTGTCGGAACGCTTCAGTCGCACGCGCGCCGGTGTAATAAAGAGAAATTAGAAGAGTTTATAGATTTATACAGGAAGTTACCATGTCTATGGCAAATAAAAAGTAAAGAATACCATATTCGCGACAAAAAGAACGCTGCATGCCAACAATTGGTAGATGTTTAGAAAGAAATAGAGCCGGACGCGAATCGGGAATCAGTGATTAGAAAAATTAATACCTACAGGACACATTACCGAAAAGAACAGAAAAAGTCGAAAATCCGAAGAAATCAGGGGCAGGCATCAACGACGTATACGTGCCGAGTCTATGGTACTACGATAAATTGCATTTTATCCGCGACCAAGAGACACCAAGAACATCGCAAACGAACCTGACTGAGGAATCTACGGAGGAATCTACGGTAAGATTTTTGTTCTGGCTTCACAAGAATTTAATCAAAATAAAATTCAATTCTAAGACTATTTATAATTTTTTTTAAATTTATGAAATTATTTTGCCAAGGAACACTGCCTTCATTAGTAAAGTAATCCATAAAGTGTTCCCGAATATTGTTTGCATCGAATGCGGTATTCCCATATCCCCTTCTATTTAATGGGATCATGTGGTCACCCGCATGTAACCCTGGCAAGATAGTTCCATTTTCTGCATTCTCTTGGTCAAAACATTCAGAAGGCGAGTAGTGATTACGTGAATGAGCGATTAGAAAGTTGTTCAAAGCACAACTCGCCATTACTACAGATTCAATATTATTTGGTTCTATATTCATTTGTGTGTGGAAAATTCTGAACCTGAGCGTGAGAATTCTGAGCATTTTCAACTATACGCCTCGCTCGAGATAAACGGTAATTGAAGATCTTTCTATCTTGTGAATTCAAGTCCGCTTGTCTAAATGGCTTCATCATATCACACCTCAAAGGAAACGCATCATCAGTTACGAAAACGTATGGCAATACTTTTAAGCTGTTGTTAATTTTTTCTTCCACCGGAATCTTTAACAGATTTTTCTCAAGTTTCTTGTAGAAAACTGCATTTTGCAGAGCACCGCCATTACACACTCTGCCATTTGTGCCAAAATCGCACATAATAAATCGATATTTGGTATCCACAATTACTAACAGAACCATACTATGCCGCCAAAGATCCGATTTCATTCGGTGGAATAATATCTATGTGTTTCCCGTCCATTGAGCCGATACAGTGAGGAAAATTTCATCTGTCTTCAAAGGTTTTTGCGATATCTTCCAATCTGTTTTCGGAAACTGAAACAAATATGAAAAGAAATCTTAATAAAGGTGAAGTGAGCGAGGTCCCTGTAGGTACTTAAGCTTTTTACCTACGTTTTTTTTATAAAAAAATACTTATATTTAACTTATTGTTACTACGCGTTCATTTCGAGTTTGCTGTCAAAGACCGTTACGACGTCACAGATGACGGTACCGTTGACGAAAAAAGTCATCATGTTTATGTTTTTTAGTATTCATATTTTCAATAAAGTTAAATAATAACGTGTTCGATGAAATAAAATATTTTTTGAATGATGATGATGATGAAATGATAACGTGTTCGATAAAATAAAATATTTTTTTATAGATTTATTTTACATTTTAAATATATCAAATTAAAGATTTTCGAAATCGCTTGTTTCTGTGTCACTGTCATCACTCCATTCTGTGTCACTGTCATCAGTCTCTCCGCCCACCGAAATAATCAATTCTCTTTCGTTGAGTTCTTGCAACCTATCGCTTTCCCAATATTGTTGCCGTAAACGGTTAACGTGGTTTACCTCTTTTTTCCAGTCCTCTACAGAGATACTATTAATAGCTTCCAGAGTGAGTTTTTGTATTTCTTTTTCAGACTGGCTTACATTTTTATCGGCTACTTTTTGCTTCACTAGATTCCACACATACTCGATGGGATTCAAATCACATTGGTACGGTGGTAGGCGTAAGACTTCGTGTCTATGACTTTGGACAATTTCGTCAATTTCATATTTTTTGGTAGGCTTCGAACGACATACTACATAGTATAATTCTCGCTTCGTCATCTTTGGGTCAAAGGATATACCATTTTCCTGCAACCATTTTTGCATAACTTCTTTGCGTGCCACTGAAGTCGGTGGTTTATCAATCTGGCGGCTGTGATACGGTGCATTGTCAAGTACAAGAATGCTATTGGGAGGTAAGTTGGGTAGGAGTTTTTCCTGTATATACTTTTTGAAATTATTTGCGTCCATTTTATTATAGTAGTCCCCTGCAGTGCTTTTGCATTTATAAAGGAGTTCGGCACCTTTGACAAAACCATTGTCGCTGCCTGCATGGACCACAATCCAACGTTGTCCGGGATTGAAATTCTTTTTTACACTTGCATCAGTTGCATTTTGCCAGCATTTTGAAACGGTATAGTGGCTGTGTATCCACGTTTCATCCAAATATATGACTGGTTTTTTATAGACTCCTTGTTCATCATTTTACGTAATCTCCGCAAGTAACGTGCTCTCCATGCTGCTATCTCCGGTTTCTGAATAAGATATTGTCTTATATTTTTACATTTTGTAAACTTATATCCAAGATTCGTTTTTATAATTTTCCAGAGAGTGACTTTTTGCCCAGGAAAATTGAAGTCTTTCTTTGCTTCTGCTAATATTTTGCGCAGCGTAGGAACTTCCTTTTTAACTGTGTAGAAACGGTCAATTATGTTTCGAATCGAACACACCATGAAATCATCTATTTCCAACCTCTTTGTGGCTATTTTCTTTTTTCTCGGTGACGTCAATTTTATTTCTTGTGTACTTGAAGTACTGAGCTCAGGTGAGCTCGTTTTAATTTTTTTTGCTTCAGTCTTTATATTTCTTAAAGTACGTTCAGATATACCAGTGGCGGCCGCAGTTCTCTTGATAACGTTATCGAATGATTTTAATAGCGCCTGGTACTTCTTTTCATTTTCCAAAAACTTAATTTCTATTTCCGACGGTGCATCGGGCTGTGTGAGCAGTTTGCTGCCACAAGTATCACGTGAGTTTTCATTTTTTAATCTGGCAATACTTTTCATAGCTACGACATCGTGAACATCATAAGGCGTTATCAACTGCTTTTCAACCTTTTCTTGTTCAAAGAATGTCATTATCTTATATAATAAATTGCGTTCGCCACTGTGCAAAACCTTTCCTCTTTGTAACAGAACAAATTAACGAATATCAACAGAAACAAAAACAAAAAATCAACAGTAACAAAAACAACAGCAAAAACAGTAACAAACTAGAGAATAAAAAACGGACGTAAGTACACTTCGACGTTGCTATCGGTACTAAAAGGGCGACGCTTGAGGCGCGGAATGAGGGGGCGCGGCGGGAGGTAACGGCATTCTTGAAGTGAACGACTAGTACAGACAGAAGAAACAGAGGAAGTTGAAACTGATAGAGTTGAAATCTACACTGAGTCTTCTTCTGACGCCGTTCAAAGTCCACAAGCATCGACGCCTTCTACAGTCGTCCAAAGTCTACACCCACCGACACCTTCAACAAATCGGTCAAGGCCGACAAAGAGGACTTGAAATACTGATTCCGTAACTGAAGATGTTCTTCTGTCGGTGCGTGATCATTTCAAACGTCCGGCTGTACCCGAAGATGGTTGCGACGTTTTTGGTAAAATGGTGGCAATGAAATTTCGTGACTTGCCCAGAGAACAGAGATTGTTTGCAGAAAAAATTATTACTGATATGTTATTTGAGGCACACTTGGTAACTTAACGATATCACACAAGCAAACAAGTTCAACTCTGCTAAATCGGGTACATCAAATCCATCAGCAGCAGATGTTTTCGGAACCTCATTACTCAAATAACAGAAATATAAATTATAATTACAATCTCAGCAGAGTCAACCGACATATTTTCATCAAATACGATCACATGCACCAACTAGGCCGGACCAGCAAATCTCGGATACCAGCCTTCAATTATCGGGTTCACTTTCTACCGAAAACATGTCCATGGTGACTTTATTTTCTCAGTTTAACGGTGAAAATTAAGGTCTGTACCTAATTATAACTCTGCCTCTGTATTTTTTTTTAATAAAAGTAAACTTTTGATTATAATCTTTTCATATAAATAATTTGATTATAATATATTCGGGAAAGAGATAAGAGAGGTGAAGGATAAGGTTGCTCAACATGCTCAGCTTCCGACAGGCGGTTGCTGTCGGAAGCTGAAACCCGAATCGACCAAGTGAACAATCGAGTTGACAACGTAATGGCTGACCTGAAGAAATCACTGGACGAACTCAAACTTAGGGATGGAACTACAGCTCCCGTACTACACCTTCGCTACGTGGGTTCAAGGTTCAAGGTGCCACCGTTCGACGGGACTTCTTCCTGGTCAGCCTACAAAATCCAGTTCGAGGCTGTTATGAAGGCGAACGGCTGGAATAAAAGTCAGGCCATGACTGCTCTCACACTAGGCATGCGCGACCAGGCCTTAACAGTTCTGGAAGATCTCAGTGAGGAAGTGACTTATGAGCAACTCACAACACAGACACAACAACAGTTGTGTCACTTCCTTGATTCCTGAATTTTCAGTGCGTGTCGTATCGGCTAAATTACAAGATGATGACCCGACAATTTCTAGTGAGTTTTTCTAAAATTACATTTTAATAAAACTGGGGAAGTGTTTTTATGCACCGACTGATTAGGCTCACTTTGATTCTCTGATCGCATTGCATATCGTAGTACGTAATTAATTTCAAATTATCCTGTACTAATCGCATACTTAACGTTTTGTGATGTAGTTTGCATGCACAGTTGAAGTTATGAACAGAGTAAGTGTCATAAAAATAGATAAGAAGTTTCTATGAAAACTTTTCTTATGTGTTTGCATCCCTTTTATTTTTTGCTGATACTTCATTTATTATTGTTGTTTCTTTACTTTTGTTTGATCTATGTTAACTGGTAGGATCCATAACTTAATTACAGGTCTTTTGATAACAGAACCGTTTCGTGTTTTGGCTGAGATGACTCAGACCAGATTATCGGTACCGGGGTGTAGTTCAATCACGCGACCTAAAGCCCATTTACCAGAGGGTAGGTTAGCGTTGTGTATCACCACAACATCGTCAAGTTTGATGTTTTCCCGTGACTGACGCCATTTGCTTTGTGCTGAAAGCTGAAGCAAATTCAGCTCGCCACCTTTTCCAAATGTCGATGAATATCATTTGCGTTAGCTGCCATCTGGTTCTCCCGTCTGTTTCTGTCTCAATAATCGAAAGAATAGGTCCGCTGGACAAGGAATGAGCTGGCGTTAAATAATTATTTAACTATTATTTAATTATAATTAATGTCGCCTGGGTCATCTGACAATATAAAAAGGGGCCTCGAATTGAGACAGGCTTCTTTCTAGCTGCGCTAATAATGAGAAAAAATCTTCATATGTCAGTTTTTGATCGCCTACAACTCTACGCAGATGGTGCTTTAGGTTTTTTACTGCTGCCTCCCAAAGTCCACCGGCACTAGGCCACGAGGGGGCATTAAAGTGCTAGTCGATCTTAATCTCGCTAATCTCTGTGAAGAACTCTTCAGATATTATTGATTTAAGATCGAAATAGTCTTTGGACAGGATGTTGTTAGCTCCGATGAAATTAGTCCAGTTGTTACTATATAAATGACGTGGTGTCAATGATTTCAAAAAGAAGGATAAGCCCATCTAAATATTTTACTCATAACTTTTTCATACAATAAAAAGTAGCGCATCTGTCATAATTCAACCGTCAAAACACGATGTAACCAGGGTCGGATTTCGTAGTATAATTATCCTAATAGTACCATTATTTCATAGTTTGTAGTACATACTATTGTAATAATACCAAGAGAAAATACCATACCTTTATCTAAAGGTCGACTTGTAATATTATTGGGTCTTTTTACATTTTAATATTAACCTTACGATATCTAGAATTTCTGTATTGTACATGAGTGCCGCGTTTTTTAATAAAATTAGAATTAGCTACCTTTCTGGTCAATCGACGCATTTATGTTGCAGCCTTGATACAACTATAATGAAACTCTTATGCTCCAGAAGCAATCGGTTTGAAAACAGAATTTCAAGATATTTTATGAATCAGATTTTCAGATTCAATTAAGCAGATATGGTTTCTTTTGTACTCTTTTCGTTTTACTCTTATTGAATATAAAATATATTAGGTACCAATATTCAAAATTTAACTTACATTAGGTTGTGTGGACAAAAATTAAACAGAAATAAAAATAAAATCATCAAAAAACAAAACGTATAGAAAAAATAGACGCGTGACGCCAAAATCCCGGCACATGGAAAAAAAATATAAACATGAAACGTCGAAGCAATATAATTTTTTTAAAATAGTAACTACAATTTTATTTTCCATGTACAATATTTCCGAGGGACTGAATCCAACCGTGGCCTAATCTTGGTAACGTAACTAAACTAACTGTAAAATAAAACTTTAAAAATGCGTTCATATAATAATTTAATTGTAACAAAATTAACATAATGTTATTTACCGGTGATACGATATCGATATACGATATATACGGTTTTTTTTAAATCTTTGTATGGTAATTTTTTGCATTCTTTTACCACGCAACTATTTAGTGACAGACATATTTGTGACAAGCAAATCTGTCCTGCGCGCGCACCACTGTCGACCGATTCGCGTTGGCCCTAAACTGTAATTTAAGGGCCCACAAAAAATAAAAAAGGTAAAATATATATTAGCCTCAAATAATAAAGGTAAAGCTATATGGAATGTCATAAGAACAAATATAACTAAAAGATTATATTTGTTCTTATGACATTCCATACATTACAATGGAAGAACCCTGGTAGAAGGATATGACATTGCAAATGGATTTAATAATTTTTTTATAGATTTGACAAATACAGACAAACTAAATATGTCGAATAGTTGTATATGAAAACAGTCCTGTAACTCTACTATATTCTTACGACCCACGACTCCTGATGAAATTAATAACATAATCTCTTTGAAACACTAATTCGGTGGGGTATGATGAGTTACCAACAAAAATATTAAAACTAAGTTCTTTGAATATAGCACCAATACTTAGTCATATCATAAACTTATCTTTTACCCAAGGAATTTTTCCTGCAGATTTCAAGTATTCAGTTTTAAAACCCATCTTCAAAAAAAGCTATACTAAAGATATTAATAATTACAGAACTGTTGCAATAGTGCCCATTTTATCAAAAGTTTTTGAAAAACAATACTTAAGAGACTGAATAATTTTATTGAAAAATTTAATATTATTAATAACGCACAAAATGGTTTTGTATAAAATAAGTCTACAACATTAGTGAAAAGGAACCAGGGGGCGCAAACGTTCAACTAAGAAACAGAAGGGGGGGAATCGAGGCTTTTCTCGATCCGGCCTCCCTATAACAACAACAACGAACAACGTATGTGATCTCCACAAAGGAGTAATACACAAGGGCGATAACCTCTTCCTTTTCAGAAAATAGGTTCAGGCGGGGATTACGGGTCTTCCGAAGTCGTCCCGGTCCCGACGCCTTAATTCTTCGATGTGGACTGTATTATTTCGAGGGACGAATTCCTTGGGAATAAAACAGCAATTATCTTCAAACCGTTCCGTGAGAGAGTAATTACTTTTCCCTATCACTTCCCTACACTTTTTCTTTCTTCTTATTTACTGCTGGTCTTGCCGAACGATTCCCGAACTTTTCCCGAACGAATTGCAACGTCGTCGTTGTTGTCTTCTGCAGGCATATAGCCGTGCAGGTCTCGGGCTTCGGGGTGTACCCCTTTACCCGGATGTTCCTCAGGGCACACTACAGTGTGCCGGTCCTGGGCGCCTTGATGTTGAAGGCGTTGTTATAACGACTATTGTCGCAATCGGTTAGATTATAATAAAAAGTGGTTATCTAATAATTGTGTTTAAATAACACAATTATTATATCAAAGTTGGCCTTTCTGCGGCATTGTGGAATTTACTCAACTCCCTAATCTATATAGGGAGGAGTTCTCTTGGATAAGGTCGCCCGTCCGGCGGCCTTGCATGCAACGGCGCGAAGCCGTTGAGGTGTTCATGTGGTCCGTTGTCGGCACGGTCGAACATACCGCGCGCCAGCCGGACCACGAATTCATGCAGGCTCTCCATCTTCAAGTTGGCCGCTATAACGTCGTTACGGACGTAGCGACCCGCTCCTACTATGGTTCTTAATGACAAACTCTGCTGGGCCTGAAGTCGCCACTTCTGACGATCGCTCAGGAGTGCATACCAGGCCGGAGCAGCGTATGTTAGCAGGGGTCTTATGTAGGTTTTATAGATGGTTAACTTCGACTTTGTCGGTAACTTGGATGTCAGGACAGAGCGGAGCATTGCCCGCGCACATCGAGCTTTGCGTATAGCAGAGTCGACGTGCGCAGTCATACGCAACATCCTGTCAATCCGACATCCAAGGTAGGTCGCGGCCTTCTCATATGCGATCTCCTGGCCTCCGAGGGTTAGCGGTGGTGGTAGATTTCTATAGCGGCGAGTGAGTAGAGCGGTCGTCTTGCTAACATTGACGGCCATCCTCCACTCATCCAACCATGGTGGCAGCAGGTCCAGCAGACGTTGCATCCTGGCAGCTGCTATGTGGGCTCTTATGGACGACGTGAAGTATGCGCTGTCATCCGCAAACAGCGCTAGTTCGACGTCGTCCTCCCATTCTTGCAAGTGTCCTGCCAGGGTAGGTATGTCATTAGTGTACGCCGCGTACAGGGCTGGAGATAGACAGCTGCCCTGTGGCACACCAGCTGATATGGTCTTTATTGCGGACTCGGCGTCCTCTACGCAGACGTAGAACTTCCTGCCTTCCAGTAAAGACGCCATTAGCCGCAATATAGCAGGAGGGATACTTGTTTGTACGTCTAACTTGTAGAGTAATCCTGTGTGCCACACCCGGTCGAACGCCTTCTCGATATCGAGAAAGACGCCCAACGATATGCGGCCACGGTTGTGTTCGGCCGCAAGCAGGTGCAGCACTCTGGTCAGCTGTGTTGCTGTTGAGTGACCCCTCCTGAATCCATGTTGCTCCGCCCGAAGTTGGATGCACGGGCGGAGACGTAGCAGCGTAATCGGCCTGTAGTTGGCAGCTCTACGCCTGTCCTTCCCGGGTTTCGGCAAGACGATGACTTTGCCTTTCTTCCAGTCCTCCGGGAAGTGGGATGTCCGCAATATTCCGTTGTAGAGCCGACCTATCTCTACAAGGACTCTATTGGGCAGCTGTCGTAGTGCAGCGTTGGTAATCCCGTCGTGCCCCGGCGCCTTCCTCGGTTGCAGGCGGGTTACCGTCCTCCGCAGTTCGGCGGGGGAGATGAACCACTCTCCTGCAAGCGGTGGCGCGGGCGACGACAGGAGCTCCCGCACGCGGCTCTCCTTCCGTGTATGGGATTCCAGGAACTCCGCACTTGCAGGGTTCGGCATAAACTGCTCCTCGAAGTGCTCAGCTAGGATATCCGCTCTGCCCTTGGCATCGTAACGTTGAATGCCCGCGTTGTTGGTCAGCGGGCAAACAGGTGGTCGAGTTTTCATTAACTGCCGGTTCAATGTGTAGAGCGACGCGTGCTGTTCATCAGCTTTCCATATGCGCCGCTCCCAGGCCTCCCCTCTGTGGGCCTGTATTGCAACCGACAGTTCGCCTGACAAGGTGTTAAGTTTTCTCTTTACTCTAGGGCAGCGAGTACGCGCCCAGAGCTTCCTCAGCGCTCTTTTATGGTTTAGCTGCACGCGTATCTTTAGCGGCAGCTCCTCTTTCCTTCCCGAGAGAGGGACGATCTTAGAGGCCGCGTTGAGGGCCTCCTTGATGCTCGTGGATATTCTGGTTGCAGCGGCCTCTACGTCGTCCGCTGAGTTGATCGGTGTATGGACTGGAGGTCTCTCCTGCAGGTGTTGGTGGTAGAGCCTCCAGTCGATCTTGGTCTTGACGGCTCTGGGCGGTGAAGTCACTGCCTTAGTGCCAAGTGTTATCAGAATCGGGAGGTGCTGTGTATTCAAGTCGTACAGCACTTCTACCACTACTGGGTAGTTGACGTTCCTAGTGAGCACGATGTCTAATACATCCGGACGCTTCCTAGGGTCGCTAGGAATGTGCGTCGGTTCCTCGGGACCTAGAACGTCATAGTCATTGTTTTCAGCGTCTTCGTAGAGTTCACGACCCGGCGGGGTGATCACTCTGGACCCCCACGCCGGGTGTTTGGCGTTCAGGTCCCCGGCGATGATGGTGGGTGCCGTACCTTCCATTACCGTCCGGATGTCTGAGGAGTGAAATGGAGTCCCTGGCGGGCGGTATGCTGCAAAGATCCTTAGTTCCTCGCCCGCCGCCTCCATTTTTATGTCGATTGAACGCATCGTCTGGAAGTCTGGTAGGTCCAGCTCCTGGTGGACAATGTCTCTCCTCACCAGGATCGCTGTCCCTCTGTAAGCGACCCCTTGAGGATCGACCTCGTCCCTCCTATAGATGTGGTAATTAGGCAGCTTTAGATGCGTTGTTGGTCTTAATTTCGTTTCACCCAGCAAGATCACCAGGACATCCAGGTGATCTTGCTGGGTGACAGTGCGGAGTTCATGGATCCTTTGGCGAATCCCGTCCGGGTTCCAGTAAAGCAGACGCAGGTTGCTATCCTCCGTAGTGCCTTGCCAGTAGCGATGCGAGTGCCTTCATGACGGCGGTAACGGGGTCAGTCCCGGCCCTTATGTCGGCCAGGACTTGTGTACCGACTTCGATGGCTATGCCTACCAATCTATGGATGGCATCAGCCGTCTCGAAGCCGGACGCTGGTGGTCTGCGTTCTGTACTACGCTGTGAAGGCACTGGTCTCGGGGCATTAGTTGTGGTCTTTCTTTGCGTTGAGCGCGCTCTGTGTGTGGAGCGAGCTCTGCTTTCAGGCAGGGCCCTTTCTGGTGCTCTACCTGCCGTGGATGGTGCTGGTGTTCTTATAGCAGCCTGCGCCTGCGAGGCTATTGGTCCTGTGGTCGTAGGGGTAGAGGTGGTCACAGCCTGAGGAGGAGGCTGCTCCGTTCTCCTGCTCCTGTTCCTCCGCCTCTTCCTCTGGGAGGGTTGCCTCTCAGTGGCGTCGTTGGCAGGAGGTCGGAGAGTCGCCCCGGTGGTTGCCCTTTGATCTGTGGGACCAACCGTTTCTGTTGGTACTACAGGGTGGGGGGGTGGGGGGGGCTGGTTGCCTACCCTTCCCTCTGGTGATGGTAGCCCACCCGTCCTCCTGTATTGTGACGGCCTTTGGGCGACTCTGGGGGATCCTCTTTGGGTTCTCCGGGAGTAGCCCAGGTAAAACGATCCCCTGCTTCCTGGCAATCCTCCTCAGGACCGGGCAGCGGCGATCGTTGGCCGTATGGTAATTGGCGCAGTTTGCGCACTTTCGCTCCTCCTCTCTACCCCTTGCGCAAAGGCTGGCTATATGTTCACCGGCACAGCGAACGCATTTCACTGGCCTGAAACAATTTGCGGATGCATGTCCGAAGGCCTGGCAACGGTGGCATTGTGCCGGTCCGGTCTTCCTCTGCCAGGCTTCGATGACGACTCCTCTCATATAGAGGAGCTCGTCGATGTGGTATAATTGCTGTAGCCGTTCCAGGCTCAGATGCTCCAGCTGTGCATAGTAGAGGCAGCCCGGTCTGCCCCTACGTGGTGGTATGGCCTTCACATAGTTGATGGGGAAGCCTTTTGCCCGAATAGCCTCCTCAATCATCTTTGCGTCGGTGCCCACAGGCAGGCCACGGATGCCCACTTTGGTGGGCTTCTTCTCTGCCGGTGTGTAACAGTACCACGACATGGTTTTATCTTTTTCGGAGAGTTCTACCATGTACCTCTGTATGGTACGGAACTCATCCGGGCTCTGTGGAGTGAACCTGACTCCTTTCCCGAACGGACGGGCATTAGGTGGGTGATGAGTGGCCCAACTTCTCATTTAGGACCTTAAAATGCCTGGTCCAGTCCGGGAGGCATTCTGCGACAATCGGCGGATATCTCGTCTTCTCCTTCTCCTTCTCGGTTTTTTGAGGCTGTTCCGCCGATTGCGGTCGTGGTACTGCAGGGGCCGCAGCCATGTGGGCATAGCTCGTTGACGGCCGCTGTCCATCGTCGTGAGCTAACCCGGACGGGTTGGTGGTTTGAACCGGGGATGACCTTCCGGCTGATGCAGCTAGGGTTGCATATGTTGTCGAGCCCCAACTGTAGGACTCCTCACCTCCTTGCTCGAATTGGGCCGAATCGTGACTACGTCGGTCCGGAGAAATGGAGGGTGGTTGTTGTGGTGGTGATGGCGACTTAGGAGGTGAGGTGTGGACCTTCTTCCTAGTCACTGCTTGGGGCTCCTCGTCATCCGATGACGCTGATGATGGCTCCGATGATTGTCCAACACGCTGCCTCTTCTCATAGAGGGAGGCTTCGGTCTCAGGTGGTGTGTGCCTTCGTGGCGTCTTCATGGGCCGCTGCGGCTGAGAGGGCAGCGGTTCACGCCCAGTCGTACACTCAGTTACGATGGGCGAGAGTGCAACCCTAGGTGCGGACTCCTTACCCGGCGACGAAGGTTTCCGGGTCGGTATTAGGGAGTAGGATGAGACAACTCTCATCCTCTCCGGGTTAAAAATATCGCGGTAGGCGATGGGTCTATCCAGTACGCCTGGCCGGTCCGGTGGTTTCCGTGATCTCGGAGGAGGTTCCCCCTTATCGTTCCCTGACATATTAACCTAACAGTCAGCGTCAGCGGTAATCTAATTAAGGCCCTATCTATCTTCCAAACGATCGGCAGCAGGTATTGATGCACGACGCGGATGGTGGTGATGCTGTTGTAGAGACTTTCCACACTGTGGGCACTGCCTACCCCTTTTATAGCAAAAGGGTTGGGGGAAGTGCAAAGGTGCCACTTTAATGCGCGACTAGGCACAGAATGCACGAAACGCATAAAGTGCCAAGAATCACCTAGGGGCCGGTGACCTCGACGCCTCACGGAATCACGGGACTCAACGTTCGGCGGAGTTTGTCGTACCGGCGGTCGTTTGCAGCCACTGATAACTGCAAGCAACGCACACCTAGGAGATCCTTAGAACGAATTGCAAGAAAACTCGTTTACTGAGCTACCCCAGAGCTATACGCGAAAGTGAGCCGCGCCATTTGTGCGCTTGCGCAACTCAATTACATCAATTTGTTCTATCACTCTCTCACGGTTTTCTCAATAACTTTATTTGTATAAGACATACATTTATACAATTTACTTATAAAGATAGCACAAAAAATTATCTATACTACGATATACATTACATTTTTATATCACAAAAAAACCTTTTATTTATTTAATAAAATGTGCCTATTTTACTCACATGTTCAAAGTTGAAATTTCTTAAATATTTTACATAGAAAGTTAAAACAATGTTTTCCACTTGAAATTATACATATCTTAACCAATACAACAGTTTAATTTACATTTTCTCTATCCATTTCACTATTAAAACACTTTTAAATTTCTTATACAAAACTATCGTCATTTCACTTATTCACAGGAATTTTCACATAAAAATAACACAGAATTCACCTCTTTTATACATACAATCAATCTGAAATGTTTTACAAGTCATTTTTACATAAATTGCTGAAATTGCAAATATTTAAATTTCTACATATTTGGCCTCCTAAGTACGTGGCTAGCGTGCGTCTATGAACTCACACTATTTGAACAACTAACTTTTGCACGGCTATCGACTATCAGTAAAAATGGAAAGTCTAATATCAACAATACTAGGTGAATAAATGCTTCTACACAATTCTTAAACGTTGAAAACTATTTCTAATCAGATTCTTATCAATTATCATGTTTCTTATCAAACAATATAAGTGAATGTTTTCATAAATCAATCATAGAAAATAGGCATTTGTTTTCATACAAAACATATCAAACTCATATAAGACAATACTTACGCAATTAATTTCCATTAATTCTACTTATGCACAGCGATCATCTCGACCGGGGAACAAATCCTGGTCTCTAACTTTATTTTAATATTTCTTTAAATTAACATTATTGGAAAGATTTCAACCGGGGAACAAAACCGGTAACATAATTTATATCTTAAAAATTCCCTATATGAATTTATTAAGAGATATTACTAAGAAAACGATAAACTATTCCGGCCTGGGAGTCGAACCCAAGACCTTCATATCATTAATTCGATATTTCTTTAAGATTCAACTAAGTATTTACTTATCGGAATATTGTTGCTCGACAATTTGCTTTTTAGAAGCTATTCGTAATCGGTTAACTAATAAATTGAAATATTCTTATAGGCGCGTCGCCAACAATTAGTGACCTTCCAACTCGTTAAGTTTTTTACAGAATGCATTAATGACGGTGTACCGGTAGTTAGCTAGTAGGTAGTAGCTCTTTTTTTGGATATGAGTAAAGCATTTGACTTTGTTCATCATGGAATACTTCTCAATAAACTCGAAAGATACGGAATACGTGGGAAAGCAAATGAATGGTTTAAAAGTTACCTGGGTCAAAGACAGCAATGCACTGAAATAACAATGCTCAAAAACCTTAAAAAAGTGCACATTCGGTCGGAATAACGGTTAAACAAATATGTTGTACCACAAGGAAGTATTCTGGGTCATATACTCTTCATAATATATATTAATGAGCTACCAACAAGAACTCCTCATAAAACGATTCTTTTCGCTGATGATGCAACAATCATTCTTAAATGTACAAACAAAAAGCTTTTTGAATTTGATATCAATAGTACACTAAAAGATATAATTGATTAGTTAAATTGTAACAATATAAATGAAACTAAAATAATGCATTTTCATTTCATTTCATGCTTACTAGAGGTAAGCTAATTAATATAAATGTAATGTATATTGGAAATATGCTACAAGAAGTTGATTATTATAAATTTCTTGGTATCACTATTGACAATAATCGTAATTGGAAAATGCATTTTCAATCGATATGTGACAAATTATACAGATTTGTATATGCGCTTCGCAATCTTCGAGAAATAGCATCTGCCAAAGCAGCTTTAAACGCCTATCATGGCTACGTTTCATCGATATTGCAGTACGGACTTCTGATATGGGGCAACTGTTCTGAAAGAGGACGCGTATTTAAAATCCAAAAAAAAAATGCATTCGAGCAATCTATGGAGAACATTTCATAACATCGTGCAAGCCATTATTTAAAGAAATAAAAGTGCTGCCACTCACATATATATAAAACAAGCCGCGATTTTTGTCAAGCAATTCCCTGAATACTTCCCAAGTAATCATTTTGTAAGAGACAGAAGTTTAAGAGAAAAATCTAATAACAGAATCATCACCATCATCATTACAACCCTTCACAAGTCCACTGCTGAACATAGGCCACCCCTAAGTAATGCCACAAAGCACAGTCCTGAGTCACCTGCATCCATCGACTACCTGCATGTCTTACCAGGTCTTCACTCCATCTAGTGGGGGGTCGCCCTACACTACGCCTACCGGTACGAGGCTGCCACTCGAGAACCTTTCTTCCCCATCGGTTATCGGTTCTTCGAGCTATATGGCCGGCCCATTACCACTTCAGCTTACTAATCCTTTGGGCTATTTCGGTCACTCTGGTTTTACTGCGGATATCCTCATTTCTGAGTCTATCACGCAGAGAAACTCCGAGCATAGCCCTCTCCATAGCTCGCTGAGCGACCTTGAGCGTCCTCATACAGCCAGCAGTGAAGGACCACGTCTCAGATCCGTAAGTCATCTCTGGCAACACGCACTGGTAATACACTTTAGTTTTCAGAGATTGAGGTATACCTGACGAGAAGATGTGTCGTAATTTCCCGAACGCTGCCCAGCCGAGTTGAATCCGTCGATTGACCTCTCGGTCGAAGTTGGACTTACCTAGTCGGACTATTTGTCCCAGGTAAACGTACTCGTCAACAAATTCGAGCATAGTGCTCCCAACAACTACCGGCGTAGGTGTGACCTGGACATTAAACATGATCTTTGTTTTGTCCATGTTCATCTTAAGACCTATCCGTTGGAAGACACCATTGAGGTCATTGAGCATAGTGCTAAGGTCCTCCAGCGATTCTGCCATAAGGACTATATCGTCGGCAAATCGAAGGTGAGTGATGTACTCGCCATTGATGTTAATACCGTATCCTTTCCAGTCCAGTAGCTTGAAAACGTCTTCCAACGCAGCGGTGAAGAGTTTTGGGGATATAACATCACTCTGTCTTACACCTCTCTGCAGTTGGATAGGTTTCGAACTCTGGTTCTGTACTCGGATAGCCATCGAAGCCCTACTGTACAAACACTTCAGCACTTCGATATACCGACAGTCAACTTGGCACCGCTGAAGGGACTGCAGCACCGCCCAAATTTCGACGGAATCAAAGGCTTTCTCATAGTCCACATATGCCAGGCAAAGTGGCAGATTGTACTCTTCGGTCTTCTGTACAATCTGCCGCAGGGTATGTATGTGGTCTATGGTACTGAGGCCTTTTCTTGTTCGGGAGGCTGGAAGTCGTAGAGTCTGCGTGCGGGACGATTCGTAATGACTCTCGAAAACAGCACATAGACGCGGCTCAGAAGGGAAATCGGTCTGTAGTTCTTCAAAAGAGCGTTGTCGCCTTTCTTAAAGAACAAGACCACCGCGCTTCTGCTCCACGCCTCCGGAGTAGTGCCACCATGGAGGACAGAATTGAAGAGCTTCTGAAGGACTTCAAGTACCGGTGTTCCAGCCGCTCTCAGAAGCTCCGCTGTAATTCCATCCTCGCCCGGGGCCTTGCCGTTTTTAAGGTGGTGGAGAGCCATTCTAATCTCGCTCAGACGTCCGGGATATCATCGGAATAGTGTCGGATAAGACTTGCTCTTGGATCGTTACTCACATTTGCGTGTGGTTCCAACGATGATGTGTACAGTTGCCCATAGAACTTCTCAATCTCACTCAGAATCTCAGGTGTCCTGGAAACGATGTTGCCACACTCAGTCTTCAGCTTTGACAGTTGGCTCTTTCTGGCAGACAGATCTCTGGCAAAGACTTTGGAGCCCTGGTTCCGCTCGATCGCTTCTTTAATACGAGCAGTATTAAAGTTAAGTAAGTCTCGCCGCATGCATTTGGAGATCTGTCTGTTCAGTTGCCTGTACGCTGTCAAATCTGTTGACGATTGCAGCCTCATCTCCCGTCTAACAGCCATGAGATTAAGAGTGTGATCGGAGAGTTTTTGTGTTCTTCTGCGGCGGGTCTTGCAGAACTTAGCTCCGACCGCATGGACAGTTTCCACGAGCTTGTCATTCATAATCGTCCACTGCATTGCAATCTTCTAGGCACTGAAAGTGGTTACGTAACTCTACCTGAAAGGTTTCGGGATTCTGGATTAGAGCACGAGGGGGATGGAGCGTTGACTTCATTAGACGAGACCTCTCCAACTTAACATTTAGGTTCAGTGTGCCTCTAACCATTCGGTGATCGCTGCCAGTTTTCACCCTTGCGATCACTGAGACATCACTGAACAGTTGGTTTCTGGTCGTCATAATGAAGTCAATCTCACTTTTTGTCGAACCGTCGGGGCTCGACCAGGTCCACTTCCTGTGGGGCCGCTTCTGGAAGAAAGAGTTCATCATAAAGAGTTCCCTCTTTCTCCATAAAGTCGGCCAGCTGCTGGCCCCTTCGGTTCCGTTGCCCTACTCCAAATTCGGGATTTGCCGAGGTTGGTGCGTAAACCTGTATGACCTTCAGCGAATACCGTTTGGTGATTCTGAGTATCAGGTACGCGACCCTCGTTGGCACACTCCCAATCTTTACAACGTTGTTGACGAGAGATTTGTGGACGATAAATCTGACACCTCCTTGTGACAGATGGTCGCTCTCCCGGTGATAGAACAAGTTGCCGGACTCGAGGATTGCCGTGTCCTCCCCCTCTCTTCGGACCTCGGATAATCCAATAATATGCCAGCGCAACTTGTCTACCTCTTCTTTCAGCTTCAGTATCTTCTCGTCAGTCCTCAGGGTGCGTGCGTTATATGTTGCCAGGTCGAGTCGTCGTAGGTGGCAACCGAACCTCCACCAGAGATTCTTAGCACGCCCTGCCCACTGTTACTGTACGGGCTGCAGCACGTACATTTTTGTGGCGTCGGCAGTTTACGCTATAACGCTACAATAATGCATTTTGCGCCAGTGCGCTAATTGAGCCCAGCAATACCGGTCACGCGTGCTCGCAGTATCATTTCCCATCTATCATTAAATTAGATTTAGTTGGGTCTATCAATAAAATATAGATTATCAACTTCCCGGTATTGACTATCATTTATTATCACATACTATCAACCGACCACGTGGGGGTCCCATCGCAGCCCATACAGTTACCATGGTCATTAATAACAGAATATACTTTCCAAAATATAAATTGATGCTCTTCCAAAAAAATCATACATAATAGCGATTAAAATCTTTAAGTATTTACCCGACGAGTTTAAAAATTTCCCAATGACTTGCGCCGGTTTGCCACCCCCACCCCCCCTAGATCCGGGGCTGGTTGAATGCATCAAATCAAATTCCATATAAGAATGGCTTGACTCTAAGGATTTGAGTTCTTTCTTGCTTTTTCCTTTCCACTACTCTTTACTCTCTTATTTAAACGTCTAAAGTCTACCCTTTATCTTCCAATCTCATCACTCATACCGTCAGAATTATTAGCTTTGGTTGCTCTAGGTATGCTCTATTCTTTGCTTCAACTTCCATCCGTATCTCATCATCCACCACAACGTATTATTTTTCCTTTCATTTGTTCTCTTACTTACACCAAATACTTCGGTGGCTGCATCCAACAAACTCTTCTTAATATTATTATTCCACACAGTCTTCAAGTCTAAATCATTCATACGCAATTCGTTCTGTGAATACTTTTAACGTAATATTATCTAATGATTTCTTATGTTTACGCGAACACTATACATTGATTAAAACTACTTTTACGGATTTTATCGCGTTTTATTTATTTTATTTTTAATACCCGACGTTTCGGATGCTTTCCAGCACCCATGGTCACGGGGGACTGAGGTGACTGACGTCCCGATGTCAAAGTTAACCCGGAGTACCTTCAGCTTTTTAATTATTGTCTTTGGTCCGATTTACGCAGAATGAATCAACTGTGTTTTGAAGTCTTGCAGTGGTATGCTTGGGTTTAGTTTTAATTTTATTAATTATGGGATCCCAAGCAGGTGGTAGTACCCAGCCTCCTTCTCTATTGAAATTAGGATGTTAATAGTTTAATTTCAATAGCCTTACGTCATCAGATCATATTCGCATATCTGCAGTTTGCGATCGTATTCTAGATGGCCCCAACCATTACATCAGATTTGATAGACCACAAATCCTCGCGAAAGAACATCGATTCCTACCAATGATGACACGTGAGGCTATTGAAATTAAAAAAAACATCCTAATTTCAATAGAGAATGAGGCTGGGTACTACCACCTGCTTGGGATCCCATAATTAATAAAATTAAAACTAAACCCAAGCATACCACTGCAAGAATTCAAAACACAGTTAGTTCATTCTGCGTAGATCGGACCAAAGACAATAATTAAAAACCTGAAGGTACTCCGGGTTAACTTTGACATCGAGACGTCAGTCACCTCAGTCTCCCGTGACCATGGGTGCTGGAAAGCACCCGAAACGTCGGGTATTAAAAATAAAATAAATAAAACGCGATAAAATCCGTAAAAGTAGTTTTAATCAATGTATAGTGCTCGCGTAAATATAAGAAATCATTAGATAATATTACGGTAAAAGCATTCGCAGATGCAAAGTTAGATTGTCTTTTTGTAGAAGGGGTATGCCTTGCGATGCCGTCTCGTTTGGTTTACAAAGTATTATGTTGATTTATCATATTGTGACGCTTTTGAAAATGATACTGTCGAAAATTTATATAACCTTATATCATCTATCAACAAGTGTGGGAGTTACAACCCACATTAGATGATCCTTCGAGCCGGATCGGATAAGAAAAGGGGTTTTGAAAAGAAATGTAGTAGTGGTGTTATAACGTTTATTTTTAAATAAAAATTTATACATTTTGTGTATAGCATTAAAATATGTATGATTTTGTGTAAGAACCTTTTCTCAAGAGTATATGTCATTTTGTTCTGTCAATATATTTTGTTGTTAGTTATGAACTTTACTGGCTTTATTGTTTATTATATATTACACTTGAATTAATTAAAGAATATTTATTCAAGTATGATGTATCGTCTGTAAATATACAAAAGTAGTTTTACTTTCATGTAAATGATCTTTAGGTCTTTAGGAGAGTTGGTTTTGTAGGCCACTAAGCCCAAAATTTTTGTTTTTATTACTTATTTATTTATGGAAAAACTAGTTGTACTAGTTTCTTACAACATTACTAAAGCTATCGTTAGCCACTTCATCGCTTTAATACTCAAACGCTGCTCAATTTTATGATGCCGTTAAGTCTCGTACCGTTTCTGTCACTTTAAGTCAAAGTGGCTGTGACCCCACGAGATTTGACGACTTAAAATTGAGTAGCGTATAAGTATTTGGCTCGCATATGTAAAGTAAAAATGCTTGATTTTGAGGAGGGTTTTCCCCTTTTCTATAAAACATCATTGTCCGGGTGGAATGAACCTACGTCTTTTGAATTGGCAGTCTTTTTCCTTAACCATTAGAGGGGTAACACAGTAGCAGGTATAAGTGGCTATTGGTTGTAAATGGGAGCGTATCGCAACGGGGCTACTGTAGCGTCCAGTGCGGGTGTTGCGGCGGTGTGTTGTATAGCAAGCACGGCCAATCTCGCAGAAGCGGAGTGCGAGTGTACGCGTCCCGCGCCAGCCCGCGAGCTGTGTCACCCACCCAGCCGCCCACACCACCACCCGCCCCACTACCCGCCCCACACGCCGCCCCGCACAGCGCCCCGCCCAACCACGCTACGCTGTTGTCATGCGCCGGCGCACTGTGGAACTTGAACTGCATCTGCCCCAACCGCTCCCTGAGACACCAAAACATGTATTTAATTTTGTTAATTTGCCTAGACCGCACACATCGCGATAGAATTCCGACGATAAAACTTCGCCTTCAGCCTACGGGGAACGTGCCTTGTCACACTGCGCGTTTATCGTTTATCGATGGTTTATAGCGATAAGCACACGTTAAAAACAAAATGGACACCGCTGTCGCTCTATATTGTATGAAATCGAATAATAATTTTTTTACAACTTTTTCAGCATTTAACAAGCAACAGCTTTAGACGCCTGCATTATTTATTCAAAATGTTTCATAAAATTATTTATTTTCTTATTACTTCAAAAACTTGTCACTGTAGACAATACGTCGTATAATCTAATTTAAATTCTACACGTCTGCTACGCACGATGTCTGTGCGCCGCTTGAAGTGTTGCTGTACAAGTGTTCATCGCGAAAAAGGGTTTGATGTGCGAAAGTTTGCCGACAGCGAAGCGATGTGCTTGCGACTTCGCACGAAGTATTTACGAATATAGCGCCAAGGTATTACTAACATAGCATTCTAATGCGCCACACTCGTCGATCAGTGCATTACAGGCATTCATATCAAGTAGTCGTTTACTTATTATTATGTCATATCATAACAACTTTATATCGTGTCATATTATCCTATCGACAAGTTTGGGAGTTATGCTATAGCTATAGCAAGGAACATTCAATGATTCTTCGAGTTGGATTGGAAAAGGTTAAGAACAGAAATGTAGTACATGTGTTATAACGTTTATTTTGTAAAAAATAAAAAATAAAACACATCGGCGTTTTATACGCGGGATTTGAAGTAGGAAGGGAGCTACGAAGAACGAGTATATTTTACCCGACAATATTTGGTAATAGTATTTTCTGGTATGAAACGTCGGCAGTGAACTTTTGATCCCAAATAGCAAAGGACAGAACTATTTTTTACTTTTATATTAACTGTATGTGTATACATACAGTTAATATAAAAGTAATGAATTATTTTGTTATTCTTTAGCATCTCGGTAAAAGTACACTGAAAGAAATGATTCTCCCTAATGCAGAAAGAATCGATAATCGCAGTACCAGATATTTGAAAAGTTTGCGGTCTTTTATCTGTTAGTGGCCATCGCGCAAACAGTTTAATTATCAAAAAGACACTTCAAACTCATTTTTTGCTATTATCTCGTAAACTACGAGTAAGTGCGATATGGGAAAATGTTTGAACTAAAAACCAAACAATTATTAATTCCATCTAATTCCATCTTAGTCATAGTTGCTCGGGGCAAACTGAGCAATAAGACAAAAGCGACACCCTGTCACGCTATCCGTGAATTTTTGCAACATCGGGAGACTATATACCAACCTAACGCGGTCCACTACCATCTGGAGACGGCGAAGCCGGCTTTACTCTTTTAAACCGAGACTCAGGTTCCTCTCCGGCTGATACTTCATATCTCTCCTACCCGGGGTACAAATTAGAGCACTTTTGTGCCCCGGGCTAAAGTTTGCGTATACGTCAGAGAGGATATCTGTTTCCGAGGCCACGGCAGTCTTGAAGGTATAAACCTGTCCATCCTACGACTGCGCGTAGACAGCAAATACCGTCCCCGCGTCTACGGGTGTCTGCGGGTGTCTGCCTCTACAGGTCGCATAGCCATAATGCGGAAACTGACCAACTCACCGACTACGTCCAAATGGCTACAGATTCCTTGCTACAGCAGATCCCATCCACAGAAATCGTGATCCTCGACAATTTTAACGCCCATCACTCCGAATGGCTCGATTCACGTTTAACCGATCATGCGGGAAGATCTGTTTATGACTTTGCCTTGGCATATGGTCTTACACAGCTGGTTACTTCGCCTACGCGTATTCCAGATATGAAGGATCATACACCTTTCCTCTAAGCATCACGCTATAAGCAGGAGTGCTACCAAGCCTGGGCTGAAGCCTGGAGACGTCTCGGGATGTAAATACCAGCGCTTTAAAAATAATTATAATTCGGCCTCCAGGTCCTTCAAAAGAGTCATTGCCGAGGGAACGTCTGAGCACATCGGCAGAATTTGCGATAAGCTAGTTCGCCTTCTTTCGGGAACCCGTGTACCCGTGAACATCGACATATTGAATAGTGTACAGTTCCGTGGTCACTTGGAAGGGAAGGCCAAATTGGCCTCTAAAAAGCTGGGGGCGCTCAGGAGAGCGAGATACAGCTCCGGTAACATTACCTTTACAAAGCGCAAGTTCAACCTCACATGGGGGGGGGGGGGCACCCCAGTGCCAGCTCCATCCACTTGACCGCAGCCAGCACAGAGCGGTTCGAATCATCGACGACCGAGTACTTTCTGATCGGCTTAATTCATTGGCGCTGCGTAGGGATGATGCATCCCTTTGCATTTTCTATCGTACCTATCACGGGGAGTGCTCTGAGGAATTTTTCGGATTAATTCCAGTCACAAAATTTCACGAACGCACATCGCGTCAACATTCACAGTACCATCCTCACCATCTGGATCGTTGGTGGACCACCATCGTGCGTTTTATTAGGAGTTTTCTTCATCGTACGTCTTTGTGGAATTGTTTACAACCGGCAATTTTTTCCGATACGACTTAGGAACCTTCAAGAAAAGAGCTTATGCTTTTCTAAAAGGACGGCAACGCACCCGTAATTTCCCTGGTGTTGCGGTTGTTCATGGGCGGCGGTAGTCAATTATCATCAGGCGAGCCGCATGCTCGTTTGCCCCCTATCGATATAAACAACAAATACAGCTACCGGTAAGGCGGCAGCTGCGCGAGGCGGCGCAGCTCGTGCGCAGGCCGGGCGGCAGCTGCGCGAGGCAGCGCAGCTCGTGCGCAGGCCAGGCGGCAGCTGCGCGAGGCGGCGCAGCTCGTTCGCAGGTCGGGCAGCCCGCCAGCAGCACGTTCTCTATACAAACACATGGTACCGGTAGGGCGGCAGCTGCACGAGGCGGCGCAGGTCGGGCAGCCCGCCAGCAGCACGTTCTCTATACAAACACATGGTACCGGTAGGGCGGCAGCTGAACGAGGCGGCGCAGTTCGTGCGCAGGCCGGGCAGCCCGCCAGCAGCACGTTCTCTAAACAAACAACACACGGTACCGGTAGGGCGGCAGCTGCGCGAGGCGGCGCAGCTCGTGCGCAGGCCGGGCAGCCCGCCAGCAGCACGTTCTCCATACAAACACATGGTACCGGTAGGGCGGCAGCTGCGGGAGGCGGCGCAGCTCGTGCGCAGGCCGGGCAGCCCGCCAGCAGCACGTTCTCCATACAAACACATGGTACCGGTAGGGCGGCAGCTGCGCGAGGCGGCGCAGCTCGTGCGCAGGCCGGGCAGCCCGCCAGCAGCACGTTCTCTATACAAACACACGGTACCGGTAGGGCGGAGCTGCGCGAGGCGGCGCAGCTCGTGCGCAGGCCGGGCAGCCCGTTCTCCATACAAACACATGGTACCAGTAGGGCGGCAGCTGCGGGAGGCGGCGCAGCTCGTGCGCAGGCCTGGCAGCCCGCCAGCAGCACGTTCTCTATACAAACACACGGTACCGGTAGGGCGGCAGCTGCGCGAGGCGGCGCAGCTCGTGCGCAGGGCGGGAACCCCGCCAGCAGCACGTTCTCTATACAAACACATGGTACCGGTAGGGCGGCAGCTGCTCGCGGCGCAGCTCGTGCGCGAGGTGCGTGCGCTAGCCGGACAGCCCACCAGCAGCACGTTCTCTATACAAACAACACACGGTACCGGTAGGGCGGTCGCTGCGCGAGGCGGCGCAGCTCGTGCGTAGGCCGGGCAACCCGCCAGCAGCACGTTCTCTATACAAACAACACACGGTACCGGTAGGGTGGCAGCTGCGTGAGGCGGCGCAGCTCGTGCGCGAGGCGCGCGCGCAGGCCAGGCAGCGCGGCACCGCCACCCGCCACCAGCATGTTCTCCGCGAGCGCTCGCCGCGCGTCGATGGGACACTGCCATTACATCAACCCTAATTAGACATTACGCAAAAACGATCTAATCCACAAAAGGCTTATTTTGAAATATTGACCTTTGAAGTCTTCCCGTAAAGAGGCATTTTTTAAATAAATAATTATTCATGTGTATTTAGTTGTAAAAGACTCTCTCCATTGACTGAGATTTGGTTAGTATTTCTTTTATACTATGAAACATAACTCATTTTAGACCAGACTGTTTTTGGTGGATCCGATTTATCAACCCGCCCCACATATCGTAGAGGCAATCAATTTGCAAAATTAACTGTACCTAAGTGTACAAACCACAATGCATTTACGTCAGTGCGCGCAGTCAGCATTTACACCCTGACTCAAACTAGTTTACGATCGGTCACCAACCACGCCACGTGTGCTCATACCATTTAACATTACCATAAACACATCAACAGAATCTAGGGATACCTTAATCATAAATTATTTACGACCTTACAGTTTTTTAGTTGCCATAAAAAATTATATAGATTGAAACCTCTTTTATTCTATTTTAAAATTTAAAAACGTGAATAAAAAAATAAACAAAATACGGTGGCAGAATTGATAGTAATTCGTTAAGGAAAATTAAAATTGTTCTTTTGGTATTAATTAATGAAAACGGAATATATGGTTTTCCTTTTTTAATTTTACGTGCCGTGTGATCTTTAAGAGTCACGTCACGTCGTTGAGTCGACATGAAATGTTATGAGGCGTGGGCAAGTTAGAAAGTGGTGCTATTCAACGCGTTGTTGCTGAAGCCCAACAGCCAAAACATCATATCAAGGTTGTGGTCACATTATCGCAGTACTGGGGATGCGGCTGAACGGCACACGGATAGATATCGTATTAATACCCAGAGACAGAATCGATTTCTCCAAATGACCGCCAGAAGACAACCCAATATCACAGCGATGCAACTACTATAAAGGCCCCAGGCGGATCACCAGCTGCTGGTAAGCGACCAAATCGTTCAAAGGAAGTTGCATGAAGTTGGTCTTACTATCAACTAAGCAACGAAAAACATCTTCCAATCCGGCTGGTCACCGTGGAAGATTAAGACCAAAACCCTCTAAAGAAGACATCTCAAACTGAAACACTTCTTCAATAACAAGAAATGATACACAAACCCAAGAAATACTTCACTCAACTAAAAAGAAGAAAGAACAGCTCTACATAGTAACTTATGTCAGAACTTTATCTACTTACGAACGCTTAATCGAACATAGCGAAGCACTCATTAGAGTCAAATACGACATAATTGGATTGTGTGAATCAAGGAGGACGGGCACCCGGATAGAAGAATAACTTCATACTATGCCACACGGGAGACACACACCTGGCAATCATGGAGTCGGTTTCATAATAAATAAAACCCGCAAGAACTGGACTGAAAGTTTCATGGGCATAAATGATAGACTAGCACTATTGAACTTAAACATACAAGGATTGCCCATGTCAATTATCCAAATATACCTAGGCTGCACTAAAAGTATCGGGAATGGAATATTTCCACTGTTCCTGTCATATTAAAATCTTTTTAATTGAAAACTCCTTGGTTTTAAAAATCGAATACCATTTATTTATTTAAAAAAGATTCTCGGTTTTGTCAAACTTGTTTAGTCGTTGAGAAAATGGAATTGACTCGAGAAAATTCAAGAGCGATGATTTATTATGACTTTCGAAGTGGTTTAACACAAAAACAGTGTGTTGACCGGATGATTTCTGCATTTGGTGATGAAGCCCCATTCAAAACCACAATCTATCGCTGGTTTGCTGAATTTCAACGTGGACGTGTCAAGCTCAGTGATGATCCCCGTCAAGGTCGTCCAAAAACTGCAGTCACCCAAGAAAACGTTGATGCTGTGCGTAAGCTGATTGAGGAAGATCGACATGTGACATACCTCGAAATTTAGGCAACTTTAGACATTGGCATGAGTCAAATACAAATAATCTTGCATGAACAATTAGGTGTAAAAAAGTTGTTTTCCCGATGGATACCGCATTCGCTCTGTGAACTCTGTCAGAACTCTCGAAAGATTCCACGCAGGATCCTCAAATGCTGTATACAACATCGTATCAGGTGACAAATCCTGGATATACGCGTACGAACCCGAAACAAAAAACCAGTCACGAGTTTGGGTGTTCGAAAATGAGTTAAAGCCAACAAAAATTGTTCGTTCACGGAGTGTTGCAAAAAAAATGGTGGCCACGTTTGTCTCCAAAACCCGCCATGTTACGACTATTTCTCTTAAGGGACAAAGAACGGTTAATGCAGAATGGTACGCTAGCATTTGTTTGCCACAGGTCGTTTCTAAACTCCGTAAAGAGAACTGCAACCGCCGCATCATCCTCCATCATGACAATGCGAGTTCTCACACCGCACACAGAACAAAAGAGTTTTTAGAGCAAGAAAACATAGAATTATTAGACCATCCTCCGTACAGCCCCGACCTAAGCGCTAATGATTTCTATACTTTCCCTAAAATAAAGAATAAATTGCGTGGACAGAGATTTTCATCAGCTGAAGAAGCTGTGGACGCCTACAAAACGGCCATTTTGGAGACCCCAACTTCCGAATGGAATTCAATGATTGGTTCCATCGTATGGAAAAATGTGTCAAATTTCGCGGAGAATACTTCGAAAAGCAATAAATACGTTTTTAAATAGTAATGTTGTGTTACTTCCTTGATTCCCGAAATTTTCAGTGCCGCCCTCGTACGCACCGACTGAAACAGCGTGTGAAGAAGAGATTAACACCTTCTACTCAAATGTCAATAGAGCCCTAGACCAAGCTTACAAGAACTATATTAATGTACTCATGGCGCAAACATTTTGTACGCATTGTCGTTTCTATGTACGCTAGTACAATTTAGTTCAATGGCGTCGGCATATGATGTATTGTGTAGTATACGGCGTATGATGTATTGCCAGAATGTGTGCAGTGGGTAGCGACCTGCAGGATGCACTGCAGCACGATGTCGGGTAGCGAGGCGAGTTCATTGTCACGCGCGAATAGCGGCTCGGCGGCGAGTGCACGTGCACGACGCGACACCGGCACGCGCGCGCCGCCGCCCGCGCGCCCCTCGCCCACACCGCGCACCTCCCGCACGTCGCTCGCCACGCCGCGCTCCGTCCACTCCACCGCTTTCTCGCGCGACGGCACAAAGCACGCGCGCACTGTCCACATACACGGACTCAATGTACTTACTAACTTAATGAACAATTTTTGTATCAAATAATAATAATTGTAGATGCTCGTGTGTGAGAATGTTAGTAAATGGAGCGGGTTATGCTGGCGGGATGTTAACTGGAGAGCATGCAGTTGCAGTTAGATGAGCAATAAATAACACTTCTTCAGAGTTTCTTCTTATTTATTTTCTTGATTCCTTATTCTTACATTGCCGGATTTGGAATGTTTTACCACAAAAAACGCCCCTTTTTTATAGGCAGCTGTGATCAATCAGAATTAAGAAAATTTGCACGCGGCACTAATGAATTTGCACACGGCACTAATGATCCCCGTCGACCAATCAGAGCGCAGAGCAACCTTTTCTAAATGAAATTTACAAATTTCTTTAATAAGTGTGGTAAAACATACCTTACAATATTTTTATACATTCCTGACAATAGATATGACTTATTTTTATTATTTCGAACATAAAACTTGCAAAAAATAAAAATAGTGGCGCGGTCTTCTTACGGTTTAGCTCCGGAGTAGCTAAGCTTTTTCCGCTTAACATACAAGTAGCGCCGCCAGGCGGCAGGAATGTACAACGCTTATCACGATAATACTATGCTTAAGACTTTATACAGAACATATTTCGACTTCTTATTAAATTAAAATCTATTTCTATAATGAGTAATTAGATTACAAAAGAGATTAATTGACATATTATCGTATTAAATTACTACAAAAGAAGAAGAAATAAACAAATCATTAAATTTACACTTAAATGTTAATATCTCTAATACAGCTCTTTAAAATTATAATAAGAGAAAGTTCTAATAGGTAACTAAACTCATATTTTGTTTTTAACATTTTAATTAAACCTAAATAAGCAATTAGATTCATATTTTCGTTACAGACTTTGTTACTAACTTTCGTTACGCAGTTTTTAAAATAAGAATTGAAGCTGATATAGTTTATTACTTCACTTTCTTGGTATTAACGCTATTAGTATTTATACTTAGTTTAAATCACAGATAAGAAACAATTGAGATTAAACGTTTAAATTCACTTTTCATTGCTAAATCACAAATAAGAAACAATTGAGATTAAATGTTTGTAAAGAAATTACATTTCTTTAAGTTTTGTTATTGTTTATTAAATTCTTTTATGGTTAGTCGATAAAGCAGAAACAATTTACTTCGCTACTTGATAGATGGCGCTGTCAAGGTATTTGAGTGGACTATAGATAAAGCAGACGGTTTCGAAGATGGCGTCAGTAAAATGTTAAAATTGTAAAACACGTAAACAATCGGATAATAATAAAATAAATAATAAAGGGAATCGACAAGTGCAATAACTTTTAATGTCGTTTCTTTGTTTTTTCAGGTATGTTTAGTGATTATTGTAAGGTGTAGTTAAGTGAAAAATACAAATGTACAAATAATTTATACTAATAAAACTTTGTTTTTTCAGAGCAACACAAACGTTTATTTCACCGATTCCCTATAAATTACACGAATTGTCTTATAAAACGACATTTCTAGTTAAAGAAAATGGAGAAGTTAAGATTTACTTTTGCGGTATTAGCGGCAAGTGATGGCAAAACAAATGTAATCTGCATAACCTCAATTGAAACACCCGATGGACGTAATTATAATGTTCCGGACGAAATGAAGCCTGCAAGCAAACACACGGGTATTGTGAGCACAGAGGTATTCACGAAGGTCAAGAATTCTCTAAAAAAAAGACATCAAATACGTAAATTGTGGATTCCATTATCTCCAGAATTGAAAAAAATCTATTTAGATGAAGGCGAAAATTTTGCAGTTTGGAGATCAATATTTAGATGAAATTGCAGAGGAATCCAGACCACTAGTTCACAAAAACTGCGACGTCGAGTCTGGAAATAAAAACCTAGGAAAAACATCTGAAAAATTTTTAATTGAAAAATTTTCAGGAAAAAATTCCAATGTGAATCAATGGATAGGTGAATTTGAGAATGAGTGTGAACGATTCGAAATACTACAGGATACAGAGAAAATTGAGACTTTAAAGCATCTACTAGAGAAACAATGCCATGATTGGTACACTAGCATGTTGATAAAATTCACTGTAAATTCAGAATGGACTGTTTGGAAGAATAACTTTACTGAGACATACGGAAATAAAGGTTGGTCACAGGTTAAATATGCATTTGCCTATAAATTTCAAGCAGGTTCAGCACTGGAATATGCTACGAAAAAGGAAAGGCTGTTATTAGAGGTAAATAAACACATAGATACACAGACGATGATAAATCTTATCGCAACTGGCCTACCAGATTACATATTGGGCAAAATTGATAAGGAATCTATTACATCCACTGCAAGTCTTTTCAATGAAATTGGAAAATTTGAGCATACAACAAATAAACATATCTACTATAGACCAAAACGAGACACATTTGAAAATAAAGGAAAATCTGATAAATATCAAGCCTGCAAAATCTGTGAAAATTTGAACAAGGGAACTCGTTATCACCCAGAAGAAAAATGCTGGTTTAAAAAAAGTGAGCAACAAGAAAACAAGAGAAATCACTACAGGAATATAAACAATACTATATTAGATCTTGAATTAAATGATAAAGATCCAAAAAACTAACAATCACACCATTAATCAAAGTCAAACTTACATTAGATGAAAAACTAAACGTTTTTGGCATATATGATTCAGGATCTAATGTGTCCTTGATTAATTCCAAATTAATAAAACTAAAACAAGAAGAAGGAAAAAGAGAGTTTAGTAATGCAAATTTAGTAACAATTAATGGTGTGAAGAGTACAGGAGGTTTGACAACAATAAAAATTAAAATATTAAACATAGAAAAAAAATGCGACGTGTATATTGTGGATGGAAAAGATTTTCAATATGATTTCCTTATTGGACTGGACATGATAAAAGAGTTTAGATTAGTTCAGAATGAAAACCTGGAAATCACACAAAAAACCAAAGACAACACTGACATGGAATTAAATGAGAAATTGACTTCTAAGGAAGGTAAGAGTGATGCACAATTTTACTCTAATAAATTCTCTATAAATTTCAATCAACATGTAAATGAAAAAAAATTTGAGATAAAAATGGGTAATTTAAATGCTCAACAAGAATTTGAAATAAATACACTGATTGACAAATATAAATCGAGTTTTGCGAAGGATAAATACGACATTGGAACAGTAAGAGACTATGAAGCACATATCGACCTCCTAACGGACAAATACTGTAGTAAAAGGCCCTATAGATGTTCAATGGAGGACAAAAAAGAGATAGAAGAGCAGGTGGCAAAATTACTTCAAAAAAATCTTATAGAAGAATCATACAGTCCGTTTGCAGCACCTGTAACTTTAGCTTTTAAGAAAGAAGATAATAAAAAAAAACAGATTATGTATTGATTTCAGAGATCTCAACAAAATAGTAACACCACAAGCTCAACCATTCCCGTTAATTGAAGACTTGGTAATAAAAACAAGAAACTGCAAGTACTTCTCAACATTAGATATTAACTCTGCATTTGCAAGATGGTCCATCCCACTGCGAATTGAAGACAGAAAAAAAACAGCTTTTGTTACACAAGAAGGCCACTTTCAATGGACGTGTCTACCCTTCGGTTTGAAATCGTCTCCCGCAATATTTCAAAGAATCCTGAGCAACATACTAAGAAAACATCAATTAACTGATTTTACTGTTAATTATATAGATGATATCCTGGTGTTTTCAAAGTCTTATAATGAACATATAAACCATTTATCACAATTACTGGAAGCAATAAAACAAGAAGGATTTCGACTAAAATTTACAAAATGTACATTTGCGTCGAATTCTGTAAAATATCTTGGACACATAATAGAAAATAATACAGTTCGACCAGTTAGAGATAATTTAATTTCAATAAGAGAATTCCCTACGCCAAAAACTCTGAAAAATGTCAGACAATTTTTGGGGAAAATTAATTTCTACCATGAATACATACCCAAGAGCACAATTATATTAGAGCCCCTATATAATTTACTGAGGAAAAATCAAAAATTCATTTGGTCAACGGACTGTAAAAACTCATTTGAAGAAATAAAAGATTTACTTTGCTCACAACCCATCTTAGAAATTTATGATCAAGACTTGCCAGTAAATATATACACAGATGCATCATTGGAAGGTATTGGAGCAGTGCTAAAACAAATTCAGCCAGACGGAAAAGAAAAGCCAGTAGCCTATTTTTCAAGAAAATTAAATGAATCCCAAAAAAAGAAAAAAGCAATATACTTAGAATGTCTGGCTATTAAAGAAGCAGTACGATATTGGCAATATTGGTTAATAGGGAAACCATTCACAGTATATTCAGATCAGAAACCGTTGGAGAACATGAATGTTAAATCTAGACCTGATGAAGAATTGGGAAAACTAATGTATTATTTATCGCAGTATGACTTTCAGATAAAATATGCTCCAGGTAGAGAAAATTTGGGAGCAGATTGCTTAAGCAGAAACCCGGTACTGAATGAAAACGAAGATATTGATGAACAATTAAAAATAGTAAATTTGGTAAAATTAGAAGATCATCACAGATCAAGAGAAAAATAAAGATATACATGATAACAAGAATAATTTGACATACAAAAACAACATATTTTATAAAAAAGTAAAAAAACATGAAAAAATAATACTGTCGGAAGATTTCAGTATAAAATTTATAAAAAATATTCATGAAAATATGTGTCACATAGGTGTAAGACCGATGCAAAAAGCAATTGGTACAAGATATACAGCAAAAAAATTAACAGCAAACATAAATAATATTTGTAAAACTTGCGATATATGTATAAAGAATAAAACAAGAGGACAAGCTAAATATGGCCTAGTGTCACACTTAGGACCCGCCACAAAACTATTTGAAATTATCTCCATAGACACAATTGGAGGCTTCGGAGGCTCGCGGTCGACGAAGAGATATCTACATCTTCTAGTGGATCACTTCACTCGTTACGCATATACACTAACATCGAAGACACAGAATGCAAAGGACTTCATAAAACTGGTTAGTAATATAACAAACTTAAATGACATCGATATTATTCTCGCAGACCAGTACCCTGGAATAAATTCAAAGGCGCTTAAGACGTTTTTGAATGACAAATCAATTGCGCTAGTTTTCACCGCAGTAAATTCACCATTTTCAAATGGCTTAAATGAGCGATTAAATCAAACGCTGGTCAACAAAATAAGATGCCAGATAAATGAAAAACCTAACACCATAGCATGGACAACAATTGCTCATAACTGTGTAAGTGAATACAACGACACGGAGCATACAGTCACCGGCTTCGCACCGAGATACCTACTAGATGGGACAGATGTTACAATTGTGCCAAAGGAATTAAAACAAGGCAAAAGAATAGAGGAATGGATGGAAGATAGGGAAAAAGCGTTACAAAATACAATAAAATCTCATAACTATAATAAAATGTTGATTGACAGAAAAAGAAAAGACTATAGTTTTAATAGGGGTGATTTGGTATATATTGAGAATGGACATAAATTAAATAGGAAAAAACTAGATGAGCTAAGGATTGGACCTTTTAAAATTGAAGAAAAAATATCATCTTCAATATATAGAATAGATACAGGACACAGAAAATCCGAGTTAAATCTTTTTCACGTCACAAAGCTCATTCCAGTTCCTAAATAAAGAACCGAGTTAAGAACATGATATACAACGAGTATGATTTAGTTATAACTATTATAATAATTGTAAGTAAGTTTAGGTATTGTTACCGAAAATTTCGATGAAATTTTCTGCCCTAGGGGAGGAGTTGTAAAGAAATTACATTTCTTTAAGTTTTGTTATTGTTTATTAAATTCTTTTATGGTTAGTCGATAAAGCAGAAACAATTTACTTCGCTACTTGATAGATGGCGCTGTCAAGGTATTTGAGTGGACTATAGATAAAGCAGACGGTTTCGAAGATGGCGTCAGTAAAATGTTAAAATTGTAAAACACGTAAACAATCGGATAATAATAAAATAAATAATAAAGGGAATCGACAAGTGCAATAACTTTTAATGTCGTTTCTTTGTTTTTTCAGGTATGTTTAGTGATTATTGTAAGGTGTAGTTAAGTGAAAAATACAAATGTACAAATAACTTATACTAATAAAACTTTGTTTTTTCAGAGCAACACAAACGTTTATTTCACCGATTCCCTATAAATTACACGAATTGTCTTATATGTTTTTAAATTCACTTGCGGTCGCTAACATTCTCCCCTACGGTGCGTAGCACTGCATTTTCTGGAGGCGACGACTCCGCTGGCACCAGCACGATGACACGTCGAGTTGGACGGCGAAGTATTCCACCTGATGTCCGCACGTCCAGCACCCTGGTTCTTCCGTCTGGTCCGGGATAGGTTTTGATAACTTCTCCGCGAGGCCATGAGTTTCGTGGTAACGTAGCGTCCACTATTAACACAATGTCTCCTTCTCTTGGGTCTCTGGTTTCTCCCATCTCGAGTTTCCTGGGCATCAGGAGAGGTAAATATTCTTTAATCCATCTTTTCCAGAAGTGGTCTGCGAGTCTTTGAGTGGTTCTCCAGTTTGCTTTTCCGATGAGCTCCGTGTCACTGAACTCTCCCGGCGCCATCGCTCCGCATGATCTTCCCAGTAGTAAGTGGTTCGGTTTTAGGCTCTCCTCGTCTTCTGGGTCCATGCTGATCGGGGTGAGAGGTCTCGAATAGACGATATGTTTAACCTCGGTCATTAGCGTATGGAGTACCTCCTCGGGCGGGCTCTTCTCGTTGAGAACTACTGCTAGCGCCGTCTTGACTGTTCGTACGAGTCTCTCCCAGGCGCCTTCCATATTCGGAGCACCCGGGGGGATGAACTTCCACTTGATGCCTTTTTCTTGTGCGGCTTCTTCTAATTCCCCTTTTGCCCCGACGAAGTTAGTTCCGTTGTCGCTGAATATAGTTATCGGGGTCTCTCTTCTGGCTGCCATTCGTCGGAGTGCCATGATCATTGAGCTAGTGCTGAGAGAAGGTACTAGCTCTAGATGTACTGCTATAGTAGTGAGGCAAGTGAATAAAGCTCCCCGGCGCTTCTCAGTTCTTCTTCCGACGGTGACTTGCATCGCCCCGAAGTAGTCTACGGCCGTGCAGGAGAACGTTCCTCTTTTCCTCTAAGTATTTCATCCAGGCTTCCTTTTGTTGTTCGTTAATTGGTTCGTCCCAGTCTATTTTCTTTCGCCAGATGTCTTGGATTAGTTTCTTTCCTTATACCTTAGAACCGGTGTTGCAAAAACCATTGGATCGAAGGTGGACATCACTGCGCTTGTGACTTCTCTTTTTGTTGGAGTTTTTCTGCCATCTTGCAGGTCCTCCGGCATGTTGCGTAACCCGACGTTGAAGGCTAATGCATCTTCTTTCACCAGCCATCTTAGTCCCAGAGTCTTCTCTTCTTTGGTCAGTTGTAAAGAGTTTTCTTTATTGGTGTCTTCTACTTCTGATATTACCCCCGAATTGTTACTGGCCCAACCCTTCAGATGAAAGTTTGCTCTTGCGTGAATGTCCCTCACTTCTTTGGATATCTTCTTTGCTTCAGTTATAGACGCGAAGCTCTGCAGATAGTCGTCCATGTAATGGTTTCTTTTAATCGCTTTCACTGCTTCGGGATGAGTGTTCTTAAATTCCTCTGCGTTTTTATTCTTTACGTATATCGCTGTTGCCGGTGATGACGCTGCTCCAAAGATGATTGAAGACATTCTATACTCTTCAGGCTTGCCAGTTCTTCGGCTTCCGCGCTACAGGAACCTGAGACTGTGTCGGTCGTCCTCTCTAACTTTGACTCGGAGGAACATGTCGTATGTCGGCCATGACGGCTACCGGTCCGTCTCTGAAGCGCAACAGTACTCCAAATAGCGATTGTAACAGGTCTGGGCCCGAGAACAAGGCGTCGTTGAGGCTTTCCTTCATACTTGGCAGCTGCGTCGAACACTATTCTCAGCTTCTTCTTAACTGGATGCACAACAGCGAAGTGGGGTAAGTAGAACGTTCTTCTTTTGTTGGAGATTTCTGAAGCTATCTCTGCGTATCCTTTTTCGATCAGACTCAGGATCTGTTCTTCGTAGTGCTTTCTTGCTTCTTAGTCTTGATCTAGTTTCTTTTCGATGCTGACCAGGCGTCGGACTGCTTGATTGCAATTGTTGGGTAGGGTTTCGTCTTCTTTTTTCCACAGGAGTCCCGTTTCATATTGACCGCTTGGCAGTTTCTTTGTAGTCTTCTCAAGGGTTTCTAATGCTCTTCTATCGCTGTCGTTGGATGGCGACCGATTCTGGATCCCGAGAGATTCTAACTGAAAGTGTTCTCGGACGATTTCTTCTATGTCTTCTTCGCCAGTGGTCGCTCTGCCATAATGAGTGAAGTTTACTGTGGCAGTTGCTCCTGTTTCACATCCGTGTAACACCCACTCTAAGTTCGTGAGGGAAGCTACAGGATCTGACGGTTTGCCCTTCTTCAGCTTTCTTGTCACTATCAGTCCCCAATTGTCTTGGCCTATCAGTAGCTTGGGTCTCTCGGTGACGAAGAGGAGTTGGCTTTCAATTGCTTTCAGATGCTCGCAGTTTCTCACGGTGTCTTTGTTTATACATTGTTCAGACAGCTTCAGGTCGTCGATGGTTCTCGCTACGATAGTCCTCTTTTCTTTTCTATGAGCTCCTTTTATTTTGAACTCGATCTTCTGTGAACTATCTTTTCTTAACACTTTCCCGCCGATTGTTTCGATCGTGAGTTTTTCTTGCTTCCCTTCGACTCCGATTTTCTCAGCAATTGATGCGTCTAAGAGTGTGACCGTTAACCCGTCGTCTAGTAGTGCTAATACGCGAACTTGTCCTTTTGGGCCATACAGGTTCACGGGGATCATTTTCAGGTAGGCCTTTTCTTCCCCTTTGGCGTTATGAATTGAGGCGACCTTTTCTTCTGAAGTGCTACTGATATCTTTTGCTTGTTTTTCTTTCGGTGCTGGTGGTTTGTCGGAATGTAAGATGGTATGATGCCATCTTTTACACAGCTTGCAGACTGGTGATTTACAGTTGATCCTTAAGTGCCTAAATCGAAGGCACTTGAAGCATATCTTTGCCTTCCTGGTCATATCCCATTTTCCATTCAGGTTGGCTTCTTTGAACTTCTTGCGTTCTAGTGCGAAGTGTTCTTCCTCACAGAACGAACATGACTTCTTATATTTTTCTTTTGACGCTTCTTGTACTAAATGAACGGGTTTTCTTATTCCTCTTCTTTGTTCTGAGGATGTTTCAGGCGGAGCGAAGTCTCTGCACATGTCGGCTTCTGTTTCTAGGGACGGTTCGACGAGTAATAGCTCCTGAATTTCTTCATCTCTTCTGCTTCTGTGGTAGGCGAACCAATGGAACTTCATTGATGTCGGCATCTTGTCTACTATAACTCTCAGCGTTTCAGGTGAACTGAGATATTGCGGTTTCTTCAGGGCTTTGATTGTCTCAACTGCGTTCTTTACTTTGCTTGCAAATATGCATATGTCACTCGGGTCCTCGCCGACTCTTGAGAGGTTCTTCATTTTTTCTAGTTCTGCTAATGCCAGTGCTACAGGTCTTCCGAATCTTGCTTCTAGTCCCTTGATCACTTCGCGTGGGTCTTCGGCGATGAACAGCAGGCTTTGGACGGCTTCTCTACCTTTTCCTTGGATTGCTATTCTAAGGCGCGCTAGGTTCTGATTGTTACTGAAAGAAGCGGCCATATCCTCGTATGATCTTTTGAAGGTTAACCATTCTTCACAGGCCCCGTTGAAGTGGGGGCGTTCGAGGTGCTTCGGTGAAACGGTGTCACGTGATTTTTCAGATAGCTTTAGTATGACTGAAGCTAGTTCCTGGATGTCACTCTTCTTTTCTTCTGTCTCTATTGGTTTGTGGTTCTTATTAGGCATGTTTCCGGTCTGGATGAACCACCGCTCGACTTCTCGTGTTCGTTCGAACAGCTCTTCTCCGGCACCATCTTCTTCTTCTGACTCCGCGGTGAGAAGTTCCAATTCCGCTTGAGCAACTTTTTACCGATCTTCTGCCAGTTCTAGTTCCCTTAATGCCATTGTCATTTTTGCTTGCGCTTCTGCTTTCTTCCTATGCGACGAGCGAACGAAAAGCGTGTCTGGATCGCGGGTCATCTTCTTAGGGTGAGGCTGCCGCAGACTCTTTTCTCTGGACGTTGGTATGCTTCCCTCGTTCGGACATGTCTTCACTGCGATACTTCTTTCTTGAATCTGCGGCGTTGGATAACTCTCTTCTTGGTGAGGAACTGACGCTTCGACGGTGCGGGTCGGGGGGGGGGGGTGGTATGGGTTACGTCTCCTGGTGTTGATTCTTTTCCGGCAATGTTCTTATTAAGAAGGCCTTTTTTATAGGCAGCAGTGACCAATCAGAATTAAGAAAATTTGCACGCGGCACTAATGAATTTGCACACGGCACTAATGATCCCCGTCGACCAATTAGAGCGCAGAGCAACCTTTTCTAAATGAAATTTACAAATTTCTTTAATAAGTGTGGTAAAACATACCTTACAATATTTTTATACATTCCTGACAATAGATATGACTTATCTTTATTATTTCGAACATAAAACTTGTAAAAAATAAAAATAGTGGCGCGGTCTTCTTACGGTTTAGCTCCGGAGTAGCTAAGCTTTTTCCGCTTAACATACAAGTAGCGCCGCCAGGCGGCAGGAATGCACAACGCTTATCACGATAATACATAGAACATATTTAGACTTCTTATTAAATTAAAATCTATTTCTATAATGAGTAATCAGATTACAAAAGAGATTAATTGACATATTATCGTATTAAATTACTATAAAAGAAGAAGAAATAAACAAATCATTAAAGGGGAATGCCCAGTCTTCATAGACACTTCGGCCATGAGTGCCCACATATAAAAGCATATAGATATGATAATATGCAATTAAAACAATGAAATGGTAAAGGAATTGCTTTAAAAAAAGTCGGGGTTTTGAAAATATTTGAAGTTTTTATTTTCACAAATGCAGTTTTTTTAACAACTATTTTTATCGATTTTATCGCGTTTTATTTCTTTGATTTTTAATTCCAGACGTTTCGGGTGCTTTCCAGCACCCATGGTTACGGCAGACTGAGGTGACCGACGTCCCAATGTCAGTGTTAACCCGGAGTACCTTCAGATTTTTAATTTTTATTTATGGTCCGATCTACAGGATGAACTTGAAGTCTTGAAGTCTTGCGTGGTATGCTTGGGTTTAGTTTTAATTTTATTAATTACAGGGTCCCAAACAGGTGGGAGTACCCAGCTTCCTTCTCTATTGAAATTAGAATGTTTTTAATTTCAATAGCCTCACATATCATCCTTGGCAGGAATCGATGTTCTTTCGCGAGGATTTGTGGTCTATCAAATCTGATATTATATTTATCTTCTTCAGCGGCTTGTAGAATGTTCTAATAGGAGCTCGCTTCAAGATGTAGCCAATCTTGTCCGTAACACCTCTGAAATATGGTAGTACAGCAGGCACATGCTCGACTGTGCCCGACTTCACTCGGTCACTGTGACATAGGTGCGGCACCCGAAGCTTGTTGTCGTGCAGAACTTGCTTGACGTGCTGAAGCTCGGCAGCCAGGTGTTTGCGCTCACAGATCCCTTGTGCTCTCTGTAACAAAGAGTTGCCCACGGTAGCTAACTGTGAAGGATGATGGTGAGATTCACCGTTTAAATATTGGTTTGTATGGGACTTTTTTCTATATACAGTGTAACCTATGGTGTTAATAGAATTTCGGATGACTAACACATCTGGGAATGCTAAGGAATTATTTGCCTCTAATATAATATCATAATCACTGAATGGAATTTAGCACAGAGTGGTAACAATGGATAAAATCCATTGGTTTTTTTTTTTTTTTGCGCCCGAAGCAATTGGAAAGGGCTACCCTTTATGAAGGGAGGCGGAAAATGCATTACGCATACCACGATAGCCGGTCTATCGTGATTATGAGGGACTCACTGCCTACCGGGGGAACCTAAGTGATACCCTCTAAAAACCGCCTTTGGGGACTGACAACTGGCTGTTTAAGCTTCTTATGCCGTATCGGAAGCGACCCTCTTTTGGGAAAAGAGGGCGCAGGAAAAATTCATAATTTCCTCCCCAATAAGCTAGCAGGACCTGTCAGCAGATTCCCAGCACTCCTACTGTGGTGGTGGGGGGAAGGCCTTAATAGGCAGACTTGTTGTCATAATGAGATGTGTTCCAAGGGTTTGGGTATGAAAGTGAAAGTCACATTCATACCCAAACCAGGTAGGAGTGTATACGCAAATCCTAAATCCTAGAGACCCATTAGCCTCACATCCTTTCTCCTAAACACTAATGTGTGTAAGGGAATTAAGGGGGTCGACGCAAATTAACTTAATTATTACTATATTATAGGAATCATATATAACTTTTTATTATTCCTTGCCTTTAATAATCACATTATTCCTGCCCACACGCAAAATACACGCATAGACGTGGAGTTGCGGAAAACAGCCAGTCGTAAACTAACTAACTAATATCATAATCAAGTTTTGATCAGATCTTTAATTTATTTTATGATTTTTTTATAGGATAGCGTGACAACCGAGCGCACAGTCCATCTGATGGTAAGTGGTTGCTGTGGCCCATAGACATCAACATCTATCCTCGATTACGAATCAAAATACAGATACGTTGCCACCCGTGAGGACTAGGATGGAATGCCTCGTTGCCAGGGTCTCTGGTTCTCTACACTCCCTATCCGAAACACAGCAGCAATAAGCTACTATTTTACGCCGGTACTCTGTGAGAGCGTGGTCCTTCCCTGGTAGAGCCGACCCATTCATGCTACAACTATAACTGCAGCATGACCCTACCACGTACGAAGAATCTTATATATACAATCTTATACAACATTTGTATCATACACAATCAATACATTATCCAGGAATTGAGCAGGAGGCGAAATATTGCCGTGCCCAACCCAAATACCAAATTACTGTCATAACATGGGCACAGCATCCTACCGTTCGACGGCCGACAATACAATTGCAACAATACTTTTTGATTGCACTTCTACCAGAATCATTGCCACTAATTAAAATATATATAAAATATACTTTACGACTGATGTGTCGACTTGCGATTCTAGACCTAAGTAAAGAGCAGCTAGGGCTAAAGTTTATTCCTTCCGTAATGCTGCTCCTGTGGTTGTTACATAGTTCTATCCGATAGCAACCATTAAATCTAATATGCTCACCATAATAGGAGCGAGCTTGCTTTAATTGGTATGTGCCACAAGCAATGAATATTAAATCATTGTAAGTTAAAACAGGAAATTCCCTAACATTTTCAGAGTCTACATTTATATTCCTAAAGTCTGCCCTAGCTCTATTTAGATTTCGTTTCCTAACATACTCAGACAAATCATTATTTGTCTCCATATTTTGGTGAACTATTTCAAGTATTTGAGCCGCATCATCCCTGTCCCTTATTTTAGTGTGGAATTTATTAATTAGAGCAGCAGCCACAGCAAAGTCTATCATCAAATGTTTAGAAGCCCTGTTAAAATAATTTTGGCGAAATATTTTAAATTGAGTTTTAAAAATGCCATTCACCACCTCGACTACCCATCGACACATAGTCACAGCTCTGGACTTATTAGCTTCTCTAGTCGTTAACTGAGATTCACCATCGGGTGGAGACAAAGGTACATGAACCTGATAACCACAATGTTCTAAAAGAGGCAATGAATCCCTAAAGCCTCTATCTAGGATGAATACATCTCCAGATTCAAAATATTGCCTTAATGAACTGGATTCATTACCAAATTCATTTTTTATGATATCCGCATCTGAGGTTGTTGCAGGATAAGGACCTAAAACATCTATGATGTAACCATCACTACACACAAAAAGGAAAGGCTTTATAAGATTGCTATATTTGTGTAATGAGTAAGTTTTTTTCTGATATAAATAATTGGAACTTTTTTCTATGTATATATATGTACCATCGGCAATTATGACAGGCCTCCTATTTTCTCCCCCATAAAGTCCATTTGGAATGAGAAGATTTCTTTGAGCTATTTCTGCTCGGGATATATGATTTATGCCCAAATTCATAGGAACAAAATCCTGATTAATTATTTCGCGGGCCATATTTATAAGCCGCTCTAATGTGCTTCTTGGCACTTGCAATAATGTTGACATGCGTTCGTCACTATCTCCTATTCTTAACTTCATTAAATATGCAGCAAGTGCAAAACAACCCCTATGTTTACTTGACAGTCTAGGAACTACAGAGAGAATTTGTTGGTATTGTGCCTTTGATAAGCCTAGATAATAATGTACAATGTGCTCAGGCATAATGTCAATATTTTAAAAGTCTATATGATTATGCATATTATCTTTCAATAATGTAGCAAAATCTTCAATTTGTGCTGCACTAAATGTTTTAATAGGATTATATATTGATTCTAAAAGTAAATCCCAAGAGTTACTATTTAAATGGTAGTTACAGATTCTACATTCTGGAGGTACATAGTAATTGTAATCGCAAAAAAGACGTACCCGCAACGCTGTTGGAACAATGAGTCGATTGGAGTCGTTACAACCAGGAAAAAAACATTGATTTTGTGTTAGTGGTGCTCTTACATAATTAGGCAGCATTATACTATGTGATATATGATCTAAGCTTTGTTGATCTGGGTGCAATACATTACCGACTTCAGATTGCAACGAGGATGAACTAGATGATTCAGATGGTTCCCGTTCTGCAGTTGAATGTGATGCTGCTCTATCAAACCTTCGCCAACAATTATGACACACACGAGATGACGATGGCAACTGAAATAATATTAAATACAAAAGTGAAAAAGTGAACTAAATAAAAATAAAATAGATTTGTTTCCTTTAAACTCAAATACATATAAAATATTTATCAAGTTAATTGTTACTGCACAAAAGCAGATTTAATGGCCTATATTATTTAATAATTAAGCACTTAAAAACTACCAGTGGTCCAAAAACAATGAAAAATCAATTGTCTCATTACTTGGTAGTTGGTAAAAACGGTAGCACTCTACCTGGTGGTGACAAGTAATCTTATCGCCATGTTATAAATAAGCTTGTATGTTTGTCAGATATAGTTTGTGTGGATGTAATCAGAGTAAAAACATGTATCACTATCAGATATGAGCACACACACCTAATAAATTAAAAAATGTTGAACACGTACCTCACGTGGTGCAATTTGATGGGCAATTTCATTCCTTATGAGTTCCTCACGTGGAGAATCAGACCCAAACAATGTGTGTGATCTTATTCTCAAAAGTGACTTGCCACAGCTGATACATACATGTCCATGACTAATAATTGGTGAATTTTCCTGTTCGCTAGTTGGATGTCGTATTTGATTCCAGGCTGCAGTCCAACATGCGTGGCATACTACACTATCACTCGAAACTTGTACCTAATAAAGAAGCCATAATTATTATATCTATTGATATAATTATAAGACAACTCAGTTAATAAGCATTGCTGCAATTGTAGAATGAAGAAAAGGAAGAAATGACACATGATTGTAACTATTTACCTGCTGTGGTCGAACCCATTCTTGTATAAGATTTCGCAGTTCTGGAATTTCCAACAAATGCCTTCGTGTTTTCGCTATATTTAAACAACAATTAACACAGCGAAAATGTCCTCTTGAATGAGTTACCGAGGGCTGAGACGAAGTCTGGCCGGCGTGGAAGCTGGGATCATTGTTAACAGTGGATATCGAGTCCAAGTTCGTGCAGGGGTTATTGAAGGAAGCGGGTGCGGGGTCCATGTTCAGGCCGTGGTCAGTAGGGTGGGATAAAATGTCACAGTCCAATTATAACGCTTGTTCGTTACTTCGATAACAAATTCACAAAAATAAAAACAAACAAAACAACAAGCAAATGAATTCTACATGTGACTATTTATATATATGACTATAGTTGTGAACTGAATTGTGAATTGTGATTTCATTCTATGACAGGGCTTAGCTGTCAGACTCGATGTTGCCACTTAACTGACATAAAATCAATGAAAGGATATCGATTTTTATTCGATTAATAATATCGTTAAAAAAACAATCTTTGAGGCGCTTTAAGTTCTGCAGGCTTTTTAAAATATATTTTCCTTTATTTATTTAAATGCTATTTGAAATGTATTTTTAGGAACAGTTAAATTGTGCAGTTTCGTTTTGTTAAGCTTTAACCTTTTGAGCGCCACGCCAAAAACGCATTACCGTGTCCCGTACGCCAAAGCGCCAAAACAAAATAGTGTTGCCAAGAATTGATATATCGATAACATGAAATAACTTGTTTTTGGTGGTTTTTTATGCTATAAATGACTCTTAATAAACTGTATGTTTTATTTAATGCCGTCTCCCACTCTTTTTATATATGTACTTTGTACATATAAACATAAATAAAAAACAAACAATAAACATCTGTATAATTACCATGTTTTATGCAAATAAAGACTATTATTATTATTATAATAGCAATAAAATAGTAGTAAACCACAGCACTACTCTCCATCCTAATGACGACATTGTCACGACTGGACGACAACGGCGTAGCTGACCTTCCTTTTTGAAACATTCTTAGAATGTTGTGTATCGATTTCAAAATCGATCTAACCGAAATATACAGACATCGATTCATAATATTTTATGTGTCGGGGAAGGCGTAGGCCAAGTGAAGCACAGAAGAAAAGTCTTACACTCTTATGACAATGGGGATTTCATGTGATGCTGAAGCTGCTAGATGATTTTGAGACTGATAAAGAAAATGGCACAACACAAAATGAAAAATTGCTCTTCACACCCTAAATAAAAAAAACATTAATTGTAATTTTGTATTATTATTAAAAAAGGTACATAATTATTCATTAATCAACAATTGTATATAATTATTCGCACTAGGTAAATCAGCCTTATAATACTAAAATCTTGGTCATGGAATAAATAAACATATTTGTTCACCAATCAATCAAAAATTCAATTCATCAATCAAAAATCAAAATTCATCATCATCGACGCTTTCCAAAATCCGAATGAGTTCTGAGGAATCGTTCATGTTGCATTGCTCTACTTTTCTCGGTAATCACTTATGACGTCATCAGGGTGTCGTCTATCCTTGATCACGGTGCCCAGTGAACTGATTTTCGATGACGCGCTAAAGATGCGCTAGAGCTGAGATATTAGATTTATTATGTGAAGATGATCTGATAACATTTTTTATTCATGTAGCTAACTATAGTTTTATGATTCTAATTTTTAATTTTATTCAAATATCATAAATAATAGAAAAAAAAAACACCATTGAGCTGAATTTTGGATAGTTTTCAAGAAATCTATGCCTCCCGCGTTTGACACTAGCGGTCAACCATAGACGATTTCTTATATTTACCCGAACACTACACATTGAAATAATACTCGTTTTTACGGAATTTATCGCGTATATTTAACTTTTTAATACCCGACGTTTCGAGAGCTTTACAGCACCCATGGTCACGGGAAGGACTGAGATGTTTAACGTCCAGGTGTCATAGTTAACCGCGGTTACCATAGATTAAGATTTAACTTTTGTTCCGATCTACACAGTACGAACTTATGGTATCATGAAGCCTTGCAGTTGTATGCTTGGGTTGGGATTTAATTTTATTTATTATAGGATCCCAAGCAGATGGTAGCACCCAGCCATCTTCTCTATTGAAATTAGGGTGTTTTTTGATTTCAATAGCCTCGCGAATCATCCTTGGAAGGAATCGGTGTTCTTTAGCGAGGATTTGTGGTCTATCAAATCTGATGTAGTGACGGGGGCGAACAAAGACATATTCATGGAAGACTTTGAGGAGAAAGCCCTGCTTACTTCTCCCATAAATCCAAGATTCTACAAGCGGTACGTAGACGACACTTTCACAATTCTACCTTTAGATAAAGTAACTGCATTTTTAGACCATCTTAACTCTATAAATTCTAAAATTCAGTTCACAATGGAGTTAGAGGCAAACAATTCCTTAGCTTTTCTAGATGTGTTAGTAATTCGGAATCCTGATAACACCTTGAGCCATACTGTGTATAGAAAAAAGACCCATACAGATAGATATTTAAACGGTGATTCTCACCACCATCCTTCACAGTTAGCTACCGTGGGTAAATCTTTGTTTCAGAGAGCACGAGGGATCTGTGACAGTAAACACCTGGCTGCCGAGCTCCAACACGTCAAGCAAGTTTTGCATGACAACAAGCTTCGGGTCCCGCGCCTACGTCACAGAGAACGAGTGAAGCCGGCCACAGTCGAGCGTGTACCTGCTGTACTGCCATATGTTAGAGGAGTCACTGACAAGATTGGCTACATCTTGAAGCGCGCTTCCATCAAAACATACTTCAAGCCGCCGAAGAAGATTGGTCAGTTTTTACCATCAGTCAAGTGTAACGTCCCTCTGCAAGATGCAGGAGTGTACAAGCTTGATTGTGAATGTGGTCTCTCCTACATAGGACAAACTAAAAGATCAATTAAAACCCGCGTCAAAGAACATATAGCTGATGTGAAGAATCGACGCTCCGGGAAGTCTGCAGTCTGTGAACATGTACAGGATCGCCCCCGTCACTACATCAGATTTGATAGACCACAAATCCTCGCTAAAGAACACCGATTCCTTCCAAGGATGATTCGCGAGGCTATTGAAATCAAAAAACACCCTAATTTCAATAGAGAAGATGGCTGGGTGCTACCATCTGCTTGGGATCCTATAATAAATAAAATTAAATCCCAACCCAAGCATACAACTGCAAGGCTTCATGATACCATAAGTTCGTACTGTGTAGATCGGAACAAAAGTTAAATCTTAATCTATGGTAACCGCGGTTAACTATGACATCTGGACGTTGAACATCTCAGTCCTTCCCGTGACCATGGGTGCTGTAAAGCTCTCGAAACGTCAGGTATCTAAAAAGTTAAATATACGCGATAAATTCCGTAAAAACGAGTATTATTTCAACCATAGACGACTTTGGCGTGCTGGACATAGTATTTGCTTAGATAAAAATCCATTTTTATTAGTTCAATGTTTCTTAGTACTTGTGGCTCTAGAAGACTTGTTTTTTATACTCACATGTTGCTGGGTTATTCCTATTTTGAGGAGTGTAGAATTAAAATACCTGTAATAATTTTCCAATATCTATATTTCATATTTTTGAGAGCCGGGTTTTTGTCAACTATAGACGTCGTTGGCGCTCAGGGCCCGCAGGTGTTGGTCAAGTATAGGCGACTTTGGCGCTCAAAAGGTTAAAGGATTCATGGTAAATCAGCTGGAAACTAACTTTGTTTCGTTATCATAACATGATTCTATTTTAAATGTATTGTTATAAACAGATAAGAATAACTTAACCGATCTTCTTTAAAAACAGATAAGAACAGTTCTTATCTGTTTTCAAAGAGGATCGGTTAAGATTAACAGTTAAATTGTGCCGTAGCATTTGTTACTTTCTAAAGAATTCATTGAAAATCAGCTAGTAATTCGCTTGTTTAATTATCGTAACATAATAATTATTTAAAAATTATATTAGCACTGTAATGATGACACCGTAAATAATCGATCGAAAAAGAGAATCGATTTTTTAAATGTGTTTTGTGATTGGCAACACTTTTTTTTTTATTCGCAAACTAATGACATAATGATTTACCTAATTTTTATTATTATGTTTTCGGTACTTTTAATTTGTGCAAAAATATTCCCATTGTTTGAGGACAAATGAATACCGCGATTAATAACCATAAATAAAGATATAATTTTTTAACAAATTCACATTGTTGGGCGTTCTATGGCCGAAAATGGGCAATCCTCTTTACACTTAAATGTTAATATCTCTAATACAGCTCTTTAAAATTATAATAAGAGAAAGTTCTAATAGGTAACTAAACTCATATTTTGTTTTTAACATTCTAATTAAACCTAAATAAGCAATTAGATTCATATTTTCGTTACAGTTTTGTTACTAACTTTCGTTACGCGGTTTTTAAAATAAGAATTGAAGCTAATATAAGTTATTATTTCACTTTCTTGGTATTAATGCTATTAGTATTTATACTTAGTTTAAATCACAGATAAGAAACAATTGAGATTAAACGTTTAAATTCACTTTTCATTGCTAACACTTAGTTTTAGATCACAAATAAGAAACAATTGAGATTAAATGTTTTTAAATTCACTTGTCGTCGCTAACAATAATGATAATACTAAATGCGTCCTCCAGACCTAATTTCGGTCACGGTGGCCAGTCATAACACAGACTAGCCATCTGCGCAAGATAAGATTATAAACACGAGCGTATGCTCGTGTACATACGCACTTTCTATATCCTCACGCTCATAGTCCGATGAAACACTAAATTGACACGACCGGAGAAAGATCAGGCGCAGTACCAACGGCTTTACATTCTTTTCGAGACACGGGGTGAAGCACCACCAACTTCTCGACTTCCGACTGACACTGAGAATTTCTTGACTTAAAAATCCCAATTTCAAACGCTCGTGTAGAGCGTATTCGATGGCGCGATGATAATTGCAATGAGTGCGGGTGTAGCAAAGGAAAGTTATAATAACGTTTCTTCCGAACTCTTAGTTTTTCCTTCTTTATTTTCCTTTTTCTTCCTATTTCATTGCTGGATTTGGAATGCCTGACCACGGGAAGGTACCCTTATTTACAGACATCTCTGACCAATCAGATCCCTTCAATTTTGCACACGACACTAATTATTTGTAACTCGACCAATCAGAGTGCAGATGATTTGCACACATCACTAAAACACCTTTGTATTGGAAACTTACATCTGTTGTATTTCCATTGTCAAACTTTTCTTACAATGTTTTTGTTATTGTCCTAGCCTTGGAGTAGTTTTATTTTACTTATTTGCACAAAAATATTATCAAAAAGCCTTAATTTACATCTTAAAAATAACAATATACAAAATAGATCCTCGTTACGGTAAAGTTCCTTAGTAGTTAAGCTCACGTTATACAATAATACAAGCAGCTCAGCCAGACGAAAGGATTACAAAATTTATCACAGAGAACAATAAAAGTAAATAGGATTATCGTACATTAAAATTCAGTTACATATCGTCACTAACATTCTCCTCCACGGTGCGAAGCACTTGATTCTCCGGAGGCGACGATACCGCATGAACCAGCACGATGATCACACCAGTTGGGCGGCGCAGTATTCCTCCCGATGTTCGCACGTCCGACACTCGGGTTCTTTCATCTGATCCAGAATATGTGTCGATAACTTCTCCGCGACGCCACGAATTTCGTTATAACGTTGCGTCCACCATTAGCACGATATCTCCAACTCTTGGGTCTCTTTATTCGAGCTTCCTTGGCATGAGAGTACTCTTTGACCCATCTTTTCCAGAAGTGGTCCACCAGTTTTTCTTCCCCATTTAACTCTTTGTTGTCGAATTATCCGGGCGCCATTGCTCCACACGGTCTCCCCAGTAGGAACTGGCTCAGCATCAGACACTCTTCACATTCTGGGATGGACCCACATGGGTTTCCTGTGGTGAGAGGCCCAGAATCGACTATGTATATAGAATGACCATGGTCATAAGTGTATAAAGGCTTCTTCCATCTCGTCTTCGTCTCGTGCGTTTTGACTGTTCGCACAAGTCTCTCCCAAGCGCCTCCCATGTTCGGAGCTCCCAAGTGGATAAATTTTCACTTGATGCACTTCTCTGCTGCGACTTCTTCCAGTTCCCTTTTCGCTCCGACGAAGTTGTTACATTATCGCGGAATATAATTTTTGGTGTTCCTGTTCTGGTTTACATTCTATAACACTTAATACTTCTTAACTTGATAATTCCGTTGTCTCCTATATAAACATCGATCTTCTTCAAGTCTGCTTGTGTTTTCTAAGCGTTTTTCTGCCTTCAGATTATTTATTATCTTCATCAATATATCTTCAGCCTTCTTTAAGTGTTCTTTTTCCAAAGGTAGGTAAAGTCGCTTATTTTCGTCTCTGTTGGCTGGTTGATTTGAGATTCGCATTTCCTTCTTCTGGGTTTTCACCTGGGATTTCCAGGGCTCGTCTCTCTGGCACGCAGCGGCGTTGGCTTCTTTGGGGTCTTAATCAATAAGCGGAATGTGAAAGCAACCATTCTGGCCGTAGCACGCAGTGGTCGCTCCCAGCTTGAGAAACTCTCAAGATCTAAAAGGACGCCTACCGTAACCTTTATCGCCATCACCTTTACTCTTTTCTTCTAGCATGGTTTTAGCCGTTTTAAGACTACTAACCATAGGGTGGTTAGTAGTCGTAAAACGCCTACTCGTCTTCAGGTTAACGGAGAAATGACGGGCCTTAGAATTAACTGAGGTTGTAGTCAAATTCTATTGGGGTCCCCCTCGTGGCGTCGTCAGCTAGATTTTCTTGGTTGGTACCCATCCCCAGTCTTCTGGCTTAGAGTTCTTTTCAATTTCTGCCAGTCTATTGGCTACGAAGGTTTTGAACTTCCTTGGTTTCAGCTTTTTGGTTTTGGTTCAGACAGCTTTAGGTCATCGATGGTTCTTACTGCGATAGTTCCCCTTTCTCTTCTATATGCCCCTTTCATCTTGAACTCGATGTGAAATATCTTTTCTTAACACATACCTGCCGGTTGTTTTAATTGTGACTTTTTTTTGTTTCCCTTCGACTCCAATCTAGGCTTTGGAAAGATTCTTCATCTTTTCTAGTTCTGCTAATGCCAACGCTCCAGGTCTTCATAATCCTGCTTCCAGTCCCTTGATTACTTCGCGTGGGTCTTTGGCAATGAACGGCAGGCTTTAGATGGCTTTTCTAGCTTTTCCTTACATCTCTCTTTTAAGGCGCGCCAGGTTCTTACTGCTACTGAAGGAAGCGGCCATATCTTCATATGATCTCTCGAAGGGTAGCCATTCTTCACAGATCCCGTTGAAATGAGTGGGTTGAAGGTGCTTCGATGAAACGATGTCACGTGCCTTCTCAGATAACTTGAGTATGACTGAAGCCAACTTCTGAATGTCGGTATCCATTTCTTCTGTCTTGATTCTGATTCTTATCAGGTCTGATCCCGGTCTAGACGAACCACTTCTCGACATCTTGAGTTCATTCGAACACCTCTTCTCTGGCACCATCTTCCTCTTCTTCTAACTCGGTAGCAAGAAGTTCTAGTTCAGCTCAAGCCACTTTTGATCGTTCTTGCTTGTGCTTCTGCTCGGCGGCTGCTCGCGGGTCGGCTTCGTAGTGTGAGGCCGTTGCACTCTCTTCTCTGGACGTTGGTGTACTTCCATCGTTCAGACGCGTCTTTATCGCAACCCTTTCCATCTTGAATCTGCTGCGTTGAATAACTCTCATTTTTGCGGGATTTGATGCTTCGACGTGCGGGTCGGAGGAGGGGGGGGGATAGTATGGATTGCACCCCCCGGTGTTGATTCCTCTTCGGCAATATTCTTGGAATGGTGTGTGAGTTGCTGGCGTTCTTGTAAGCTGTCCGGCAGCGTCCTCACGGTACGAGTCGAACGATTCGCTATCGACGTAGTCGTAGTCGCCGCACTTGAATATTCACTCGGTGTATTCATACTACAATCGGTCTTGCCGGGACCCACAGTATACGTAGTAGCATTACTTTCAGTTATAACTTTCGATTGCACTGATCTTGATCTTGTATTCGTAGGCATCTTCCCAGTTTCTTGATACTCGATCTGGCTCGAAGCAACAACACTCTTGTACGTTTGTGGAACGGGTTCAGTGGCGGGATGATAATAGAAAAGAGTGCGGTGGTAGCAAAGTGTGAAATAATAACGCTTCTTCGGAATTTTTTGTATTTTTTTCTGTATTTTCCTTTTCTTCTTATTCCACTGATGGATTTAGAACGCCTGACCACAGAAAGGTACCCTTCTTTTATAGACAGGTCTGAGCAATCAGATCCTTATATAAAATAAATTAAATTTTCTACATGGCACTAATGATTTTAAACTCGACTAATACGAGTTCAGATATTTTGAACACGGCACTAAACACTTTTGTATGAGAAACGCACATCTGCTGTTTTTTCGTGGCCAAACACATCTTACAATGTTTTTCTTACTTTGCTAGCACTGGGATAGTTTTATTAGTATTATATTTACACCTTAAAATAACTAAAATAAAAAAGGTCCTTGTTTATTATTTCACTTTATTAGTACTTTATTTATAGTTTGTTTTTATTATAATAGTTATTTTATTAATAGTTTATTTTATTAGTACTTTAGCTTTCGTTATACTATAATATAAGTGGCGCCGCCAGGCGGCAGGAATACTACACAACAACTTATTATCTATAATTATTGCTTAACTTACAAAATTTATCACAGAGAACAATAAAAGTAAAGGATTATCGCATATAAAAATAGTTATATATCGTCGCTATACTCAATAACTTAATTTTTTTGGATTCTGGAATTCGTACCCGGGACCGACATCGCATTTTCACATCATGATCGACAGTCATTTTCGATCACTAGATCAACAAAGCAGTCAGTTTGTATGAAATACGTTTAAACACAAGACGTTCTTAAGGGCCTATGCTACCTCAAATGGCTTAGCAAGATCCTCCGTTATGTCGAAAATATTGCAGCATTAATTTTGAAATAAATGTATGGTAAGGTTGAGGATTAATGTTAAGTACTATCTTAGATGAAAACACGATTCGAGTGTATGAGCGAAAAATGTTCTATAATATTACCTTTAATATCCTCCAGCACATCTTCAGTGAGATGCAACTCTGTACCATTATCTTCATCAAGTATCCGTGCGAGCTCGTCGTGTATAGCGCGAGCTCCGAGAGGCTGTGATTGTATTGCTTGAATCACCGGACAGCCATGAATCACTATAATAAATTTATAAAATTGTACTAATTTACCAGTTGTTCCTTATTTGTATTTTACGAGCCATTTAATGCCAAATTTAGAATTTATTTCAAATAAGGGAGGTTTACGAACATATTCCTCAAGTGCTAACTACACCGGAACACAATTAAATATGCAAATCATCGATCGAGGTTCCGGTAAACAACAAAAAACTGATATTCCATATTCCATAAATTATGACGGACCTAAAACTACATCAAATATGATTTCTTATATTTACGCGAATAAAACTAATTTTACGGATTTTACCGAGTTTAATTTTACCCTTTAAATTCCCGAAGTTTGACTCTCTTGTCACTGAATGAATAGGACTGAAGTGTTTCGGCGGCTGTACACGCTCGCCCAGACATCACGAAACAGGCCGAGTACGAATCTGTATACAGTGCCATCGTCGCGTCGCGTCCCGTCTCGCAGCCCTCGTTTGCTTTCTGGCGGCAGTACACGCTCGTCGAGACACCACGAGACAGGCCGAGTACGAATGTGTACATGTTGCTCTCGTCGCGTTGCGGCGAATCTTGCGGCCCACGTTCGCTCTCGAAGCGTATCGGTTTTTTGCACTCGAGTCAGAGGGTCTCGTGAGTCTCGCGATGACAACGAGGGCGTCCTGTATTTTGTTCACCGTACATGGTTTCGTTACGGTTAATAGAAACCATCCACCATCTGCTTTTGCGTCATGGCTTACTAATTTTTTTAAGGTAAATTTGTAAAAAATTAAAATACCTAATAGCACAATGGCAAAACGCATCAACAGTTTCTTCTATGTCCATGTCAGCGGGCACACGGATTTCAAACGATACAACGAGTGTGTACATGATGTGTTCTCGTGTCGAGCCTCTACGCGACGAGAGGCACGCGACGTGACAACGACGCGACGCGACAAGACGAGCGTACAGCCGCCATTTGATGTTCCGGTGTCATAGTTGGTCCGGCTACTTTCAGCTTTTGAATATTAAGTCCGAGCTACGCAGAACGAGTGGTACTGGGGGTGTAGTATAGCCAGCCATGCAAGAGTTCTGTTCCGGTTCTGTCCTCTCAACCTAACTATACAACGTCCTAATGTGGAAACACATTCCAAGAAATGTTTGCTAGCTAGCATATTCTTGGGATTAGAGCAATCCGCAATACAATACAGCAATCAGTGTGTGTAATAAGCCGGTAAATTAACAATATTTGTGGATAGTTTATTCGCTACTAATACTAACATATTACCTACGTACCTATTAGTATTACGTATTAAACTAATTTAACTGTTAAAGAAGCTGTACGAGTCGCAAACTGTGGTCCGTACCACAGAAATAGTAATAATAAAACAATAGAAATGAATTAGTGCTCGATTAATTCTGAAACCGATGTCGCCATATTTTAACACATACGCATTAAGCACGGTAATTTAGATAATATTACCGTGTATTAAGCGACCGATGCCTGCAGCTGTATTATAAATATACGCAATGCACAATGATACCTAATGTGTCACATTACACTGCTTGGCGAATTGTGTTGTGTGTTGTGTCAACGTCGCGTGCGCCGCGTATTACGGTAGAACAAAAGCAGCAATGATAATTGTACAACACAAAAAGTAATAAATGAAAGTTTACAAAGGTTACAAAATATCATAGTAAAGTATTCACCTAGATGTAAATTAGTTAAAACAATGATAATTAGAATATAATCAACTTATCGACGAAATATTATGCCTTTATTAGTTGAATTACACGTCCTTGATGAGTTTTTACAACTGATTATGCTGTAGTTTACCATTATAATAACATAAAATCACGTACGACGTTCCCGCGCTACTAAATCACTAAATGGTGAACGATGTTTGTCAACACATCATAGCGGCGACAAGGTCACGTGTCTATGCGACTTCGTGTCTTGTATTATTACAATTTCTGTGGTCCGTACAAACTCCAATGAAAGGTTTTCACATTCAAAATACACTGTCTTGTTGTTTATTACAAAAGTGTTTACAATCAAAATGCGCTATTTGTCTATTATTTTTTAATATTTAAGAAATATCTCAATCATATATTCGTATTTTTGGAGTTTAAGCCAAAAAAATAAAGCCTCATTTATATTTATTCTAAAGTGATATTTTATATGACGAAATACTCGTTAGTACTCCTTGGGCATTCCGTCCTCACTCAACTTTAAACGTCCAGCGAATTAGCCATTGATGTTGATCCATACCGTGTTTTTTCATGTCCAATAACTCGAAAATGTCTTCCAAAGCCACGTTAAGGCTAAAGTCGGGAGTATTGTTTCATTTTGTCTTATACCTTACTGCATGAAAGAGACGCTATTGTTTATGTTTGTTTTAGTTTATACATTTAAAAATTAAACCTAGGCATAGGCCTTTCCCAAACATGAAGGAAGATTGGATATCAATAAAATTCTTCTCCGCCAGACTTATCACTTCTACGTGATGGAGGGTTGTGTGCAAGGTCCACGTTACCTGCGGTGATCTCTGCATCGCGCGCGCCCAGCGACACGACGAGCACGATGGGCGCGCCCAGCGTCATTGCGCTCGCGCGCCCACTGTCCACCCACATCACGCCCGACACCTGCAAACACGCGACTTCACGTACTGTAATGTTGGAAGGTGTGACTACACGACACTACAGTACTACACACTACACGCTACATACTACAAACACTACGACACGACGAGCGTGCCTAGCTTCAGCGCACTGTCCACCCACATCACGCCTGACCTGCACACGTCACTTCACGCACTACAGACTACATACTACACACAATATACACAATTTCTTTTCTCTATCTCAACGTGTTTGAATAATTATGTATATATAGACAACTTCTAAATGATGTTGGAATATATAATATGTGACAAAAACCTTGTTCGAGCCGGGAGGTGGGGGATATTATTCAGTACGAAAATGTAATTATTTATTTGACATGTGATGTTATACTGGCGATGGTAACACTATTACTCACTAACTACTCTACTACTTACTAATGCTTAAAGTGTAAATTTAGGCAATTCATCTCAAAAATGGTTCAAACAAAAGTGTTGTAACTGAAACCGTTTTGATAGTTTTATATCAGGAGAAGATAGAGCTATCTAATATATTAGAAAAATCAAATAATAATAATGAGTTATACGTATATAAAATTACACCAAAACTTTGCACTTCGATAATTTCATGTTAATTAGATTACTCAATATGGAAGTTCATTTTAAGATATTTTCCAAGTTCTTCAAGGAAATAATATAAAAGTATTATATATTTTTGGATTGCTCAAAATCTCTAGTTTCCCATTACTTTATGCTCCTACAATATTTTAAATTTTTAAATATCGTAAGGAAAATTTACGTCTATTAGATTTTCAAATTGAGGTTTCCTTGTCGGCGATAGCTGCCGATGTAGAGTAAATGATAGCGCGCACGGGTAACTTTTGTCACCGTTACATTAAAGTTTTTGTCATTGTCACGTCACCTTTCCAAAGTGGAGTGCGCTCACGAAAGCTGACAGTGACAAAACGTTTTACAAAATCGAAGCGTCATTTTCCGATATGGATTTCGAAGAGACAGACGGTCATTGTTTATGAACTCATCAGACTCATGAGAAAAAGAAAGCGAAAAGAATACTGGGTACATATGTTTCATAAACTTCGAGAACATCCAAATAAATTTTTTAAATATTTCCGAATGAGTGTTAGTAGTTCTGATGAATTACTTCGCACTTTAGGACCTGCATTATTATACCAAAATACGAACATGAGATTGTCTGTCCCAGCTGAAGAAAGACTCGCTGTAACTTTGAGGTAAGTAAAAAAAAAATAAGTAATTTTAAATGATTTTTATTTCAATCAAAATAACTACAATGTGATTTTAATTTAAAAAGTAAGGATTTATTTAATTATCTTCCGTGGTGATATTGTAGTCCTGGCAAATATCATAAACTTCGGAATCTTCATTAGAGTAAGCTGCAAACTGTGAAATATATGATTGAATAGTACTCGAGGCTGAAGAGTCTTCATAAAGTATCGGGTTCTGATTACGAGCAGATGAATTCGACTGAGTGTATGTAGATGTAGCCAAGTGAAGGTTATTTTGGGGACTTGGCGGTGGTGTTGGTAAAGAGACAGAGTAGTTGGGATTGATTTGTAAATTTTGAGGACTTGTAGGTGGAATATTTTGGATTGGAGAAGGGTATAAAGTCGGCTTTGTAGCTATGTGAAGTTGATTTTGGGGACTCGACCGAGGTAGAGACACAGAATACTTGGAAAGGATTCGGAAAGGGGCATGCCCAGTCTTCATAGACACTTCGGCCATGAGTGCCCACATATAAAAGCATATAGATATGATAATATGCAATTAAAACAATGAAATGGTAAAGGAATTGCTTTAAAAAAAGTCGGGGTTTTGAAAATATTTGAAGTTTTTATTTTCACAAATGCAGTTTTTTTAACAACTATTTTTATCGATTTTATCGCGTTTTATTTCTTTGATTTTTAATTCCAGACATTTCGGGTGCTTTCCAGCACCCATGGTTACGGCAGACTGAGGTGACCGACGTCCCAATGTCAGTGTTAACCCGGAGTACCTTCAGATTTTTAATTTTTATTTATTGTCCGATCTACAGAATGAACTTACTGTGTCTAGAAGTCTTGCAGTGGTATGCTTGGGTTTTTAATTTCATTAATTACAGGGTCCTAAGCAGGTGGTAGTACCAAGCCTCCTTCCTAAAAAAGAATTTATATATTAGATATTATATAGAATTTATATAATAAAATACACTTTACGACTAATAGTGATGACTTGCAATTCTAGCCCTAAGTAAAGATCAGCTAGGGCTTAACTTTATTCCTTCCATAATGCTGCTCCTCTGGTTATTACAGAGTTCTATCCGGTAGCAACCATTAAATCTTATATGCTCACCATAATAGTAGCGAGCTTGCTTTAATTGGTATGTGACACAAGCAATTAATATTAAGTCGCTGTAAGTTAAAACAGGAAATTCCCTAACATTTTAAAGTCTATATTTATATTTCTAAAGTCTGCCTGCCCTAGCTCTATTTAGATTGTTTTCCCTAGCATACTCAGAAAAATCATTATTTGTCTCCATATTTTGATGAACTATTTCAAGTATTTGAGCCGCATCATCCCTGTCCCTTATTTTTGTGTGGAATTTATTAACTATAGCAGAAGCCACAGCAGTCTATCATCAAATGTGTAGAAGCCCTGTTAAAGTAATTTTGATGAAATATTTTAAATTCAGTTTTAAAAATGCCATTCACCACCTCTACTACCCATATCGACACATAGTCACGGCTCTGGATTTATTAGCATATCTTGTCATTAACTGAGATTCAACATCTGCTGGAGACATTTCTGCGACCCTTAGACATCCACATCTATCCTCGATTACAAATCAAAATGCAGATGCGTTGTCACCCGTGAGGACTAAGATCATTTTCTCGTTTCCAGTAAAAAGGGTCTCCGGTTCTCTACACTCACCATACAAAACACAGCAGCATTAAGCTACTATTTCACGCTGGTATTCTGTGAGAGGGTGCTCCTTCCCCGGTCGAGCCGACCCATTCATGCTACAACTATACTTCTAATATAACTGCAGCATGGCTCTACCAAGTATAACACACATACATAGTACTTGTCACTATGTATGTTTGTTATCGCAATATGTAGTTAATCACAAAAAAACATACTTGCAATGCTGATGGAACTGTTACAACCTGGTAAAAAACATTGTGCTTTTATATAATTAGTTAGCAGTACACTGTGTGATGTATGATCTAAGCTTTGTTGTTCTGGGTGCAATACATTACTCACTTCAGATTGCAACGAGGACGGACTAGATGATTCAGATGGTTCCCGTTCTGCAGTTGAACATGATGCTGTTCTATCAGTTCATTGCCAGCAATTATGATATACACGGCATGACAACTGAAATAATGTAAAATACAAAAAATGAAGTCAAAGTGAAAAAATAAAAATAAAATAGATTTATTTCAAACTCAAATATAAATAAAATATTTATCAAGTTAAATGTTACTGCACAAGGACGGATTTAATGCCCTATATTATTTAATAATTAAGGCCTGACAGACTACCAGTAGTCCAAAAACAATGAAAAATCAACTGTCTCCTTTCTTGGTAGTTGATAAAACTGGTCAATCTCATAAATAAGCTAGTATGTTTGTCAGATATAGCTAGGGCAGATGTGAAAAAATAAAACAAGTTCTTGAGTTGATATACAATCAGTGTAAAAACATGTATAATTATCAGATATATGGATCACATTTAATAAATTGAAATGTTAAACATGTTAAACACTTACCTCACGTAGCGCAAATAATTCCTCACGTGGAAAATCGAAGACAAACAATGTGTGTGATCTTATTCTCATAAGTGTCAGTGCCACAGCTGATGTATAGATGTTCAAGACGAACTATTGGTGCATTTTGCGAGTGCCACACTACACGTTCACTGTACTCGAAACTTGTACCTAATAAAGAAGCTACAATTATTATATTGATATTATTCAAGTAAACTCAGTTATAAAGCATTTCTTAGAGGAAGACATACCACATCGTGATATGTACCAACTATTTACCTGCTGTGTTCGAACCAATTGTTGAGAGATCAACAATTGCATTTTACTTTTACAAGAAAACAATAACACCATAGATTACTGACTATATACTAGAGAAATAACACGATAACACGTAATTTAATTCTTGTGACATAACAGTGACAGCGGCCTACCTGTCGGATACGATGTTGCCACTTAACTGTCATAAAATCTATGGAATGATATCGATTTTTATTCGATTAATAATATCATAAAAAGAATAATCTTTGACGCGTTTTAAGTTCTGCACGCTTTTTAAAATATAATTTCATTTATTTATTGAAACTCTATTTCAAATGTATTTTTAAGAACAGTTAGCTTGTGCTGTATTGTTTTGTTATGCTTTAGAGAATTCGTGGTAAATCAGCTGGAAATTAACTTCTTGAATTATCATAACATGATTCCATTTTAAATGTTATGTTAAAAACAGATAAGAATAACAGTTAACTTGTGCAGTAGCGTTTTGTTATACTCTAAAGAATTCTTGGTAAATCAGCTAGTAATTCGCTTGTTTAATTATCATAACTATAAATGTGAAGGTTGTCAATGAATTCAACCGAGCCTATAACAACGGTTGTTTTAGTTTTTAACGGTTGACTGCCGCTTTTAATGACTTGAAATTAATAAAAACCTATTTTGCGCAATAAGTTTTTTCTCTTTGGTAATGAATAAACCACAGAAACCCCTTTAATGTATAATAGTCCTTTTTTTGATACAAGTAGCACATTTTAAGGAACCGCAAAAACAACTTTGTTATTTATACAAACACTATGAAAAACAAAATAATTTGTTGCTGGCGATAATGATAGTGGTATTTTGACTCGATTTAAAATATATGCTTGTTACTACTGAACTCTTCATGGGCCTGCGAGTCCAACTCGCACTGAACCACTTTTTTTCAACATTTAGTTTTATTCTAATAAATAGTTTCTTCTTGGAGCTCTTTTACTTTAGGTTTATTACCTCTTTATCTATAATAATCAATCTGAGTAAGTAAAGTGTGTAAATACGATTCTTAAATTGTAAAAATAATAATTGGATTTGAACATCTTAGGTAGGTATTTAGTTTTATTTATTTAGAAAATATTAATCTCACAATTATTTATTGTAATAATATAATTTATCACACAGCTAACGCCCTCATTAGCAATCTAATGGTGAAAGAATTTTCAAAATCGGTCTAGTAATTTTTGAGATTAGCCAAAAAACGTATTCATTGAAAGTGGCGCCCTCTATAATAAAATTAACCCTATATTAGATATCTAAAATTATACATAACAATCTAGTGGTGAAAGAATTCTTAAAGTTGGTCAAGTACTTTACGAGTTAAGCGAATAAAATATTCTTTGATAGTAGCTCCCTCAATAATAAAATGCATCCTACGTTTTAAGCACCATAGCAAAAAACGATTCAACATAGCCTAATCCGCACACACAGTAAAAACATAACCATCCTTTTTCGTCTGTAGTCGGTAAACATTTGGTTAATAACGGTTGCGTATCGACTGCTTTGGATAAATATCCATTGTCAACGGTTATTTTAAACCTATATCATAACATCGTAATAATTATCGAAAGATCATATAAGCATTGTAATAATGATGACACCATAAGTAATCGATCGAAAAGGGGAATCGATTTTTTAATGATTTTTGTGATTGGCAACATTTTTTATTTTATTCACAGACTAATGAATTACGTATTTACCTAATTTTATTTTTATCTTTTCGGTACTTTTAATTTGTGCAAAAATATTCCCATTGTTTTAGGATAAATGAATACCGCGATTAATAACCATAAATAAAGATATATTTTTTTAACAAATGCACATTGTTGGGCGTTCTATGGCCTAATATGGGCATCCCCCTTTTGAGGACTTGTAGGTGGAATACTTTGGATTGGAGAAGGGGACAAAGTCGGCTTTGTAGCTATGTGAAGTTGATTTTGAGGACTCGACCGAGGTAGAGACACAGAATACTTGGGTAGGATTCGGAAATTTTGAGGACTTCCTATGTAACTTGGAGACGAACTATACGTAGGAGAATAATATCGTTGGGCGCTGTGGGAGTTTTGTTTTTGCAGGTCTTGAAAAATTTTTAATATTTTGATCTGTACTTCTAGTTTATTTTCCTCTGGGACTGCTTTTAACAATGGCACCAAGGATAGCGCAAAATGCTTTTCCCTGTCGTCGCTATCACAATTGCTTTCATTATTCCTCATAGCCTCAATAAACTTGTTATCGTCAACCCTTTTTTTATCTAAAATGTCTAGAAGCCTTTCTTCGTAAGGTATTGTATTCCTATTTTTCTTTCGGGAATATTGGCTTCGCTGTGATACATCTTCATCAGCATCCCTACTATCTTCTTCGCAACAAATGTCCTCTGCGTTGCCGGAGGTCTCTCGAGTGTCCATGCTTGGGACAAGGAATAAAAGTTGGTCAAAATGTTTGTACTTTCTTCTTTTTGTAGCGGCCTGACCAGATTTGGTGGATTTTTGATCGCGTAGCTCACGTGAAAAACAAGCTCTTAAATTTTTCCACCTTTTCTGTACAAGTTTAACTGGAAATAAAGTTCAAATAATATAAAAAAAATTAATTTAGCAAAGAAATTATTAATATGTATTTATGAGTTAAGTTTTTACGTATATTTGTTTATATGTAATATTAATTTACAGTTTATTTGTTTCAGATATCTTGCGACTGGCTCCAGTTTCTACAGTATATCATTTGAATATTTGTTAGGTGCTACCACAGTACGAGAAACTGTAGAGTCTACATGTACCGAAATATGGAATTTACATCCACTATACATGCCTGAACAGACTGAAGAAGATTGGCTGATTATTTCTAATTAGTTTTATCAACGGACAAATTTTCCTAATATAATTGGCGCAATTGATGGAAAGCATATTAGGATGATATAGCCGGAAAATACTGGTTCAAGTTGTTTTAATTACAAAAAGTACTTTTCCACAGTTCTTATGGCATGGGTAGATGCCGATTATAAATTTGTATATATAGACGTTGGTGCTAATGGAGCAGCAAGCGACTCCGGTGTATTTCAAAATTCTAGCATGGGCAAAAGATTGCAGCAAAATCAATTAAATATACCACAAGATCGTATTTTGCCTAATGATGAAAATGGGAAAAAAATACAATTTTGTCTGGTAGCAGATGAGGCATTTGGTTTGTCGCGGCACATTTTGCGACCGTATGCAAGAAAATCATTATCTACTATGAAAAAAAATTACAGTTATCGTGACACGAGGGCACGACGTATGGTTGAATGCACTTTCGGTATACTTAGTAATAAATGGCGAATTTTGCACAGGCCCCTTGATGTCAGTCTCGATTTTGCTGTAGTAAAAACGTGTTGCATTTTACATAATTTTGTACGGTGCAGAGATGGCATTCAATTTATTGATACTGTTTATGAATGTCCATTAGAAAGATTTACAACAAATCCGTCCGATAGAATCATATCAGCAGCAAATATACGTAATTATTATGCTTCTTACTTACTTCACCGCAAGGAGCTGTATCATGGCAACATGACAAAATTTAAAATTTAATCTTATTGTAATCAAGTGCACGTCAAATAATTCCAAACATTTATTGGTAACTTTGTTGGTCTTCTAAGGCAAGTAGGCAGGCCTACAAGATGTACTTTTGATTGTATCTACCTATCAACAAGTTCGATAGTGGGGGTAAAGCCCCAGAGTGATGACTAAAATACTAAACAACTATATGTAGGTAATACCTACTTACTATTTCCGATGTACAACTTTTGTTTTAGCTATGTATCTAAGTAACACTTGGTGGCATTGGGGTCGTGTAGCAACAAAGTAAAATTAGACTTGCCTAATTGCCTAAAAAATAATTGAAAACCATTTTTATACCTGAAATCGAAATCATTTACCGAGTTAGAAAAAATAAATTTGAATCACGATCCAGATACCACCCTGAATAATAATTGTGTGACATAAATGTAATGCAATGACAAGTAATATACTTACTAGAAATAAAAATATGAAACTTACCAGCTTCTGTTTTTTCTTGCTGCGACAAGTTACTTCAAGGATTGGATAATATAGTTCTACTTATTTCTTCCCATGCCTTAATTTTGAAATTAATATCTGAATACCCTTTCAACTTTTTGTCATAAAGAGCTGGTCTCTTTTCTACTTCTTCTATAAGGACATCATTGTCAATATCATCAGCACGAATTACGTTTTGCGTATTTGATGATGCCATTTTGCGTGCGCCAAAGTCGATAGTCGAAATGCAAATGCGAACGAACGACGCACGTGGAGTGACAATTTTGTCACCCGTGCGCGCGCTGCCATGAAAACCTAACGGCACGGTGACAGTTTCGTCACAGGCTTGTTCGCCGGTCGGCGTACAAAAGTGTCACCCAGTTGTCACGTCGTAACATGCGCGCGTCTCCATACATATCCACAGACTTGATAAGAGTGACGAACCAGTCACGGTGACAAAAGTTACACGTGCGCGCTATCTCTAAGAGCTAGCGCGCACTGGTGATTTTTGTCACCGTGACATAAAAGTTTTTGTCATTGTCACGTCACGTTCCCAAAGCGGAGTGCGTTCACGAAGGGTGACAATGACAATACTTTTTGAAATCGAAACGTCATTTGCCGACATGGACTTCGAAGAGACGGTCGTTGTCTGTGAACTCATCAGATTAAGTAGAATAAAAAACGCAAAAAAATTACGCGGCGACAGTTTCGTCACGGGCTTATTCGCCGGTCAGCGTACAAAAACGTCACCCAGTTGTCACGTCGTAAAGAAAGATTTAAAACGTTAGATGCGCAATTACCATAGTATGACCAAATGTGTCTGTAGCAGCCAGACTAATCAACCTTAAACGGGAATAAATAATATATACTCTGCTGCTACCATAACGCGGAAGGCGAAGATAAAAAACATTTATTTCCTAACTATCCCTGGCTACTGAGATACTGCATATAGATAATTTGACGTTCTTATAATGAAACAAGAAGCAGCCGCAAATATCATTCAGCGCCACATTGCCTTCACACACCGTTATCGTCACGTATCCGTCGACCAATTGTGAGCCGTTTCTTCACGCCGCAGCTCGCTTCTTCTTGCTGTTCCGGAGCTGTATTCCACGCCGCCGCCGCTCACCGACTACGCGCGCGCACCGATCTGCATGTCTTTTATAGCCCGGTCCAGCGACGTGTATAAAGGAAGAAGGTCGCAGCAGGACTGTAAAAACTACCGTGGCATCAGCCTTCTTAGCATTGTGGGAAAACTGTATGCTAAGGTACTGATTGAAAGGGTCATGAAAGAAACTGATGGAAAAATTTGGGATGTACAAGCGGGATTTAGAAAGGGAACGAGATGTACAGATCAAGTCTTTTCCATGCGCATGATCGCGGAGAAGTTTCTGGCCAAAAACCAGAAGGTTTTTTGTGCGTTCATGGACTTGGAAAAGGCCTATGACAGAGTGGATAGGGATTTGTTATAGCAAACACTGAACTCATTTGGGTTGAGCGCTGGTTTGATACAGGCATTGGAGTCTCTTTATAGGGACTCTAGTGCTTGTGTTAGGATCAACGGGGTCTACTCGGACTGGTTTGGCATCCATAAAGGTGTCAGACAGGGCTGTGTGGCTTCCCCGTGGCTGTTCAACCTATTTATGGACAGTTGTTTGCAAAATTTGAAAGTTGAAGAATGCGGATTATAAATGGGTGAGTTAACCGTCAAATGCCTTTTGTACGCCGATGATCAAGTTATTCTTGCGTCGTCGGCGGCCGAGTTGCAAATGATGGTTACATTAATGAACGGATCATTAAAAGAAAGGGGTATGAAAGTGAACGCAAGTAAGACGAAGGTTATGGTTTTTGAAAGAGAAGAAAGTAAAACTATTTGTGAAATAAGAAGGTGAGTTGATCGAGCAAGTAGATGAGTTTGTATATTTGGGCTGCGTATTTAGCAGGGATGGGAGATATGATAAGGATATAGAACGACGAGTGAATGCGGGAAATAGAGTAAATGGGGCCTTGCACTCTATTGTGAAGAGTCAAAATGTGTCGAAAAAGGCACGTATGGCAATTCACAATGCTGTGTTGGTCCATACTTTAACGTATGGTAGTGAAAGTTGGGTGTGGCAGAAGAAGCACGAGAGTAGAATAAACGCAGTAGAAATGCGGTCGTTAAGGAGTATGTTAGGGCTGAATCTGAATGACAGGGTAAGGAATTGTGTAATAAGAGAAGAGTGTGGTTTGCAAGATGATGTGGTGACCAGGATAAGGAAGGAATGTTCGGTGGTTTGGTCATGTGGAAAGAATGAATGAGGAAAGAATGACAAAGAAAATTTATGGTGCAGAAGTGAATAGCAGAGTCGGAAAGGGACGTCCTAGGCGAAAATTTATCGACCAAATTGGCGATTTATTGAAAACGGGCCAAATTAGGAGTACCCTTAACCGACGAGCATGTATGCGTAGGTGTATGGATGTGAAGGAGGCAAGAGAGGTGTGTCAGGATCGTGCCAAATGGAAGTCTGTAGTCTCTGCCTACTCGTCTGGGTGACAGGCGTGAGTGTTTATATGTTATGTTTATGTCCAGCGACGTAGCTTCGTGAACAACACACGAGTCTCACGCCGGGAAACGAAACGTACATAATAGTTGTATATTTTGCTTAATTTTCATTGGTCATAATATAAGCATTATAATTGTTACCATTGGTTAACCAAAAACGTAGCCGGCCATATAAATATAGGCAAGGTTGATGCAAATATATTCCATTCCATTCCACATTCTATTTCATTCCATATTCATATTCCAATCGGCTTTACATAAACAGTAGTTTCATTTCTCCACCTTAAAACCACTCGGAGTCTGTTAATAGTGGACCGTTCATCTCCACTATTACAGTGGTGACCCCGACGTGATTTGAACACGCAACCTTCTGATGAACCACTATTACATGTCCATCCTCAAATGAATGAGTTCACTTATTCGCAATCAGTGCTAATTTGTGCTTGGTGACAGCCAGACGTTGCACATCGGAACTAACGCGCTGATTTCACCAAAAAAAAAAAAAAAAACTCTCAGAATGCCATCGTGTGCCCTTCGAAAGTGCAATAATAATTCTAGAAACACAAATAAAGCCCAAGGTAGGAAATGTTACCATTTCACACGTAAGTATCTATATTTTATTAAATACTGAATTTATTTTATTCCGATATGAGAAAATACCACGAAATAATTTATTTATTTATTTATTCATATGGCTTACTAACAGTCAACTTACACGATAACAATCTTAAATAACAGAAAATTTTCTCAAGCTTAGTGTTCTTAAGTGTAGTGACTACTTACTAGTAAACACAGCATGCATTATAACTATAACTTAAGTAGGTTTTTATTTATAATTTAAGTTAATAATTTCAAAAGAAAAGAACGTAGGTCTTCTGCACGGTAATAGAAAACACAAGGTTGCACGATCTTAGGTACTAGGACTAGCCATACTGTCGACAATCTTTTTACGGAAACTGTAGGCGAAATCAAAGTTAACATCAACTATGTCTTTGTGGCTATTTAGCAGCTTACACAGTCTGGGTAACAGAGAGTTGGAGCCAAAAACGGTTCTGCGGGTTGGAGGCTTCAGTAGAGCTACCGGGTGACGCGGATATCTTGAAGGAGCGCTTAATTAAAACGCGTCCAGTAACTGTGGCCAACTTGTTTTATTGTTGAGAATTTTGTATAGAAACAACAAGTCTGTTAGCTCCCTACTTTTATCCAAAGATAAAATTTCGAAAAATTTTAGTCTATTCGCATATGTGAAATATCTCTTTGCTTTACCAATTAACCGAGCCAAATGTCACAGAAACCGCTTGTGAATACGCTCAATGCGTAGATTATGAGCCGCGAAGTGTGGAAGCAAACATACACACAGGACTCAAGTGTATTACGAACGAGACAATTATAAAACATTTTTTAATTTTAATCCTGAATCGTTTGCTATTTCTTATAACAAACCCAAGCAGCCTTGAAGCCCTTAACAATGTTATCGTAATGCGGTATAAATGTCAGTTTCCTGTCAAAAGTAAACCCTAAGTCTTTTATAACCTCGACCTCTTGAATAAAACGCTCATCTATTTTATATTTAAATGGAATAAGTTTTAAATTTCTGGTAAATTTAACGTGTTGACATTTTTTCGGATTTAGTGTCATTTGGTTATCGCTGCACCAATCGATAAGATTTTTCAGATCCCTCTGCAATAATATTGAGTCTTCTAATGAATTTATATGTCTTAAGAATTTCAGATCATCGGCATACATAAAAACATAAGAGTTAGTTAATTAGTTTGGGATGTCATTAATAAAAAAGTTAAAAAGAATAGGGCCAAGATGTGATCCTTGTGGTAAACCTGAGGTTATACTAAAATTATCAGACCGAAAGCCGTGGACCGCAACGTAAAAAGTCCGATCCTCTAGATACGATGACAACCATGTTAAAAAAGAACCAGTAAACCATAAAATGCTAGTTTGTTGAGCAGGATATCATGAGGAACTATGTCGAAAGATTTACTAAAATCAGTATACAGAACATCGATCTGCTGTTTACGGTCGATTGATTGGGGCAGATTCTCGACGAAGCTTGTTAAATTTGTGCTTATAGACCTGTATTCAACAAATCCATATTCAATAAAGCTTAAGGTGGTTTTGAATTGAGGGACATACTACATCCATCATCGAACTTGCATATTGGTATCACTTTAGCTTCTTTCCATTGTTTGGGAAATATACCAATGCGCAATGATATATTATATATGTAACACAGCGGGGAACTAACATGACTGCACACGATGCTATGAAAAATGGTGGAATGCCGTCTGGACCAGACTCTTTAGATCGTTCCAACCGTTGTAGTTTTCTCAAGAGCGATTCCTCTGTAATTACCGGTTCGATAACAGTCTGACTGTAATTATTAATAACATTTACTCGTAATGAAGGGTGATGATAACAACCACACACGTTGTTACTGCGCCTGTTATTATCATTATATGCTAAAGAAAAGTTTGTGGCGAAGACACCACATATGGTAGAGCTGTCAGATATTGTAACGATCTTATCACTCCCTAAGGATAGGGATTACTTAGCCAAACCAGGTGCCACATAATTACGGAGATTATCGGTCACCATTTGACAATTAATATTTCGTAGATTAAAGTCACCTACGATAAACATCGAGGAGTTATTCTCAGAAACTGAATTACAGTTGTCTAGAAAATGTTCAAGCACGCTGCGACTAACCGGAGAAGGCAAATAAACGGCGCACACACACACACACACACACACACACACACACACACACACACACACATATATATACATTTTTTATTTACGGCGACTATGATGACTCCACCCTCCTTTAAGTTGTTATGAAATTCAGAATTCTCCCTATTCTTTCTGTAAACCGTACATCTATTATCAAGAAGTTCTTCTGAGAATATATTTGAGTTCAACCATGATGCCTCTATAACTATTAAATCGTAATCGTAACAAACTTGTCTATAAAAATTATGAGTTTTTGTTTTTAAACCACGGGCATTTTTATAGTACAATTTTAAATTATCGTATTTTATATATGAAGATTAGTAACATGCTAAATTAATAAAAAAAGAAACAGGCTTAAGCTTAAAAAATTTTACCTAAAGCCTTACTTACTTACTTATCTTCACGCACAATCCCTAACGGGGTAGCCAGAGAGAACAGATCGCCAAGTGTCACGATCCTTACATACCTCTTTCGCTTCTTTCAGGTTCATTAACTTCTTCATACATGCACGTCTAGGTATCCGAGTACTCTTGACCCTCCCCTCTTCGAGCAATTTGCTCACATGGTCTTCGAAAGTTAGTCTCGGTCTACCTCGACACCTTTTAATATTTACTTTCGCTCTATATATTTTCTTCACCATTCGGTCTTCACTCATTCGTTCAACGTGCCCAAACCATTGGAGTACGCCCCTATCAATTTTTGTGATAAGGTCATCTTTCAATCCTGCCATATTGCGAATCTCTTCGTTTCGCTTTCGGTCGGCTATGGTAACGCCACACATTTTACGAAGAGATCGCATCTCCACTGCATTCAACTTGCTTTTATGCTTCTTCTGGCATACCCAGGTTTCGCTGCCATATAACAAAGTCGGTACCAACCCTGCGTTATGTATTGCAAGGCGTGCACTCTTCACCACGCCTTGCCTTTTTACTAATGCATTCAGGGCACCATTGACTTTGTTTCCGGCAGCGACACGCCTATCCACATCCAAATCACATCTTCCATCCCGGCTGAAAGCACTTCCCAAGTATACAATTTCATTTACCTGTTCTAGACATTCCCGATTTACCCATATTTCACATTTCGTTCTCTCTTCGTCCTTTTCAAATACCAGAACCTTAGTTTTATTAGCATTCAAACGAAGACCTTTAATTTCACATTCCTCTTTCATACACGTGACTAATGCCTGCAGTTCTGCTTCTGATTGTGCAATAAGCACTGCATCATCAGCATACAGCAGACAATTAACTTTTATGTCACCCAATTTCACACCCAAACAGCTATCTTTCAGCTTCTGTAAACAGCTGTCGAGATACAGTATGAACAGCCAGGAAGACATGACATAACCCTGTTTTACGCCCGCTTGGACGCTAAACATGGGTGACAGGTCATGCCCTACCCGCACACAGGCTTTACAGTCATAGTAAAGTGACTGCACAGCCTTTAACAATCGACCATCCACACCATATCCCGGCAACAGTTCCCACATTTTCTTCCTTATAACCTTATCAAATGCCTTCTCCAGATCCACAAAAGCACAGAAAATCCTCTGGTTAACACTCAGAAGCTTCTCCGTGATCATGCGGAGAGAAAACATTTGATCCGTGCATCCTCTTCCAGGTCTAAATCCGCATTGTGCCTCCCATAAGAATCTTTCCGATTTCTCTTGCATCCTACGTGTCAAAACCTTCGAGTAAACTTTACTTGCTAAACTGGTCAAGCTGATCGCCCGATAGCACCCGCAGTCAAAATGTGAACCTTTACCTTTATATAAAGGCACAATGACTGCGGATCGCCAATCATCCGGGACATCTCCCGTCCGCCAGCACAAATTGCACAGCAGATGAAAGCTGTCCCAGACGCGAGGCCCACCGTACTTGACCATTTCAGCAGTAACTCTGTCTAGTCCCGCAGACTTACCACATTTCAAACTTCGAATCGCACGTTCAATCTCTTTCATGCTGATGGCCTCAGTGCCATCGAGGTCCGTGTCTGGCGTGCCAGTCACGGCATCACCCCCGGATCCTTCACTAAGATCATGACACGCATACATTTCTCTATAAAATTCACTCCATCGCTGCATGACGTCCGATTTTTCTGAGAGGACGTCATTGGTTCTCGAAAGCACTTTGTTCATTCTTAAGGCTGTCGCACCACGCCGTGACCTTCCAACCTCTTTCCAGAAGAGTTTGGAGTTTTCCTTAAAGTTGCGCGACAACCTCTCGTCCGCTTCTATTCTACACCTTTCACGTACTTCCTCAATCAATGTTTTCGCATGAACTTTCTGCAGCTTATATCTTTCTTTCATCTTCTCTCTCATATGCTCATCGTTACTAGAGGCTAAGTAGTCTAACCACGCTTTTTTCTTCTTTTTTACAGCTTCTCTCACTTCATCATTCCACCATGCATCTCTTCTTTTTTTTAACCCCTAAAGCCTTAATATCCTTAATCCATATGAAGTCGGAATCATCAGATTTACGCACAAAATGCGTCTCTTTCTGACCCAGACGAAGGCATAGCCCATTTTCTTTGCCTTCGTCCTAGTTGCGAAGTGAAGATCTTTAAGAGCCGGTGTTAAGTGGTCTGTGACGTAAATTGCATTATCATCTTTTAGTCTAGCGTGCGTTGCATTCAATTTAGTTTTGGAGTTGGATTTGTTAAAGGCAAATTATCACGTAGCCCCGGTGCAGTGAACTGTGCAACAATTGCCCAAGGACGTGTGCTATTTGGATTAATTTCTTTTACGCGAGTGCAGAATTGAATATCAATATCACAGCCTATCGTTTTACCAAGTGTTGTTACAATTTTCATGAGGTTTTCGTGCTTTTTTTCCGGAATGCATTGTATCTCCACATTTTTTGTACGAGCATGCTGTTCTAGGTGAGTAACTCGGGTGGTAAGGTCCAAGACCGTGGTTTTGTAGCCTTCATTTTCCCCTTGCATTTCCTTAATTTGTTTTTTGTTTTCCTCCTGCTCCCTTAACATTTGCTTATAGGTCATTCATGAATGACATTAATGTTTTTTATCTCGGCTATTTCCTTTTCAATAGGTGCTAGTTTGGAGTTCAATGCAGAGACTAACATGCTATTGAATTTAGTTACCAACCTGTCAAAGTTTGGCATTCATACATTGGGTGCAGTCTATAAATTTAGTGTCATCACTTTCCGTCTCGCAGCAACCCCAATGACTCGAGTTTTTTTGGACATTATTTATTATTTTATATTTTTTAAGTATAAGTTGCCAGTACACAAAGTTTGAGACATGTACGTGTTAAATCCCACGCACTCACACGCGTTTGGCTTTGGTCATTATGACGAACGATAGCCGATATTAAAGTAAACAAATGTTTTTGTTTTTAAACCACCCTCGGATTCACTTGCAAATGTCCGTGTTAATATTTGTTTTAGTTAACGGTGATAGACAAACAACACTTCAATTCGTGAAAATTGTCACAATGTGTAGTTCTAAGACTATAGTTCGTGCCAAATCGATTGAGAAAAACGGACGATGATCTCAGATATGAGCAGAGTGTCAAAAGGCGTAACTTACAAAATCCCAATTTAGATGTGATAACAATATTTAAATATTGATATTACATCTATATAAGGAATAATTAAGGATATTACTTATAAAAACATACTCTGGCAATAATACAAACGCCATCCAGATAATAAACTCGCCAGTGACAACTTTCTAAAACAAAGGAACCTACTAGCTAATAAAATTCAAAGAATGAAACAAGAGTACTACTACAAGAAATTTACACATTATAAATGCAATCCAGTCAAAATGTGGAAATTAATAAATAACCTCAGCAATAACAAATTTAGAGAAATATCGATACCACCCAAATTACTAATAGGAGGAACTTCGGTAACAAAAGAGATCTGCGAATGTTTCAACCACTTCTTTTCATTTATTGGAGCAGAACTAGCACAAAAAATTCCCCTTCAGTACCATGATAACAGAATCGTTACAAATGTAAAAGTTAACAACAACGATAAAAGACTAACGGCAATGGCACCGGCTTCAGTTGAGGAGGTAATTAAAATAATAGACAACTTAGATCCAAATACTAGCTCGGGCATTGATAACGTCAATACTAAGTCCATAAAATGCGTAAAAAACCTTATAGCTCCAGAACTAACTCGATGCTTAAATAGTTGTCTAGAACAAGGTACATTTCCCAGCAGTCTCAAAATCGCCAAAGTTACACCTATTCACAAATCTGGCATCAAAACCGACCCCGGCAACAACCGGCCTATATCGGTTCTTCCCGTTGTCTCTAAAATTTTGGAGAAAATTATTTACAACCGACTTGAGACTTATTTAAATTCTATAAATTTTCTTTATCACAAACAATATGGTTTCAGACCCAAATCTAGCACACTATCAGCGACTGTAGACCTTGTTACCAAAATAAAAAACAATATAGATGAAAAAAATCTTGCTCTTGGCGTCTTCATTGATCTAAAAAAGGCGTTCGATACAGTACTACATAAAATACTTTTGGATAAGTTACAATATATAGGTATAACAGCAAAGCCTCTTGAACTTCTTAATTCATACCTGTCCGACCGTTACCAGATACTTAAACTCGCAGAACACAAAAGCAGCCTAAAACAAATAACGTATGGTGTCTCTCAAGGCTCCATTTTAGGACCATTGCTTTTCCTTATTTACATAAATAACGTAAGCACATTAGAACTAAAAGGAGACCTATCACTATATGCGGACGATACCAGCTTATTTTACTTCGGTAACAATATTGAATCAATTAATCAAGACGCGCAGAATGATCTAAACATACTTAGTAAGTGGTTTTGCTCAAACCTACTTACAGTAAACGTAGCCAAAATAAACTATATGATTTTTGCAGCAAAGAATAAAAAAATACCCGATCTCACACCTCTAAAAATTATTGACATAGTAATGAATAAAGTAACAAGCGAGAAGTATTTGGGCCTTACTTTAGATAACCAACAGACTTGGAAAGAACACTTGAAAAAAATAAAACAAAAACTGATATCCCTATCCGGAGCACTACGCGGAATAGTTCACTGCCTTCCAAAAAAAGTCCGTTACACTATCTATATCTCCCTAGCTAAGCCACACATCGATTATCTGGTAGAAATCTGGGGATCGGCTGCCAAAACTAATCTCAATTCTGTTCAAATCGCGCAAAGTTGATCAAAATTCTTTTCGGTTATGTTTTCCTGACATCTACAACCAAAATATACAAAGATACTAAAATACTTAATATAGAAAAATCATACAAATACTTTTCCTGCGTACTAATACGAAAAATTTTAAATAAAAACATACATGCTAACTTAACCTTTACAAAAAAGAAAAATGTGCAAACTAAAATGTTAAGAAGTGCTAATAACTTAATTCTGCGACGGTCAAGAACCAACTACGGAAAAAAGAACATCACTTATAAAAGCGCACAACTATACAATAAATTGCCTGTAGATATTAAGGAAGCTAAAAGTATGCTAACATTTAAAAGACTGTTATAAAATAGCCAACAAAATCACAAACTATAATAACACACTAACTTCTTCTAAAAAAAAAAAAAAATATCAAACACATAAATATATAATAAACGAATAAATATTAAAAACCATCACCACGGTTACTAAATATCATTAAACATTCATATTAATAATTAATATAATATAACAATATTTCAATAATTCTCATTATGATGGCTAGTCAATTCCAGCAAAGAATCTTTAAATCCACGTATCTGTGTTCGCTTGCACCGTTTGTTTTTGTTTGCACGGGCGATCTTCGATCCTGTTATGATGGTAAAATGTCTGACCCGCACTATTTATATAATTTTGTAACATAAAATATTTGTGTACTTTGCCTGGCACGCTCGGTGACCACTTACTACCTAACACTAATTATGTATTTTGTTTTTAATGTATTTCTCATTTAAGTGCATTTTTGTAAATTCTTATGAGAATAAATGTCTTTGATCCTATATTATTCACACTTCTAGGTCAGCACATATATTTTTTTTGTTTCTTAAATAATATTGTCTGTGGTTCCTATAAACATCGTGAAATCTTACGGTACATCGCGGAAAATGTGTTATATTTTATATTTCAATTTATGGTAAGTAACGCAGCAATTCATTTAATAACAGTTTCATATAAAAAATATTTGAAGCAATATAATCACCTAATTGAGCTTTTGCAAATTCATCCCTTTAAAATAAACAAAACGCGTGTTACGCCAGTACGTTCTAAAAGAAACGTGACAATGGCAGCCAGAGATGCGTCACTTTTTTTGGGCCGGCCCGTATGCACCGAATAAAAATAAAGTTCTTATATAATATTGAAATTAAAGTTTTATCTTTTTTATCTACTTTATATACTTATTCGGTGTCGTTATCACTCGAATCTTTATATGTGCTATAAATTAATGCCTTTTGTTGTTAAATGAATAAAGTACCTTATAACAATAGATGATTTTTCTTCTACAGGGATCTTTTACATAACTTTTTAACAAAAGTTAATAATCATTATAAAGAAAGAAAGTACTACATATAAAAAGTGCCTATATAGTGAAGGTGTGTAGCCCCTGGTTAAACAACCGAAAGGTCAATGCCTGTTTTTCTCAATCGATTTGGCACGAACTATAGTTAATGTTTTGATGTGTAACACTTATTACAGTTATAACTTTTAACCGAAAAAAACATAAGTATTTGAAGAGCATGAGCCGTGGTAGCTCAGATGGATAGCGCTCGGTGTAAATTTCACAGTACGCGAACAAACCGGGTTCGATCCCCGCCGGCACCAATGAAATTGTTAATTGCAATTTTAAGTGCTGATTTACCACGTGCTCGGCGGTGAAGGAAAAACACATCGTGAGGAAACCTGCATGTCTGAGAAAAAAGAAAAAAAATTTCGTAGACATGTGAAGTTCGCCAACACGCATTGTGGCAGCGTGGCGGACACTTCCTTACCCTAATACCCTCTCAGAAATGAGAGGAGGCCTGTGCCCAGCAGTGGGACGTATAAAGGCTGTAACTTTACTTTTTTTTACTTTTATTTGAAGAGCGATCAAAACAACGTCCACTCGGTTCGATCTTACCCGTGTTTTTTGATAATCACGGGCAAACGGAAACTGTGCGACAGAGAAAGTAGTATACACAATTTCCGTAAGATAATAAGTTAGTTAGATACTCGGATGTACCAAGGAAGCGGTTTACAAAGGGATTATCTATAAATAGACATAAACAGACGGAAATGCCGTTTTTCACAGTTTTTCAAGTTGAAGGCGCTCTAACGATTTAAAACTTTGGTCGTAACATGCGCACATGTCCATATATACCCAAAGACTTGTCATGAGTGACGAAACAGTCACGATGACAAAAAGCACCAGTGCGCGCTATCTCTTAATGACATCTTTAAATTCGTTGACTATTCAATAATACAAGAACAACAAACCTCCGTCATTACCGCGCCATTAGCAAAAATGTAACCCAGGGGAAAAAAATGACGATTCTCGTTATTTGCACTTATTTATAACGTCAAATTATAAATATAAAATCAAACCCACAATATAAAAAAATTACCGCTTTTTGTAATACTTTATTATAAAATCTAAACAAAAACCGAGCCTGTGTCACTCCGCGCTTTAGGCATGAAAATATACCTAAGCCGCGCGGTCCCCTACAAGGGGCTAATTCAGTGTGGTTGTCACACGAGCGCTCGATCTGACGCGCGCCGTATTAATTAACAAAAAAAATATTCTTCTCTCATAAGTATTAGCATTGGGTGCTTAAGTTACAACAATAATATGTCAACTTTTCATTCTTTACTGTTCCTAAGGATACCGAAAGGTAAGATATTATTATCTATAGGTAGATGTAGATAATTTGGTATCTAGTTACTGACGTTATTGTTACAGATTTATTATCTGATTAACGACCCCACCAAAGCTTCGCAGTTTTCGACTTTTTCGCGTGTAATGCCAATGACCTTAAAAAACTTTCAGTGTAAGTAAATCTCCCAGTACAAGTGACTGCCTACTAATAAAAGATCGGTATATACAGTTTAATACTTGGTTGATAAAAGAAAGAGATTGAAAATAGCAGCACTTCTCATTGTCACTCTTTCTACATGTTATATGATGGCACCACTTGATGGGTATGATTGTGGATGAGTGTAGAAATGTAAATAAATTTGTTTATACAAACATTTCTTCAATTAACTATTGTGTGCCAACTTGTTACTCATGATTTATATTACAAAGTCATAAAAAGTTTTAACTTACCTCATAATGTATAAAGAGCACCTTAGCAAGTGTCTCGCGAAATAGTGTTGGTGTTAGCAATGACTCCACGACTACCACTTTACGTTCCTTTGGATTGACTAAAATATGCCTACAAGAACACATTTATGTATCAGTTCAAATGTTAAACATAAATCACATATTATTCTACTTATAAAGGGTTTTTCAATAGAGACGCTTGAAATTTGACAGCGTATAGCAGCCGTCTAAGTAAAGCGATAGCTGTTAAATTTGACAATAATACTTATTTAGTCTTGATATTTCACCATGGAACACATCAAAAACCCATTAAAATTTATTATTCGTTCGGTGCGTTTTGCCCAATTTATGGCATTCTTGACCGTCCTGCAGAGTCGTTTAATTAATAAATTTGAGACAACCGGGTCGGTGATTGATGAAGCAAATGTATTGCTTAGGTCAAAGAAACGCAACATCATAGGAGAACATTGTAGGGATTTGGCACAGTGTGGGAGAAAACTCCAGACAATCTATTCCGCATCGTGCGCAAGAGGATTTAGCATCGAGGCTTGGAATTTCATCTATATAAAGTTCAATTAACTCAAGTGTTAAAGCCCAACGACCACAGACATGGAAAAAAGGGGTAAACTATAGACGTCCGTTACTCGCGTATTATGTTGCGATGGGAGGGGGAGGGGAGGGGGTCATAGGAATTCGCCCCTAAACTTCCTCCTTTGCGGAAATGTATAGTTTATGAGTAATAATTTTTTTGTAAAATTATAACCTCACTTCTTTATACAGGAATATTGACGCAAAGTTACTTCCGCAACGGCTTCGGCACTGCGGGAAGTGCAGCCCCCTTCGCCCTTGCGTAGCAAATCGCAGGCAACCATGCTACAGCGAGCGGGGGCTGCTCTTTCTCCGTGCCTACGGCTTTACAAAAACACTCTAGGGGTAGGGCAGACAAGACTACGTGGAGTCGTGGTGTGCTAATTCGGTTTTAGAATGGATTCGATCAATCTTATCTATAAAGTCTGGTTGCCCAAAACTCCGCTATGATAGTGGTAAATGAAATAATGTAATATGAATTGTTATAATTTTGATTTTTGAAAAACCCCTTGACTGCTCTCCACTGCACTCAATTTGTTGTATATAAGTCCCGTCTCCAGCCACAAATGGATTGTCTGGGTCCGATGTCTGGGTTGTTAAAAAATAATTGACATATTTGCGTTTCGTTATTGCAATTTTTAGTGAAATTTATTTTTATCATAATTAATTCAAAAGACATTTCTGAAATCCAAAAACAGTGTAAACGGTTCAAGCTTAACCCTGACAATCCTCATAAATTGTAAACAACTTTAAAAATCAAGTACCAAACATCTACTTCATAATACGAGAATAAATTGACATATTTGTGTTTTGTTATTACACAATTTTTTGTGAAATTTGTTTTTATCGTAATTAATTCAAAACGCATTTCCGACATGTAAAAACAGTGTAATAGGTTCAAGCTTAACCCTAACAAGCCTGCTAGACTAAAAACATTATCAAAACCAAGTGCCGGATGTCTATAGCCAACTCGGAAAAAATTAAATTTATTAGATGATAAGTTCGAGGGCTTCGTCATCTTCGTGGTGGCGACATTAATTGGGCACCGAGATCGTGTGACTTAACACCGCTCGGCTACTTTTTGTGGGGCTACGTGAAACTCAGGTCTATGCAGACAAACTTGACAATTGCCGCCCTGAAGGCCAACATAACTTGCGTTCTTCATGAAATTGAGTACCATTTATGCAAAGATGTTATCCTAAATTGGTCCACCAGGATACACCACCTACAACAAACTCGCGGCGACTATTTAGCTAAAATTATATTCCATACTTTGGCAATATCATTTACACAGGTTGTTTTATTTTATTTTAGAGTTCGAGCACTCTTAATGAAACACCTGTATATCAGATAAGTGAAAAAAAGAAGAAAATATGAGAGTAAAACCAAGAAGTACAAAGGAAGAAACAAGAAAGAATTGTTTCTATAATAAAAATGATAGAATAATATCTAATCACTTTCAGGCAATTATTAAAACATTCTGGAAACTAGTAAAAACTGTCAGGGGTAACTCAGAATAGCCTTATGCTTGGAACCAAAGCCAGTACCGCGAGACTGGTGCAAAGCCATGGTGGTGCAAAGCTGGTGGAAATAATCGGTTATAAAAACTGTTATAATTTACATAAGGGAAAAGTCTCACAGCATATCTGTAGAAACTATTATAAAATCTTTTTTTTTTTTTTATAGAATAGGCTGACAAACGAGCACACAGTCCACCTGATGGTAAGTGGTTGCTGCGGCCCATAGACATCTACATCTATCTTCCATTACAAATCAAAATGCAGATGCGTTGTCACCCGTGAGGACTGAGATGGAATGCCTCATTTCCAGTAAAAGGGGTCTCCGGTTCTCTACACTCACCATACGAAATACAGCAGCATTAAGCTACTATTTCACGCTGGTATTCTGTGAGAGCGTGGTCCTTCCCCGGTCGAGCCGACCCATTCGTGCTACAACTATACTACTAATGTAACTGCAGCATGGCTCTACCACGTACATCAGCGTGATTAGCATTGTGTGAAAACTGTATGTTAGTGATGACTGAAATAGTTATGAAATACATAAATTGGAAAAATTCGGATGTGCAAGTTGGATTTAGAAAGGGGATGGGGTGTACGGATCAGGTTTTATTCCAGGCGGATGATCACAGAGAAGTTATGGACTTTTGAAAGAGTGAACAGGATTGCTTTATAACTGACACCGGTCTCTTACCAGCTCCAAAAACCCTTTTCAAAAAAGAAAGGTGTGTGTGTCCAGCAGATTTATATGTGGTAGAGCTATGCTGCAGTCATATTAGTAGTATAGTTGTAACATGAATAGGTCAGCTCGACCGGGGACCACACTGTCACAGAACACCAGCATAAAATAGTAACTTAATGCTGCTGTGTTTCGTATGATAAGTGTAGAGAACCAGTGACTTTTTACTGGAAATGAGGCATTCCATCTTAGTCCTCATGGGTGACAACGCATCTGCATTTTGATTTGTAATCGAGGAGACGTAGATGTCTATGGGCCACAGCAACCACTTACTATCAGGTGGACTGCATACTCGTGTATCATCCTATCCTATAAAAAAAAACTGTTGAGTATTTAAAAGCTGTTAGTAGTAAAATAATGAATATAAATACCTAAAGTATAATAAATGCAGCATATGAACAAGATTGTCATAAAGTTCTTCTGGTGTGCTGTAGTCATATACACGTTTATATTTTCTTGTGGCAGGGCACCAGTATTCTGAACGTATGATACAACGAGGGGCCGCTTCACCCGTAAAACCAAATCTGTAAAAAAATTAAAGATGTTTCAATACTACAACCAGTTCCTGTTTAAAAGTAAAAAGTAGTGTGAGAGTCGATCTTATTACCTTAATTTTATCTTAGTTCTTAGAGGCAATAACAAATCTGCAGGTTGTATTATTTATAACAAGACGAATGGTTAGCATGTTCATTGCTCTAATATTATAAGAAATTAAATTTTTTTTTTCATTACACTTAAACTGTTGTATGGGCAACACTTTTATTATTCAGGCTACACTTTGCTGAAAATTCTTGCACTTAGGTCATAGCATCTTGCCTCCAGTCACTTAGAGAGTAGGTAGTTTCTAAAAAGCAGTGAGCTACTCAGACACATTGCCAAAAATATTGGATTTAGATAGAAAATTGTGAGAGAAACTATACAATCACAAGCCCAATATCCCGTAATAAGCACTTTGCTACAAACAAATTTAAGGACAAAGTAGTTTTTCTTAGACTAAGTTAGTTTTTCCTAAGCCTGACAGGATCAACTAGATGTTCGCAGTACATAACTGCACACATATCTGCTATCACGATTGATGACTTTTCTCCACAAGATTAACTAGTTGTTTGCAACTCTAGGTTGAGGTTTAGCTTATGAAAAAGAAGCATAGCCTAAGAAAAACAAGTTCGTCCTAAAATCAACACTACTAAAGTTGAAATGAACTTGTCCTTAATTTTTGAGCAATAAAGCTTTGAAAATAAATATAAAAAGTATATATTTTGAATAGAAGTCATTAAAAATACTAACTTTGGAGCTAATCTAAACATGAGCCAAGTAACATTTATGGAGACAAGAGCCCTTCAAATAATATTGTTCAGAAAACTATGACACGATAACCTACCAGTGCTTTTCTTACATGCAAGTTGCAATGTGACCCCAAACTTGTATACATATAGATGAATTCCTATGTGCAAGCCCTATCTATCAAGTATATGCCAAATTACTTGATGGTAAAGCGTGTAACCATTGAATAATTATATCTGGTAAACAATAAGTACTTTAACTATATACAAATATCTGTTAGAAAAATATCAAATTCAATATAATGAATGATAGTTTTCTGGCAATGTTTCTTTTAAGTTTGATATGAATTCTTACTTTGTGTAGTCGGTCCCAATATCCAAAACGACAGCTTGTTTTTCCTGTATGAGAGCAATACCTTCATACAGCGCCATGATTTATTTTTCTTTTTGTTCAAATCTTAATGTACATTTTCTATGTTACAATACTTATATGCTCCGCTAGTTGTAAAAATTGTGCTGTGGTTATTTCAAAGGGTTATTATTTTTAAAAAACCTCGAAAGAATCATCAAAATATAACTTTAACGTCAGATGAGATGACACAGTGTCAGTGTTGCCAGGTCTAGGTTTTACTTTACCCTAGGCTTGGTCTCAATCTACCCTAGAATCTGTATTATTTAAAAAAAAATGCCCTAAAAATATCCTTGTCTTTTCCTTCTTTACAAATAAAACAACTACATTATTTATTCATATTATTATATTATTGGCACATAACAATAAAAGTATCCTCTGCATCACTATCTTTTTTGTCATACATGCTATTATTAAATTTGTCCAACATTGTTTTTGAAGGAGTGACGTTAACACAAGATTTGTGAAATATGTTTAAATTGTATCTTACAGTCATTATACTCTGTATCATAGGCAGGGATCATACAACTTTATAATTTGTGGCAGGGATAGCCTATTCCTAAGCTTTGTTTTGACGACTGAGTATAGAGAAAAGGCCCTTTCTACGGCTGCATTAGATATAGGCGCCGACAAAAGAGACAATGCTAATTTAGAGACATTAGGGAATCTTTTACTACCCCCAGCGTCTGTGTCCCCCCTGAACCTCAGCCCAAAAATCAGTACACCGCGTCGTATTTTTCCAAGATTTGTTTTGCAAATTATTCCATTCCATTTCTACCTCTTGTTTACAACCATATACTTCAGCCCTTTGAACATTTTGTAATATGTCAACTAATGTAGGTTTCACTTGAGAAGTGGCTATTTCTGGAGACAGCTTCACCATGGCTTTAAGGAATGTGATCTGTTTTGGCAACCTTTTCTGTGATTCGGAACACAAAATAACAAGAAAAGTTTTGCATCTCTCCCGTACGTCTTCTTTGTCACGTCTGTCTAGTTTCGATAGCGCCTCTTCAATCGTGTAGCCAAAATGCATTGCTGATACATGCATCAAATAAATGCTCTTGAAAACCAAATGATGCATATTCTCCATTCGTAACAGTTTCAAGCTTCCGAGGTATGACAATAATTTGCAGGATATTTTTGAATAGCAAAAACAAGTCTTCTAACAGTTTCGCTGGGTGGATATTATCACTTTGAAAAAGGCAATTTACTTTAGTAACTTGTCGTAGATGAACATCTAAGAACGTGAAATATGCATGGTAAGCTCTGCATTTCATGATATCATACAATTTTTCCGCCATCAAACAATTGTCTTCAGTCTTAGCCATCATGAAAAGAAGCTTTGATTCCTCCCATTGCTCGAGTAACGTACGTATAGCATGAGAACGTGCTAACCAGCGTGTTCCGCAAAATCCTGATATTTTTTTAGGAGCTCGACTTTCGTTCATATTTTCGTATAAGTCCCTGTAGGCTTCAAGGCGTTTTGAACTATTAGAGAACCAATTGTCGCATTCCCGAATCAAAAATTCCAGTTTGACGGGGCATACATTCCGAAGCTTTTTCTGCACATAAATGCAACGAATGACAGGTACAATTAACGATGATAATATCCGGTAAGTCTCTTTTCAACAGTGCTGCGACAGAGTGGTGCTCACCAATCATTACATTAGTACCGTCTAGCCCAATTCCTACCAGCATTTCAAGACGTAAGGAGTCCTCTAGTAAAGTATTTTTTATAGTTTCATAGATGGCCCAAATCCCCCCCCCCATCAACATGGTAGCGGAATTAAATAAAGATAGACTACCCCAGGAGGGTACCAGCACCCTTGGAGAATCCCTCGCTGAGCATCCACGACCATGTTTCTCCACTTCTGAGCGTGGGTGCTCAGGCTGCCCCGCGTATTCTGGGGGGGGCGAAATTCCGCTCAAGACTACAACTGCTCGGGGCAAACGGAGCAACAAGACCAAGGCGACCCCTGCCACGCTGTCCGTGAATTTCTGCAATATCAGGGGACTTCACTCTAACCTAAACGCCGTCCACTACCATCTCGAGACGGCGAGGCCGGCTCTGCTCTTTCTGACCGAGACGCAGGTGTCCTCTCCGGCTGATGTTTCGTATCTCTCCTACCCGGGGTACAAACTGGAACACTCCTTTGTGCCTCGGGCTGGAGTTTGCGTTTACGTCAGAGAGGACATCTGTTCTCGACGCCTCGGCAGACTTGAAGGTTCGGACCTGTCCATCCTTTGGCTACGCGTAGACAGCGACGACCATCCGCGCGTCTACGGGTGCCTCTATAGGTCCCACAGCGGTAATGCCGAAACAGACCGACTCTTCGACCACGTCCAAATGGCTGCAGATTCGTTGCTACAGCAGATCCCCTCCGCAGAAATCGTGATCCTCGGCGACTTTAACGCCCATCACGCCGAATGGCTCGGTTCACGTTTAACCGATCATGCGGGGAGATCTGTTCATGATTTTGCCTTGGCATATGGTCTGACACAACTGGTTACTTCGCCTACGCGGATTCCAGATGTGGAGGATCATGCACCTTCCCTGTTGGACCTTCTGCTGACCTCTCACCCGGACGGATATCAGATTTCCGTCGACGCCCCTTTAGGCTCCTCGGACCATTGTCTGGTCCGGAGTGTTGTGCCACTCACGCTGAAATCGCGGTTGCATTCTGCAGGCTGCCGCCGTGTTTGGCACTATAGGTCAACCGATTGGGATGGGATGCGGTCTTTCTTTGCATCCTACCCTTGGGGGCGGGTTTGCTTCTCGCCGGATGATCCCAACGTTGTTGCGGATTCTGTTACTAATGTGGTACTTCAGGGTATGGAACTTTTTATTCCTTCCTCTGTGGTGCCCATTGGAGGCAAATCTCAGCCATGGTTTGGTCGCTCCTGTAAAATAGCATCATGCTATAAGCAGGAGTGCTACCAAGCCTGGGTTGATGCATCAGCGTCCCGGGATGTAAACACCAGCGCTCTAAAAAAGAAGTATAATTCCGCCTCTAGGTCCTTCAAAAGAGTCATTGCCAAGGCAAAGTCAGAGCACATAGGTAGAATTGGCGAGAAACTAGTTCGCCTTCCTTCTGGAACCCGTGCATTCTGGTCTCTCGCCAAGGCTGTCCAAGGGAATTTCTGTCAGCCATCTCTTCCATCTCTGCACAGGGAGGACGACTCACTGGCCCATACTGCAAAGGAGAAAGCCGATCTTCTAGGCTCCTTCTTTGCGTCTAACTCGACTCTCGATGACGGGGGGAGTACGCCGCCGACCATCCCGCGGTGTGAGTGCTCCATGCCGGAAGTGCAGTTCACACAGCGCTCGGTTCGCAAAGCACTCCTCTCCCTGGACATCCACAAGTCGAGTGGGCCTGACGGAATCCCCCCAATTGTGCTGAGGACGTGTGCTCCAGAGTTGGCACCGGTTTTAACGCGTCTTTTCCGGTACTCCTACTCCCTAGGCGTAGTCCCAAAATCATGGAAGACGGCTTTCGTCTACCCGATCCCTAAAAAAGGCGACCGCTCAGACCCGTCCAACTACCGGCCAATCGCCATCACCTCCTTGTTCTCCAAAACAATGGAGTCCATTGTAAACTGCCAGCTCATGAGGTACCTTGAGGATCACCAGCTGATTAGTGACCGCCAATACGGTTTTCGCCGTGGTCGGTCAGCTGGTGATCTTCTGGTCTACCTCACTCACAGATGGGCGGAGGCAGTAAAGTTCAAGGGGGAGGCATTGGCCGTTAGTTTGGACATTGCGAAGGCCTTCGATCGGGTTTGGCACAAAGCGCTTCTTTCGAAGCTCCCTTCCTATGGGCTTCCCGAGAAATTGTGCGATTGGATCACCAGCTTTCTTGCAGATCGGAGCATCAAGGTCGTTGTAGACGGTGCAAGCTCCGATTGCAAGCCTATTAATGCTGGTGTTCCACAGGGCTGCGTGCTATCGCCAACGCTGTTTCTTCTGCATATCAATGATATGTTGCATACCCGTAACATTCATTGCTATGCAGATGACAGCACTGGTGATGCTCTTTACAACGGCCGAGCCAATATTTCTCGGGAAAACGTCTCCGAGTGCCGGGACAAACTTGTGTCTGAAGTCGAGTCCTTGCTGAACAGAGTCTCGGATTGGGGACGACTAAATCTAGTCCAGTTTAACCCCCAGAAGACACAAGTTTGCGCGTTAACCGCTAAAAAGAACCCCTTTGTCGTATCCCCTCAGTTTCAAGGCACTCCCCTTGTTGCCTCAGCCAGTATCGGAATCCTCGGCGTCGACATATCGAGTGACGTGCAGTTTCGTGGTCACTTGGAAGGGAAGGCCAAATTGGCCTCTAAAAAGCTTGGCGTGCTCAGCAGAGCGGGACAGTATTTCATGCCGGCACACCGCCTGCAACTTTACAAGGCGCAGGTTCGACCGCACATGGAATACTGTTCCCATCTCTGGGCTGGGGCTCCCCAGTACCAGCTCCTTCCACTTGACCGCATCCAGCGCAGAGCGGCTCGAATCGTCGACGACCGAGTGCTTTCCGATCGGCTCGATTCACTGGCGTTGCGAAGAGATGTTGCATCTCTTTGCGTATTTTATCGCATCTATCACGGAGAGTGCTCTGAGGAATTGTTCGGATTAATCCCAGCCGCCAAATTTCGTGAACGCACCACGCGGCAAACGTCCCGATACCATCCACACCATCTGGATGCTTGGCGGTCCACCACTGTACGTTTCACAAGGAGTTTTCTTCCACGTACAACCTCTCTGTGGAATAGTTTATCACCGGCGATTTTTCCGGACCGATACGACCTGGGGACCTTCAAGAAAAGAGCTTACTCCTTTCTAAAGGGCCGGCAACGCACCCGCAATTCTCCTGGTGTTGCGGTTGATCATGGGCGGCGGTAGTCACTTAACATCAGGTGAGCCGCATGCTCGTTTGCCCACTCTTCTATAAAAAAAAAAAAAAAAGATGGTTGTTGCATCGCATTTAGATATTTTTATGTATCTGTAAAATGTTGTAATGATATGCTGCTTAATTTTTGAAAAATACCGTATCATTATGCACAGAATTTTATCTGTTGATATGTCCGTAGTTTCATCTACAATAAGTGGAGGAGGATTTCACCTAAATGATCTACATTTTGAATAGCACTATGTTCAGCTATATAAGCAGCTATTTTTAATTCCGCAGTTTTGTTATTCTTCGAAACTGTTTTTACAAAAGGCAATTGCTGACAGGACTTCGCCGCTTTATCTAATGACACAGCTTTTATGTGTTTTTTACTCTTTGCGTGATAGTTAAGTTCTTTCTTGTGGGGTACTAATGTGACTTTACAATATTTGCACCTTGCATAGTTTTCACCAGTGGGGTCAGGACAAATCCAATCTAAAAATAAAAAAAGCAAAGCGTTATCACCACCGCACCGCCACCACCATTCATCTTCATCATCACCAAAATATGCATTTGTCTTTATCCATCACCACCACCACCCGTAAAATATACCTACAGATGTGGGTAAATTTTGTAACAGGCAACTCTTATACATTACCAAAGACATTCAAATAATATTAACAGCCAAACTACCAAATCTCTAGTATATATACAGTAATCTATGCTACCAAACAAAGTACAATACAATCAAAGAAAAACAGTAACAATAATGCTTGTGTAACCTCAGTCTCATTGCTCAATTAGATTAATACATATTATAGCTTTAATAAACTGGATTTACCTTTTAAATTTGAATCATACTCCCATTCTTTACAGTATTTTTGTGCATATTTTTCACACCTGAACGCGTAACGCCAGCACTAGACGACGCCATTTTTCACAACAACACACACTCACGAAAAGAAAGAGCAAGCAACACAATAAATAAGGGAGACTAGAGAGAGACACAAAAGCAATCGGTGCGTTCACGACACGGAATCTGTAATGGGCGCGTTCAAAAACAATATCATTCAAAGTAATTATTATTTTACTGTTATTGACTGTTACCCCAAAAAATACCCTAGGAAAATTCATACCCTAGAAATTACCCTGCTGGATTACTTTTACTCTAAATATAGGGTAAATTACCCTAAGTTGGTACCACTGCACAGTGTCATACTTCTCACTTCTCAATACTTCTCATAAAAATAAAATGACAATGAGAGCATGGAACAGTGTGACCATCTTTAAAATACAGATCTTGCCTTAATTTGGTTAAAAACCTGCCAAATCCTGCCAAATGCTGTAGTGAAAAATGCCTAAATACTGCCAACTTTATTTACTATTGTATTAAATATTTCATGACATTACGCAATAAGGCACATTGTGTTCTACCAAAAAACCAGACATGTTTAGCTCTGTCTTTTTAATTTATTTTTGCAAGGAAGATTTCTTAAAGAATTGTTGCACCTGAAATAATTCAGTGAATTTACTTTAAAATACAACATACATACTTGTGGGTGTAAGATTAAATAAATAAACAAACGTTAGCTAGCACTGCGATACGACGTTCGAGCTGGTGAAAATTAAATATACCAATTACAATCTGTTTAGTCTATTAAACTTACCCAAGACTGCCTACTGAAATCACTCATATTTTTTTGATATTTACTAATAGCGGCATGCTCCTTTAAAGCGGACAACGGGATGCCAATTTGCAGTTACAGGCTTTACAAAAGGCCACGTCTGGATCATCTTTAGCTTTGGAGATCCACGACGAAAGTAAAGGACCTTACTCCCACTCCGCTCTATACACTCTATCATATTTTCGCTTTATCACCACCATCAATAATCACCATCGCCCACGAAATATTATTAATAAGATATCGCTAACAATATGTTATAATCGTGAAATCTAATGCGATATACCTATATAAAAAAGTACTCATTGTGTAAATATCAAACGAAAGTACGTTCTTCTATAATTGATTAAAATATTAACCATAAACTCGTATTTATGAACACTTGTTTTAAGATTATCAACTTTAGAAACAAACTTTTAAATTGTTTATTAAATGTGATACAAACATAATAGCGGGTCCGCCAAATAACTTTTTTTTTTTAAAAATGCTATTAAAAAAAACTACTAAATATTTTTTCAAATTTCTTTTTTTATTTGAAAGTACAATCCTTCCGGTTAATGATGGAAAATAATTTCATTCAAATGGCTGCCTCGGCTGGCCATGCAGTAGCCTACACGATCGGTCCAATTTTTGAGTACATTATCGATTGTGTGCAGATGTATTTCACCAATGGCTTAACGAATATTGTCTTTTAAAGCGTCAATTGTCTCTGGCTTGTCGGCGTAACACTTATCTTTGACGGCACCCCACAAATAATAGTCCAACGGTGTCAAATCGCAGCTCCGAGGTGGCCAAACGACATCAGCTCTACGGCTGATAATACGATTTTCAAAAACAGGGCGCAAAATATCAAGTGTAGCGTCGGCTGTGTGGCACGTTGCGCCGTCCTGTTGAAACCAAATGTTGCCAATATCCTCCTCTTCAATTTCTGTGAACAAAAATTCGTTCAACATGGCCCGATAACGATCGTCATTGACTGTAACGGCCACACCTTGCTCATTTTCGAAGAAAAATGGCCCAATTACGCTTCTGGACCAAAATCCGCACCAAACAGTGACTCGTTTTGGGTGCACCGGCTTTTCGATGAATGCGTGCGGGTCTTCTGTGCCCCAAATGCGACAATTCTGCTTGTTTACATACCCGCCAAGTTCGAAATGAGCTTCATCTGAAAAGATGATTTTTTTGGCAAAATCCGCATCTTCCGCAAGTCGATCGCAGGCCCACTTAGCGAAGCGAAAACGCATTGGATGGACAGTTGGCTTCAACTTCTGAACCAATTGGATTTTGTACGGCGTCATACCAAGGTCTTTACGCAAAATTCGTCTCAATGATGTCTCCGAAATGTCCAATTGTTGAGAACGACGGTGAACTGATGTTGATGGCGTTTCACGCACACTTTCGGCCACAGCAGCAATATTCTCGGGTGTACGCACTGTTTTTGGCTTTTCTCGCGTTGGTTTATCGATGAGGATGCCAGTTTCTTTCACTTTTTTCACAAGGTAACGAACATATGTAGCTGACGGTGCTTCATTTCTTCCAAAATCCGTACGCAATTTTCGCACACATTCTGCAACATTACCATGATTTTCAAAGTAATGTCGCAATATTTCCCAGCGTTATTCAAGCGTATACACAACCATATTCGTTCAGCGGAAGGATAAAACTAATTATCTGTCAAATTAGACATAAGCTAAGTGTTGCCATTCACGAAATAAGCACTAGTTGAAAAAAAAAGTTAGATGGCGGACCCTTTACGAGAAGTACAGGGAAAACCCTGGCAAACCACATGCTGGCGAAGAATCTAGGGTTACCATTTTCAGCATTTTGAGCTGCCATAATGAAATCTATTTTTAATACCCCGATAGTGGCAAATACTGCCATGTTTTATAAAACTTCAACTGATCATGTCAGAGGGTAAAATAAGAGGCCAATCCTGCCAAAGTGGCAGGAGTCCGCCACATATGGCCAGCCCCATACCAGTGGTGTGTGGTGTTAACTCGAAAACTTAGCGAGTAGAAAATCTCGTTTGAACGGTAATAAGGGAGTTAAGTAGCAAGTTAACAATTAAGTTGAACGGGATAGTCGGCCGAGTTATTTTTCGGCGAGTTAAGTGTGAAGTGCTGCCCTCCCGCGCGTCTCCCTAAACTAGCCACTAGTGTGAACGAGCGAGTCTAGTACAGTGCGTAAATAGACAGGACGCAACGTTTGCGCGCCAAAACGTAAAAATTGTACTTTTATAATTAAACTCGCCACAAAGTTTGTACGAATCTATACTTTAAAATAAATTTTTAATAATTTTCTTACTGAAAGTGATTAAAAGGGATAAAATAAATAGGTATAATCATATACTCCTGAAGTATTATTACACCTATTTTATTATAACTATTTAAAATGTAAAAATCATTTAGATAAAACAAGCTTTTACGGTACGTATTGACATCAATGGCGAGTACATCACTCACCTTCGATTTGCCGACGATATAGTCCTTATGGCAGAATCGCTGGAGGACTTAAGCACTATGCTCAATGACCTCAATAGTGCCTCCCAACGGATAGGTCTTAAGATGAACATGGACAAAACAAAGGTCATGTTCAATGTCCATGTCACACCCATGCCGGTAGTTGTTGGGAGCACTATGCTCGAAGTTGTTGACGAGTACGTTTACCTGGGACAAATAGTCCGACTAGGTAAGTCCAACTTCGACCGAGAGGTCAATCGACGGATTCAACTCGGCTGGGCAGCGTTCGGGAAATTACGACATATATTCTCGTCAGGTATACCTCAATCTCTAAAAACTAGATTGTACAACCAGTGCGTGTTGCCAGTGATGACTTACGGATCTGAGACGTGGTCCTTCACTACTGGCCGTATGAGGACGCTCAAGGTCGCTCAGCGAGCTATGGAGAGGGCTATGCTCGGAGTTTCTCTGCGTGATAGACTCAGAAATGAGGATATCCTCAGTAAAACCAGAGTGACCGACATAGCCCAACGGATTAGTAAGCTGAAGTGGCAATGGGCCGGCCATATAGCTCGAAGAACCGATAACCGATGGGGAAGAAAGGTTCTTGAGTGGCAGCCTCGTACCGGTAGGCGTAGTGTAGGGCGACCCCCCACTAGATGGAGTGAGACCTGGTAAGATATGCAGGAAGTCGATGGATGCAGGTGGCTCAGGACCGTGCTTTGTGGCATTACTTGGGGGAGGTCTATGTTCAGCAGTGGACTTGTGAAGGGCTGTAATGATGATGATGATGATGAAGCTTTTACGGATTTAATCGCGATAAAAGTTAGTTTTATTTACAAGTGTAGCATTCGCGTGAAGATAAGAAATCATTAAGGAAGAATTATCAAAATTGATTCACAATCAACGCTTAAGTTTAGTTTTAGTTGACCTTGTATTGCCATGCTTGGCAGGTGGATTGGCAACCACAGTTTTTTAAATTTTTGAGCCGTTATCACAAAGACGCTGCTGTCCATCTCTTACTTCACTTTCCCTCTGTAACCTAATACGATATCCACGGGACTAAATAGAATCATAAGTATAGACCCCAGGCCCCTGACCCACGGAACGTTGTGTTATGAATTTTTATTTGGATTTAAATGATTATTCATTTTCACACAACTATATTTCGCGATTGTAAAACATATTACTAGCTAGGTTAAAGTTAAATTTAAGTATTCATTTTGAATTTTTTATGAATTGGTTAGTGAAAAAAGTGTGTACCATTAATAAATATCATAGATTTAGTATTAACTGACTTTAGAATAGATTAGCAATACAAAAGAGATCATAGTGTACACATATGTTGAAGCGAGAAAGATAGGTTAGACCACTCTCCAGAGAGTAATATATTCCTTGAGTTAGATCATTTTAATACACGCTATTAGCCTGTATTGTCCTGATGTCATCTGTGAATAAAACAAATCCCTCTTGTATTTTTAAAATCTTAGGTTTTAAAGTTTATTTTAGGTTTTAAGACGATCTTAACTCTATAAATTATAAAATTCAGTTCACAATGGAGTTACAGGCAAACAACTCTTTAGCTATTGTAGATGTGTCGGGATCCTGATAACACCTTGAGCCATACTGTTTATGGAAAAAAGACCCATACAGGTAGATATTTAAATGGTGATTCTCACCACCATCCTTCACAGTTAGCTACCGTGGGTAAATCTTTGTTTCAGAGAGCACGAAGGATCTGTGACAGTAAACACCTGGCTGCCGAGCTCCAAAACGTCAAGCAAGTTTTGCATGACAACAAGCTTCGGATCCCGCACCTACGTCACAGTGAACGATTGAAGCCGGCCACAGTCGAGCGGATACCTAATGTACTGCCATATGTTAGAGGAGTCACTGAAAAGATTGGACACATCTTGAAGCGCGCTTCAATTAAAAAATACTTCAAGACGCTTTAAGATTGGTCAGTTTTTACCATCAGTCAAGTGTAACGTCCCTCTGTAAGAAGCAGGAGTGTACAAGCTTAATTGTGAATGTGGTCTCTCCTACATAAGATAAACTAAAATATCAATTAAACCCCGCGTTAAAGAACACATAACTGACGTGAAGAATCGACGTTCCGTTAAGTCTGCAGTCTGTGAACACGTACAAGAGCACCCCCGTCATTACATCAGATGTGATAGACCACAAATTCTCGCTAAAGAACACTGATCCCTTCCAAGGATGATTCGTGAGGCTATTGAACTACTTTTACGGATTTTATCGCGTTTATTTATGCTATTTTTAATACCCGACGTTTCGGGTGCTTTTCAGCACCCATGGTCACGGGGGACTGAGGTGACTGCCGTCCCGATATCAAAGTTAAACCGGAGTACCTTCAGCTTTTTAATTATTGTCTTTGGTCCGATCTACACAGAATGAGCTAACTGTGTTTTGAAGTCTGGCAGTGGTATGATTGGGTTTAGTTTTAATTTTATTAATTATAGGGTCCCAAGCAGGTGGTAGTACCCAGCCTCCTTCTCTATTTAAATTAGGATGTTTTTTAATTTAGTAAAAGTAGTTTGAATCAATGTATAATGTTCGCGTAAATATAAGAAATCATTATGAGGCTATTGAAATCAAAAACATCCTAATTTCAATAAAGAAGATGGCTGGGTGCTACCATCTGCTTGGGATCCTATAGTTAATAAAATTAAAACCTAACCCAAGCATACAACTGCAAGACTTCAAGATACTATAAGTTCGTACTGCATAGATCGGAACAAAAATTAATAATTTTAATCTATGCTAACCGCGCTAACTATGACATTTAGATAGGGAATGCAAATCTCGCGAGATTGGGGCCCAAGCGAGATCTCGCGAGTTTATGTATAACAGTACCGCGAGATCTTGCCAATATCGAGATCTCGCGAGATTGGCAGTTTTGTATGTTTTCTTTGCAAATAATCGCAATATTTGAATAAATTAGGAAAAATGTAATAAAAATTATAAGTATGGTAAGATAAACATTTATTTTCACGAATTTTTTCAATAGACATTTATGCATCAAACATTGTTTGACGTATCTGCCTATATTCTTTTAATAAACTCCTAATTAGTAAACTTTGACATACGTGTCTATCAAATAACACATGAAAGAAACAACCAGTGTTCTCTTCTTATATCAAAGATAATCTTTTATTAATAAAACAGTTCTTTTATAACAAGCAAATCAACGAGAAGTCAAAAAATGAAACTGATTATCTAAGTTGAGTTGACTGAGATATTATTATCAATTAAATATAACTATATCTACTCAGTAAATATTACGTATTGATTAACAAAATGTACCGATTAGTCAGACTATTAGAAATTACAGTTTAATTAACAAAATATACCAATCAAATGAAAGATTTGTTCAGTTCAAATCACAAGCCATTATTACGAATTATTTTGAAAGTAGCTCCTTAATAAGCATAAAATGTCCAAAGAATCGTGTGCTAAACGTTTCTTATTTTGTTGGCCAGATAACCGACAGATCGCAACTCCGTTCGTGTCAGTCCGCGCTTCGAATAAGTCGTTTTTATGCTCGAGTGCAATCTCGTTAAACTTGCAAGATCTCGCCCTTTTGTCGTCCGAGATCAATCTCGCTAAAATAGGCCGAGATCTCGCTAGAACGAGATCTTGCGAGAACGAGATTGCAATGGAAGCACTGAGGAGCCCCAAGCCAGAGATGGGAGTATTCCATATGCAGCGGAACCTGCGCCTTTTGAAGTTGCAGGCAGTGTGCCGGCATGAAATACTGTCTTGCCCTGCGAAGCACGCCAAGCTTTTTAGCGGCCAATTTGGCCTTCTCTTCCAAGTGACCACGAAACTGCACGTCACCCGATATGTCGACGCCGAGGATTTCGATACTCGCTAACGCAACAAAGGTAGTGTCTTGAAACTGAGGAGATACGATGAAAGGGTCCTCTTTAGCGATAAACGCGCACACTTGCGTCATCTGGGAATTGAACTGGACTAGATTTAGTCGCCCCCAGTCCGAGACTGTTCAACAAAGTCTCGACTTCAGACACAAGTTTGTCCCGGTACTCGGCGACGTTTTCCCGAGAAATATTGGCATGACCGGTGTATAAAGCAACACCAGTGCTGTCCGCATAGCTATGAATGTTACCGGTTTGCAACATATCATTGATATGCTAAAGAAACAGCGTTGGTGATAGCATGTAGCCATGTGGAACACTAGAGTTAATGGGCTTGTAATCGGAACATGCACCGTCTACTACTACCTTGATGCTCCAATCTGCAAGAAAACTAGTGATCCAATTGCACAATTTCTCGAGAAGCCCATAGAGATGAAGCTTCGTAAGGAGCGCTTTGGGCCAAACCCAATCGAAGACCTTCGCTATGTCCTAACTAACTGCCAACGTCTCCCCCTTGGACTCTACTGCCTCCAACTGTCTATAAGTTAGGAAACCTAAAAGATTACCAGCTGAGCGACCCCGAAGGAAACTGTACTGGCGGTCACTAATCAGCTGATGATCCTCAAGGTACCTAATGAGTTCTTATAAATTTTCGGAAATCAAGCGACTGAAAGCCAGTACTATCATTGAATCAGATCCGTTTCGCAGTTTCATGCTGAAGTACGGGGTATTTTTAAATGTTTTTTCTTAAATTTATAATGTTGTTAAATTACGATTAATTTAGATTTGTTTATCATTTTGCATTTAATTACTTTTTACTTATAGTGCTACGTGCTTAAACTGGATTAAAATGCATTTCTTTCTTTCTTTCTGCATTTGGCAGTTTATAACGGAAAATATAAAAAAATACTTAAATGAGCTTTAATTTATTACATGCATTTTTACTGTTAATTCGAAAAATTTTAATAGTATTTAATGCTTTTAACATATTCCTTGTCTTATTATTTTTTATAAATTTACATACTTACTTTTCATGAAATAATTATTACTTTAAGCAATTAAAAATTAAATATTTGAGACTGTGTTACAACAGTGCCAATTACCCATGCGAGTTGAACAACAAATTTTTACATGACCCCCAAAGCTGTCTTATCTTAGCGACGATATTGTTTTCGCAACTTGTGTAAGTGAGATAGATACATGTTTATTCAAAATTGTTATTAGTTTCAAAGTTACGTCGTCGCGTTTGGATAGTCCTCTCGTGTTGTATAATTCAGTCCTCTAGTGTTGTATAACTCAGTGGTCATATGCCTCTAGAACATACGTAACTAAACTAAATTATTGATTAAAACACTTTTACGGATTTATTTTTTATTTTTAATTCCCAACGTTTTGGGTGCTTTCCAGCACCTTTTATTTAATTATTTTACTCATATTACTTAGCCTATTACTACGTACTGTAAGTTTATTCAAAGCTTATCTTTCTTTCAGAGGAAAAATTATTTAATAAATAAAACTTTCTGTCCTGTTCAGAAACTAACTGATGAGGGAAAATTGCTCCGCGTAGCCAACACTTATTAATAAAATTACATATTGAAACTTATTTTATTATTGAAATAAAGTAGATAGCGAAATTACAAAAAGCTTACAAAATGTTTACAATAAATTGGTTTTCTTTGAAGTATTCTGAAAAATTTACATCGTAGTCTTGTTTAATAACTTTTTAGTAGACGTTTAGTATCGCAGTTTGGTTTTAAGTATTAACATTTAATTTATATAACATAATAACTCGCACATTTATTTTTATATTATATGTATTTCAAGTTTTTATTTTAAGTCCACAATAAGCTGACATGTTAGTTTTTATGTGATTTCATGTAGCTTAAAAGAGCACAAAACTATTAAATATATTAATTTGTCGATATAAGATGCTTAGAAGACTTGAGGGAACCGATGAACTATCTATCCATACATAGCTTTCTAAAATTTTAACCATCCTTTTGGCCTTGCCGTAGTTGGGTAAAAATATTCACTTACATCATCCGCGTCAAATCAGAAGAAACGAATATACTGCAATCGGTCTCGATAATTGAAGTTGAGATAGGCAACGCATGATGCAGCACTATTTGTTACCCACACATGCACATTATATGCACACTGGTGTATTTTGATTTTGGTCTCGTCTTTATCACCCATCGCCAATCTATACTATACGACTTCTATGGTAAATATGGTTTTAATTAACGCATCGATACTTTTTAGGCGTTCTTTGTGTAGATTTAAAAACAAAATGTCAGTGTGATTCAATTCATGTTTACAATTTGGCAGTTTAAATGCTTGTTAGTCTGTGCTATGTATTTCAAAATTTAGGTGTAAGTAGTGTCCAAAGGAATTTTTAATTAAGGCTTACGTTATTCAGTGAAAAACATCATCGTGTTTATTGGTATAATATGAACAGAACACAGAAAGATTATACCTCAGAACAACCTCATTAAAGAGGTATATTAGACAGCAATTGAAACTTATTTTAATATTGAGCAATGCGCCGTTTCCGCATTTCGCGACCATTGATTGTCTCTAAGGCAGATGGACTACACAGGGGCTTAAAGCCGGTGACTTTATCATCACAACTTCAGGGTTCCTATGCTGGGACAGGTTCTGGAGCAAGTATGGGTTCAATCCGCACCGCGGTCCGAACTACCCAGTCACGTCGCCGGTGTTATATGGGTTGCGTAGCTAAGCTTGTTGATTCTTTTTTAATCAACTACTCATAAGTTTATTGTTAGTAATTTCAAAAATGTATTATTGTAAAACTAGATTTTTGAGATTAAAATTAGATAGAGTATCTTTTCGGCAAAATATTATAAAATGAATGAGTTCGTTAGATATTGTTATTGTACTTATTAACATTGTATCTACTCACCTATTAATAAAAAAAGAGTTTGGTAAAAAATAATTTTTGTTTAGATATATTTGATTTCATGCTTTTTGTTAACATATAATAATATTATGTACAGCAAAATATGGGTGTAAGCTTAAGTGGCAATGGGCCGGCCATATAGCTCTAAAATCGATAATCAATGGAGAAGAAAGGTTCGTGACTGGTAGCCACGTGCCGGGAAAATAAGTGTAGTGCGGTCTCCCACTAGATGGTGATGGTGTCGATGCACACAAGTGGCTCAAATCAGTGTTTTGTGGAATTCCTCGGGAAAAACTTATATTCAGCGGAGGATTTGAGAAGACTTGTCATGATGATGATGTTCATGGCATTGGGTTACTATCAGGTGAATCGTACGCTAACTTGATCCTTCTAGAAACCTGCTAATGTAAGAATGTTGGTGCAGACTCAAATTTGGTTATGTTGAAATGATTTACATTAAAACAATTATTAAAAAAAGTTTGTATTTAATAATGAACATGACATTCAAATACTTAAGATCTATTTTTACATTAGGACGTAAAAAATAATATAAAATAATTTTTTTCTACAAAGGGCCATTACAAAATTGTAATTATTTTAGTAACATTTTGAAAGACAGTTGACTTGTGTTCCAATAAAAATGTTTTATTTTGCGTTTTTATCAATATAAGGCGTTTGAAAATAAAGATGATGTAACTAGGTACTATTAATTTATTTTACACAAATTCCGCTATAATACATATTTACAAACGTAAAAACGAATTGAAAACGGCGCAATATAAAAACTGTTGAGCAAGCCTACAATCTACACCTATACTAACTAGGAGACTCGAGAGCTCGGCGGCGCGCACTCCCTACCTAAGTGATCACAAGTATGTGTTGGGTTACTGTCTGGACGACGAATGCAGCCTTCTACTAAGATAATATGCAGGATATGATGCTCTGACTTAATAAATAACTCTATTTATAACATTTATTAAAGAAAAGAAATTAAATTTGTACTGTTAAAGTTGCATTTTAAACAATAGTAAGCCTCGTGACGTTTACGCAACTTCAACAAGTGCTTGAGTTAGCATTCCTAAAGGTACAGAAAGCTCACACTCGCTGTGGAACCAGAACTGACCTCTCGTGATCAGTCGAGTATTGAGAGTGTTCGCCGCAGTTATTTTTGGGCCGTGAAATTGTTCTTGAACCTCGATTCCAATCTAAACCCAAAAGAACCAAAAGACTGCAAACGAGGTTCAAGGCTTTATTGACCTAATACCGCTTGTTCACAGACGAGGTAACCAATAGACATTTTGATAAAGTTAAAAATTGAAGAGTCGGAAAAAAATAGATTTTACAAAAATAGTGTAATCTGAAAAACTATTGGATATGTCTGGGGGTTTCCTCGCATGCACCGATGCGATGCAAGCCTCTCGATATTGCTCTAGGCGCTCAAACTTTAAATGATGGAGGTAATGAGTCGCGCCTTGAAGTTGACTAATCTTTCGGAGGTCTGTGCGATACGCAAGATAAGATCCTGAATAAGATTGGCGATTCCACGGTTGGCAATGATGAACAGCCGCGTAACGGGTCCAGGAACACCTTCCGTCAGGTTGTCACCATGTGCGTGGCCCTCCTCACCTTCCGACACAGTCGCCTCACCCGATGCACCGGAGGATGAACCAGCTACCAACTGGAAACCACAATAAATGTTAAATTTGGGCATCCACGACTTTTTCGCCACCAGGGCGGCACGACTATAGAATGAGGTGAAATATTTGACAGATTACATGGCAAGGGAATTAATTTGTAAGGGAAATGTTAGGCTTTATGGTTCTTTCTGTAATAAGTCATATTTTATATTAATAAGATAAGAAATGAAGAAACCAAACCACGAATATATCTAAAAGTAAAAAAAAACATTAAATAAAAGAGTTAAAAAAATTGAAAAATATTGGGAAATAACCACTGAGGCATGTTTTATGTATAAATATAATGCACTAGATACCGATAAACTTTTATTTAAAACAATTTTTCAGTGGTACGACATGATGTAACATAAACTTCACCTCACTCCAACCTAGCGACGTCTGGTGAACGGAAGATTATTAGTCCACATTATGCATGAAAGAAAGCCATCATTTGACATTTTGACTAAAATTTAGACCAAGTTTCTTCTAAATTTACGCTAAAACTAATTCACAAATCTACTCGTGTTATTGTTTTATCATAATTATAAAAACTACTATTGAATGCTATTTATTATATACTAAGTTATGTTATACTAACAATTAAACTATGTTAGAGTAAAATTACTATGAAAAAAGGTACTTATAATACAAAATATTACAGTTAGTTACGAAATATAGAAACTGAAGCATGAGAATGGGATAAGGATTTAAAAGATGAGGGTGTTGAGAATGCATCTGTAACTAAAACAAAAATAGTCAAGCAGAATATTGAACTACATAACGGCAGTCGAATCTCGGTCAAACTGCAAATCTACGGAGTGTACGAGCGGCTACGTTGGTGCACTATGATGGTGTGTACTTGTGAATTGTTGGGGTCCAGGGTGGCAGAGTGGGAGGCTGTGAAGCCCACGTTGAGAGAGTCGGTTCCAGCGAACAGACGGAAAGCGGATCCAGCTGCACGCGCCATCGCTTCTGCTGGCCGCTGTAAAATCATTCCTTCTCATTCGCACTAAGCCTTGATCCATATAACTCTGTCTCACTCATAAGCCTGCTGCTCGTAAACCATGTTTCTTTTAAAATCGGAACGATTACCCACTGATATTATTTGATCAGTAAGTTTTAGTGAACTGTAGCCTTTTTTTTAATCTAACTTTTGTTAATCTCATTTGAAGACTTTATTATTTTTCAAATTAGATATACTGTTTTTACCCTAGTATTAAAGAAGAAGAGTGATTACATATTTAAAAGTAGTCAGCTATTCCAGCACGATGTATTTTTATATGAGTTTAAATTGGATGTATTATAAGGGATATTAAATATAAAGAGAGATGTGAAGGCTAAGAGGAGGTAGCAAGATAAGAGAATATTCGAAAAAAAATACAAGTAGACGTGTATACATACTCTCACGATGTCAAATAAGAAGTTTCCGGATCCACCACCAGAGGACCCATGAGAGTCACCAAAGCTCAGAAATCTGGAAATCAATAAATAATTTACTTAATTTGATTGAAGTATCAAACAACAAGATTTTAGTGACAATCTAATTAAAGCTGTTGTATTTGTATCACAGACAAGACTATTACGTTACTGCTGCAGCCTGTCAAAAGCTCGCGGCTGGACGGCGGCCTCTCTTAGAGTTCGTTTCACAGCGGGCATGTTTGCTGTAGTTGCACAGCGGGGTAGTCGGGTTGGCAACTGCAGGTTTTTATCATTTTGTGGAGTTATCAGTAAGATACTACTGCTCTTCTCCTGTGTCATTTCCCTCAGTCGTTTACACGGTCACACAAGACTATTATTTATTAATTAATTATTATTAATTATTATATTAAAACAAATACTTATTATTATTTATTATTATTAATCCCCTAGCGAGTTAACGTAATAAAACCTATTACTATATTAATTGATAGAATCAGGCGTTACTTTGCGGAAATCCATTATAATAAAAAATAAAAATATAAATTTCTTCGCATCCTTCCGCTAAACAAATACATAGATGTGTCTTACCTGGATTGAAGAGCACCTCTAAAGGCTCTAGAGGCGAAACACGTGTCGTATTATCGTCGATGGTGTGTCTTGCCTGGAATAGTGGTGTTGGGAGTGGTGGTGCTGGGACTAGTGGTGATGGAGTTAGTGCATGCAATTGCGGGAGGGCGGGAGGTGCTCTTCAATCCAGGTAAGACACATCATTGTATTTGTTTAGCGGAAGGTTGCGAAGAAATTTATATTTTTATTTTTATTATTACTATAATTATATAATAAAAAACTAAACTATCATATATCGTCATTATGACGACCAGACGCCAACTGTTCAGTGATGTCTCAGTGGTCGCAAGGGTGAAAACTGGCAGCGATCACCGAATACTTAGAGGCACACTGAACCTAAACGTTAAGTTGGAGAGGTCTCGTCTAATGAAGTCAACGCTCCGTCCCCCTCGTGCTCTAATCCAGAATCCCGAAACCTTTCAGCTCGAGTAACAAAACCGCTTTCAGTGCCTAGAGGATTGCGATGCAGTGGACGATATGAATGACAAGCTCGTGGAAACTGTCCATGCGGTCGGAGCTAAGTTCTGCAAGACCCGTCGCAGAAGAACATAAAAACTCTCCGATCACACTCTTAATCTCATGGCTGTTAGACGAGAGATGATGACAACTGAACAGACAGATCTCCAAATGCATGCGGCGAGACTTACGCAACTTTAATACTGCTCGTATTAAAGAAGCGATCGAGCGAAACCAGGGCTCCAAAGTCTTTGCCAGAGATCTGTCTGCCAGAAAGAGCCAACTGTCAAAGCTGAAGACTGAGTGTGGCAACATCGTTTCCGGGACACCTGAGATTCTGAGTGAGATTGAGAGGTTCTATGGCCAGCTGTACACATCATCGTTGGAGCCACACGCAAGTGTGAGTAACGATCCAAGAGCAAGTCTTATCCGACACTATTCTGATGATATCCCGGACGTCAGTCTGAGCGAGATTAGAATGGCTCTACAACACCTTAAAAACGGCAAGGCCCCGGGCGAGGATGGAATTACAGCGGAGCTTCTGAAAACAGGTGGAACACCGGTACTTGAAGTCCTTCAGAAGCTCTTCAATTCCGTCCTCCATGGTGGCACTACCCGGAGGCGTGGAGCAGAAGCGCGGTGGTCTTGTTGTTTAAGAAAGGCGACAACGCTCTCTTGAAGAACTACAGACCGATTTCCCTTCTGTTGTCCCGTCCCGTCCGTTCGTCTACGTGCTGTTTTCGAGAGTCGTTTACGAATCGTCTCGTATGCATACTCGACGACTTCCAGCCTCCCGAACAAGCCGGTTTCCGAAAAGGCTTCAGTACCATAGACCACATAAATACCCCGCGGCAGATTGTACAGAAGACCGAAGAGTACAATCTGCCACTTTGCCTGGCGTATGTGGACTATGAGAAAGCCTTTGACTCCGTCGAAATTTTTCACTGCGTGATAGACTCAGAAATGAGGATATCCGCAGTAAAACCAGAGTGACCGAAATAACCCAACGGATTAGTAAGCTGAAGTGGCAATGGGCCGGCCATATAGCTCGAAGAACCGATAACCGATGGGGAAGAAAGGTTCTCGAGTGGCAGCCTCGTACCGGTAGGCGTAGTATAGGGCGACCCCCCCCTAGATGGAGTGACGACCTGGTAAGATATGCAGGAAGTCGATGGATGCAGGTGGCTCAGGACCGTGCTTTGTGGCATTACTTGGGGGAGGCCTATGTTCAGCAGTGGACTTGTGAAGGGCTGTAATGATGATGATGATGAAACTAATAAAAACTAAAGTATATCGACCAACTATAAGGCGGATTTTACCTTTTGTTCCTGTTCTCCTCACTGTCATCAGCGTCGTCAAGTGTGATCTCGTCGATGGAAGCAGAGTTAGTTTGCGCGGCGGTCTGCTGGTCATCCTTGGTTTCTGCTGCTTGCTCCTGCTTTTGTTCTCCTTCACCAAAAGCGACGCGCACCTCGGCTTGTTGCGACTCGGCACCGGAGAGCAAATTGTCTTCGGCGATCGCGTTCTGCGAAAAATCTTACAGGTTAATCATTGTTTATTAAAGTCGGGGCATGATTATGGGATGGGAGGCGACGATGCGATGGGTGACGGTGACCGTGACGGTGACGATGGCGATGGAAATGGCGCGCGGTCTGCGCGCGCCCGCGCTGCCGTCCCTTGGCAGGCTGAATGTGACGTCATGCGACCTCATACCGGCAGGAAGTAGAGAGCGCGTTTGCGCCGCGCTGAAGACTCCGTGGTGTTAGTCGTGGATGCATCTTCATCGTCATCGTCGTCATCGTCGTCGTCATCATCTTCCAGTTCCACAGTGCCGCCGTTCATCCTGCCCTGGCTGCGGTTTCCCCCTAGGAAAAGGCGCAGGAACAGCGGTCCAAACGCCCGCAGTACCGCGCTGGTGATTTGCTGTACTTTTTGTTCGATTATCTAGAACATATATCGCTCTCAAGATTTTGTCAACATAAATAGCTTAGGACGTGTCATCCTGGAAAATACAATGCTTCAAATGAGTCGGCATAATTGTACCATGTTGGAAATATAGTATGACCCTTCCCGCCCGTCGCCCTTACAGTTCCGTTGTCGAATCATTACGTCACTGATGTTCTTCGCAACGTGACGTTGCTGACGGCCGGTGCACAGATGTTCACTATGGATTCATATTGATAGAAAGATCCTCTTAGCAGTAGTGGATTTAAGATAAACGGCAACCTAGGCCTTGTCTTTTTTGTTAACTAAAAAATAAAAATTTTAAAAAGAGAATTAACCAATTACTTAATGAACTTTTGTATCGTTTTTCACAAACAAGTCATTTAATACTCTAAAACTCTGATTAATTTTGGTCAACTTTTAATTTTACCGCGCTTAGAATGCAACTGTATGCAACATCAATAACACGGATAGCGGCACGAGTTGCCAGCAGAGCATTACCTCAAACTGCGAAAGAGATGAATTTAATAAAAGCAAAGCCTCAAACTGCGAAATAGATGAATTTAATAAAAGCAAAGGGAACGGATCGAGGACCGGTTAAGGGGATTTTTTTTTGTTCAACGTACGAGTAGATAACAGTCAAAAGTCTAATAGAGAATTGGTACATCCGCTGCATGTGTACATTACAAAAACTCGATATTTTGCTACTTATCGATATTGTAAGACAACGTATCACATGTCTTTGAATAGATATTACTAAAAACTATGCAATTACATCGTAGGTATATGATTTTTAAAGTAAACTTTCATAGAAGTATGATTAGAATTTTGTAATATAAGGATTTTGTGTAATGTTATTAATATCTGAAGAAAACAATCGATTTCACGCTACTAATGTCACAACCACTTATAAATTATTTCGAGTTAAATCGTTCAGATCTGGATGAGCTCTAGTCCTTATTGTATTCCATGAACTCCATGGTTAAAATATTACACATACAGTAATTTTTTTATCGATTTATTTATCGAATCACGAATATAGTGTACACTTAAAACAAAGTATAGAAATTCTAACAAACAAGTTCAAACTAAGTGTCGCTTCAATTATAGGTAACGATATCATGCACAAAAACAAAATATACACATTTCGTACTACTGCGACGCAGTATGCAGGTCCTTACCGCACTTAACGTGGAAGTCAGGAAGCACTCATTGAAGTAAATGTGCTAAATATAGAATCTGTACCAAATCACAACAGAGCGTACCGAGTAAACAATACGGCACTGACAAGTCAGGAAGCGGGCTTATTATGGATTAAGAGGCATTCGTTACCTGAGTAAGAGTGGGGAACAGCTGACGGAGGATGCCGATGGTGCGCTTGTTGCGTTCACTGAGTTCAGAACCGGGAGCACCCAGGTTCAAGGTCGAGAGGGTTTCCTGTAAATTAAAAAACTAAATTACTTTGTGAGCTAAGTAAGGCTATTATTTACTTTTAAATAGCATTAATATTACCTGAAAATAGCCATGTTAGGCGTACCTCTAATAATTAAAATATTATATAGCCAATCCACCATGAAGTATTTTTACACATTTTTAAAAGAATACGAGTATCAAAATTATAACATTAGGTATCTTAAAATGTAGCGCGTCTTATATTTTTTGATCATTTTGTGTAAAAGGTCTCATAGGTATTATTACATCAAAAAAATGGTACTATAATATTTTATTATATAAGGAAATAGGCAGAGTGGGAAACATCATACTGTGTTTAAGAATGGGAGTGGGGAAAACAGAAACAAAAACTCAAATGGAATTGCGCGGGAAACGTGAGTCAGATATTCCAAGAAACACTGGATAAGATAACCACCATATGATTATCAAATAATGGGCAAAGTGTCGAGGATGACTTTTGATGAGAGGTGGAATAGTGTAGTGGTTAGCTTGCTACATATTTATTTATCTATGGTAGTGGTATTTATTAAAAAATTTGAAAAGAGAATTACTTATATACGTATAAAAGTTAACATGCGAAAAATATAAAGATCCTTGTAATTTTCTATTATGGTCGCTAACGTTTTAACCTTAAATTAAGTTTTAAATATATAATATTACTTATAGGGGTTTTTGAGAAAATTCAAAAAAACCTTTGAGTATGTTTAATATTAATATTTTTATTTTTAAAGACTTTTTTTGTTCATTTGAGCATTTATGAATAACCTCATGCTAAACTTAGTCTTTAATACATTATAGTAGTTTCGCTTACCTATAAAATTGTAGTATGAGACTCCTAATAAAGTTCATATTAAATTATAAATATGACTGGCAAAACTATTGCTTATATGCATTTAATGATGACGATCAAAAGGCTTCAAGGACCCTGCTGGTTTATATCTCAGTTCATAGTTATATTGCATTTAAACAATGAAGTATTGGTGCTGTTTGGCAACATTACTTCTCACAGCTATGAATAGCAATTATATCCAACAGTGGTCATTATTTTGTCGAAGATTCATTTACATGTATAGACATGCAAAGTGTATATTTGTGCACCTAGTAGAGCCGTGACCTGTACTGACAATTGATGCAAAAAACTTATAAAAAATTTACCTAATGTTGCTATGTGTAATTTAAATCGAAATGGTTATGGATTTTTTTTAAAAAAACGAAGGTTATATTTTTTCAAGAAAGTTTTATTTTTTTGGTTTTAATTTGGATATTTTGAAATAAAACAGGCACCAAAGGTGGCCATATTTTACTGTGCCGTCTAAAAAAACAAACACAATTGTAATTCTTTTTAGTTAAAATTAGGATCTTCTCGTATATCGATAAAATAAACTCTAAGAATACTCTTCGGTTTGATCAAAAGTTCTACAAGTTGTAATATACAACATATAAAGGGAAACAGATGAAACGACATTATACATTCATGATTATGATACACAATTCACGTTCATGACAGCGACAAAATATTTAGTTAGTGTTATAGAAGTCGAGCAACCAGTAATGTTACGCCACAATCAAATCTAGTTTGATAATAGTCAACGATTACTACAGTCTGTCAAAGTCCACTGCTGGACACAGGCCCATAGATTGCCTCGTATGGGGATTTTACCATAGTTGCCACACATGGCAGGCTTGGTAATCCAAGTTATTCTAGTTGTTATTTTGAACACGCTGCTGCCTATTTCCTACTTTATTACCCTCTGTCGCTTCTTTCGACACTCACGGGACGATATAGGATAGTGGATGTCATTACACCGCCACTACAAAGTTAACGATAATAGAGAATCAATAACAACTGGTGCGGTGGGGGTCATTGTAGAAGCGTGCCCGTCGCGACCCCTGCCAGCCCTTTTCAGGGCTGCAATTCTACACAGCTGCGCACCCATGCGAACGAGGGTTAGGGCGTCCCCCCAAGGCGACGCACACCAGCTCGTCCCCGTTGGTGTGGAATGCAGCGCGCAAAGCGGCGATGGGGACCGCCACCCGTCACGCACAGCCCGACACGGCGGAAGGTGGAGGACGGAGTGCAGAGTTGGCACGTGGAATGTTAGAGGAGGCATGAGAGATAAGACGAATGAGTTGATCGAAATAATGAAAGAAAGAGAATTAGATGTCGTGTGTATGTCGGAGACCAAACGGAAAGGCAGTGGTATTGAAGAGCTCCCTGGCGGGACGTTAGCTATATGGTCCGGAGTCCCGGAAAGCGAGAACGCCTGCCAAGGAGTGGGAGTGCTGTTGTCGTCCCGGTTGGTCGATCTTATGACTGAGTACAAGGTTGTGAACTCAAGACTTCTCTGGGTTCGCTTCAAAATGGGACTGACGAAGTTATTCCTTTTGGCTGTTTATGCGCCGGTAGCTTCGTCGTCCAGGGCTGAGCTGGAGGAGTTTTGGGAGAATGTAAGAGAAGTTCTAGATTTGGTTAAGGGAAACGAAAGAACTGTTGTATGTGGTGATTTGAATGGATGGGTAGGTATCGCTCGACCAGGATACGAGTCGGTGCTTGGAAAGTTTGGCGATAAAAGGGTTAATGATGCTGGCAAGCTTATACTGGCTGTATGCAAGGAAAAGGGTCTTCTTGTGACAAACACTATGTTTAATCACAGGAAGATCCATATGTACACTAGAGAAAGAAAGAATGAGAGAAGTATGATTGATTTGTTCCTGGTGGATGACCGACTGCGAAAACAGGTGATGGATACACGAGTGTTCAGGGGTGCTGACCTGGGAACGGATCATTATCTAGTAATTACTAGATTTAGGGGTTTGTTCGCGGGTTGGCGCCACCGGACGGCGGTAACAGAACCACAGTCGGTCTGTCGCATCCGAAGCTGGAAGCTTCAGGAAGCAGATACTAGGGACAAATATCACATGAGGGTAGCCGAAAAGCTTGACACCATCGATGGCAGGAAAGAATGTGTGGAGAGAATATGGCAGAACCTTAGGGATGGAATGGTAAGTGCAGCGGAAGAAGTATGTGGTACGACAAAAAGAGGTAGTAGTAAAAGAAGAGATGCATGGTGGAATGATGAAGTGAAAGAAGCTGTAAAAAAGAAGAAAAAAGCATGGTTAGACTACTTGGCCTCTAGTAACGATGAGCATATGAGAGAGAAGATGAAAGAAAGATATAAGCTGCAGAAAGTTCATGCGAAAACATTGATTGAGGAAGTACGTGAAAGGTGTAGAATAGAAGCGGACGAGAGGTTGTCGCACAACTTTAGGGAAAACTTCAAACTCTTCTGGAAAGAGGTTGGAAGGTCCCGGAGTGGTGCGACAGCTTTAAGAATGAACAAAGTGCTTTCGAGAACCAATGACGTCCTCTCAGAAAAATCGGACGTCATGCAGCGATGGAGTGAATTTTATAGAGAATTGTATGCGTGTCATGATCTTAGTGAAGGATCCGGGGGTGACGCCGTGACTGGCACGCCAGACACGGACCTCGATGACACTGAGGTCATCAGCATGAAAGAGATTGAACGTGCGATTCGAAGTTTGAAATGTGGTAAGGCTGCGGGACTAGACAGAGTTACTGCTGAAATGGTCAAGTACGGTGGGCCTCGCGTCTGGGACAGCTTTCATCTGCTGTGCAATTTGTGCTGGCGGACGGGAGATGTCCCGGATGATTGGCGATCCGCGGTCATTGTGCCTTTATATAAAGGTAAAGGTTCACATTTTGACTGCGGGTGCTATCGGGCGATCAGCTTGACCAGTTTAGCAAGTAAAGTTTATTCGAAGGTTTTGACACGCAGGATGCAAGAGAAATCGGAAAGATTCTTATGGGAGGCACAATGCGGATTTAGACCTGGAAGAGGATGCACGGATCAAATGTTTTCTCTCCGCATGATCACGGAGAAGCTTCTGAGTGTTAACCAGAGGATTTTCTGTGCTTTTGTGGATCTGGAGAAAGCATTTGATAAGGTTATAAGGAAGAAAATGTGGGAACTGTTGCCGGGATATGGTGTGGATGGTCGATTGTTAAGGGCTGTGCAGTCACTTTACTATGACTGTAAAGCCTGTGTGCGGGTAGGGCATGACCTGTCACCCATGTTTGACGTCCAAGCGGGCGTAAAACAGGGTTGTGTCATGTCTTCCTGGCTGTTCATACTGTATCTCGACAGCTGTTTACAGAAGCTGAAAGATAGCTGTTTGGGTGTGAAATTGGGTGACATAAAAGTTAATTGTCTGCTGTATGCTGATGATGCAGTGCTTATTGCACCATCAGAAGCAGAACTGCAGGCATTAGTCACGTGTATGAAAGAGGAATGTGAAATTAAAGGTCTCCGTTTGAATGCTAATAAAACTAAGGTTCTGGTATTTGAAAAGGACGAAGAGAGAACGAAATGTGAAATATGGGTAAATCAGGAATGTCTAGAACAGGTAAATGAAATTGTATACTTGGGAAGTGCTTTCAGCCGGGATGGAAGATGTGATTTAGATGTGGATAGACGTGTCGCTGCCGGAAACAAAGTCAATGGTGCCCTGAATGCATTAGTAAAAAGGCAAGGCGTGGTGAAGAGTGCACGCCTTGCAATACATAACGCAGTTTTGGTACCGACTTTGTTATATGGCAGCGAAACCTGGGTATGCCAGAAGAAGCATAAAAGCAAGTTGAATGCAGTGGAGATGCGATCTCTTCGTAAACTGTGTGGCGTTACCATAGCCGACCGAAAGCGAAACGAAGAGATTCGCAATATGGCAGGATTGAAAGATGACCTTATCACAAAAATTGATAGGGGCGTACTCCAATGGTTTGGGCACGTTGAACGAATGAGTGAAGACCGAATGGTGAAGAAAATATATAGAGCGAAAGTAAATATTAAAAGGTGTCGAGGTAGACCGAGACTAACTTTCGAAGACCATGTGAGCAAATTGCTCGAAGAGGGGAGGGTCAAGAGTACTCGGATACCTAGACGTGCATGTATGAAGAAGTTAATGAACCTGAAAGAAGCGAAAGAGGTATGTAAGGATCGTGACACTTGGCGATCTGTTCTCTCTGGCTACCCCGTTAGGGATTGTGCGTGACGATAAGTAAGTAAGTAAGTAAGTAAGCGGTGGTGGTTTAGATAATAGGTACCTTAGGCTGCATAGTAATTAATATTGACTGCGGCACGTTGCTTAGGCAACATTGTGTCAAAAAATTCGAACTGAACTGACACGAGAATAGCAGAAATTATAGTTGCAATTCAAAGAGTCAAAAGTGATTAATTTAGTACCAAAATATGAAAAGATTAAGTAATATCGTCCCACTGGGGTATGTGAATGAATTACTTAGGTAATAATGTGGTGAAGGGATGCAAACGCTTCGTAGTAATAGCGTAAGAGATTGCACGACCCATTTCATCCCGTGGGCGTCGTAAATCGTAATGAGCGACTGAGAAACTGAAGCAGTAGATGGGCACAAGTATGTTCCCAATAATAACTCAAAATAAAAAAAATATGGCTGCCACCGACTGCCAGCGTGGCGACTATTGTACAAACCTCCTTATGAGGCAATATATGGGGAGACCTATTTTCAGCAGTGGACTTTTGATAGGCTGTATAATCGGGTCTAATTAAACGCGATAATCTTCGAAAAGTTAGCTTGATTCAACGTTGAAGACTTACTTGCGCACTGGCTGCTGGTGCAATGATCTCGATGATCTCGGGCTTGTCGTCGGCAGAGGGTGCGGGGTTTGCGGCGGGGGCGGGGTCGGGGCCCGGCGCGGGGGCGGCCGCTGTTAGCGCTGCGCAAAGCGCCAGTATGTACACCGTGCTTCTCATTATGTTTCTATCACTCTACTGTCTTCTCTAGTCTTGTTGTTAGTATTTCTGGTCTCGATCTTTCTTTGGCACCTGTTAATAGAACTCAAAATTATTACTAATATTCTCTGTTACTATGATACGTACCTAGAACAGAAGTACAATGAATGAAATGACAAGAATTGTAATGAAGCAAATGTTGCTGAGTCTGTAGCGCAGGGTCTGTAGGCGGAGTTTTATGTTTTATAGAGATAGAGTGACAAACGAGCACACAGCCCTCCTGATAGTAAGTGGATGCTCTGGCCCGTGAGAACTATATTTGTCCTCGATTAAGAATCAAATTGAAAAATGCAAATGCCTTGTCACCTCTGAGGACTGGGATGCAATACCTCGTTTCCAGTAAAACGGTTTTGCGGTTCTCTATATTTACCATAAGAAACACAGCTACATTAAACTGCTATTTAACGCTGGTATTCTGTGAGAGAATGGTCTTACTCCGACCCATTTATGCTACAACCATAACATAATTGCAGCGTTGCTCTGCCCCGTATAAAAGAGTAGAGATTTGTACACTTCATATTAGGTTTACAGAAAGCGATATTAACTTCGCCGTCTGTGAATTTATTTACACAAACAGGACATTTATAAAGCAAGGGCATGCTCCTTTATTTGATTTGTAGTATGAAGTAGTTAACTTTCTTACTTTTGAAAAGTCAAATATTTTTTAAGGTCTCAGTAGTAAACAAGCGGTTTTTGTCAGTATTTAAGACAACACAGAGGGTGGCACATGTAAAAAAGTTTTCTTTATAGTTAAAGGTGACAAACGAGCACACAGTCCACCTGATGGTAAGTGGATGCTGTGGCCCATAGACATCTACATTTATCTTCAATTAAGAATCAAAATACAGATGCGTTTCCAGCCCTGAGGATTGAGATGAATGCTTCGTTTCCATGATTGACCTTTGGACCATTAAGATATGAATGACTATTTTTTTTAAATTTGTACGACTGTCTGTCTGTCCGGACTGCTGTTCGGAACAGCTGAGCCAATCGTAATGAAACTTCACGAACATATAGAGAGCAGTCTCATGAGGAAACTAGGTTATATATATATATATATATATATATATATATATATATATATATATATATATATATATATATATATATATATATATATATATATATATATATATATATATATATATATATGTAAAACGTAATAGTTTTTGGTAAAAATGAAAAACTGATAACATAAATGGTTTTTAATTATTTTAAACTAAATTATGTCACAATAATAGGTTCTATGCTAGAGAAGCCGGGTGGTCGCTAGTTTAAAGTTAGGTGCTTATAAATATTACAAATTCATTAATACATGAAACGAACCGCAAAAACGTCAAGATCACAGTGTTTAAAAGTATATAAGTTCTTTGGATTTTCATTAGTATTAAGTATACACGCTCCAGCTCAATGTTATTGCATATTTTAAAAGTATATTGATATGACTTGACAAGGTTACCAGCCAACCAATACGCGCAAAAAATCAAGGCGTCTGATAGCGATCTAGCTTATTGCTACACAAACTTTTAAAAATAATGTAAAAAAGAAACCTACGCCGTTTCAATACAGACATTTAATTGATTGTTGCAAACAGCTAGTAAGGGCAGTCACACACTGCTACGGTTTTAGTTTTAAGGTTAAAGCAAGCGGAAATCAAAAGCGACCCGCCCCGGCATTGCCTGCGTGGTATCTTTTTAGAAACGAGACGTCATTTCGTTTTACTTTTAAATAATTATAGATTTTACAAAAAAACCTACTGCAAGGTTTTCGGATCAAATATATCCTAGATCATTCTTAGCATTACTTTCTATCTGTTCGTTAAGTTTTATCACAATGTTTGTCTGTCTGTCCGGGCTAATACGAGTACCTGTAGGGATAGAAAGGCTGACAATATTTATAAATGACTATTCATATCTTAATGATATGTAAATAACCCCCTGAGCAATAAGTAACCCCCCGAAAAGGCAGTTATTTTGATATTAGAGAACGACATATCTGATACGATATACTAGGTGATGAATTTTCTATAAGGGACTCCTCTGGGTAGTTACCACCCTTTTACTTATTTCTGCCGGTATCAGCAGCATCACACCGTCGGCAGGGGGGGGGGGGGGAGCGCCTTACACTTCAATAACCAGTATGAGCTTGCTACTTTAAAACCTTTCACACAAAGTAATTTTTAGTAATAAAACAAATAAAAGAGTTTATTTAATAAGAGTTCGATAATGTGTTAGAGTCCTAACTGAATCAAAGTTCTGTTGCAATTTTATAAGGTGAACCACGTCATTGGTATTGAAAAGTTGTAGTTTATCGAAATCTTTAGGTCTACATTATAATATACCAGGAGGGCATTAACGTAGTGATTAGAATAATTACAATATGCTATTTGGGTAGTTACCATTCACTAACTACGTAATCCGGTTTGAAGGGTAAAAGAGTGACTTGGTAAAACAGAGGTTACAACGTGCCCTTTGCCCGTTGGCTGTAGGTAACTAACTAGGACTTGTTTGTTATTCTATTATGATAGATAGTATGCAAACAGTAATTATTTGTTCGTACTCGTTTGTCTTTTGTGTCTTTTAAAAGTATTAAAGTTAAAAATTAATAGTCACAGCCTATATAAGTCCTATTTCTTGGAACAAGTCTTCTCTCACTTCTGGAGCAATAAGTACGCTACTATGCTACAATTTTTTTTCATACAAGAGGGCGCACACGAGTATACCGGCTCACCTAATGGTAAGGGACTACCATTGCCCATGAACAACTGCAACACCTAGGAATCTTTAGTATATAAAAATAGACACTATTTTTTTAAAAGAGTGTCTATGATATAAATACATTTTTTGAACTGTATCGTAATGGCAACAATTTGCCTCTTCTTCACTTATAAGATCATTCACAAGTCATTGTCCGTCTCCATTAAAAATTTCAATTTTATATAGTTTTTAAGTGCCGCAATCAAAAAATTTATGTCAAAAAAAGAGAGTAAGCCCCCTTATTGAAGGTCCCTAAGTCGTATCAGTCTGCAAAAATTGCTGATGGTAGTATATTCCACAAGGAACTTGTATTATAATTTAATAAGTATTTTATTTTATCAGACGTGCTGGCATTTCTCCGATGTTATCCTACACCACCGATCTAGTAGTTAATCAACACATGAAATTGCAACTAACAATTTCTGGTGTCGGAGGGATCGAACCCACGTTAATTGCGTATTGCGGAATTTTTCCGGAAAATCTGTTGATTTTAACACATTTCAGGAATTTTATTTACTAACGATTTTAGTATCACTGTTACTGTGTACATAAGTTTGAGAGTCTGTTGAATATTTATAGGTCGCAAAACGTTCGCTTTTTATTTCAAACGGACACGTATTTAATAAGGTAGTGCGGCACCGCGTGCGCTGCGTTACGTATTCCGTTGGCGTCGCTTCTTACGTAAGGACGACCGCGCTGTATGTTACGTCGCATGACCATACCAATTGCAACAAGTTTATTATTATTATTTTGTATTATTTATTACTACGGGATATTTATATTGCTTTCTCTTCTGTTTGGAATACATAAATACTAATAAAACAATGTTTTCACCAGTTTCAAAGTATTATTCGCCTAAAAACCTCAAGGGTTCAAAAGACGTTGAATTGTCTTTTTTAACCTGTTAGAATTTGTTCTGTCTTTGTTTCTGGCCAGTATCTTTGAAAAAACACTTTATGTTTTGGCATGGATCGGTCTTTATTGATGTTTATTAACTCTTGATATTTAATGATATAATTTTACGGTTGGAATTCATACAAAATGTTAGTGGCACAATTATCGCGTGAACACGCTGCGGTGCAGAGCAAGCGTTGGCCGCACGCGGAAGTGGAGGAAGTTGGGGGAGATCGGTGCAGTGTGCCGTTCTGTCCGACCCGGCTACATCACAGCTCGCAGGTACTTTGTGCGCTAATGGACCGGTGAATGTTTGAAAGTGAACCATCGAACGTTACGTGTCTTACACTCATATTACACTGAAAGCAAAATTGATACATTCCTTAAAGATCTTAAAAATAAATTTGATAAAATAAAATGATGTGTCTTACGTAGCTTTCTCTCTGAGTATTGGTGGTGACGGGATTATAAAAAAAGCTAGGTAAGATATGTACATCAATTTATTTTAACTCGCGGATGGTAGTTATTAATTTTTATAATCTTTAATATTCCGAATTTCCCCAAAGTAACGCCTGATTTTATTAATGATAAATTAATTTTTCTTTTATATTTTGAAACGGTTTTAAGGACAAATCTTTTAAAACATTTAACGGGTAAAATATTTAAAAATAATCAGAAATAAGGTAATCATTATAAAAATAAATGCAATAATTGTAAAATAGTTTCCAAACAACTGAGCTGACCTCGCTCATATACAGGAAGGTCTGTTTTGAGTTTCCTGTATATTACATGATTTTTTTCAAAATGACCTCAGCAAATTTTTAGAGGCAATGTCAAAGATTATTTTTAATTTACATACTGCGTGTATTCAATATTCGATTCGAACATCTCGGGAGAAACTAAGCAAGTGCCCACTGTATCGTTTGCTCTTAACTTTTTTTTTTATATTTACACGAATACTATACATAAAATAAAATTAATTTAACGCATTATCGCGTTTAAGTTTAACATTTTAATTCCCAACGTTTCGACGTCCCGTCGTGACCTGTAGGATCATGCTCACGAGGGAAATGAGATGTTAGAGGTTCGCTTAACTATGACAACGTCGGAATATAAACAGTTAAAATTAAGTAAAATTAATTCCATTCATTTTCTCTTAACTTCACATTGAAATCGTATTTTTTATTGAAGAGGTGGCAAACGAACATGCGGCTCACCTGATGTTAAGTGACTACCGCCGCCCATGTAATCATGTACTCTTTTAGTTACATATACAAAGACAGAATCACACCTGTCATGCCCGAAGGGACGGACAGAGTCCAAGCTAAGCCAGTTACTCGGACCACGTTTAGCCAAATTTATGGTTTTAGATGTAACATTGTGATAGACGTGATAGGTGGCTAGCAATTGCATCACAAACCCGATATTTCATTAGTCATCTTGTACGACATTGCAGGCAGGTAGCACTGTTGACACAATCTTTTCTACCAACTTTAAAAAGGAGGAGGTATTCAATTCGACTATATATTTTTTTATGTGTGTTACCTCAGAAATTTTCTCTGGGTGAAACAATTTTAATGATTCTTTTTTATCTAAAAGCTGGTGTTTCTCGTGTGGTATCCATAGCAACCATATAAATTTAATCAATATCTTTTCATTAGTTTTTGACATAGAGAATATAACCACTAGAGAGCGTATAGGCAGATTTCTTCTAAACACACGACTCACTACTGCGGGCCGGGGGGCGAGGAAGAACGCGTGTCTGCGAATGGTCAAGTTGCGTTGTTATGGCTATCTTTAGGGTTGTTCTTCTTAATAAAGGAAAATATTCGTTATCGATAAAATGGATTTTATCATTATGAAAAATACTCAATTAAAATCATAGAAATAATATTTAATCAAAATCAATCAAATACAACGAAAATATGTATTTATTTTGTTATTATTGATTTTTGAAATGAATTAATTTGTTATATTTATTTCGAAATAAATTTTAAGGGTCCTGATTGTTCTTTGTAAAAAAATATAAACAAGCGTCTACATATTTGTAAATTATGCATCTTGCTAATTCAATTAAATGATTTGTTGATTCTATTTCAAATTGATGAAAATAAATTATACGGGAATCAATAATACCTAATCAGAGATTTTAAAACCGTTCTTATAAAATAATTAGTATTATATTTTGGAGACAGCACTTTTGAACCACTCTCATTGATCGCACTCTTATTAAAATTTTTACAACGACGACAAATATCTATTATTGTAGTAGATCCGCACAATAACTTGTGTTTAGTGTCCTTTTGCAATTGTAAGCCGTTCTGATTTGGTACACCAATCTAACTAATTTAACAATACAATACAATACAATACTCTTTATTGTACACCAACAAAACATAAATATAACAAATAATGAACAAACAATGAGGGAAAAACAAAAGGCGGTCTTATTGCTCCATAGCAATCTCTTCCAGACAACCCAGAAGAGGAAATTAATAAAAATAAGAAATAAGATATACGGGTAGGGTGCACTAAATTAGACAAAAAAATACAACTTATATACTATAAAGTGACAACATACTTAAGGTATATTAGTGACCATAACTAAGAGGAGGAAGAGAGAGGAGTTAAAGAGACAAATAGTGTTCCTTAATTTGTTTCTTGAACACATTTAAAGATTGAGCACTTTTAATGGACTGGGGTAAGGAGTTCCAGAGTCTTACTCCAGGAACAGCAAAAGATTTATCATAAAATGTCGAGGAGTGTACAGTAATATATTAACAGTAATTTTACTAGGTAACTATAAACTTTAACTAGGGAAAATACCGACAAACTGATAACCTCCTCTTTTTTCTGAAGACGGTTAAAAGTAGATAAGTATTTTTTCACAGTGAGTGAATTGAATAATCTTTTTATTAATTTTAATTTTATTATTTTCGATATCGACTTTCAGCTATTAAAGGTAACAGTAAGTACTAATGTTTACGATAAACGTACAAAGGGAAAGAAATAGATAGAAGCATTAGAATTGTCTAATAATAGAACGAGACTTTTCCAAAAGACATCAACGTGCGACTCAACCGTGTCGTTATTTACCCGGCCACCGTTTTAGATAGACCCCTGCGGTGGCTCATAATCTGAATTAATCAACAATAATTTTCATATTTTAAAAAACATATAAGTAAACTTAGCAATGAAAAGTTACTCCATTCTTTTTGGAAATCTATCCTGGAATGTTTCCCACACTACTTCACCGCGCATGAAGGCATTTTGATGCATTATAATTGCATAAAAGTTATAAAAATTTGCATTAATTTAGCGTACACACAGGTCTAACTCTTGGACAATACTAAAATGGTTAATAGTACCATAGGCGATGCATAGGCGACAAAATACTAATAGTTTTCGAGCATCGGGGTACTGTATGCGCAGTCAAGTGGTTTTATAGTCTTTGGTTTTTGAGTTATCTTTAATAACGCATATTAAATTGATTAACAATATAATAACGAATAAATAAAAGATGTTCTCATATGATGATGATGTTCCATACAATTTGAAGTTGGTTATACAATTGTTTAATTTTACCACTTGTGTGTTGTTTATTTATTTATTTTTTAATTATTCCACATAAATAAGTCCCAGAGGAACATGAAATATCTTTCTTAATTACTTTAATCGAAAGTAAATTTTCAAATTTAATTGTGTTTTGTTTTAAGAAATACGAAGTTGCTTTGGATGCAATACCATTCAATTGGTTTGTTTTGTCTTTGAAGAAATTTATGATCTTTCTTAACAGGTATTGAAAAATAAACTAAATAAAAACTGAAATATGGAAAATCGTACGAACGCGGATAACGGGTCTGTGTGAAATTATTATTATTAATAATAATAATGTCCTCCAGACCGAATTTCAGTCACGGCGGCCAGCCTCAACGAAGACTAGCCATCGGAGCAGGACAGGATTATAGTGCCCAGATATATGCGCAAGCACAGGTGCACTCTCTATTCCCTTACTCTCATAATCCGATGGAACGGTAAACCGACACGACCGGAAAGAGATCAGGCGCAGGACCAACGGCTTTACGTGCTTTCCGAGGCACGGGTGTGAGACACCGCCAACTTCCTGACTCCGGGCAGCTACTGAGAATTTCTTGACGGAAAAATTCAATAATTGATTATTTGGCCCGACCCGGGATTTGAACCCAGGACCTCATGATCAGCAGTCGCACTAATACAACCACTAGACCAAAGAGGCAGTCAACAATTATTAAGTAACACTTGGAAACATAATCTAGCACTTTATAATGTGTAGACGAATTTCTATGTTATGTATATATGCCTATAATATGTAGGCATAAATCGGTAGAAATTTTTAATAAACAAGAGATGTAGCAACGATTAGCGTATAATTTTTTTTGTAACAAAATATTAATAGGTATACAAGGCAGTGTTGGCAGCCTCGACGGGTGAGAGGCGAGTGACGTAAACTCCAGTGTTGCTACATCGCCGCGATCCAATATCTGTATTACAGTCCTAATTCAGTTCTCGGATATCGAATTTGGCTTGATTTCGCTGAGATAAAATTGTAGGGTTGTAAAGTCAAGGTGGGTGACCTTGACAAGCACGAACCGATTGGTCGAATTATAAAATCACGTTAATTTATTTCATTATCCGTTTTGATGATTTATTACCTACATTCAATGTTGCCGGTCAATAATGCTGTTTTTCCACAATATGTCAAGTTTGATTTAAATTATTAAGACTTAAGGCTTAACCTTGTGTTTCTTTATATTTATTATATAATAGCTTTTATACATACGGCTTTTGGGCAAGCTGTTCAATTGTCGAAACGCCACTTCAAGCTCAGTCTTTCACTATTATCTCGAATTTTATCAGGTATATCAAACTAATTTAAATTGTTGACCCATGGTCACGAGGGGGACTGAGGTGTTAGACGTCCCAATGTCATAGTTAACTATGTCTACGTTCAGTTTAAAATTGAGGTGTCTATGGACCACACATCCACTTACTAGCACGTTTATGTGGAGCTGCCACGGTACGTGTGCAACCTAAGTTCAATCCTCGCCGATACCATAATGAAATTGTTAATTGTAATTTTATAATAGCCGGTTTATCACATGCTTTCAGAAATAAAAAAAAATTAGAAGACATGTGATTTCTACCAACATGCAATGGAGTAGGGCAAGAAAGTAATTGCTTATTATCTTTGAAATGAGAGGGTGTCTGGGTCCAGCCGTGAGATATCAGCTGTACCGCTACCGCTACAGCCTGTCAAAAGTCCACTGCTGAACATAGGCCTCCTCCATAGATTAGGCATAGGGGGGATATTTGCCGTTGTTGCCACGCTTAGAAAACAGGTTGGCAACCGCAGTATTTTTATTTATTAGACACTAGCGAAGCCTTAGCCTTTCTGGATCTTAATATCAGCGCCACCTATCGAGTACAATTGCGAACTTAAACCATTCATAGACCTACTCAAATAAATTCATTCAAATTTTTCAGCCGTTCTCAAGTGATCATCTTTCATACATGCAGCATTTTATTTTTATTTGTATAGAATATTGGTAAGATACTGCTGCCCGCATCCCGTTTGCGACGCCTCTTACGACAACCACGGGTGGATATGGGGTAGTGGACATTCTTACACCGTTACACGGCTGTATATGCTGTGACTTTATGTACGTTTAACAAAATAGTCTATATTTTGCCGTCAGTGAAATGTAAACCCATTTGCTGACCTCGATAAATATCAAAAGCTGTGCAACTAGTTTTTCCCTACACTACTGGTTCCGTGGTGGTCGAACTATTATTTGCATCGCAAGCGTTCATTAGCTGTGCCCGCTATTTAGCTGTGCTTAGGTATTTATAACTCAGTGAATTCACCGTAGGTATAGTGTTTATGAAAATACCGTGTAGTGGCGGTGTGCGAATATCCACTGCCCCATATCATCCCGTGGCTGTAAGAGGGAAAAATAGAGGAGATGGGTAGTGGCATCCTGCTAATAACGACAAAAAATAAAAATAAACTGCGGTTGCCAACCGCTTGCCAAGCGTGGCAACTATGGCAAATATCCCCCCATGTATAGCATTGGACTTTAGCAGGCCGTAACGGTAACGGTAGGTGTATACAAGAAAAAGTAAATTACTACAAAAGGTAGGACATAACTTTAATGAGTGTAGGTTATGTAAAGACCGTTCAGTCTGTTAAATTACTTATTGACGGCTCCGTGGCGCAGAGACTTACCATTGAGTTGCAGTACTTAGGGCCACGGATTCAAATGCCGGACGCAACAGGTTTTTGTGTGGCTTACGTAAATAGTTTCGGTTCTGTATGTTTGTTGTTTTTCAATTTATGTATGTAAATTGTCTCTAAGACAAAGGAGAAAACCCTAGTGTGAGGGTGACGTTTCCTTAAAAAAATTGATCTAAAAACAGTTGGATTAATTTTAAAGACAAGAGATAACACAGACTTCATATTTTAACTTCAGATATGAAAGAAGCAGTATTTATAAAAGATGAATATTAGTAACGCTTTTTTTAAATCAACTATTTTCCGTGAACTAGTGTGGACCAAAATAGTTTTACATTAGACGAATGGACTTAAACCCACGACTTTTTTAGTTTACAGTACGTACCACAAAATACTAGGCTTCTGTTACTATAAAACCTATTTATCACAAAACACAAGTTAAGTTCAATATTACTATAGTAGATATAAAGGCCATTTTGCACTTTATAAGAAAGTTGTTAAATGTGGCTACAGAAATATATTTCATTTGAATCTTAAAGGTTAACAGTTATTAAACAACCCGACTGCGTTAAAAATTTTACTGAAAAGAGAAAAATGTTATACCCTATATATACCACTCCACAAATAGGCGAATTTAACGACAACCTATATGTTAAAATCGATCAAGCTATTTAGGCTACAGAGTGTGCCAAAGAAATACACATACATAAATATACGTATATATATAGATACTTTTGAAAACCATTAACCTCCTTCTAGGACAGCCAGGTACAAAAATATGACATACGAGCACACAGCCCGCCTTATGGTAAGTAAATTAGGTGGCCGATAAATACTCTATTAACTAACCTGAACTATCGCCGATCTTATGTAATAATATGTGTTGACTGCAAAAAAATTAACAATTTTCTCTTGGCATTTAGGCTAATTTAGAACACCTGAATGACAAAATGTAATAAGTAAAGGAATGTGATGTGTAATAGAAATATATTTTACGTAATAAAACCATATTGCAGCGAATTATAGCTGCACCAAATCCAACAACCGCTCGAATCAGGAAGGACCACGCTCTCTCACAGTAGAAGCGTAAAATAACGGCTCAATATTGACATAGATAGTGCGTGGTGCCTAATATTTTATTAACGAGTAATGAGACATTTTATGTTAATAGGAACGTATCAACATTTTTATTCTTGAGAGTAGAGCTCGCCATAAACACGGTAGATGGGCACTGGTTCGATCCCGGTCTACAACAATGAAATGTTAATTGCAATTTTAAGTACTGTTATATCATGTACTCGGTACGGAAAAAATTGTAAGGATATCTGCATATCTGAGAAATGAAAAAATATGAAGACACGTGGAGTCCGCCAACACGCTTTGGAGCAGCGCAGCGGACATTTTTTTGTCTAAAACCCTCTTAGAAAAAGACGTTATGTTTATGGTTTATATAATTTGACACTAGAAATGCTATAAACATAGTAATATAAAATATTTTCCGGTATAACGCTCCATGTAAGTTTAAATGTTTGTGTCAAGACCATAATAATCCATGACCTTTAAGTTAACGACCGTACCCCTATGTCGCAAAATATTCTGTAATTGAAGTTATAAGTCGGAGAAATTCTTACTGGAAACCTTTTTTTTTTTATAGAAGAGGGGGCAAACGAGCATGCGGCTCACCTGATGTTAAGTGACTACCGCCACCCATGAACAACCGCAACACCAGGAGAATTGCGGGTGCGTTGCCGGCCCTTTAGAAAGGAGTAAGCTCTTTTCTTGAAGGTCCCCAGGTCGTATCGGTCCGGAAAAATCGCCGGTGGTAAACTATTCCACAGAGAGGTTGTACGTGGAAGAAAACTCCTTGTGAAACGTACAGTGGTGGACCGCCAAGCATCCAGATGGTGTGGATGGTATCGGGACGTTTGCCGTGTAGTGCGTTCACGAAATTTGGCGGCTGGGATTAATCCGAACAATTCCTCAGAGTACTCCCCGTGATAGATGCCATAAAATACGCAAAGAGATGCAACATCTCTTCGCAGCGCCAGTGAATCGAGCCGATCGGAAAGCACTCGGTCGTCGACGATTCGAGCCGCTCTGCGCTGGATGCGGTCAAGTGGAAGGAGCTGGTACTGGGGAGCCCCAGCCCAGAGATGGGAACAGTATTCCATGTGCGGCCGAACCTGCGCCTTGTAAAGTTGCAGGCGGTGTGCCGGCATGAAATACCGTCCCGCTCTGCTGAGCACGCCAAGCTTTTTAGAGGCCAATTTGGCCTTCCCTTCCAAGTGACCACGAAACTGCACGTCACTCAATATGTCGACGCCGAGGATTCCGATACTGGTTGAGGCAACAAGGGGAGTGCCTTGAAACTGAGGGGATACGACAAAGGGGTTCTTTTTAGCGGTTAACGCGCAAACTTGTGTCTTCTGGGGGTTAAACTGGACTAGATTTAGTCGCCCCCAATCCGAGACTCTGTCCAGCAGAGACTCGACTTCAGACACAAGTTTATCCCGGCACTCGGAGACGTTTTCCCGAGAAATATTGGCTCGGCCGGTGTAAAGAGCATCACCAGTGCTGTCATCCGCATAGCAATGAATGTTACGGGCATGCAACATATCATTGATATGCAGAAGAAACAGCGTTGGCGATAGCACGCAGCCCTGTGGAACACCAGCATTAATAGGCTTGCAATTGGAGCTTGCACCGTCTACAACGACCTTGATGCTCCGATCTGCAAGAAAGCTGGTGATCCAATCGCACAATTTCTCGGGAAGCCCATAGGAAGGGAGCTTCGAAAGAAGCGCTTTGTGCCAAACCCGATCGAAGGCCTTCGCAATGTCCAAACTAAGGGCCAATGCCTCCCCCTTGAACTCTACTGCCTCCGCCCATCTGTGAGTGAGGTAGACCAGAAGATCACCAGCTGACCGACCACGGCGAAAACCGTATTGGCGGTCACTAATCAGCTGGTGATCCTCAAGGTATCTCATGAGCTGGCAGTTTACAATGGACTCCATTGTTTTGGAGAACACGGAGGTGATGGCGATTGGCCGGTAGTTGGACGGGTCTGAGCGGTCGCCTTTTTTAGGGATCGGGTGGACGAAAGCCGTCTTCCATGATTTTGGGACTACGCCTAGGGAGTAGGAGTACCGGAAAAGACGCGTTAAAACCGGTGCCAACTCTGGAGCACACGTCCTCAGCACAATCGGGGGGATTCCGTCAGGCCCACTCGACTTGTGGATGTCCAGGGAGAAGAGTGCTTTGCGAACTGAGCGCTGTGTGAACTGCACTTCCGGCATGGAGCACTCACACCGCGGGATGGTCGGTGGCGTACTCCTCCCGTCATCGAGAGTCGAGTTAGACGCAAAGAAAGAGCCTAGAAGATCGGCTTTCTCCTTTGCAGTATGGGCCAGTGAGTCGTCCTCCCTGTGCAAAGATGGAAGAGATGGCTGACAGAAATTCCCTTGGACAGCCTTGGCGAGAGACCAGAATGCACGGGTTCCAGAAGGAAGGCGAACTAGTTTCTCGCCAATTCTGCCTATGTGCTCTGACTTTGCCTTGGCAGTGACTCTTTTGAAGGACCAAGAGGCGGAATTATACTTCTTTTTAAGAGCGCTGGTGTTTACATCCCGGGACGCTGATGCATCAACCCAGGCTTGGTAGCACTCCTGCTTATAGCATGATGCTATTTTACTGGAGCGACCAAACCATGGCTGAGATTTGCCTCCAATGGGCACCACAGAGGAAGGAATAAAAAGTTCCATACCCTGAAGTACCACATCAGTAACAGAATCAGCAACAACGTTGGGATCATCCGGCGAGAAGCAAACCCGCCCCCAAGGGTAGGATGCAAAGAAAGACCGCATCCCATCCCAATCGCCCTGCCTATACCTATAGTGCCAAACACGGCGACAGCCTGCAGAATGCAATAGCGATTTCAGCGTGAGTGGCACAACACTCCGGACCAGACAATAGTCCGAGGAGCCTAAAGGGGCGTCGACGGAAATCTGATATCCATCCGGGTGAGAGGTCAGCAGAAGGTCCAACAGGGAAGGTGCATGATCTTCCACATCTGGAATCCGCGTAGGCGAAGTAACCAGTTGTGTCAGACCATATGCCAAGGCAAAATCATGAACAGATCTCCCCGCATCTCCCTGCTTAGCAGCTTTACGTGGGAGAGCCCAGCTGCAGCTATTGTGGTTGCAGCACGAATGGATCGGCTCTGCTGGGAAAATACCACGCTCTCACAGAATACTAGCATGAAATAGCAGTCTAATGCTGTGTAGATAACCGAAGACCCATTTTATGTGCATTCCATCTTAGTCTTCGGTCTTCAATACATTTGAATTTTGATACTTAATTGAGGGTAAATGTAGATATCTATGGGTTACAGCATTCACTTACCATCAGGTGCACTATGTGCGTTTGTCACCCACATTATCTATTTTTTATATAAATTATAAGGTGACGTTTGACCAGTGTTGATGCCAATAATAGTTAAACGTACCAACTTAGTCAAGTGCTTATGATAAAAGAACCTATATTTGTTATTGATTTATTCAAAGGTCTATTATTAGAGTTTTAAATATGATTATAAATAAAATGTTATTTAACGTTACGTTAGGTTTTCATCACCGATCGTCGGGCGAGCACATTAACATTTGACCAGCTGCGCAGTAACGCAAGCCGCTGTTGAAACGATCTACTCGTGTACGCAACCTGCCTACGGAATGTTATTAGGTGTTTTTAAAATAGATCAATTATATTTAAAAAAACGAAGTGAAAAGTAAATTTATTTTTGGGATTAACTTTTTTGTAGAATAAGGCAGGCATATAGACATTTATTCTACCCTCGATTAATAAGAATAAAAATACAAATGCGTTGTCACCTCCGAGAACTAAGATAGATTGCCTCTGTACCAGTAAAATGGGTCCTCGGTTCCATACGAAACAACAGCATGAAGCTTCTATTTTAGGACGGTATTCTGTGAGAGCGTGGTCGTTCCATACGAGCATACATAATACGTAGCGTCACGTACGCGTGTAATCTCCGGGGTGGGGGGGGGGAGGTAGGGTCCGAAGAGCAGCGAGCAGTTCGGATTTTTTGGAGCACATTAAGCCAAAAAATAACGGTTTAAATGAAAAATTGTGAAAAAAGTGACATCGCCAACTGCCTACACAGTCGAAAGCTGTTTATTGTTATAAGTCCCTCGTAAATATGAGACCTATTAGTCCCAAATCAACAAGAGAAAAATATTAAACATTTTTAAAGACATATTTTGTATAGAAGGTAAGTACCTCGAGTTTATTTATTTTCCTTCTTTATCAGCTCTGAAAATCCACTGCTGAACATGTCCACCGTAGTGCATCAAGTGCATTTACATTTAGTGAATTACCTAAACAAATATAGTTCATCATTCTATCCAAGTGATAGGCCGTACTTCTCCTATCATTCCACTATCATTATTGAGATATTTGCCATAGTGTACCACGTTTCTTTAGTTATTATAAGAACACGTTATAATCTCGTTAATGCATTAACAGATGACACAAGACAACGCACTCGGAGATGTGAAGCAGTGTCCTTCTTATGAAAATAAAACAGAGCAAAGAGACTTAATCGCTCGCAAATATTTGAAAGTCTTTGAAACAAAGTAAAGGCTTTCTCCATTTTTTCAATTGACAAAATAACAGCATAAATGAGTTACTTTTCCTCTTACCGGACAAAATAGTGCACAAATAGTAGCCATGTAAATATTTGTCACAACCGTATTTGACTTTCAATATCCTTTTTTTACAATATCAAGTAGTGTAGACAAGGCATGCATCTTTATACGAGTTATTTATTGAACACGTGCGAACATCTTCACCGCTACTGACCTTACTTTATGACGCGGATGTGTAATGTTCAATTGAGATCTTTGTAAAGGATCATGATAATTATGTAATAAAATATAAATTTTAATCAATACAGTATAATACTGTAAACTTTAGTGGTAATGGACCGGGTGTATAGCATTGGGAATCGATGACTGACGGGAAAAGTTCTTGAATACTAAACAGCTTTTTTAACGTTCGTGAATTATACGAAAAGTTTGTGTAATTAAAAACTGTTTAAACATGTTTCTTCAACACAATCGTCACTTGAAATTAATCTTTGACAGTGCCATTGAAAATACATTAAGTTGTGCCAATTTCGGCCCCACTTTGAGACTTCGGTAGCCGCTAGTTCCACAATCAAGATTAAGTAAGTGTTGCAACTTCACCAAATATAATTTAATTTAGGCATGATAAAATTTAAAGCAAGGTAAAGCCAGGGTCGGCTCGTTATCGTTTAAAAGAGCCATTAAAACAAGGTTGTCCAGCGTGAAGTGAAACGTGACCTTGAAAATGTTGGCAAGTGTTGAAGAACCAGTGAGACCCTCAATGCGTGCCCCTACATTCCACCGAGAAAATGTTATATGTTATTAGGCAATTTATTTTAATACGAGAATTTATTCAAACAATTTCTTTCTCTTTTTGTTTCTATTTTTAAAGAAACTTTACCCCACACTAGGATTTTCTCCTGTACCATAGGCAGTTTACTTACACAAATTACACAAGGACAAAAATCCATATTCAGAATTATTTTTCGTGGAGCCTACTACTACTAGTTTCGCGCGGGATTTGAACTGGGGTCCTTCAGAGCTACAACTAATTTCTAAGCCACTACGCCACAAAGTCGTCAAGAATGTCAAAGAACGGTGAAAGTTTTAAGCTAATAAAAATGAAGTACCTAAATTTAAAATTTACCACGTGTTCGGTGGTGAAGGAAAACATCGTCAGGAAACTTTGCATGACTAAGGAATAAAATATTTGAACTATATAAAATATATCTGTAATCTCCTAGATTTAAGTAATTATAAACCAATTCAGATAACTCGGAGTACAACCACTTGAAGCACGTGTAATTCACACAGTTAATTAAATTTGCAACATCCGCAGACGTCTTTTCCGGCACGCTCCGATGCAACTTTTTTGCTCAGCAAACGAGACGAGGATATCCTTTAAAATTTAGGGCTGGTAGCACTAATATCTTTATCAAGTAATATTACATTGCACTTTAATAGAATTTAAAGTATGCGAGTATAAGACAAGATTTATAGTAAAAAGTCAATATACTGCGGATATTATTAAATTAATTCAAATATACAGTTACAAGTTCTAAGATACCGATGTTTTAGCAAAACCAACAACAGCGTCAACAACATACCACTATTAGCTACATTTCACTAAATTTTATTAGTTAAGTCATAAGTGTGTAGCAGTATAATGATGAACAGTAGCCTGCTTAGAAATGTTTAACTTACAATTGGACTACACAAGCGTTTAGGTTTAAATTTTAAACCTCTGCTGAATAAATGCAGCCTACAATCTCAACACCGTACGATGAGAACTGGTGTGATGAGCTAATTATGTCTATTTATAGAGTAATATAAAAACCCTTTCGTTGCTAACGCGTTCGAACGAAACGGTTTGCTACATCGTTCGTAATGTGTACATCAAAGGAGTGGAATAAGTTGCTAGCGTCTGTGTTTCCATCTTATCACATTGTGCATGTCTTCAAGACAAGAGGGAATAGGCTTTTGTCATAAATTTTTTAGATATGTAATATTGCAAGGATATATATATATATATATATATATATATATATATATATATATATATATATATATATATATATATATATAACATATAATAAAAATAAATCAAATATGCTCTAATAATTAAGTGTGCTAACAAATTCTGTTCTATAACAACATCCTGTTCACGAATCATTTAAAATTATTAATAAACGACTTTATCTTATTGAGCTCAGTGGTTTGCGCTTGCCTCATATAGTATAAGAAATGCGAGTAACTCGAGTTAGATCCCCGCCAACACTAATTAAATTGTTTTCCTATATCTTAATTAGCCTATACAAAGGGAGACAAGCAGAAAATGGGCAGTAGCATCTTTCTGATAACAGCAATTATACAATAAAAAAATGCGGTTGCCCACCCGCTCCGCAAGCGTGACAATAATGGCAAACCATGAGCAACGACTCAATCAAACAGCCCCCAATACCGGGCGGCCCCGCTATTACTGGCTGCTGTATTAAAAATTTATTAGCTTAGATCGGCATGAAAAATAAAATAATTTCTTACGTAGTTTGAAGAGCATCTCCACACTTCACAACCGTACAGAAGCGAAATACGTATCATCGTAGGTGTCTTTTTTAGTGTAGTACTGTAGAGATTAGTTTGTGACGGGATAGTGCAAGAAAGCAGGAGGTGCGTTTTCAAACTAGGTGAGACATAGTAGTTTTGACCAGCTAATTAATATCAACATGTCTAACCCGGGTCCGATACCCAACGGCACCAATGAAATTGTTTATTGCAATTTTAAGTGCTGATTTACTAGTGCTCGGCGGTGATGAAAATCATCGTGAGGGAACCTGCATATCTGAGAAATAAGAAAAAATTTCGAAGACACGAGAAGTTTACCAAAACGCACTGGAGCACCGCGGCGGACACTTCCTTGCCCTAAAACCGCTTCAGAAATGAGAGGAGGCCTGTGCCCAGTAGTGGGACGTATATAGGCTGTATGTTAACTTATCTATAATATAGTGTATTTCTGCAATGTAATGCCTGATTCTATTAATTATCTAGGAAACAGACACATATACGTCATGTAAAAAGTGTATTTTAATAAGTCGGCTAGCAATCCACCTGCCCAGCGTGGCAACTAGGGCCACCCCCCTCACCCCTATAAGGCAGTCTATAGAAGAGGTCTGTGTTCAGCAGAGAACTTTAACAAGCTGTAATGGATGCATGAGAGAAATGATTTTAATGCGTGGTTTCGTAACATTATTTGCAGCAAGAGCCATTAGCCTTATATATTTTTAAAGTGCTTAGAGGAAAAATATATAATAGTGACATATTGGGGCGGATTGGGCTGTGTGTTCCAGACGAGTACGTATGGAAACGGCGGCGGCCGCGGCTGCTCTCCGTGCCGTGCGAACGAACCAATTTACTGGATAAAGCACCTTTAACGCGAACGTTACGCATTCTTAATAAAATAGCTGAAGACATAGACCTATTCTATTGCTCCTTGAGTGAATTTACGAGGGTGGGATTGTTTACAATTGGTTACAGTTATTTTTCACATTTTTGTTATGCATAACTACACTGTCGCATTAGATTATTCCTGTCATGATAGTTGTTATTTATTATAAATAAATAAATAAGGAGCACCTACATTAGAAGATGATTCTTTGAGAACGGATACAAATAGGAGCATGGCGATGACTATTAGAAAATTGCGGCGAATGTTCGCAGTTGCCATTATATTACTAACATTGTTCTGCGCATGTTACTTCATTTAATCGCTCGTCGCGTGTCGCAAGACGTACTCGTAGTTCTGCGCAGACTCTTCCTACTCGATTACCTAATTTCAGAGATTATCTGCCTTCTTTGTGGAGACATTATGGCGTTATTTACCAAGCGAACACGTAGAAACTTTGCTTTTCTAATAAGTCAGATGTTAATCATTGAGTGTGTGATTTTAAGGCAAATAATGAAATTTTATTTAAAAAGTTATTTTTATACATAAAATAAGGATGAAAACGAGCACACAGTCCACCTGATGATTTCGTAAAATATTAAGTTACAATTAATGGATGAAGTTACGCAAAATGATCATTCAACTACCGCCAAAAATGAATTATATATATATATATATATATATATATATATATATATATATGTGTATATAGGGGGTGCTAAGAATCTCCAGTGGAGGTTCGGTTGCCACCTACGACGACTCGACCTGGCAACATTTAACGCACGCACACTGAGGACTGACGAGAAGATCCTGGAGCTGGAAGAAGAGATAGACAAGTTGCGCTGGAGTATTATAGGATTATCCGAGGTCCGAAGAGAGGGGGAGGACACGGTGATTCTCGAATCCGGCAACTTGTTCTATCACTGGGAGGGCGACCGTCGGTCCCAAGTAGGTGTCGGATTTATCGTCCACAGGTCTCTCGTCAACAACGTTGTAAAGATTGGGAGTGTGTCGACGAGGGTCGCGTACCTGATACTCAGAATCGCAGATCGCAAGGGTGAAAACTGGCAGCGATCACCGAATGATTAGAGGCACACTGAACCTAAACGTTAAGTTGGAGAGGTCTCGTCTAATGAAGTCAACGCTCCGTCCCCCTCGTGATCTAATCCAGAATCCCGAAAACTTTCAGCTCGAGTTACACAACCGCTTTCAGATACAAGATTGCAATGCAGTGGACGATATGAATGACAAGCTCGTGGAAACTGTCCATGCGGTCGGAGCTAAGTTCTGCAAGACCCGCCGCAGAAGAACACAAAAACTCTCCGATCACACTCTTAATCTCATGGCTGTTAGACGGGAGATGAGGCTAAAATCGTCAACAGATTTGAAAACGTACAGGCAACTGAACAGACAGATCTCCAAATGCATGCGGCGAGACTTACGCAACTTTAATACTGCTCGTATTAAAGAAGCGATCGAGCGGAACCAGGGCTCCAAAGTCTTTGCCAGAGATCTGTCTGCCCGTAAGAGCCAACTGTCAAAGCTGAAGACTGAGTGTGGCAGCATCGTTTCCGGGACACCTGAGATTTTGAGTGAGATTGAGAGGTTCTATGGGCAGCTGTACACATCATCGTTGGAGCCACACGCAAGTGTGAGTAACGATCCAAGAGCAAGTCTTATCCGACACTATTCCGATGATATCCCAGACGTCAGTCTAAGCGAGATTAGAATGGCTCTCCAGCACCTTAAAAACGGCAGGGCCCCAGGCGAGGATGGAATTACAGCGGAGCTTCTGAAAGCGGGTGGAACACCGGTACTTGAAGTCCTTCAGAAGCTCTTCAATTCCGTCCTCCATGGTGGCACTACTCCAGAGGCGTGGAGCAGAAGTGCGGTGGTCTTGTTCTTTAAGAAAGGCGACAACGCTCTCTTGAAGAACTACAGACCGATTTCCCTTCTGAGCCGCGTCTACGTGCTGTTTTCGAGAGTCATTACGAATCGTCTCGCACGCAGACTCGACGATTTCCAGCCTCCCGAACAAGCCGGTTTCCGAAAAGGCTTCAGTACCATAGACCACAAACATACCCTGCGGCAGATTGTACAGAAGACTTAAGAGTACAATTTTCCACTTTGCCTGGCGTATGTGGACTATGAGAAAGCCTTTGATTCCGTCGAAATTGGGGCGGTGCTGCAGTCCCTTCAGCGGTGCCAAGTTGACTGTCGGTATATCGAAGTGCTGAAGTGTTTGTACAGTAGGGCTACGATGGCTATCCGAGTACAGAACCAGAGCTCGAAACCTATCCAACTGCAGAGAGGTGTAAGACAGGGTGACGTCATATCCCCGAAACTCTTCACCGCTGCTTTGGAAGACGTTTTCAAGCTACTGGACTGGAAAGGATACGGTATTAATATAAATGGCGAGTACATCACTCACCTTCGATTTGCCGACGATATAGTCCTTATGGCAGAATCGCTGGAGAACTTAAGCACTATGCTCAATGACCTCAATAGTGCCTTCCAACGGATAGGTCTTAAGACGAACATGGACAAAACAAAGATCATGTTTAATGTCCATGTCACACCTATGCCGGTAGTTGTTGGGAGCACTATGCTCGAAGTTGTTGACGAGTACGTTTACCTGGGACAAATAGTCCGACTAGGTAAGTCCAACTTCGACCGAGAGGTCAATCGACGGATTCAACTCGGCTGGGCAGCGTTCGGGAAATTACGACATATCTTCTCGTCAGGTATACCTCAATCTCTAAAAACTAGATTGTACAACCAGTGCGTGTTGCCAGTGATAACTTACGGATCTGAGACGTGGTCTTTCACTGCTGGCCGTATGAGGACGCTCAAGGTCGCTCAGCGAGCTATGGAGAGGGCTATGCTCGGAGTTTCTCTGCGTGATAGACTCAGAAATGAGGATATCCGCAGTAAAACCAGAGTGACCGACATAGCCCAACGGATTAGTAAGCTGAAGTGGCAATGGGCCGGCCATATAGCTCGAAGAACCGATAACCGATGGGGAAGAAAGGTTCTCGAGCGGCAGCCTCGTACCGGTAGGCGTAGTGTAGGGCGACCCCCCACTAGATGGAGTGACGACCTGGTAAGATATGCAGGAAGTCGATGGATGCAGGTGGCTCAGGACCGTGCTTTGTGGCATTACTTGGGGGAGGCCTATGTTCAGCAGTGGACTTGTGAAGGGCTGTAATGATGATGATGATATATGTATATACTAGGAAAGATTCTGACGTGATGTCTCAGTGCATGTTGCTGGGTAAAATGTGTTAGAAATATTTTTTACGTATCAAAATAATATTTTAGTTTTCAATACGATGTGTTTTTCAGTGCCGAGCATGTTACCGATGAATAAAAATCGATCATTACTTAAAATTTCAAGTAAAATTTTTATTTTTGCCTACAAGGATCGAATTCCCGTGTCGTGAATTTTGAAGACACTTACTCCTAAACCCACATATCTTAGTTATAAGGAAATTATTAGGAATTGAATTTTGTTATAAATGCAGCGACAGTTTAATAAGTTGGCTTATTGCCCCGATATGTTATTTTGAGATATATTCAAAATGCTCAAGATAAATTACAGCGATAACTGCAATAATAAATTGCATATGTATATATCTATATCTTTACGAATATATATACATCTGGTATTGTAATATGTACATTTGTATTATAACAGTCTTTTAAAATGCACACTTTTTATAAGATTAATGTTATATTTTTTGTGATGTATCATTATATCTTATTTGCATGTATTACAAAATTTTAAGTTTTTTATTTTATATTCTCTTATTAACTTTTTATTACACCTAATTTATTACGTCTCTGCATCACTCCAATATAGACTGTAACTTAATGCCTCAGGCATTAAGTTCGCCTGTATACCGCGTGTGCATATAAAATTTTAAATAAATGAGTAAATAAATAAACTTTCGAAACAATAAATTAACTTGTCATCTAATTTATGTATTTGTTGCATGAAGCTGTTCCTGTATTATATAAACCAATGATGCCATTAGAGTTATCCGATGCGGTGATGCAATTATCTGCGGTAAATACATTGCTTGAGATACCCACTTAACTTGAGTTATGGCAATAATGGCAGAATTGAAGCCCTACTGGTTTATTCTCTCCGTCTAGTGGCGTCGTGCGAAAATCCGATGCCCCGTGTGATGGTGTTGGTGTTGCAAGAGGTGATGGAGGGAAATAAAACAGGAGATGGGCAGCAGCACCTTCTATTAACGATTCAAAATAGTAACAATCAGCAGCTGCCAACCCTTGCATGAATACACAGGAAAACTAATGAGGGGAGGAGACTTTGACGGATTTATTAATGAATGTAAAATGAAGAGGCTGAGCTGAATGGGTATATATTACGTTTTTATGATACATTGACTTGAACCACAATCAGTTATAATGTTTTTACATTATGCACAGGTTTCGAGTTTCGATAGATTTGACTTGGATTGTCAATGACCTGGATATTAGCTCAGACATACAGTTTATTGTTCGATGTGGTCTGAGAGATTGGTGAGTCATTGAGCAAGGAAATAAGTTACACAATCAGCACTTAACTGCACTTGGCTGCGTTAAGTAATAATAATAACATACAAGCTGCGCAAAGACTAAGCATGATCGAGAGAAATAATGATCTCAGATTATAAGTTAAGTACTTAATGCTTATTAGCATGGCTTTTCACAATATACATTTGGTCGCATATATATAAAAAATCGTTTACTATGTATGTACTGTACTTAATAACGTTGATATAGTGTAGAATTTTGCGTTTCATTCCGTGGTCGGGTAAGCCAGTTAATTTACTGCGTTATAATGACGTAAAAATTAATAAAACCTTCATTATATTTGCTGAATGTGAGATGATATGATATGCTGCGGTATTTTCGACATAATGAAAGAAAATTCACTTGGTTTTAATCGTTATAATCCAGTGCTTGACTACCACCTCATGGTAAGTGGTAATGTAGCCATAGGTGTACCAAAATATTTTTTCATAAACTTTAGTTTAAAAAATATAATATTAAATAGTAATGCTTCTAAAATTACTAAAATTCCCTTAAACTACTCCTGGTAAGCTTAGAATGCTTCACAACAATAGTCGAATGGTGAATTCGAACCCACCTTTTGAGTTCGCGGTCCGCAATGCCATTCAACTACTGTCGCTTAAGTAATACATTAAGTTAGATATCAAGGATGCCTTTAGGCATTTCTAACGCCCTCATTGGGGAATTTCCCGACATCTTTGCGCAAGTCCTTACATCATGAGGTTATGGTCGACGGCTGTATAGAAAAGCGATTAGCCTGTTAAGGTTTGGATCCTAGATTCAAAGTCAATTTCAATTGCATTTAAAGTAATATTTGCTTATACCATTATTTGTAAGTTTTCAAATTTAAATGTATGGTAATTTTTTGAGAAATTTTGAGGAGAAAAACAAAGGAGAGTGAATATATATTACTATATTATAAAAACTTATAATATAGTAATGTAACAATGTATTCAACGTTCAAGTAAGTGGGATTTTTTAAAATATTATTTATGATATATGATGACCTTATGGAAATAATAAAATCGTATTAATAACGTAAACTAGTTTCTTGCTCACTTACGTCAGTCGCTGTGCGAACTGGTTTTGTTGTTGTGTGTCTATGTTGTGAAAAGGGACAGTAAAAACGATGTTTACGATAAATACATAGGTGTAAATTTTTAAGTAATTGCATCACTAACGTTATAATCGTTCATAAATTTCGAAGAATTTAATAAATCATAATAATTAATATTAGTATTCATAATATCATCGAAATAGTGTTTTTCTGTATTATATTTTCAAAGATCTATCATTAAATAAAATGATTGAGAAGATTTAAATTTTGCTTGTTATCGAATATAATTTACGTACAAGTTACTATGGAATACGTTGCGACGCGGCTGTGAATGCAATTACACACGTGTGAGATGCGCCAGGACTTGCCCTTCTCAATCTCTCTTCTGAATAACTACTAAAATATTAAGCCATTTTTAAGAATTCAGCCGTAAGGTGGCGGTATATCCGAACCCAATACCTACATTTCATTCTGTGGGTTCGTAAACGGTGACTATGGCAATTTTAGAAAGAGGTCATGTCTTACGTAGATGGCGGTATAACCACTCCGTTAACATTATCATCATCATTACATCCCTACACAAGTCCACTGCTGAACATAGGCCTCCCAAGGAATGCCCTAACCCAGTTAAATTCGTCGATTTCCTGCATGTCTTGCCAGGTCGTCATTTCCTCTAGTGGAGGACTGTTATATACTTTGGCTACCTGGTTGCCACTCAAGAACCTTTCTTCCCCACGGTTGTTGGTTCCTCGAGCTATACTGCTAGTCCATTTCCTTTACCTACGCCGGACGTAAAATATTAAGTCTGATTCAAAGGTGTGAAACATCTGATACACCAATCACCAATCCGGCTGCCGAGTGAGGCGATTCAAGAAGAACTCGCAGTTTAAGTATCCAGGTCCAGGTCCAGCTGTGGACTTCTGCGAGCGGATGATGATAAAAAAGAAAGTTTTAAAATTACTATTGCAGAAGGAAAATGCTAATTAGTTCGTCTCATACATATATTAACAATTTGTCAATTAAGAGTGAGTCAAGAAGATCGATGACAGTGTGCCTTACTGATATGAGGACACAAGAAGCACGGTTGAGAAATGCCCAGTGAGTATGCAATAAAGTTAAGAAACTGACATCTTAGTTGGCGGCGTTTTAGGACAGTGCTATTATAAAACAATTTAGTTTAAAGATGAGTTAACCACATTTTAACCTCTCAGTCCCCAAGCGGTCGAATGCGACCGCGGCGCTATTCCGTCAAAATCCAAGCGGTCGGATTCGACCGATATATTTAGAGACTACTTTTCTATGAAGAAGTTTGGCATTATAGAATCAATACGAAATTTTCTATCCTCTAGTGCAATAAAAAGTCAAGTTATCTTCTGGATATTCATTTATAATCTACGTTAATTTCGTACGCCATTTTTGCGTGAATATTATTGTGTTGGTTTTTGGATTTATTTTGCGTTTTATATTAGTGTTTTAGTATAAAATTGCAATGAAAGTTTTTGTGTGAATATAATTTATCTTTTTACGTAAATAATTTCAAATAATATGTATTAAAATAATTGTGATTTTCACGCTGCCGACATTCGATTGGTATGTTTTGTTTTTTGTTATCAAAATACAATAGTCTTTTTGTAACGAAGTTAAACCTGAATTTTTTTTATAGAGAATTTTGTACAGATTTTGTAATGCCAAATTTCTTTATAGAAAAGTCGTCTCCAAATATAAGTTTTAATGGTTTCAAGTGCTGCGGGTGGGTGCGTTCGCATGCGACCCCTCGGGATTTGCCGGGCGCATGCGACTGCATGGGTTTTTGTTGGGATTGAGGGGATAAATAAAAAAATTATACCGCATTTGAGTTATTACTTATTGGAATAGAGTAGAATTGAATAGAACGTAATAGACTAGAATAGAACGTAACAATTTTTATTTAACATAGATTACGTGTAACACTTATTGAAAGTCATTTATGGTTTTATCAAATAGTTTCGAAGAAATCTTTGCCCTGGGATGAATCAGCAAGAAGCTTCGCAGGAACTGTTTTTAATACCAGCGTAATATAGTGGCTTAATGCTGCTGTGTTTCGTATAGTGAGTGTAGAGAACCGGAGACCCTTTTTACTGGAAACGAGGCATTCTATATTAGTCCTGACGGGTGAAAACGCATCTGCATTTTGATTCCTAATCGAGGATGGATGTAGATGTCTATGGGCCACAGCAACCACTTACTATCAGGTGGACGGTGTGCTCGTTTGTCACCCTATCCTAAAAAAATATGAATGAAAGTGAAATTTTTCATCAATCAATAAGTAATGTTTCTGTTGCTCAGATTTATAGTCCGTAATTATAAGCGAAAATAAGAGATAGGTTTATTTATTTGAGTCAACGATTATGAGACATAGTGTGTCGTGTTATTTGTACTGAGTTTTCATTTTACATGAGAAGGCAGGTAATATAATTATCCATAAAAGAAAAGAACTATCGTTTCTTAGTCTGTGTACTCATCACTCGTTAATTCAATTAATTACTACCTGCTTATTAGTTTAATTTATGGGAATCCTTGTAATTATTGATATTTTGATTACGTTTCTTAAACAATATGTCTTGGCTTGTAATACTTCATCACATCAGGACCATCCTCTTGGTCTATGTTGTCTGTCAAATATCAAAAGATAAAGACAGTAGTTACGTAATTAAAACGCCCCAACATAATTAAAATAATTGATTATGTCACTGCCTATACTTATTATTTTTATTATTTAAGCTTTTACAAGTACACTATCAAACATAAACCTACCCCGAAGAACGGTACAAAATACATTACGGGTGCTAGAAATGGCCCAATAAATATGCAAATACAATATGTATTTTTAAACGATATATGTATAAATAAACACAGAGATGAATTTAAAATTACGTTGATGAGTTTTTAAATGTAAATAGAATGATTTATTATTACACAAATAAGGTGCCACAAATAACCTGAATTGTATTTTATACAAAGTCTCTAGAAGAATTCATCAACGTTACCATTACAACATATCTAAGTCCGGCTGAACATGGATCATGGAGGCCTCCCCAATAGATTGCTTCACAGGGGGATGTTTGCCGTAGTTGACAAGCTTAGCAGGTCTGTTGGCAATCGCATTTTATAATTTTAAGCTGTTTCAGTTTCAGTTTCTCTTGGCACCTCTTACGACACCACGAGGCGATATATATATATATATATATATATATATATATATATATATATATATATATATATATATATATATATATAATACTAGGGAAGTGCGTTCTTTTACGCCACCACTACGCGGTACTAGAATAATTACATATTTTATATTTAACTATTACATTGATGTTTCACATTCAATATATAGTTTACCGTGAAGTACTCCATCGCGGGTGTCGTAAGAGGCGACAGAGGATAATAAGTCAGATGGGCAGCGTCTTCTTAATAACGACTAAAAATAAAAAAACTGCGGTTGCCAAGCCGCTTGAAAAACGTGGCAACTGTGGCAAATATGAGACAATCTACGGAGAGGTCAATGTTCAGCGGTGGACTCTAATAGGCTATAAAGATAACATTTTATGTTTAGCAACCCATACATTTGTGTTTACTTCAAGTGTAAAAGAATAAAAGCCGTTGTGAGTATTTTTTATAATTTATATATTAGAGGTTGTGCAAATTATATGTATTACATATGAAATTAAAGCTCAAGGTCGCTCAGCGAGATATGGAGAGGGCTATGTTCAGAGTTTCTCCGCGTGATAGACTCAGAAATGAGGTTATCCGCAGTAAAACTAGAGTGACCGACATAGCCCAACGGATTAGTAAGCTGAAGTGGCAATGGGCCGGCCATATAGCTCGAAGAACCGGTAACCGATGGGGAAGAAAGGTTCTCGAGTGGCAGCCTCGTATCGGTAGGCGTAGTGTAGGGCGACCCCCCACTAGATGGAGTGACGACCTGGTAAGATATGCAGGAAGTTGATGGATGCAGGTGGCTCAGGACCGTACTTTGTGGCATTACTTGGGGGAGGCCTATATTCAGCAGTGGACTTCTGAAGGGCTGTAATGATGATGATGACGATATGAAATTATCCTTTTGTTTTAATAAAATATTAAATATAGTGTTCGCGGCACAGACTTTGGGATCATTTTTATAAAAATAATTTGTTATACTGAATTGTATATATGAAGGCACCTTCGTAACTATATCGATACTCTTCTGCAAATTCTCAAGTTATTTGTGGTTTTGGTCCATATAGTGTAAGAAATTTAGTCCAACACGAGGTCACCACTCCGTTGTATTGGGTTGATCACTCAACTAACAAAAGCGTAAAACGTAAGATATTCGGCAGATGTTAATCATGTCACAATTATGGACATCACAGAAAGTTGTAATGATTGTTTTTATGTAAGTTATAGAAGTATTCCGTGTTGGCTGATGGAAAATTGTGATAATTTTAATGATAGATTACGGCAAAAGAAACATCATACAATACTTAGAGCGGCGGCGGAAAGCGAGGTCAGAAGTGCAAAACGTCTGCAACTGCAAGTGTTAGATCACCGGGTCAGCAGTCGTTTTGCACGGCGGGTACAGTTTACGGGCTAATTTTGTTATTACTGATTAGGCATTAAAATGTCGGCCCAAGGGTTAATAACTTATAATGTTAACTTATAACGTTTTAACTTTTCCGAAAAGTTCAACTTTATTTGGTTAAGTGCATGTACGTGTTCTTGGAAGGTTTTATGACAAAATTAATAAGCTGTATGCCGTGTCGGTGTGCTGTCCACCCGCGAGTGAGCGGCGAAAGGACCGAAGCGGACCCGTTCGCATTGGCCTCGCCCCTTCACATGCACGGGCTTTATGAAATACTTAATAATATGCACAAACACGTATACTCAGAGTATTTTTTTTTCAAAGTTCATTTTGTAGACTATAATTAAAATTATGTTTTTGCGAATTCCTACTTAGATAGTAGTACTGTGTATAATTGAACCATATAATGAAATTAAAATGATAAAGGACGTTGCTAAAAATTAAATATTTGATGTCTGAATGCAAGACAACTTTAGAGAATACTAACGATTTGCATAATTTAACTGTCAATTCAGAATATAAAAATCGAAATTAATTACAAAGGTCAATAAGATTTAACTATCTGTCATTGATATTTTGATTTTTATGAAAGTCTTAGTAATTTGCAATTTTATTAGATGAGAATTTATTAAAGAGAAATAAGATATTAGTGGAAAATTTCTTATAGAATTTTTAAATCGTTTATATTTATAACTTGTAAGAAACATGCGGAAATAATTATAATCCTATATAATTATATTCGAACAGAGTAAAAATAAAAGTAATTCAAAAATAATTTTTAAATTTATTATTGCGAATGCGATTGATTTTGCAATAACTCTGCAGTAATTATAGCGTACACTCGCTAATCGACTGCCCCAAATTTAACCCCGACCTTGTTGACGTTTATTTGTTTTTTGCCATGAGCATAATAGAGATTACTTTTATGAAAACTTTTTGCTTTACAACAAAAGTATTTATTAATTTTCAATATTCATCTAATGCGGCGATTTTATTAAAAAGAGAGAACAGAAATAAACATTTTTCAACGCAATAAAGTAAATCCGGCCGCTTAGCGCGGCAACTATGGAAATATCATCCTGTGAGCCAGTCTATGGGGAGACCTATGATCAGCAGTGGACTTTTATAGTTTGTAATCGCTGAATGGATGCATTATAAAGTTAATCTTACTATAAATGAGTGCTAAAAATGTTAAATAAAAAGTATATTTACAAGTTGTGTTTTTTTACTAAACTTATATAAAAATGGAATTTCGTCCTTAAGTTCGTTTGTGAGTCGCTTTAAGTACTAGTTCTCATGCCTAGTTGATGCGGCGTGCTGCAATAAGAGGCATTGTCTGCGTCTACCGAAAGAAACGTTCGGAAGGTATTGTCATTGTAATGTCCTATTACACACTACAAGCATTCACACGTCTAAACAATAAGGAAACAATTTATTGACTTATTCAAGATATCTACTCAAAATCTATTCCATTTTATATATGATCCTTCTTTATTGACATCTATGTAATTGCATATTCGTAAACTTATATATATATATATATATATATATATATATATATATATATATATATTTAAGTTTATGAAGTTGTTTCATTTGTGAGCTCAATATTGTTTACTTATTTATTTTGCAAAAAATTAGGATAATATATTTATGGTAAATTAAAAAAATATTATTATTTTTCACTATACGAACAGCAATTTATTTGAACTTTACATTATATTCTAATAATTAGGTGAAACATTAATATTGTGACTACATTTATATTATGTATACAACAAATATTAATTAACTCTGCACTGAAATTATATATCAAGTACTTAGTTGACCGAGCTTTGCTCGGTATTTTTCGCTCGATTTTTTTTAATTCGTGTGTTTTGGAAATTATATTTAGATACAAATTACATACTGATGTAATATAAATAATATTTTTTGATCTTAGCGACATAACAGAAAAAACGGAACTGATTATTTGAATAAAAAATCATGAGTGCAATTATTTTAATTTAAATTTTCGTGTTTTTAAAAAATACTAAAAAAAGGGCTCGAAAGAATAAATTTTCTCAAAAAAGAAAGGGACATGAAAAAAAAGTTAAAAAAAGTCGGTCGGTCGGTCAGGGCTCGAACTGGGGTTTTACGATTCTGTGACCGACAATTATACCAATTAAGCTATTTATAATCACTAACAATCCGTCAAAATTAACCTTCTTATTCTAACGATATTGTAGTAGTTTTTCATTGCCTAAAAATACGGACAAAAAGACATTTTTTAAAAATAAATCCTAGCTAGATCTGTTTATTATCCCCGAAACTCCCTGGACACTAAATTTTATGAAAATCGTTGGAGCCGTTTCCGAGATCCCGATTCTATTTATATATATATATATATATATATATATATATATATACAAGAATTGCTCCTTTAATAGTATAGGATTCAATATATTAAGATGACATACTGAGCGCAACACGTTGATGTCTTTTATATGAGCTATCGTAGCCCTGTCGTAGCTTACTTTAACCTACATACATAATAAATTTAATCTCCTTCATTTCGGAGCATGACTTAATTAGATGTATTCCTAATAGTGATATTAAATTTATTGGTGGAACTAAATAACCCACTTTGTGTATTCTCTTCATTTCAACAAAGTTATTGTGTATTATTTTTAATATTATGTTTAATGATTATGAACCTTGTACCTTTATTTTATATTTTGAGAGACAACTGTCTGAAAATTGATAAAAAAGCTGTCCTCATCTGGTGTACAATAAAATATAGCACAAAAACGTTACATGATTGGTCAATTTGTAAAAAAATATTTTGATTGAATACTCAATAGCTACCATATATTACGAAACAGTATTTCATTATAATACAGCGGTTATTAAAAGAGGCGTCAACGTAAAGAAAGTAAAAGTATTGGTGTACCGCGGCTGCAAGCGGGGCGTGGCACTCACTCTTCTTAAGGCTTCTTATAGACCACGGCTATGACATTTGAATTATTAATTTTGTATGTACTATTATATAATCAAATGAAGATATATTATATTTAGTATCTACGATATAAACGAACGCATATATCATCTTCTATCATTTATAATGTGTAACCTTCATTCGTTGTATGTTAAGTTAAATTGTGACAAAATATAATGATAGTCCGAGATCGGAAAACTGTATCACAGGTTATTCTAGTACAGGTTTCGCTATCTCAAAATATAATATATAATAAGAACTAAATATAATAAGTATAGTTTAATTAATACGCTGTCATTTAAGCTATTGTGATTGGAAATAAAAGATTATTTTATTTTCTTTTTCTTTTGATTGCTTGTTATCGTGAATTGAAAAATATTTTAAAGTCACTTTTATAATCTAGAAAGTAAAAATGAATACTAAATAAGTAATTATAAAACTCAATTTATGGTTTAACCACGATTTTAATATGTCTTGTGATGGTGTATAATGCACTAAGGACTCGCTGAGCTGCATCATCCGCTGAGAGACATTTGTAATTAGAGACCTTGAATCTTTTGGTGAAATATAATTCCATTAATATGTCAAGATATCTGCTGCTTAACAAGTGGAACCAAAATGAGTTAAAATTATCCAAATTACAAGGTAATCTTATAATCTGTAGTTTGAAGTAAAGTTTGCGACTGTTGTAACCTAACGAGCTAATTAAATTAAGAACAACAGAATTGCCCCAACACCGTCCTCAACATTATCTCATCTTGTTCCGCAGGCTGAACTTAATGTTTCCTAGTGACATCTTAATACGATGCGTCAAGTGTGCGGTGAGAACAATCACATGAGAGGATGTAAATCAAAAGGCAAGTACAACTTCACTGCAAATATGATCTTCTTCATCATAAGCTCAAAAAAGTCCACTGCTGGACAAGGGTCTCTTCCGGTAGAGTACTTTCCCTTAATTGTCACGCTCACCAGGCGGACTGATCGATGCGTGCAAGATGGATGTCAGATGTAATAAATAAAATTAATGGATTAATCGTAACGTTTCTTGAGATGCTCAAAAGACCGGTAATGTCCAATAGTGTACTGAAAGTTAATATAATTATTATCAAGTTGTAATTAATATATAGAACCGTTTAAGACCGTTCTTATAAACCCTCTTATTTTTTAAGTAGTATATTAGTTGGTTGGTAGACTGACTTAATGTGTACTTTAATAACCGTTACCGCTACTGTTACAGCCTATTAAAGTCCACCACTGAATATAGGTTTATTGCCTCCCCGATTAATTGCCTCCTAGGGACCTCCCCGATTAATTGTCATAGTTGACATGTTGGCAAGAGTGTTGGCAACCATTTTTATATGCAGACGTTATTAGGAAGACAGTGCTGCCCATTTCCTGATTTGTTTTCCTCTGTCGCATCTTACGATAACCACAACACGAAACGGAGTACTACACGCTATACTTTAATAAACGTAGATGTTATTAAATAACCTACATAATAATAACAAATACTATTGTATTGTTTCTGATATGTCATGTCTGGGCAAGGCGCTTGTATCTATTCTATTACGTAACTTCTTACCCCTGTGCCAGCACTGCCACCTCCAGCTACGTAATCATTTAATACTTTCAATATGGCGACCACTTATAGCTTGTAGCAGGAAATACTACTTGTCTTACGTTATATAATTCAATAAAATATAGCAACAAAGCTTAAGATGTATAGTATACATTAAATTTGAATGTCTAACACATTGAAATTTAAATCCAAATTGCATTAAGTGAAGTCGAAGTGCACTGAGATGATGGATCCATGATTAATGATTTCTTATATTTACGCGAACACTACACATTGAAATAATACTAGTTTTTACGGAATTTATCGCGTATATTTAACTTTTTAAATACCCGACGTTTCGAACGCTTTACAGCACTCACGGTCCCGCCCGTGACCATGAGTGCTGTAAAGCGTTCGAAACGTCGGGTATTTAAAAGGTTAAATATACGCGATAAATTCCGTAAAAACTAGTATTATTTCAATGGATCCATGATTGTTAATCATTTTATGGATAGTAAAAGTAGTGGAAGTGCATGATCTCGATTACAACGCTTTAAAATTTCCATTGAACGAATATTGTAGATCGGCGATACGATACAGTTATTGATAAAGACACATTTATTAAGAGTGTAATATGCTTAATATGGGACATAACCTGACCTCTGATATGATCGTGGCTTTACCAACATTTTAGCAACGAGTCGATTATAAATGAGTACGTTCAAAGGTGAGTGTTTGTATGTATGTGTGAGTGCGTCCACGTGGGAAAGTTGCAATGATGCAAGCTACGGCAGGCACATTGCGTCAGCGCGGGACCAGCGCGGGACCGGCGCGGATGTCCGCACTCTCTGTGGGGACTTCGGCGAAAACATTTCGGCAATTTTTTATAAAGTAGGTATCATTTGAGCGGTCCATTCTAATGTTGGATCGGTAAATGTCATTTAAAGGTTACATAATGCTTGGGAATGTTACAAGTGGTAAAGTTAAAAATGTTGTGCAACCGACTTTAATATGAAAAAGTAACTTATTGTTGGTTTTTAAAAACCACTTGATTGCTTTCGATAAAATTTAATTAGAATTAGAGTAATCGGTGAACATACATAAAAAAGATTCCGACGAATTGAGAACCTACTCCTTTTTTGTAGTCGGTTGAAAAAAATATAAAATGTATGACACTGAAAAAGTTTATTGGGTATTTGTATTTATTTAATTATTTATTAGGGACAGGAAGAATAGGATTAGGTTAACAGTTAATACGTGTCTCTGAAAGATAGAAGAAGTTTTGAACATTGTAGTATTATGTAAGATATCTTCATGGTTCTGAACAAGAGTAGCAGGTGGATAACTGTCTATGTGCCAAAGCAACCAATTACCATCACGTGGATTGCGTGTTCGTTGGATACCACTACTTCTATAAAGTCAAAGTTTAAAAAATTAAATTAGAGCTGTGAGAAAGGTATAATGAATAGCTTTTAATGTTGAGCACACATACATATACATACACATACGCACACAAGAAAGTCAATTGTCATTATCATTGTCAATTCAGAAAGTCAGTGATCAATTTGACAACCAGCGTGTAAAGCTGTAAATCATTCATGTCGCGTTAAAATATTATTTCACCATTAATTGAAGGTCATTTAACTTGTAACGCATGTTTTCCTCAAACAAAGTCAGGTATATGTTGTATGACATTTTAATACATAAATGCAAACAAGTGGTCTTTTGAGCGATTTTCTCGCGGCACGGAGCTGCAGCAGGGCAGGTTCGTTTTGCATAGAACAAGGGTGATAAACGAGCACACAGTCCACTTGATGCTATGTGGATGCTGTGGCCCACAGACATGTACATCTATCCTCCGTTTAGATCTCCTTTATCTACGCTGCCATTACACGGCATGTCTGTATATAGTCTTAAGCGTGACTGCTGAGGTCTCAAATTTGAATTTCTGTTTGATCCTAAATTAGTTAAAGGGTTTTCTGTCAAGTAATTCTCATAAGCAGCTTGAATTCAGTAAGTTAGCGTTGTTTCACCCCCGTGAAATACTCGTATGAACGATAACATGACCGGAAAGAGATATACCTGTCCGGTCATGTCACATTGCCGTCTCATTGGACTTTGAGAGATTGGGAATAGGGAGTACACCTGTACTTGCCCACACACGCAGATGATAATCCTGTCCCGCGCAGATGGATAGTCTTCGTTAAGAATCGCTGCTGTCGTCTGTGTCTGTGTCAGTCTGGAGGACGTTATTACATAAGTTGCAAATTTACTTTTACTTTTTGCTCCGAGAATATATTTTATGTAAAGTAAGCGAGACAACTACAGCAAATATCCATCCTATGATGTAATATAGCAGTGGATTGGAGCGTTGTACAGAACTAATGAATGATAATGATTGTTTAAACGAATGAATGATGCCCTTTATTTAGTTTTCCTGAACTAAACTAAATGTGACTTAAATGAAAGCATTATATTATTATAACAGTTATGTTTTTCATTTTCATTTACGCTTATATTAATAAATAGTAATTTACCTGTGAAAATAAAAAAATACATAGCTTTCTTATGAATGTTGCTCTTTCTAACACTTATAAGCGACTGTAAACCTAGTAAATGTATTTGGTACGAGATACAATCTTCACTACATATTAAACTAAATAATATACGATTATTTTTCCTACTAAACGGATAAAATGATGGAGAAATCATTTAATGACGACAGTATTTGGCTTAGGGTTACAGAGACTAAAAACAAAGAGACACCGTGCGCAAAAACATTTGAGGTTACACAAGGCTTGCAGGTGAGGTGAGGGTGGGGCGGCGGGACGGCGGAGGTTTTCCGACTGACCGCGTTCTTCAATGAAAGCGAAATTAATCAAGTTTAACGTTCTCTTATATGTTATATTAATAACGTTATACGAATTATATTGATTCGTTAGTAGCAAAAATGAAATTGTAGGAGTAACTTATTTTATTTTATTCATATGGCTTAATACAGTCAACTTACACAATGACATCTTAAATAATTGAAACGTTTTTTAAACTAGTACACACTAGTAAACACAACATGCACTGTAATACACTATAATGCACATTAACTTAAGTAGGTTTTGATTTTGCTAAATATACTTGTATTAACAATTTTAAAAGAAAAGAACGTATTTTATCTGTTTGGCAATAGATTACACAAGCTGCTAATAGTAATAATGTCCTCCAAATAGACCGGGAGCTGGTGACAGGTGACTTTCCACGATTTTGTCGTGCATGCCTTTTTAAGGCTTGATAACTAACCCTAAATATCAAAGATTGTCGGGGCTTTAAACCCCCTCCCCCCGCGCGTCCTCTTCATAAGCAAACGCTTTTCTTTGTGTGGTGAATTTTCGTGTTTTTCCGTGATATTATACTGCATGCCATTGTAATATACGGAAGTTCAAGAAAATTGAAGCTCTAATAATTGATTGCATGCACCCTGCAGTGGCCCAAGATGATCAAAGGGTTCTGTAAACCTGAAAAAAATTAAAGGGCAATTCCGTGTTTTCAAATTGCATGCCGATGTAAAGAATGGAAGTTTTTGTAATAAAAACATTCTGGAAAAATTGGCATACACCCCTCGTATGACCATGGCATGCAGTTTGGAATCACGGAAAATCGGAGTTCAATTTTTACAGAGTTTTCCGGAAATTTTCCACCGTTGGTCATACGAGGGGTGCATGCCAATTTTTCCAGAGTGCGGGGTGCATGCTATCAATTATGAGAGCTTCAATTTGCTTGAACTTCTGTATATTACAATGGCATGCAGTATACTATCACGGAAAAACACGAAAATTCGCTACACAAAGAAAAGCGCTTTTCCTTATGAAGAAGACGCGCGGGGGGCTAAAGCCCCGACAATCTTTGATATTTTAGGGTTAGTTATTAAGCCTTAAAAAGGCATGCACGACAAAATCGTGGAACGTCACCTGTCACCAGCTCCCGGTCTAAAACCGAATTTCGGCCACGGAGGCTAGCCATCGGCGCAGGACAGGATTAAAGTGCTCAAGTGTATGCGCAAGCACAGGCGCACTCTCTATTCACTCACTATCGTAATCCGATGGGACGGTAAACCGACACGACCGGGAGAGAGATCAGGCGCAGGACCAACGGCTTTACGTGCCTTCCGAGGCACGGGGGCGAGTTACCGCCAACTTCCTGATTCCGGGTAGCTACTGAGAATTTCTTGACAGAAAAACTCAATAATTGATTTTTTGGCCCGACCCGGGATTCGAACCCAGGACCTCATGATCAGCAGTCGCACTACTACAACCACTAGACCAATGAGGTAGTAGCTATTTAGCAGCTCACATAGTTATGGAAAACTGGTGCTAAGAAAGATTTTGTGGGTTGGTGATGCTATCGGATGACACGGATATCTTGAAGGAGCGCCAAATTCAAATTTGATAACTGTGAGCAACTAATTCTAATGTTAAGAATTTTGTGTAAACACAAAAAGTCTGTAAGCTCCTTACATTTATCCAGGAATATTTTTTTTAATTTTAGCCTATACGCATATGAGAAATCTCTCTTTGTTTTTCTTATTAATGAACTAAACTTAAGCGCAGATACGTTGTTAAGTAATATATCTACTACTAGCGACGTGACTCGGTTCCGCTTGGGTAGTTCAAGTTAATGTAGCGTTATTTAGATTTAAGACCATAAAGTTGACTTAAAAAGAAATTCTTTAAAATTTTCGGATTATATCACAGATCCCCTCTCCTCACCTCTCTATTGCTCTCTTTCCGTTCGTAAAGTTTAATCACAGTCGGTTCCAACATATCGAACATTAGCCCGGACAGGCAGATACACTAACAAAATTTTGAAAAACGGTTGTTTATATTTTATTAACATGCAGATATCCTTAAACTTAGTGTGTCTGTTATTTCAATATAACAAACACATTAATTTTATTTAAATGTATAAATAAGAAGTAATTTCGGGTGCAACAAAATCTGTAATACGAGTATGATCGGTGAATAAACTACATCAACCCTTTTCATTGTCCCACGGGACGCCGTGGTTATCCTTAGAAGCGACGACGTAATTTTATTTATAGACAGGTGACAAGTCAACTCGTGATGTTAAGTGTAGTAAGTATAGTAGTGTATCCCCAGTTAAGAATCAAAATGCAGATGCGATATCACCCTGAGAACTAAGATGGAATGCCTCTATCTAGTAAAAAGTGTCTCCGGGTCTCTACACTCACCATAGAATATACCATACATATTAAAATTGATTTGATTTTTTACGCTAATATTTTGTGAGAGCGTGATCCTTCCCCAGTTGAGCCACCCTATTCGTGCTAAAACTACATATATATGAACACAGATCATCAATAGTTACGATAGGTAAGCTATAATAAAAGATTATAAGTACTTTTTAAGATTATACTGTGTGAGCAGTGTATTTGATAAAGCATCAACTATTACGCACCTGCTAAAATTACCTCAATCTCTGAAAACTAAAGTGTATAACCAGTGCGTGTTGCCAGTGATGACTTACGGATCTGAGACGTGGTCCTTCACTGCTGGCCGTATGAGGACGCTCAAGGTCGCTCAGCGAGCTATGGAGAGGGCTATGCTCGGAGTTTCTCTGCGTGATAGACTCAGAAATGAGAATATCCGCAGTAAAACCAGAGTGACCGACACAGCCCAACGGATTAGTAAGCTGAAGTGGCAATGGGCCGGCCATATAGCTCGAAGAACCGATAACCGATGGGGAAGAAAGGTTCTCGAGTAGCAGCCTCGTACCGGTAGGCGTAGTGTAGGACAACCCCCCCACTAGATGGAGTGACGACCTGGTAAGACATCCAGGAAGTCGATGGATGCAGGTGGCTCAGGACCGTGCTTGGTGGCGTTACTTGGGGGAGGCCTATGTTCAGCAGTGGACTTGTGAAGGGCTGTAATGATGATGATGATGATGATGAAAATTGCCGTGCGCACGGACAAGAGAGAGAGAGAGAGAGAGAGAGAGAGGTCGAGCTAGTTAAATAGAGAAACATGCGACTTGTACACTGAATTATTCTTAATGTATATAATTGTTTCTTCTGTTAAACAACGCAGTTCCGGGATGTAAAACAACTAAATATAGTTAGTAACGACTAATTGAGCAATATGTTTCGCACATATGCCACCAATTGTCTTTAGCACCCAGGGTTGACTGGCAGAGAATGCCACATGGCATTAAGTTCACTCTATGCACCCATAACTTTAAGATTTTATATTTAAGGTTTTCAAATAAATAAAAATAAATAATTCACAACGTGATTGACAATCTTATTTGAAACTTGTGAAAATTTTTCTACGCGCCTGTGAGTACTGTACTGTACCTTTTTCGTATTTGCAATGTTGGTTGAGCATTTTTTATTGACATTATGCCCTCAACAAGGCTGCAAACATGAAAAATCAACACTTCCACAGTATCCGTGTGTTTGTTGACTTGTTTTGCGTGCGTTGGAAGTTGTGCAAGCGCATTGCGCAACCTAGTAGTGTGTTACTCTGTGCTCATTAGTCCAAGCTAAGTAAGAATAGAATAGAATAGAATATAATCACTTTTATTCAATATAGACTGCAAGAATACTTATTGAAAGTTATTTAAGTTTTACATCTAGTTTGGAAAAACACCTCTATCCTGGGGAGAACCAACAAGAAACCCAGCGGGGCATTTTATTTAAATAATTATTTACAATATAATAGTTTATATAATTAAGTATGAAAACATTTAGAAACGATTCACTCTTTAGTAGTAGCAGTGCTCTTTAGTAGTGATTGATAGGTCCTGCATATTGTCTAGGATTTTGTTAGCGCTTTAAACTGATGGTTACGATTGGCAGACTTAATAACTTAGGCATTCTCTATCAGTTAACTTCGAGAGATATAGAGTAATAAAAGTTGGCAGCATAAATTACATTTTTAACACCTGTCAACTTTCAGTAAAGTTAAATTTAACCTATGTTTTTTATTTACATAACATTAGATTTATCTAAAATATATTACGTTAATAGACATAAACGTATAAGCGTATGCGTACGTGATATAATCCTAACCACGAGTGAATTGCTCTCAATTGGAAGTGACATGTACACTACAAGGTAATGTTTCGCATCTACGGTTTAATACTGTAGATGTACCTTTATTAAATTGACAGCAACATATATTTAACCTACAAGAAAATATATATTCCTACATATTAATGTAGGTATACGTGATTAAGATGTCATTCAATATGATCTTGATCTAAAATTGAGCACATGTATTTAAGTACTTTTACATTTTAGTCAAATAAAAAAGTAAGGCAAGGCCGTTGAGCTTCGACTTGTGGATTTCCGTGCGTCGTAACGCCCCGCGCGTCGTAACGCCCCGTGCGTTACGAGGTCGAGCTTCGTTTATTATATAATGAGTGGATTTTTTATAAAATAAAAGTGAAAAACGAGCACATAGTCTACTTGATGGTAAATGGATTCTGTGGCTCGTGTACATCTTCATCTATGCTTAATTAAAATCAATATGCAAATGCGTTGTCACCCCTGAGGACTAAGAATATAGAATTTCTCGTTTCCAGTAAAAACGTTCTCCGGTTCTTTACGTTTACCATACGAAGCACAGCATCATTAAGCTGCTATTATGTGAGAGCTTAGTCCTTCCCCAGATGAATCAATCCCTTCCTACTACATACATAATATAAGCTGCAGCACGGCTCTATTAAATAAAATATTTTGCTAAACACAAAATTTAATTAATTTCACTCAAATTCATTCGTTCGCAAAACTACTCGGTTCATTTTGTTTGACATTGCTCTAGTGCAAGAGTAGGTAGACTGTGCACATTGACATGTAAAGGTGAAAAACGCGAGAAAACAGGAAATGGGCAACGCATGTCATTTACGCAGACAACAGGCGCGCAATACCGACCACGTGTTGAACTTAGGGCTGTCTTTGTATATTACGTAACATAATATAATTTCACTAAAGTTTTATTTATCTATTCATTTTATTCGGATCACAATTTATTTATTATATAAGACAAATCATTAAGGCATAAAGATTAAATTACATGATTTAATCATAAGAAACGCTTTGAGAATTCTTTGCAAGAAGTCGAAAATGTGTAAAGTTAGATATTATTTTTAAATAAAGGTTAAATAAAATTAAATAATAATTTGGATATTATTACTAAGAATAAACAAAGTTAATTTTTTATCTATCCTCTAAGATCACGTCATTATCGAAGTGTAAAAGTAAAAAAAGGAAAGTCACAGCCTATATACGTCCCACTGCTGGGCACAGGCCTCCCCTCATTTTTGAGAGGGTTTTAGGACAAGGAAGTGTCCACCACGCTGCCCCAATGCGTGTTGACGAACTTCAAATATCTTCGTAATATTTTTTTTTCCTTATTCCTCAGACATGCAGGTTTTCTCACCATGTTTTCCTTCACCGCCGAGCACATGGCAAATCAGCACTTAAAATTGCCACTAACAATTTCATTGGTGCCGGCGGAGACAGAACCCGGGTTACTCGCGTTTTGTTATGTTTACAGCGAGCGTCCACCATCTGAGCCACCACGGCTCGAAGTTCGATCGAAATCGAAGTACAAGTAAATACTATAAGCACTCGCTGTAAATTTTACAGTACGCGAGCAACGCGAGTTCGATCCCTGCCAGCACCAATGAAATTGTTAATTGCAATTTTAAGTACCTATTCACCACGTGCTGTAGGTGAAGGAAAACATTGTGAGGAAACCTGAATGTTTGAGAAATAAGAAAAAAATATTTCGAAAACACGTGAAGTTCACCAACACGAATTAGGACAGCGCGGCAGACACTTCCAATCCCTAAAACCTAGTATATATAGGCTTTAACTTAAACTTTTTTAAGTAAATATTGGAACTGCTAAGTGTTGACCTAATAACTAATTTATTAATTAATTTTATACTGAATAATGATAGGAGATGATATTCACAAAGGTATAATTAGCATGCGAGTGTGCAATACGGGTCATTTGAGGTAAAACTAAAAGCCATTAAAGATACGGTAATTGTTCCTTTGTGCAATACAATGCGTTACAAAACAAACATTCGCGTGCTCGATCACCCAACTTATGGTGTGGTTTGGACAAAAGTTTGCATAACGCAATGAACATTTCGTTCACTTAGTAATTTCTTCACGAGCATCCAATTTGGGCGCTGCAGTGTTGCCTCACCTTAATTATATCGACCATCTCTATATATTGTAAATGTAAATGTTGAAAATTAAAATAACTTTGTTACTAATCCGTAGTTGACCGTATTATTTTTAACTAACATATAACATAGAGTTAGAGCGCTCATGATTTTATTATCTGCAGGCGAAGGATTTACCAATGATTAGTTTAGATGAAAACTTTAAGAAATAGGAAAAGAACATGTAATAGTACCAATAGAATTAGAAAAGAGCATGTGTAACTGTACCAGTAGACCATTAATATCTCTATTAGATGTTGATGTCTGGTATGTATCAGATGACTACTTTTACTATGTTAAACAACTGTAAATTAAATTTTTTTTAAAGATTTGTTTATACGAAAACTCGTTGCCTCAGAAAAACCAGTGTCACAGAAAAGCTAAGTGCCTACCCTACGAGATGACATCACATGTCCATTAACTTGTCAACCTTCGTCTCGTCTGACATCGAGTCGTCTTCCATTGTAAATTTTGTATTAACCGACATATTTACTATAGTTATTAACTGCTTGATGCAGCTTGTTACGTATATATTTCTAGTAATGATATAATCTATAGCTCAGCGAAAAATCACTGGAAAATTTCTGAAGAATTGTCTGATTAGTAATAAACTCTAAGATGTCTGTATTTTGTCAAGGTTATCACCAAGAAGTATATTTGTCACGATGCATGCCCAATAATTATATGGTATATAAATTATAATAAATTATTGATTAAAATACCTTCCATGCATGATAGGTATAGACCTATCATGCATGGAAGGTATTTTAATCAGGTCCACAAGATTCTGTTAAGTTAAGGAAGGTACAGCTGAAATAACAAAACATCATTCAAAAAGCGTTAAAGAATTTTGGGGATATCCTCTCAATACTTACTTCTAGCTACCTATGTAAACCCGTTTATTTTAATGTTGAAAAAAATTGCAACTTGATTTTAACACAACATTAAGCAAGTACATAGCCTCTTCATGTACATTTCATGATAAAAGTTAAACAACTTTACGTTTAGTTTAGAAATTATCAAAAAGATAAACTGTGGGTCGACAATTAAGATAATTCTAGCACTGTCTTAGGTAACGTTACCGACACAGTTGACGCGAAAGCTACGCTGAACGATACTTATTGGTGCAGCCGAGCGACCTGCTTTTAATTCTTAAAACATAACGATTTCTTACATTTACGCGAACGCTGAACATTAAAGAAAACTATTTTTATAGATACCGTCAGTTTAAGAATTATTAATTTTGGTCCGATCTAAGCACAATGATGCTTGGGTTTAGTTTTAATTTTATTAATTATAGGGTCCCAAGGAGGAGATAGTACTCAGCTTTTTTCTCTATTGAAATTAAAATACTTTTTAATTTCAATAGCCTCGCATAGTCTATCAAATCTGATACACCGGCGGGGATCGCCGTTACAATTAAACGCGATAAAATGCGTAAAACAGTTGTATTTGTTAAAAAAATCACTTAAATTTTCAGTATGACCATGATTTCAAGTACTATTTATATTTTACAAAGTAAATAATTGCTATTTCTATATTTATTAAATAATTAGAAATGTTAGGTCTCCTTCTCTCAATTGGATATCCTACTTATTAAAGATTTTTTAAGTATTTTGAATTTTTTAATTAATTAATTTAATAAGTTTACTTATAATACACATATATCTGACATTATCACAAAAACATAAACGTTATTATACTCGCTGATCTCTGAGTTAATAACAATTAAGACAACCATTTAGTCGTTATTTGTTCTGACCGTCACTGCTAGTTATCACCGGTGAGATAAGTTTTTTCTCGTTCAAAGGCTGAGTATAGTCATTCAAGAAGGAAATGCAGCCGGCATTCTTGGTGGTTTAGACCGGCGTTTAGGACTGTATGATAATTTTATTATATATTATTTAAAATAAAATTATAGTAGTAAATATTATGCATTTAAATATTATGTAACTAACATTTATTTTAATAGTGATATGTCTTTAAGTAAAACCAGGTTTTTAGACACGTTAATTAATCTTTAAAATATACATAGGATGAAGGTAAACAGCTAGTTTTTGTTTCAAAATATTCCTCAGAACAATTTCGAGTAATGATTTGTGTTAACACGAACAGTACACATTAAATAAAACTACCAGATTTTATCTTTCTTGATTTACTTAATTTTTATATTTGTATATTTCCGACGTTTCGAGTGCTTTGCACACAAGTTATTGGAGGCCTGAGTTGTTCAATGCCATGTGACGTCATGGTTAACCCTGGTTATGTTCACCTTTTATTATTAATTCTAGTTTAATCTACTTAGAATGACATTACAATATCTATCATTTTTATACTTACTTATCTTCACGCACAATCCCTAACGGGGTAGCCAGAGAGAATAGATCGCCAAGTGTCACGATCCTTACATACCTCTTTTGCTTCTTTCAGGTTCACTAACTGCTTCATACATACACGTCTAGGTATACGAGTACTCTTGACCCTCCCCTCTTCGAGCAATTTGCTCACATGGTCTTCGAAAGTTAGTCTCGGTCTACCTCGACACCTTTTAATATTTACTTTCGCTCTATATATTTTCTTCACCATTCGGTCTTCACTCATTCGTTCAACGTGCCCAAACCGTTGGAGTACGCCCCTATCAATTTTTGTGATAAGGTCATCTTTCAATCCTGCCATATTGCGAATCTCTATAACATAACAATTAAAAAACAAATGATACATAACGCAGTATTGGTACCGACTTTGTTATATGGCAGCGAAACCTGGGTATGCCAGAAGAAGCATAAAAGCAAGTTGAATGCAGTGGAGATGCGATCTCTTCGTAAAATGTGTGGCGTTACCATAGCCGACCGAAAGCGAAACGAAGAGATATCATTTTTATACATTATATCATATGATTATTTTGCTGGTAAGCTCGGATTGGCATTTAGTTTTATTAATTATAGAATGCTTGCAGCCCAGTCAGCTTTTTTATTTAAATTAGAAAGTTTTTTATAACTTAATTTTAATATTTATAACATCCCACGAATAATTCTATTTTTTTCTTTTCCTATTCTTTTTTTCTCCAGCAATGGGGGCAATTCTGACTGAATATAAATATAAATTTTTATTGCAACTTTTTATCAGAATTTAATAATTTATTCGTTTAAAAATGTATTCTGTCATGGTTTTATCTTAAGCAATATATTAATGTTTTAGATTTTATGGTATACACGTAAGTACACATAAAGATCAGATTAAAAATAACATAATGTAGAAAAGGAAAACGTGCTTTTAACTCAAGCATGCGTAACTAGGCAACGCGATCGCAATAAAATAATAAGCTACAGAAATAATATTATAAATATCACGAATAAATATATGATAATAGTTAAACAAAGAAGAGGATGACATAGTTACAAAGCAATAGTATACAAAGCGACTGTAGCCTAATGGCATGGCGCGGACCGCGAACTCAAAAAGGTCGAGGGTTTGAATCCGCCATTCGACTACTGGTGTGAACCACTCGTAACATAAGCAATTTAAGCTTACCACGAGTGGTTAAGGGGCATATTAGTAATGTTTATAGCATTGTTAATATCCTTTTTTTTTAAATAGTTTCCAATCGTGGCAACTGTGGCACGATTCTCCTTATGATAATTATAGGGGAGAGCTGTGTTGAACAGTAAGTTTTTATAGGCTGTAATGGAAGGATAGATTGCACAGTAAAGTATTTTATTTGTCCTGTTTCCACAAATGGGATAAGAATTAATCTTTGACCTCTTTAAATAAAATAAAGTTCTTTTTGTTTTTAATTCAAATAATAATATTTAGATAAGTGGTATACTAACATAAAAATAACATAAAAATTAAAAAATGAACTTTTAATCAGAGAGACCCTTATTTGTACTTGAAATCATTCATCAAATAAATTATAATATAAAAGTAAAACAATTGAACTGTTTATAAGTCTGTAAATAACTTTTATTTGACAAATCAGTCTTTAGTTTCAATAAAGACTGTGCAAGGGACAACAACACTCGTGCTCTGCCAATGTTTGTTTACATATGGTTCGGTATCGGGTATCAGGATCACGCGCACTACGGAGAGTGTGACGTAACACGTGGCGTAGCGTACACACAACGCACCTCTGTCGTGCAAACTTCGTGCCCAACATGCATCATTAACAAATACAAGGTTTTTTATAGAGTAAAACGAGCACACAGTCCATCTGATGTTAAGTGGATGCTGTGGCCCGTAGACATCTACATCTACCCTCGATTTAGAATCAAAATACATATGCGTTGTCACCCCTGAGGACTAAAATAGAATGCCTCATTTCCATTAAAAAGGAGCTCAAATTCGATATAATCGCCATATGAAACACAGCAGCATTGAGGTGCTATTTTACACTAGTATTCTGTGAGAGCGTGATCCTTCCCCTTGAGATAAATTGACGTGAGTCGCGCTCGTGATACACACAAGGTTTTCGATAACAAGTGCAGTAAACATATTTCTAAGAAATAAAAATTATGTAATTTTAAATATAACATAAGCATCAGTGTAAATTTGGTTAGTAAATCAAAACAAACAGAAGCGTTAACATCAAGGGTCACCGTAGTTCCGCGGCTCGCAAGTAAATTAGACGAATGTGCGCCGGCACGTAGCGGCGCCGGTATCGCAATCCTATCGCAAGTTGCTTTCCATTCAATCATTTTAGTTGATTAATGGCAACAATCGAACGTTCCGGGACGAACGCTGCTCTCGCGACCGTCCTTGGTTCGCTTCGGCAATTTGCGAATTTGCTGCGGTCCGTTTGGTGCTATTGACCTGGGGACTACTGTCCCAATTTCTTTTGCAATTACATTTGTGGACACAAACATTTAAAAAAATAAGTAAAATAAAATATAATTTACTCAAATTTTTAACGAACTTATTAAGCTATTGCATCGTGGAGTGAACATGACCCTTTTGCATCGCGACCTTGAACTTTATCAGAATACGTAACATGACGTTTCACGACTCTACAAATACTGTAGAACAAGTAAATATGTCAAGATGGAACATTTTGTGGTAGACGAAGCCAGAGATCTACTTCTCATAAGAAGATGTGCGTGCACCGCGTAGGCATGACTGTTCAATTTTTTAGTTATTCATGATTACGTATGTTATGCGAATGCAATATAATGGTGCATGCAATGGCTTAGCTCTTTGACTGCCGTTCCGTTAGCTTGATCAAACACATATACAACATTGAAAATTTTGAGCCGCAAGTGAACGTCTGCGAGTGACCTTGTTCTGCATTTCCCCGGATTGCACTTTCGCCGCGGATCGCAGGTGACGCAAGTAGCGAGCGATTAAGTCTCTACCGAAACTCCGATCGCCAATTTTCGGTCAATTCCACGTGTACAATTGAAGTTGAGCACTGAAAATAGTAACACCAGGGAGTCTGCGCGTAACTGGAGCGAAGGTGTTCGGAGTTTCGGTAAGTTTAAAGTGGATAAGCTGGGGCTACCAGTTGGTACATTACCGGTACGGGTAAGTTGCGGCGAGTGAAGTAGCAGTGCGGCGCGGATGGCGCGGCACGAGCGATCGGAGCGGGCGCGCGACTCGGAATGCTGGTCGAGCGGCCACGCGCGCCGGGCTCGCCTCGCCACTCCCCGCCCCGCACTCCATCATCCCCGCCCGCCCCACGCCTTAACGCACTGAACCTTCACCCCGCACGACTTCGATAGTATAGTTTTCGTAGAACAAGTTATTTTGACTGTAACATTGCCAAACGTTACCGTTACAGCCTATTAAAGTTAACTGCTGAACATGAGCCTCCCCATTGATGGCCTAATATGGGGAATATTTGTCGTAGTTGCCAAACGTGCCAAGCGGATTGGCAACCGAAGCTATTTAGTTTTAATCGTTATTAGGAAGACGCTGACTACACGATAAAACATTGCCAAACGTAATGATAAATTTCAGAGATATTCTTAGCCACTTCTTTCACCAGGGTTACCATATCGTTAAAGTTAAAAGCTTAGGTCAACTTTTACAAGAACATCCCTATCTGAGTTTTGACTGATTTTACTCATACGCATTCATTGTACCGTCGCCACATTTACCAAATCAAACTTAATTAATTTATTACCGATTTAAGAATAAGATGGCATACACTATTTAGTTATATATTTATTGTAAATATCATACTTGGTAGAGCCACGCTGCAGCTATATTATGGTTCTAGCACGAATGGGTCGGCTAGAACGGGGAAGAACCACCCTTTCACAGAATACCAGCGTAAAATAGCAGCTTAATGAGTGTAGAGATCCAGATACCTTTTTTTACTGGAAACAAGATATTCCCTGTCAGAGGTGGACGGTGTTTTGATTCTTAATCGAGGATAAATGTAGATGTCGAATGGCCACAGCATTTACTTAACCTCAGCTGGACTTTGTGCTTGTTTGTCGATATTATTCTATAATGTAAGTGGCATAGCAATGAGATACGCCGCTGAGGGCTTCGGGTTCGAATCCATTAGGTACAGAACCGGTATTTGTATGGTCTATAAGTAATTGTTCCAAGTCTAAATGTTTGTCCTTATGCATTTTAGTCTCTATGCTGCCTCTGTCTTAAATCGCTAACGTGTTAATAGATTGAAAAAATAATGTTTTAATTGTTAAATGATTTCTTTTCAGTTCTGTCTTTTGAATAATATTATAGCAAGCCACGAGCTAACAGTTTGCCGGATTGTAAATGACTACTTTAGTCCGTCGACACCTACAAATCTCGACACATAGAAATCTTCATCGCTGTCTTCATTCTTCATCTATTCTCGATTAAGAACAATTAAAATGCAGATGCATTGTCACTCTGATGAATATGATGAAATGCCTCGTTCGTTTCTAGCAAATGGGTCTTCAGTTCTCTAAACTTACCATACGAAACACAACAGCATTGAGATGCTATGTTATGCTGGTATTCTATGAAAGCGTGATGATTTCTCGGTCCAGCTGACCAATTCGTGTAGCGTGACTCTATCACGTAAAAATGCCTTAAAGTCTTTGATTAAACTAGCTCTGTAGCTCACGACGGAAATAGTTAGGGGTGATACCAACCCAGCCATGATGCAAAAGGAGCTCTACTATCCAGTTCGCATAATAAAATCGAATATAAGGTTCTAACCTAGAGCACATACTCTTCACTATTTTTAAAGTTTTCAACAAACGGCGTAACCCCAAATCAGCACTTCCTCGTATTCCGTCGCATAAGCTTATGGGTAATTAAAATTCATGCCTTTCACTATTTATGTTGGCAACTATGACAAAATTCTCCCTATGACAACTTATGGAGGAGTTCTGTGTCCAGTAAGTAAACAGGCTGTAATAGAACAGGTATTCTATAAAACACTATAAATAGATTTAATAAGGTTGGTCAGCTAGGTTTCTCGTCATATATTATTATATTTTCAAAAGAAGTGAGCTGTAGAGTCAGATTGTCGTAGTTTCACAACATCAAATACCTATCAAATATGATTTCAATTAAATGTATCGTATTTAACGATGCAACACACTAGAGATGAAATTCGGCACAATCTAGAGACATTCACCTTTTGGCTGTTACATCT